>OY986437.1:122047720-123247720 GCA_963920525.1 Dichetophora obliterata | reverse complement strand
ACTTAAAGTTACTTTTTTAATAAGATAAGATATTGTTCTGGGGGGTTACTCTGTAACTCGAATACGAAAATATTAGTTTTCGCATTCGAGTACGTGCAAACGCGCGATTCGAAGTTCGATATTTTATTTCCGATTTTCGGATTTAAATTTATCCCTTTTTTAAATTTAAAATTCTGTTACTTTTTAATTCGTTTGCGAATGTCAGAAGTGTTTGAATTACGGGAATTTAATTCGTCAGTTTCAAAGCTATCGGAAAAAATTGCGAATAAACAAAAATGTAAGTTAATTTACTATTTTTATTAAATTTTCTTATTAAATGTTCAATATTTGCGGTATTTCCATACAAAGGCACACAAAACAGAGCCAATTTGAAAAAATTGTGGATTTTATGGTAGCACACCCCGATTAGGCGAAAGGCCACATTAAGACGTCTAGTGCGAGGCAAACATCTAACAGTCTGTGGAATCGATTGGCAGTAGAGTTGAATTCCGACGGGCCTCCAACTCGGGACAAGCCTTCATGGAAAAAAGTGAGTTATGATTACAAATAATATATTTTGTAGTCAATAATAAATGTAAATATTGTAGGTATGGGCAGACTATAAAACGCACCTAAAATCAAAGTTGTCCGGCAACGCACCTAACATGTCCGGCACAGGTGGTGGCCCTTCCCGATATTGCTCCCTTACTGCGCTGGAAGAGCAAGTCAGCCAACTACTCAATATAGAAGAAGCGGTTGAAGGGATGAGCGTAATGGAGTTCGTTGGCCAGGATTTTGCACAAACAGAAATACCAAGTACACCATACGCTCATTCAAACGAAATTTTAGTTTTAGAGGATGACGCTGACATGGATGATGGCAACACAGCCCCTGCCAAAGAGACTATTCCATCTTCGTCCAATCTTCAAAGACCTCCTTCAATCTTCGAGTTAACCTCCTTCAAAGACAAGTAACAAATCAAGTTTCGTACCAAGAAAATCACACAAAAATATTGATGGAAATTAATCAAAATCTTTGCAAAATAGTGGAGCAAAATGAAAAAACTCAAAAATTTAAAGAAAAAAAAAATATAGACTAGCAAAAGATATATTTGAATTTAAGAAAAAAAAAATAAGATACAACAAACTAAAATAAAATTAAGTAAGTTAAAACTTAAACAAGAAATATTAGACCTTAAGAAATCTGTAAAAAAAACACTAAAAACCAAATGTAAAATTATTTCATAATTTTTAGAAAATAATTAATAATTAGTTGCATCATAAATTGCTTTGTTCTTGATACTTTTTTCGCAGCTATGCTTAATTATTTTCCTTTATTTATTGCTATACATTTTTTAGCTAGTACTTATTTTACTTTTTTATGTTGACCGCAACGAATGAATGCCACATTTTTAATTTAATACATAAAAAAATCGTTTTTTTTTTATCGGAATAAACTGTCTTTTATTTGGTCTCTTGTAGCTGTTGCAATTCTAAAATAATTTGAATTTTCTGGACTATCATAATGAATAGCAGAAGTGTCATCTTCATCATGTGGTATTTGTGGCGGCTCTAATATAGCTCTCTTGCTGCCAGCAGGCATCGAAATTGGCCCTTTAAAACACCAAAAACTCGTTCTATTACAGATCGTACTTTGGAAAATTCTACGTTGAAAATCGATTCTGCTGTGTGTTCGGCGATATTTAAAGATACATGAAGCTTACAATTAAACAAAAACCGATTCATGTCGTTTCATTTACTTTTACCTAATATCCACATTGATTTGTCTCCATTCTCAAAATTTGTTTGTGAAAATTTATTTTGCTTGCGAAAGGCTCCACACATGTGAATCATGCGCTGCTTCTCCATATCGCGCATTCACATACCGAATTTTCATTTGATGATCACATATCTATGAATAATCAATTAACGGTTAAAAAATAAATGCATCTGGATTGAGTGCCATCCACAACTCCAATTACTCCCGGTATGCGTGATTTCGTGTAAAATAACTTTTTGACATTTTTTTTTGTCATCATCCGTTATAATAAAGTTAATATGTATGTCGTAGGCACAATATGGTTTCTATTGCTTGGCAAACCTCAGAAACGTAGGAAGATATGGTTTGTTGTGCTAGTCCCAAGTGGTTATCCTGCCCGATTTGATGTTGATAGCCCCCTTGTGCAAGGAACTTGAGGAATGCAGCTAGTTTTATAGTTGGTGGAACTCCGGAAGACCTTAATGGTGTCTTCATATTGTTTTTGATACTTTCAAGAACGTACGCAAAGGCCTGTTTGCTCAATGTATAATTTTTCAATGGACTCTTTCGTTTCCATCGTCATGTTCTAAAAACCACAACGCCACAGAATCCATTTTCACCAAAATTAATTTGCTTATTAAAATTTATTTTTTCTCTATTTTATAGAAGTGATGTTTCCCTTTTACGGAAAGCAAAGCGAAAATCAATTTCCCTGATGTTAACAGAGTGCGGTTTTAAATTCGATTCGGATTTAGCTTGCGCAACGGATTCCTTTTCGAATCGAGTTTCAGAGTAACCCCCCTCCAATCTTGAAAATTTTGCGGCCATCAAAATGATTTCGCCCTCTAAATACACTCAACAAAACATTTAAAAAATTTTGTAATTCAATAATACTTTAAATTAAGTCAGAGAGATCAAATATGCATTAATTGAATTACGCTATTCAATGATTTTTTTAAATTACCGCCAAAGACATACCTGTGTTAAAGTAATACTTTCTGTAACCCAAAAAGTAATCGATTGCAAGAGCTTTCTGCAATATTGTATTCATTGCCTGTAAACGAAATTTTTGCTGATTAGTTTTCTTTAAACATTTTTCGCTCAAAATTTTGCCACCCAAAAATGTACAGCACTCTTCAAACCATGGTATGAGTATAGTGGTAGCTGCAGCGGTTACTGTGCTTTCTTTCCATACTGCCATGTCTGTCAAATTCAGCTGTGTGGCGAAAAGAAATAAAAAGTTTTGCTTCGTTTTGACATTTCCGGCAGTATGCTCTCATCTGGTGATCTACCTGTATTCTTTTACCATGCTTCAAACTAGTTTAATGATTTATATCAAGTTTTTTATAAATTAGATTCGAAAATGTTTTGTCACCCGGCCAATTCTGCTACAACCAAATTGATTTCGTTCCTTACTTTTTGTTTTCCTCCAAATTCTTCAGTCTTCAAAAATTTTGCCGCCCCTAAAACGTTGCCACTCTAGGCCCGGGCCTCACGGGCCTAGGCCTAAATCCAGTACTGACTGTCGCTCAGGTTTGAATACGAAGCAAATTCAGTCTCGGGCTAACTGAAAGCACTCATAAACGTTTGACAGCATAACACCTTCGCTTCTAAACTCAGGGGCATCTTCCGGTCTGAGATTGAAACAAAATAAAATTTTCACAGATTGGACAATTTCAAGAAAATTTCCAGAAAGCTTAAATGAATTTTCATTCCTGAATGAACATCTATGTATATTAGACCTGTTCATAGTTCTATGAAACTTGCTTAAATATCTCCGATTTTCGCTCCCCTCAAAAAATCTTAATATTAAGACTATAAAAGTAAGATTTAAAAAAAAAAATTCATAAAAAAGTTGAAAACAGGGACATCTCTCTACAAAATATTATTTTTTGAGAAAAATTCAATTTGTAAAATTTATCTCTTTTTATAAATTGCCTGAAAATGAATATGGTAACGAAATTTCTTCATAAGTACAACATTTTTAAGGTATTTGGGTATGGTCAATCGAATGATGAAATAAGAATGGGGGAGTTTTTAAACAAAAAGTTTACTTTTTCAATGATTTTTATAAAAAAAAACACGAAAAAAATATAAAAATGTTGATGAAATGTTGATTTTGAATTAAGTTTTTAGAATTGTTCTTCGCTAATAACTTAAAATGACTAGCCTATGTTCTGAAAAATTTTATTACCTATCAAACTAATTAAAAACTAGATCCAAAACACTTACCTTAGTTTTTCTACAGCGATTTTTCCGAACCTCTATTTGAAAAAAAAACAACGAAATTCAACCAATTTTTTGGGTTTACCATATTATAAAGTAAACAATGTTCTTAAATTGATAATTTTCTATTTTTAAACCATCAAAATATTATTTAAAACAGAAAAATTTATTATTTAATGAAACAATATACCAAATTACAAGAAATTGCACTTTAGTTTTTCCATAATACATGTCTTAGTGGTATTAGAAAATTCTTTTCTATGCTTTTCGACTATAAGAAATGCTAGCTGTTTTTGCTCCTCGTCCTTCGTAAATTTGTCGTTAAATTTTGTTGCGAGCGCAACATCAGCAACATCATTAACTACAAGGAGTCCTTTAGCTGCTTTTTCTGCGTTTAGGTAATTTTGATCTGTATACCATTCGAATGGATCTTTTTTAAGAAATTCTGTTGATGTTAGTACGAGTCTTTTAACAAATAAAATATCGTAGAATTTTTTAGTATTTTCACTGATAAAATCATATATGTGTTGTTGAGGAATAAATCTTATGCTTATAAATATCCTTATTGGTATTTCTACTGAGTCTGTCCTCTCTAAAGCTTCTATCATCATCTTTTTGTTTTGAACGTCAATAGTTCTATAAAAAAACGCCAACCCAATGAGCCAACTCATTTAAGTACAAAGAATGACGTGTTACTGCTTTCAGTACTTTATCTGCAACTGCAGAATTAATATCTTTATAATTGATTACATCTTTAATTAACTGTTAATCTATTTTCGGTGCAATTACAGGAATGAAACCAATATTTAAGGTATATTCTTATGACAAATATAATAAATTCTTGAATTTCAGCTAATTCTTTTCCTGTAATAAAATTACAAAATAAACGTTTAAAGAAAGGTAAATATAATCAAATGAAATACCAATTAATGAAAACTGCTTTCTAAACAAATATATTTTTATGCAATATATAGCTTTTTCCATTCATCGAGTTCTTGAAACAGCACCTGGTTTTCGCATTTCGGCTAAATTGGTTCTCCAAGACATAATTTTCCGATAATTCCAATAATTCAGTATAGTCGTGGCGCGCTGGTTTAATATGAAAATCTAGTTGATTTTTCAGAAAAAATTTAAGATCGTTTCGAATTTCAGGTTCAAAGTATTTAGATACTTTGGCATCTTTCATTCCGTTTTCAAAATTTTCTTTAATTATATTAGGCCATTGATTTTGAAATCTTTGAAACAATGGAATAACGGGGCCTGTGGTAATTGTTTCTGTCTTTGCAGAAAAAGCATGAGCAAGAAAAATGCAGAAAGTTGTTTTACTTTGCACATGCACAAGCTTTTGAGTAAGAAGTATTGCAGCTACTTTAGTGTCACTTGTATTCGAGGCAGTTGTGTCGAAACATAAGGCCTTAATTCTATTTGTTATACCATAATATTCAAGCACACTGAAAAAAGCTTCAGCTTACATTTTTCCTGTACTCGAAGATAGTTTTAGAATACTAAGTATTTTAAGTATTTTGTAATGAAAATACCTAATATGTCAAATATCCTTTAATTTTGTATCTGGATTTATTAAAATAACAAATTTCTCTGTTTAAAATTAATATTTTGATGGTTTTAAAATAGATAATTATCAATTTAAGAACATTGTTTACTTTATAATATGGTAAACCAAAAATTGGTTGAATTTAGTTTTCTTTTTCAAATAGAGGTTTGGAAAAAACGCTGTAGAAACACTAAGGTAGGTGTTAAGGATCTAGTTTTTAAATTGTTTGAAAGGCAATAACACTCTTCAGAACATAGGCTAGTCATTTCAAGTTTTTGGCGGAGAACAAATCTAAAAATATAATTCAAATTCAAAATTTCATCATAACTTTTATTTTTATTTTTTTTGATAAAAATCATTGAAAAAGTTTACTTTTTGGTTTAAAACCCCCAATTTTTATTTGTTGGAACATACGAAGTACATCGAATGCAGCCCTGTTTTTTATTATTATCTTTTCCTTACCTATTATACATATTCTCTTGGTTCTTATGTATAACGTTATTCTTTCATCACATAGTTATCTTGTCATTGCATAACTTTATATATTCTAGTCATTAAACTGTCCTAGAATAAACGACATAAAAATCTTATAGGTTATGGGCCCAGGCAGCCCCACGTGACTCGTGTATTTTGAAATTTAAAATAAATTTATTTTCTGAAAAAGAAAGAATAGTTCGTTCAGTGTATCAAGTGTTGTAAGCATTTTTATAATGTCATCGGCGGTTGTAAATAGAGCCGCTTAACGCAGAGAACTATGATACATGGAAATTGCAGATGAAAGCAATTTTAATAAAAAATGACCTGTGGGCTTATGTTAATGGCAAAAAGCCATGTCCGGATGGAGAAGCGGCAGCAAAATGGACAGATTTTGACCAGAAGGCCTAAGCTGACATCACTTTGTCGATAGCTCCATCCGAATTAGGGTTAATCTCCGACTGCGAGACTTCGCAAGCCATGTGGCAAAAAATTACAATCCACATTCCAATAAAAAGGGCCCGCTCGAAAAGCTACCTTACTCAAACGTGTTGCACTTGCACGCATGAAAGAGAGTGATAATATTCGAGAGCACTTAACTGAGTTTTTCGACGCAGTTAAAAAACTCAAAGAGATTAATGTTATAATCGGCGATGATCTACTGGCGATTTTGTTGCTGTATAGATTACCAAGCACTTTTGAGACTTTTCGATGCGCTCTAGAAACGCGCGATGACTTACCGAGTCCAGAAACATTAAGAGTAAAAACACAGATAATATAATAGAAAGATGTGCCACCACCATACAAGCAAGTGGCACAGTAAAATTTGAATGTGGATTTATCATAAATCCACATAAAAGCTTTATGAGAGTCAGCGAGCGAACCATTTAAAGCTTTTAAGAGCGAGAGAATAAGTAAGCGACAATGTGAGCAAATGTGAGCATAATATTGAAAAGCAAATAAATGATATGTAAAGATGTAAAGGCTGGATTAGCCAAGCGTAAGGTAACGTAGCGCGACGTTGCCAATTGTCAAGCTAAAATCTGTTTAATGATAAATGTGTACAAGTCGTTACCGAAATCGTAACGTGGCGTGACGCAGCGTAGAAGTCTGTAGAAAATAGATTTCTACGCAACGTTACGATTTTTGGTAGTTCGACAGCTGTGTTACAAGCGAAAAAATTTGTTTAACTTCACATTTTTGTAAATTTTAATACTATATAAGAAAGAATGCAATCTTTTATTGACGAGGAGAAGTAAATAAGCCTTCTAGAATAAAATGAGTGCCCTGCACTACGCCGCCTGCACTACGTTGGATTACGATTTCGGTAATCGCTTATCCTCGAGGCAACGTCGCACTACGCTACATCCCGCTGCGCCACCTCACGTTACGCTTGGGTAATCAAGCCTTAATGCACGAAACATCTGAATAAACGATGTAGCTGCCAAAAAAATGTAGCAGAAGTTCATTCGGTTTTACTTAAAAAATGAAGGCAATTTTTGTACTAAACTACCCTACGAACATTAAATAATTTGTTGTTATTTTTTTTTTGCATTATCTCTTATCTTCTTGTTACATAATTTCAAGAATATAATGTCATAAAAATGACATAATCTAGGTATATTTTGTGTGTTGATTAAGTTTTTTGCCGTTTTGCCACATGATATTTTTAGTGTTATATTATTGTAAGGGCTATTCATCAGATGAAGCTTAGCCGCGAATAATGTTGTAAGCAATATTTTTTAAGTTGTTTTTTGCAGAAAATTTTTTTATTTAACTATTTTCATAAATTTTTATTGTATAATTGTAAATACATGCTTTACTATATGAAAAGTACTCAGAAATGTAATTTTTAATCGTTCTTATTAATACAACAAAAAGATTCTTTTAGTAATTTTTTGAGTAAAAATTCAATATTTTGAACCGTTTTTGAAAAAAAAAATTAAAGAATATATTCACTGACCTAACGCTACAGTTGAAACTATTTTTGTAAAGTGCTTTTATTAAAACTGTGATCAAAAAAATTTTATTTAATATATTTAAAAATAGCGGGTATATTTGCATCGAAAGTCAAAGTTTTGATTTTCATGTCGTTTTTTCTCATTCTTGGGGAACGACGTTTTATGAAAAAGTCATTGTACCAAAAATTTCTGAAATTCTAAAGATATGTGAATGTTTTTGGTAATAAACCACTGAAATTTTTTAAATTTAACTAGCGAAAAATTTTTTCAAGAAATATTTTCAATATTAAAATTTACGTAAGTAAAAATGGGTGGAATGAGCGTGATCAAAACTAAATATGTTACAATCTAATCTAGGATGCACAAATGTGTGTACTCAAATTGAGCGAAGTCCGTTAAGCCATATAGATTTGTATAGATGTCAATTAAACAAACAAACCAGAAAATAAGTTTTATTAATATAGACTTTGTATTAAATTGTATGAGTATTATAGAACGAATGCAATTCGAAAAGAATTAAAGAATTTTCAAAGATTTTTTTCGATTTTTTTAAGTTTTGAAAAATATGTCCCCAGTTATGATCCTATAACTTCAAAAGTATTTTTTCATATTACAAAACTTATACATGTTTACAAATAAGACGTTTGTATCTTTCATTTAAGCTATCATTTGTATTAATCTAAAGATTTTTCTATAAATTTTCTAAATACTACATTTGTGAAAGAGTTTAAAAAATATGGTTTAAACTCAAAATTACCTCCTATACAGGCCAAATATGCGATTTTGGATAGCTTTATAATTATATTATGGAGGCGTGACCCCTCCCACACTACTGAAAATTTTGATATTGAATAGCATTGAAGTGGTCACACAGCCTCGGAATTCGGTACTCAACCACAATTTGCTCTTGCCGTTTCACTGATAGCATGTTATGGGCGTTTGGTAACGGGGCGTGGCAGCAACACACAGTGTTTCAGCTAGTTATTTATACCAGCGCGAAGACGTATCTTTGACGTATCTTTGTTTACGTTATTTCTGTTATTTTACTCATTTCAAAGACTTTGCAGTATTGCAAATCTTATTATAACGTAAAATTTCGGTTTAGGGATTTTTAAATTTAGCTAAAAACGCTAAGAACATTGTTTGTAAACAAAATCTTAAGTTAAATATATGATAATTGGGTTTTTAAAGTCTGAAGAATGTGTTTAGTACGAACTCACTTTGATGTAGGTAATTTTGAGTATTTTTACTAAAACCGAAATACGTAAAATATCCAACCTGCTACAATTATACTTTTTACCTTAATATTTTCGTCGAAATATTTTTTTTAACAACAAATTAAAAATAAAACCAAATTATATATCAAAGTCATATTTTTGCGCATTTTAATATGGGGGAAATGTTAATTAAACGGTATATTTTAAACTTTTTCACAAATGTAGTATTCAGAAAATGTCTAGAAAAATCGTACAAAAAATCGTATAAATAATAGCTTAATTAAATAAAAGGTATAATTGTCTCATTTGTAAATATTTATAAAACTTGTAAAATAAATTAATACTTTTGAAGTTATAGGATCTTAACTGGGGAAATATTTTTCAAAACTCAAAAAAGTCGAACAATTCTTCTAAAAAAAATTCGAACCAACCTAGAAAAGTCTTAATGATTTTTATTGTCTAGAAAAAATACTCAATCAAATAAGCAATGTCGTTTTCGTCGCGCAAACTTTTTTTCAAATTTTTTAACACTGTTATTAATTTGTTATTCACTTTTAAATAATTATTAATGAATAAAAAAGTTATTCACTACGATTTTATGAATAAAATGGTCGCTATTAATTTTTTATTAATTTTTTATTCATTATTAATTTTTTATTCATTATAAATTTCGTATTCATTTTTAATTTTTCTTTCACTTTTGAATAATAAATAAAATGAATAACAAATCTTGTTATTCAGTTTTGAATAATGAACCAAATTAATAATAAATAAAAAATTAATAACGACTATACAATTAATAATGAATAACACATGAATAGGCACTGAATCAAAAATAATAATGTACAAAAACTTAATTATTGAAAAATTTTTATAGCATTCACGTGAATAAAAAAATAATAAATTATTCTGAATAACGAACAAAAATAATTGAAATTAATTACTAATCATTTTTTTTAAAATTCAATGTGAATTAAAAATGTTATTTATAAACAATTTTGAATTCATTGGATGGATTTGTATGTCGTTATTCAGTTTTCCTTAAGATTCTGAATATATATGCAGATTTTACTGCTCTGGCTGATAGTCAATCCAAAATAGTCAATATTAATAGCAAGCAGTGAATAAGAAAAATCTGCTTCGCACAAAAGAATATATTCACTGACAAATAGTATATTCGCACAAATCAGAAAACATCCTGAAAATAATGCAAACAAACAAAAACATTTGTTGCTGTCAAGCAGAGATTACAACTGCTTGGTTCCAACAACAACAACGGAAAAAACAATTACAACATTAAATTTCACGACTCTCGCTAGCTATGAGAAACCATGCAGTGGTGATCTATGCTGTGTAGCATTGTGGAGTGAAGAGTGAAAGAGCATTGCAGAGAGAATGTGCATGCAAGGATTGGAAACTTTTCTCTCAAGAAAGCTTTTTAATTGCGCTCACAAAAGCTTACGTATTGATCTGAAAAATATTTTTTACTTTTTAATGTTCTACGTGGCACATCTTTATACTATATAATCTTTGGTTTGGTGGTTCTACTTCGTCCGTTAGATGAACACTTTCGATTGGTGTTTCCATTATATTCGTAGATTCGGAATTCAGTATGTTGAATGTGCATCGTGTTCTGCAATATATAATATAAAAACTAATATAATTTCTAATATGACATTTATGAAACTATCATTGTTTGATTTCAGTATATGATTTAATGTATATAAAGCCGGAATCGAAAATAATGATAATTTTTGAAATTTTAGATCAAAAGATCATGTATAAAGCCGGTAAAAAGTTGCTAGCAAATAATAACTTAGCAAATATTTGCATGAGTTAAGTAAAAATTTGCTATTTTAGTTTATAATAACTTAGCAAATATTTGCTTGAATTAAGTGAAAATTTGCTTTTGCAGTTTATAATAACTTAACAAAATTTTGCTTGATTTAATCAAAATTTTACTTTTTCCTAAATACATGAGGAGTGATTTCAGTTTAGCAATCTTTTTCTAAAATCACACCGTGTTTGATCAAAGTTTTGCTGATTTGTTTTTAGCAAAACATTTGCTTGATTCAAGCTAAATAATTATCTCCGTGAGGGAGCTACAGATTCCATTTTTTACAAGATTTTTTTCTTGATTTTAATGAAAAAAATCACCTCAAACCAATTATTCTTTCGCCATAAACCAAAGCGATGATGGCTAGCGCCGAACACGGTGATCCCGAAGATTACAAGTTTTACGGTGCTGGCTGGCAACAAGGAGTGAAAGTCGTCGGATGTGGATCGAAGAAATCCCTGGAGTTCCTGACCAAAATCATCGCCAATATTGGTGAAATTTGGAAAGAAGTTTCACTAAAGGTGATCTCAAAATCCACGCTTCCGCTCCGCCACAGGGTATCTGTGTGGATACCACCTCCAGCTTCGCACGAGGATGTATCCATACAGAAACTATTGGCTACGCAGAATAAAGGCGCCAAAATTCAAGAGTAGAAGCTGGTTAGGTTGCAGAAAAGTCACGGCAGCGAAGGGAAAATTCTTCTCTTTTCTGTAGACGCTGCCTCCACAGGCTGGCTAAAGGAGCAGTCGGACACGCTAAAATTTGGCCTCGGAGCCGTTAAGGTGAAGAGGCTGAATCAGCAATAGCTGAGAGATAGAGGAAGCTGCAAGTGGTGTAAATAGGACTGCCAGGTCCCGATCTCCACGCGGGTTGTCCCGGTTTTCAGCCTAAAAATGTGCGTCCCGCGAAGACCTCACGCAAGACGCCAAATGTCCCGATTTCTTGAAAAACAATTTTATTTTGTAATATTTTCACTATTTTTTAAAAATACTTCCTACGTTTTTATTTCTTCATGATTAATTGCACCGAATTGCATATTTTTCAAGCAATCGAACAGTGCGTGAAATATAGAAAAAGGGAGCGAATAAAACAATAACATCATTCTTTGTGGATATTGTTAATTTTGCTTTGCTCATTTTCACCCACGATGTTCGTAAAGTTCAACATATCGCATCCTTTTCTAGCAATCAAACATAGCATGAACGAAAAAAAAAACAAAACGAAAAAAAAAACAAAACGAAAAAAAACAATAAGTGCATTATGTAAAATACATTATAAAATACAAATTTTGAATTTTCAGATATTAATATGGGTTAGTAAAAATATAAGTTTATTTTGTTTCTATATTCATTTATTTGAGTTCTCTGTCACTAACTTTTGTTTAAAATATAAAATTTCTTTTTTAAAGTTACATGCAACTCGAAAAAAATCGATTTTCAGTAAACGTATTTAAAGTTATTTTTGTTATTCTAAGCGTACTGGACGATTGAGTCTCTTTCCCGATTTTTTTGCTTATGACCCGATTTTTTTTTTTTTTTGTAAAATCCCGATTAAAAAAAAAAACCTGGCAGCCCTAGGTGTAATAAGATCCAAGACCTGGGGTTGAAACAGTACAACCTGTTTCACTCTACAAATGAAGGTAAAATAAGGAGCTGTATCCTTGCGAAAAAATCGATTAACATGTTTTTTCTCCCTAGATTCAGCAACGGAGACGTAGCAAAACTGATCCTGTGTTCCGCGTACATGCCCTATGAAGAGGCGAACCCACCAGTGCAAACAGTCCGCGAGTTGGTAGAACACGCTAACACAAGCAAGACATTCCTGGTCATCGGTTGTGACGCAAACGCCCAACACTCGCAATGGGGCAGCACGAACATTAACAAAAGGGGTAAGTCTATTTTCGAATTTATCATTACCACAGACCTTACTCTATGTAATAGGGGCAATAGATCAACTTTTCAGAATAGAGTCAAGGAAGAGATAATTGATCTTACTTAAGCGAGCAATTCAGAACAGGCTATAGTCGATAACTGGGAGGTTTCACAAAAGGAGTCGTTTTCCGACCACTTTAGGATCCTCTTTACCATCGACTACGATTCTCACATAAGGAAACGATTTAGGAACCCATTAAAAATAAACTGGGATAGGTATTCAGTCTGGAGAAGTAGAAATATTGCAGACCTAGACACAGAATATCTCCCAAACGACGCATCCATTGACAATACAGTCGAGTTCATAACGGGATAAATGAACCAGGCTTTCAAGAAGTTCTGTCCAAAGTCTCGAAGTCGCAAAAATACAACTGCGCGTTGGTGGACGAGCGATCTTAAAAAGAGGCGATCAGAGGTCAAAAAACTTCACCGGAAAGCAATGTTAAGCAGGCTTGAACAAGACTGGACAACATACCAATCCATGTTAAATGCCTATACAAGGGAAGTAAGAATAGCTAAGCAAACATCTTTGACAAATTTCTGCGAGTCCATTAAGTATGCCAGTGAAGCCACCAGACTTCGAATAACCCATCGGTCCCGGGATACATTAAAAGGTCTGACGGATCCTAGACAGAATCCAGTCAAGAAACGCTTTTGCTACTCATGGAAACTCATTTCCCAGGTTGTAAAAAACCGTAGCAAAATAGAGATAACAGCAACCCGAAAATGACAATACCAAAACACTAACAGGAACTCCCCAACATTATTACAAGGTCAACGGTAGAATGGTAGGTTGAGTCCAACAAGCCCTACAAATCTGCAGGGCCTGATGGAATCCTGACGGCCATGATGCAATATGCCCTTCGCAGAATCATGCCCTGGCTTAAAGCAATCTTCACCGGTTGTCTCAAGACAGGACATGTTCCAAAAATCTGGAAGAAAAGCAAGTTGTCTTCATTCCTAAAGCTGGGAAGCTGATACACTCATCGCCAAAGAATTACAGGTATATTAGTCTCCCATCGTTCATGATGAAAATGCTAGAGAGAATAATAGATCTCCATATAAGAGAATCCTTGAACGATACCAATCTTTGCAGTGTGCAACACGCCTACCTTAAAGGTAAATCAGTGAAAACGGCACTGCATGAGGTGGTTTCAGTCATAGAAACTGCCCTTCATCACAAAGAATATACTTTAGCTACTTTTTTGGAGTAGCTTTTTTGGACTTTTTTACAATGTGAATACAGATTCCATAAAGAATGGTCTAGTAGGCAAAGGAGTCATCAGTAAAATAACCCCGTGGATATATAAAATGCTCAACAGCAGACGTATAAACTCACAAATGGGAATGAGCGTGGTGAGAAAAGAGGTCACAAGAGGCACACCGCAGGGAGAAGTCATATCCCCACTGCTGTGGCTGATTGTGGTTGACAAAATTCTCACTACACTCAAAACTGGTGGAACAAAAGTGGTAGCCTATGCCGATGACGTTCCCATCCTAATATGCGGGAAATACCTGCAAACAGTTAGCGAACTGACTGGGAAATGACTGGGGCATTGACTGAGCTATCGCGGTGGGCAGAATCGAATGGACTGGGTGTAAACCCAACAAAGACCGAACAAGTTCTGTTCACAAGAAGAATGAAAATAGAAAGTTTGGGTAAACATGAAGCGTTAACTTGGAATCAGGTAAATGAAATATCTTCCATTGATATTTGCATACTTCCGGGCAGTCAAGCCGCTTTGAAAGCCCTAGGAACTGTTAAAATAACATTTGAAACGGTTCTCAACTGCAGCAGATCTCTAAACGAGATGGCAGAGCAGCTTAAAATCCTTCTATGCTGGATTCCTGGACATAAGGATTTTCTAGGCAACTGCAAAGCGGATGAACTCCCTCGTACAAGTACTACTAAACAACTATCTTTAGACAAGGCAAGCCTTGGTATTCCTCTCACCACATGTAAACTCCTTACACATGAGTTATCCTAATTCAAAACCACAATAGATGGTCAGCAGAAAACACGTGTAATATAATAAGGCAAATCTGGCCTGAACTTAATCTTAAGCGTTCAAAAGAACTCATTTCTCTCAGAAGAGACCATATTAGCACCATGGTAGGGATCCTTACAGAGCACTGCCTAATTAGCAGACACGCTCAAAGATTAAACATACCCCACAACGACTTTTGCAGAAGCTGTAGAGATGAGGAGTAGGAAGAATCTACAGTACATTTCCTCTGCACTTGCCCAGCGCTGGGTCAAAAACGCTTCTTCCACTTAGGCAACTGGTTCTTCAATGACCTCGACGAACTCTCAGAATCTTCGATTTACCGAATCCTAAGCTTAGTAAACAGCTCAAATTGGTTTAAATAGATATAGGAAGAATTAACCCTTGGTATTACAATGGGCTTCATTGTCCTAAGTGTGTCTCGTTTGAGACAGCTACACTAACCTAACTAACCTAAGTATAGTTGCCGAAAGTAACCATACGAACTAAACTACCAAACTTTAGCCTTGTACGAACCAAACCATCTGAAATATAGCATTTTTATTGATTTAGGGGTGGTAAAAGGGGGTGTTGCAACATTTTTTTTCTTATACCATCTCCTACCTAAAAAAAATCGACTGTCAAAATTTCAGCTCAATCGGTCCAGTAGTTTTGGAGTCTACAGGCATCATACACATAAATAAAAATAATAAAAAATTAATTAGTTCAGGTTTATATTACTTAATGTTTATGAAATAAGTAAAAAAAGAATTTCCAAATAATGTGATTGTTAATGTATATGTAGCACAAGTTTGTGAATTGTTCTTTTTACACGGACTGTGCTGCTCTTAGATTACAAACTGCACAAGCAAAAGTTGTGATAATATAATTTGAAAGTAGTTATGAGCTGTTTAAACGGTTTAGTAACAATGTTGCCCACATAAATTTAGAGCTTGGCTTTACTTGACCTAATTTTTGGCTGAGTAACTTCAATTTAATTACTCTGACGCACAACATCAATATTACCCGAACGCATAATTTTTTCCTCCTTCTCTTCGTCAGAGATGCGTATCCATTTATCTGCTCATTTTTTATGCCAATCACGATAGCTCTGTTGCGGCAGCTGATGCGTCTAATGACGTTCCGTGCTTACGCACAGAAAACCGGAGGCAGGTCTTTTCGGACGTAGGGCACTAAATTTAGGATTTTCTGCCGCTACTTTGGCAGAATTATCGCGCATAAAACGAAAGTAAGGTGTTAGTGGTTTTTTGGGACGCGGCGGTAATCCAATTTGTTCTTCCAGTGTTTTAATGCCGGCCGAGGGGCTGCTAAAGGTGACAACAGCTGTGGCAGGTCTGCACCTGTTTAACAGAGAACTAATGAAGGAAGTTTTCGACAGAAGCGAACTAGTTAAGAACATTGTGTTCAATTTGGTCTTGTCCATAAATTATAGGAGAGCTTAATTATAAATTTAAGTATTTTGTAAATCCAAAATAAAACGGTGTTTGCAAAAGTTTTTTATATAAGCGCAGTATTAACATTTAAGTCCTTTACTTTCTTGGTTTTACATGGCTTTTGAAGAATAGAAGCGAGTTATATTTATAATGGCCATGGCCATGGGTGTAAACAGGGGGGAATCTATTGGCGCTCGCCCCCTCCTAGGTGCTGAAAATTTTTTATATATCTTCATATTAAATCAAAAAATTTGTAATTTTAATTTTCAAAAATTTTAAGAGAAAAGCGAAAAGCTCTCAAAATTGTAAGCTGCGCTTAAACTTAGGGTTTTGAGAACTTTGCGAATAAAAACGTAGTTTTAAGTTGTAGAATTGTAAGATTTTGCGAAACATGTATTTTGATAAGGTGTATCATAATCAGTCAAAAAGTCGATTTTGAATTTTTTGTAACCTACGGCTGGTTTTATTTCATATGAACATATGTTTATAATGTATTTAACCCTCTAGTGCTCTTGAAAGCGATTGTGATGAATAATTCAGTCTAAATTAAATTTGGCCCGCTGAACACGAAGTGAAGTTTACACCTGAAACAGGTAAAAATATGGAGTCCGCCTTTTGGCGGTGTTGTGCATTAAGACGAGATAAAAAAAAACAGACGATAAACGAGAACAAAATGTTTATTGAATGGAAAAAAGGGAGACAATCATATTTGTATTATCGACCTGTATGGAACTTAATAAAACAAGATTTGGTGGATCCCTTGCAGAGATTCAAGTTGCATTCTAGCGCATTAGTGGCAAATCGAGCTCCAATATTGTGCTCTCGAGCATATAGATTCATTTTTTAGCCATGTCCTGCAGGGATTTATCAGTCACGAAATATTAGAAAAATTATTAGTTGGCATCTTATTCATCACGCGAAAAATTACTTCGTTTACATACACCTTCGATTACGTCGCATAATTCTTGTTTTTCTCATTGGTTACAAAAAAAAAATCAATAAGGTGAAAATTGCGAATATCGGTGAAAAATACAGGGCATAAACACGGCAAAATTTATGCTCAACTGCACTTACCCGCCTTTTGACGGTAGCGGTAGAATCAAATTTATGTTATTCCGAGGTCAAAATGCGAAGCCATTTTACGACAATTGGCGGAATTAAGAAACTACGCGAAAAAATTACTCGAGCACGTGGGAGCGCGTCAAAGGAGGTATTGCGCACTAGAGGGTTAATATATTTTGAAGAGAATACAAAAATACATTTTTGAAGTTAATTTATATATAAAGCTGAGCTAAACCATTAATTTAATTAACTGAAAAATCTGTACAGGAAAGCATTGAAGATGATCCTAATCAATCAATTCGTCGCCGTTCTCAGCAACTGGGGTTGTGTCCTTCCACTTTATGGAAGATTTTACGAAAAGATCTTGGCTTAAAACCTTTCAAGATTCAACCTGTGTAGAAATTAAAGCCAAACGACCATCGCATGCGCCGCCAATTCGGCAAATGGGCTGAAGCACAAATTGATATTGATTTTGAATTTCCATGGAAAATTTTCTTTTCCGATGAAGCCCATTTTTGGTTGAATGGGTACGTAAATAAACAGAATTGTCGTATTTGGAGTGAGGAGAATCCACAAGCTTTTGTCGAAACACCATTACATCCACAGAAAATTACTGCTTGGTGCGCTTTATGGGCTGGCGGAGTCATTGGCCCATATGTCTTCAAAATCGATGATGGTCAGAATGTTACTGTCAATGGTGAACGGTATAGGAACATGATTCGAAGTTTTTTCGTACCTCAATTAGCTGGCATTAATCTTGCTGATATGTGGTTCCAACAGGATGGAGCCACATGCCACACAGCGGGCGCCATAATTGATTTACTCAAGGAAACTTTTGACGAAAAAATAATTTCACGAAATGGCCCAATTAATTGGCCCCCAAGATATTGTGATTTAACCCCATTGGATTATTTTCTTTGGGGTTATGTAAAGTCACTTGTCTACGTCGATAAACTACAAACAATTGAACACCTGGAAATCAACATTCGAAGAGGTATCGGGGAGATACGGCCGCAAATGCTGCGAAAAGTTTGTGAAAATTGGTGTTCCAGATTGCGCCTTGTACGCGCCAGCCGTGGTGTCCACATGGCCGAAATCATATTTAAACATTAATGTCATAAAATTTTCTATCCAATAAAGTTCGTTTGATTGATATTTAAAATATATTACTATGCTTTATAATGATTTAAACTTGTATCACTCTATAAAAAACACCCTTTTAATGTATATTCTTTATGTATATATGTATGTATCTTTAAAATTAAAAGTTGAATATTGCAGAATATTTTTTTACAAAAAAGCATATTTCTTCAAAAGTCTTCTGGTCGCACTGGCCAGCACATACACAAAAAGTATAAAATAAAAAACCACAATGTTAGGGTCCACTCTAGTGTCAAAAACTTTTTGAAATTCTAACATCAGAATTCACTGAATTACACACATTTGCTACAGTTTCCATTTCTTAAAACTTAATTGCAATAAAGATTCTTAAGATGATTTAAGACAAACACAGAAATAAAAATAACAAATTTCGATTTAACGACATTTCTATGTGTTAAGGCCCAACCAAAATAGACGAAACGGGACGATAGCATTTTGACGAACGTCTGCACTCTTTACGGATGAATACGGATTTAACCCAAAATGAAACGATTTGCTCAACTCGTCTGAAACAGCTGATCAGTAGGCAATCGAGAATTATTTATTTATTTAAATTGTGCATTTTGTAATATTTAATAAAGATTTGTGAAAAATGAGTGAAATAATGGCGAAATTGAAACAAATTGATGAAAATAAAATAAAAACGCACTCTGCACAGCTGTTGTTGACGAGTTGCTACGCTAGCAGTTCGGTTCTTACGGAATAATACGTCTTGTCAAACTGATTCGTTTAGTTTCGTTCAGTTACGTTTGCTCATTTTGGGTAACAACATTATTATGCATTTAACCGAACACTTACATTTTTACTCGTTACGGAGCAAAACGTCTATTTTGGTTGGGCCTTTAGAAACAGAGACACATAGAGTGAGAAAGGAAGAGTTGCGCACTCGCCTACTCGTTTTTTATGCGGACCTTACATGCTGATTGATGATACACGTATCCTTTATACACATCAATCATAACGTCAAATTTTCATTAATTTTTTTGCGTGGAATACAGACGTACCATGAGTGGCACGGACACGGAAAAAATAATAGGAAAAGAGTCAATAAACTATGTCAAAATTGTTTGTCCTCTTAAATTTATTATTTACATTTTTTTTCCACAGACATGATTATAGCACTACAAAAAAAAAACTAACTGCCAAAACATCGTCACTCAAGCCCTTACACACATTAAATATCAGAATAGTTAGATTTTGGTAAATTAGGCCATCAACGAGTCTGTGTAACACATAAAACAAATACTTACTAACACATATAAAGGACTGATGTCAAATGATTGACCATATAAAGTCCGCATTAGTCTGCTCGAATCTCAATACTCGCATGCACACACACAGCAATCTCACTGTTACGTGACCATTTCTATCAAATCGCACCATCCGCAAGCTGCGTAAAGGAACTCGTTCCAAAAATTTTAGTGGACAAACTTACGAACCATGTAATTTCAGATTTTCTAATAAACCAACGCCTTCATTGCCTTCATTGAAATAAAGAAAATAAGTCTATCTGGATTTCTCTTTTTCTACTTAATATTAAGATTAATTTTATAATAAGTATAATTGTTTAAATTAGGTTTAAGAAAATCTTTAATTTGTATAATCCTAAAAATATTATTCCAACTTGTACATTAAAAGAACTAAGTTCTTATCGTACTATAAATAAATAAATAATAAATAATAATAGCTAAAATGGAAAGTAAAACGAATACTCAAATAAAGTGTTCATTAACTTTGCTATTCTTAAAAAAAAACCCAGCCGTTATTTTAAAGTCAATTAGAAAAACCAACTAATTCATTTCTAGCGCTTCACTTTAATTTTATTTCGTTTTCTTGTCAAAATTTTTACTGACAAAAATAAGTTAAATCTTAACACGTGTTGTGGCCGAAATGAACGAATTTTAACGAGCTTCGAGAGAAACACTCAGAACAATTGCCGTTGTGTGCACGGTTAGAAATTTTGGAATTAATTTTAATATAAGCAAAGTACCTCAGTAAAATATTTATATGTGCACAAATATTTTTTATTTTTTCTCCCCGGTTTATAACAATACAATTTTTTTCAGTTTGTCTAAATTTTTTTTAAAGAATGGAGTTTATTAGTCGAACAGAGAATTCTTCTCTTCCTCGTATTCGAAGTTCTGTAAATCGAAAATAGTGTGAAATCTCGAGTGTGCAATAGAAAATATCTACATGTGCACAATTGCTTCTTTTGTGTTTTAACTGCTATAAAATAAAAATGATGAACTTTTGTTGATAACTTAGTAAGGAAAACATTAAACATAACGTTAATACATTTTTGGAACAAAATACAAAATATGAGCACATTTTAGAGTTATTTTATTTTTCAAA
Source organism: Dichetophora obliterata (assembly GCA_963920525.1). Taxonomy (NCBI): domain Eukaryota; kingdom Metazoa; phylum Arthropoda; class Insecta; order Diptera; family Sciomyzidae; genus Dichetophora; species Dichetophora obliterata. The sequence continues at coordinate 123,226,771 of OY986437.1, read as the reverse complement.
TAAAAATGCCACGTGGAACCACTTTATCTGAAGAATATCGTTGAAATATAAAAGGCTTTAATAAAGCCGGCATAAAAATAGGTGGTATAGCTGCTAGCAAAAATCGTCACCGAAACACCATTTTTTAAAAGACCCTGGCGACTATGCTATAATCAAGCGTAGTGAAAGGAAATTTGTGATTGACCAACAGCACAAAGGACGAATTCGACGCCTTGCTGTGGAGAAAGGGATGAGTTGTGGTGAAATTACTGCGCATTTGGATCTAAGGGTTACCAGAAGCAGAATCCAACAAATTTTGGATAAAAATGCCAACGTCAGTTATGAATCGCCCTTCTCTCAACCCAGGCTTTTACCATGACACATTGCGGCCAGTCAAGCATATGCAAAAAAAATACAAATATTGTGAGAAAGAGTTTGGGAATGTCATATTAAGTGATGAGAAAAAGTTCAACCTTAATGGGCCCGACGGTTGCCAGAAACACCGGCACAATTTGCGATAGCCAAGAAAAATTAGTCATCAATTGATGACTTAAGCCGGTTTGAAATACTTTGAAAGTCTCCCCTGTATTTTATTTCGTGCAAATCAAATGCACTAATGTAAACTGAGTTATTAGACGATGTGTTTATTGAGTTCACATGCTATAAATACCAGGATAACGACTGTTCAGCAGGACCCAACAAATTCTTCCCGAGCCACAAATGACTTCTAGTAAATCTGAAAATACCCAATCTGTAGTGACCTGCTGTAAGTTTCATTCTTTCGGCCTAAGTTCATAAAAACGGGCGCCAGTTCGAGTCGATGAAGCACCTGAAAACAGTTCTTTAAGATGAATGACAAATTACACTGTGCGATTTTTTGTATCTTTTATCTCTGTATTTGATAATTTAAACCTTTTTCACTTAGTTTTGGTATAAGGAATCTCGTGGTGACATTTGTTTTACCACTTTACCGAACATTTTAGAACAAAATTTTCTTTTTTAAGATATATCAACAATTGCTCAAGATATGCACTCATTTTCATGTTGATAACTCATGAACCATTAGGATATTCATTTTCGTTTCTTGGGCAAAGTTCTTTCTATAATTCTGGCCAACAACTTTGCTGAATAAATGAATATGAAAAAATCGCTTCCAGTGGGTCTTATCGATTGATTCTTACAAAAAGTCAAACGAAAAAAGTTCGAACAACATTGCGTATGAGTAACATTTTTTGCTTTGAAGCATTGAAAGCGGGCAAGACATATGTCGCTTATTAAAGTTTTAAAGACAATTTAAAATGATTTTTCGTTATATATTTGTTGAACAATTTGTTGGCAAGAATAATAGAAATAACTTTTCTGAAGAAACCAAAATAAAAATCCTAATGGTTCAAGAGTTCTCAACGTGCAAATGAGTGCATATCTGGACTAATTAAAAAAAAATTTTGCAATAAAGTCTTAGGTAAAGTGGAAAAACGGATGTTACCACCAGATTCCTCATATTAAAACTAAGTGAAAATCGTTGAAATTATTAAATACAGATTTTCGTGCCGCACAGTGTTATCGTTGGCTCCATCCTCAGATCATTGATGTACTTCATGCCTTTCACGCTTAACCAAGTCATATATAAGAAAGGAAGATATCTTCCTTTCTAAAATCTATGTATATTTCTATTTTATTCCATAAAACCAATAAATATATGTTTTGCATATATTAATATTTTCTATGAACTTTTTAAATACTTTATAATATTATAACATATAATACATTATAATACATTAATATCAACTGCACATAATTTTTCGATTCAATCTTAGATAGCGACGTATTTTTTGTTACTGCAATAAAAGAAAATTATAAAAAAATGCGTTTATAGTTGATAATTTAATACGCTTATTCAAATTTTGTGTTGTAGAAATGCGAAAGCGTTCAATTTTTATTTTAAAATTTTTTGTTTAAACTTAAAGTATGTTTTTATTCTCGGTGTAAATAATAAAAAAAAATATTCAAAAATAAATTTTTTGTTTATTTTTAAATGGATCTTCTTCTCGATAGATGGCATAAAAAAGCAGTTCTTTTCAGCCGGTGTCAAGATATTTTGGTCCCTATTTATCGGAAACGAAAAACAAACAAAGTGCATTTTAATAAGGGTTCTTGTAGCTACAACCTTTACTAGAACTATTAAGTTTGGGTCAATAGGAAAAATTTAGCGCGGCTGCTCGTATTTTCAAAGCTTTTGTTCCCCGTAGCGGAAGAAAATTGTTACAAAACCTTACAATAGTAGATAAGCTTGTCGTAATCTTATTAATATACCCTTTGATTTTTTTTCCGATAAAATGGGACCAATATATCTTGACACCAGCTGAAAAGGACTACTTTTTTATGACACCTAGCAAGTAGAAGATGAGTTTAAAAACAAACACAAGATGTACTTAGAACTTTTTTTTTTTATATTTACGTAAAAAAAAATTTAAGTCGCTATGTATTGTAGTCTTTTCACAATTAAAATTAATGCTAGCTAACTTCGTTAAAAAAGCTTTTACGCCACAACTTCTGAATTCTTAAAGAACACACTTTCATTTCATATCTTTGGAAAGGTAATGGAACGTAAAAAAATAAAAAAACATAAAAATAAAATTATAGAGCCTGTTATTGTAATTTCATGTTAATGCAATTTTTTTAAAAGTTTTATATTTTTCCCTCAAAATAAAATTTCCATGGCTATAGGTCCGCGAAAAAAAATCTCAAAACCTCTAACTCCGGTTTTGGTTTTCTAAACAATAAACTTATCTAAGCACAAAATTTTAGCCAAATCGGAGATGGTCACTGCAACTGATATTACACTTCAATGTAAAATGGACGACATATTAAAAACAATTTGTTCCTACCTTACCGAAATATGTTTAATGCAAATTTTTTTATAACGTATTGTGGTTAAAAAAATTGTGGTTAAATTGATATTAAAGGCATTGTGTTGAATTTAAAACGGGATGATGTTTTCGGGTTTGGTATAGTTGTCTATATGTATGAAATTCTGTATACAAAATTCTGCTTTACAAAATTCTGCATTAACATAAAACTGTGTTAAAAAAATTCTATATGCCAAAATTTTGCATACATACGTTCTATGTATATCCATCAATAAGCCAGTTACTGAAGATTGGTGCAACGTTCCCGGTTTCAGTCGCTTCAAGAGAACACTCGTTTTCGTCACATCGAAGACTCAAAAAATGCATGAGAAACTGGAGACGAAAGGCTCAATGGGTTTAGCTCTTCCAAATGTTCACATGCATTGGCGTCGGAAGCGGGGGGAAAGGTGGGCAGTTGCCTCCCCCCCACTTTTTTAGCTAGATAAACAATTTAAAAGGAAAAGTTATTCAAAATATCAGTTTTTTTACAACGATAATATTTTTGTATTATATATTTTCCTCTTCTTTCTCTCTTCTTCATGTTTCATGTGAAGAAATTTTGGTGAACTTTTTTTGCACCACCATTTGTACTGCCCCCCCATTTGTACTGCCCCCCCAGATGAAATTCGCTTCCGACGCGATTGTTCATATGGATGTGGAGCACGGAAGAAATAATAAATGCACTAGTCCGAAATAAAAGATTTTATAATATAAAGATAAAAACAAATGTTACATAAGATTTCGGCACGGACACACCCATCTTACACACGTACACATACTAAAAAATCAACTCTGCCCCATTTGTCAATTTTGCAACAATTCTCCCCTTACTATAACCCACATTATATCTCACTGTCCCGCTCTTTCTCCCGGGAAAACAAATTTTTTTTTCAATATATGCACAAAGTTTTGCCATAAAGTCACAACTATAAAAGTTATGAGTACCTAAAGTCAAAAATACGTTTTTTTTTCTTAAAAAATTCAAATTTAAAAGCAATTTTCTCGAGAAACAACCAAATTTTTAATTATTTTTTATGACGTTGTTCTTTTCCTTGTTGAATTCTCTATCAATCCGCCTTACATTGTTTGATTTTCAGAGCAGCTATTTTTTCTTCTTTTTACTCTTTTTTCTTTTTCCTCTCCCAAGATTTAATCAAAGTAAACGAAGTCGCAGTGCTTGCATTTAAAAATCCGTTAAATCTAACAGTTTTACTAGTTATTGTAATCAAAGTAAACGAAGTCGCAGTGCTTGCATTTAAAAATCTTGGGAGAGAAAAAAGAAAAAACAGTAAAAAGAAGAAAAAATAGCTGCTCTGAAAATCAAACAATGCAAGGCGGATTAATAGAGAATTCAACAAGGAAAAGAACAACGACATAAAAAATAATTAAAAATTTGGTTGTTTCTCGAGAAAATTGCTTTTAAATTTGAATTTTTTAAGAAAAAAACGTATTTTTGACTTTAGGTACTCATAACTTTTATAGTTGTGACTTTATGGCAAAACTTTGTGCATATATTGAAAAAGAAATTTGTTTTCCCGGGAGAAAGAGCGGGACAGTAAGATATAATGTGGGTTATAGTAAGGGGAGAATTGTTGCAAAATTACAAATGGGGCAGAGTTGATTTTTTAGTATGTGTACGTGTGTAAGATGGGTGTTTTCAAGAACGGAAATTTCAAGAATTTCAAGAACGGAATTTCAAGATCGATTCAAGTAGCTTGAAGTTGCTTGAAAGTTTTACTTTGAAGCTCGAGAGAGAGAGAGAGAGAGAGAGGAATAACATGCAAAGTTACACTCTCTAATCTATTACAATTAATTGAAGTTAGTACGTGAACAGACCTATAACGTTCTCCTACTCAGAAGAATACGCAGATATTAGGGCAGTTCACGATCTTGTTGCATCGTTGCAAATGAAAAATAAACAGCTTTTACAAAAACAAAAAGCATGTGTTGCAAAAGCTTTTCAATGCTTTTTGTTTTTGTAAAAGCCTTTTTTTTGCATTTGCAACGATGCAACAAGACCGTGAATTGCCTTATTGTTTTTTGTTACGGTTTTGCAAATGCAGTGCAATCCAGGCCAGAGGAGAATACGAGGCTCGGTTTCCCAACTGATAACTTTCCCCAGTTAGAGTTTTTAATGACACATTTAATAGGTTACGAACCAGCGGTTCTGTCCAGCGAATAATAGGAGAGCTTGGCCCTGGTAATCAGCTTGCACAGGTTGATGACGAAATAGAACGAATAGTGCACAATGATCCCACCGTTAGTACGCGTAGGATTGCAAGCAGAGTTCCAGCATCGAAATCCCATGTTCACCGGGTGCTGCGTCGTGAGCGTTTGCATCCTTATCATTATTCGTTGGTCCAGGAGCTACAGTAAGGAAAATATATGCAGTAAAATGGTTATGTCCGAAACTTGTTTTTTTACGATAAATTACTGCTCTGAGAATAAAACAATGTAAAGCGGATTAATAAAAAATAATTAAAATTTTTGTTGTTTCTCGAGAAAATAGCCTTTAAATCTGAATTTTTGAGTGAAAAAAAAACGTATTTTTTGACTTTAAGTGCTCAGAACTTTTTTAGTTATGACTTCATGGCAAAACTTTGTAGGAAAGGAACTTTAATTTCCTTTTCAAAAAGTTATTTAGTTTGGTAATCGGTGGGGAGGTATGTTACTTATGGATTAAAACGTAATGACACCAATTATTTTTGTTTTTCTTTACTACCTCCCTAGGGGTCATTTGCGACCACCCCCACCCATACGATTTTTTGCTTGTCTCATCACGAAGAACCACCCCCGCATTATTGTCCTCTAAGTCTGGGACACCCTGTATATTATATAATATAAAAAAATTGGAATAAGTCTAGGTAAAAAAAACTAAAAACCCCAGACATTTTTTTTGGGTACGCCTGCTTGTGGCATTTTTTTCATTTTCGAACTGTTTGAGGAGAATCAATTTAAAGAATTCAACAAAGGTAAGTTTTTGCATTATATGTAAAAAAATGACTACATAAAATAAAAGAAATGCATCATCTCTTGTACGACATGCAAGAGATAAGAAATAAATGCATCTAACGTTTGAATACTTTGAAATCAGTTTAAGATCTACTTTAACAAAAAGTGCCAGTTTGGAAATGTTTTTGGGAACAATAATATTTTCACGCAAAAATCGTCAGTTCGATCAATGTGAAAGGATATTGTAGAGGGACCAGTACTGGTCATTTTTTAAACTAGTGCAGACAGAACTATTTAAAAGTTTGTCCACTTTTCTGCAAGGAATGATTAAATTTGCAGATTACATCTAATGTTTGAGTATTGAAAGTACGCAAAGCAACACAATTTTATCATGCTAGCCTTTAAATTGTGTGGTAATACAGAACATTTTGGGTGGCCAGTTTTCCGTATAAAAAGGTTGCGTATTTTATTTTTCGTTTTGCTCGAAGAGAATATTTTACTTGGTGTATAGTTGAACTTTTTTGCAAGAACTGCAAAAGGTCATGTTGATAATTTGTTTATAGTATTTGGCAACCTCAGGCAATTTGCAGCACATGCTGATTTATTATCAGACAGCTTCACGTTCAAATATGCATCGACTCATAAAAGCAAACCTTAAAGCGTACGAGAATTTCACTGCGATCCACCTTCTTCTGAGCATCCAAAAGCGAATGAAATTCTAAAGACATAGACGAAACAATCTTGTGTGGATTCTCCTATGTACACAGCAGTAGGAGGAACTTTGGTCGCAAGTTATCATCTTATAGTATCGGAAAGCGGCTTTTTTTTTAAATGGGCGTGAAACATTAGCTGCTCCCATCGATAATAAATCTTTCCCAAAATGCATCAAGAATTTCTTGATATCAATGATCGGGATGCTGTAATATTCTAAGGGCTTAGTTTTAATCATATCAGAGATGCAGAGTTGTTTCATCTGCATCGGGCGCAGTTAAATAAGTTGATGATGCGCTTCAAATTTAGTAGCCTGATTTAACCAAAGCTGGCTCCACCAACTGTAAATGGATAACTTTAAAAGATATGTGATGCCTTTATATTGATTTAAAATGTAATTTTTATGGATTTTTTAAAACAAACTATATCATTTGATAGCTAATTTTAATGAGGGATATCTTACCAAGAGTGTTTGTGCAAAACTCAGCAATATTTCATAACCCTACTAGTAAGGCCTTTTTATTTATATTTTGTTTCATTTATATGGATTCAAAAAAATTTTGTACACTGCTAACTGGTGATCAAGTGATAATCTGAACAAACTTGCCTAACACGTAACGTACAACGCACAGTGTAACGATCCCATATAGCGAGCGGCCATAAATAAAAGGAGTTACGTAGAATCACAAAATTTTCTTTACATATGTTTTTTAATAAGAGAATTATTCTCATAAAAGTGCGATCAAATCGGATGAATGGCACGCCTACCTCCCATATAACCGAAATCGGCAAGGTGGCAAATTTCCCCAGAAAACCATTCCAGGCAAATACAATTTACTACACCAAATTCTTTTATAGCAACAACTATTTTGTTTGAAAACGAACCACCCCTCATATAACTAAAATCGGAAAGGTGGTATATTTCCCCAAAAAGTATCCCAGGGCAATAAAATTTGTGCGCCTAGTTGCTTCATAGCAACAAATAGTTTGTGTGAAAACGAACTAAATCGGACGACAAATACGCCTAACCCTCATACAACCGAAATCGGTAAGGTGGCATATTTCCCCAAAAAATCATCCCAGAGAAATACAATTCGATACACCTCGTTTTATTATAACAAAAACCAGGCTGTGTGAAAATGCATCAAATCGGCCGACAAATACGCCCATCCCTCATATAATCTCCCAGAAGGAAATTGCGAAATGCATATAATTTTTCGTTGAAGAATTCTTCATTGAATTAAGTTTAACGTTATATGAAGTGATTTAAGTATTGCAAGTGAAATTCAAGAAAGTGGTTGTGCTTGTGACAGTTAAATTCTTGAATTTATTACATAATTTTTTATCAAAAACTTAAAGGTAGGAATGTTTTCAAAAATGCATATAAAGCGCCTTGTGAACAAAGAAAAAAAATGTATTAAAATTTACACTTGGTCCATGATACAATAATTACCAGCTAGCATTGACAGTTGTTTTAGAAAATTATTCCTTTCAAAAAATAGACTCAAAAAGAAGCCGCTCACAGTCTTTCAGTGTCATTAATTGAAAACATAAACAATGTTGAAAATATTGAAAAGAGAACGCAGAACAACCTTCAGCAGCAGGTAAGATTGCCATCTCTAGAAAGTATTTTCTTTTTTTGACACTACATTAAATTTAATATCACGGACTGAACAACTTTTTGCATAAATCCGACACAATTTTTCCACCACATTTATGATTTTAAATGTTTATAACTTCCTCAAAAATTTTGCAAAATATTTCGCACGAAGATGAAAATATATCCGATGAAAAAGAAAATAATGATTTTATTGAAGAAAGTTAGAATTTTATTGCGCTAAGAAGTGGTTGGAAGCGGTCTTTAATATTTCATATTAATTTATTTTCAGAATGCTTTCAGAAGGAAGGCTTTACTGAAGCAGAATACGCTTAAGAGATTCAAAAAGGTGGTATTTTAAAAATGAATTCCTGAGATATAACAAAAATGCATAAACAAATTTTATTTATAGATATATCTTAATTAATTATTAAAAAATTAATAAATTAAAATTTCTTTGTTGTTTTTCTTGAATAATCCTTAACCCAATTAACAATGCATTCCTTGTTTTTTGCTACGTTAAGCTATTTGGGGTTCCCGTTTATAGTTGGGGTGCAGACCCCACTCACTTAAAAGCGGCACTTCGTTAAATTCAGAAACAAATGATACAAATGTGTTCCTTTTTATTCATAACTAAAAAGGAATAACTAAAAATAGAACACAAAAATCACAACTAAAATGACAAAAAAAGTTATATTATTCAAAATTCATGTTATAGAATATTCCATAAAACAAATTACAGCCACTTTTGATTTTTAATGGGGTTCCTACGCACCCCGTATGTGTTCTAGGGTTAAATATTCAGTATTTATACATATAATATATTTTGACTAACAATAATTTTTCTATAACCTGAAATATAAAAGTTCTTCGATATAAAATTAATGTAAGAATTCTTCAAAAGTTGAGAAATAATAGAGTTCGTAAACTACAGCGAAACGTAAGAACTCTTCAATTACCGAGTAATATAAGAAATCTTAAAGTTCCGAGGAATGTAGGAATTCTCCAACTATTGCGTGACATTAGAACTCTTCAATTACCGAGTAATAAAAGAATTCTTCTATTACTTTTATGTTATGCAACAAAGGTGTATATTACATTTCCTATGACATGCATGTAATGTATTGCCACAGATAACTTATCATATACATTAGACCTGTACATATTTGCATTTTTATCTTCGATTTTCGCTCCCCTCAAAAAATCTTAATATTTGGACTACAAAAATAAGATTTTAAAAAAATTTCACAAGAAAGTTAAAAACTGGGACGTCTCTCTCCAAAATATTATAGTTTGAGAAAAATTCAATTTATAAAAATGTGCACTTTTTGTAAATTGCCTGAAAATAAATTTGATAACAAAATTTATATTTAGGTATTTTTAAAGTATTTGGGTGAAATAAATATATCGATTGGTGAAATAATATAAGATTTTTATGTCGTTTATTCTACGACAGTTTAATGACTAAAATATATAAAGTTATGCAATGACAAGAAACTATGTGATGAAAGAATAACGTTATACATAAGAACCAAGAGAATATGTATAATAGGTAAGGAATAGCTAATAATAAAAAACAGGGCTGCATTCGATGTAATTCGTATGTTCCAACCTCCCCTCGAAGTAGAATGAATGTCTCAATTTGTTGTTCGATTTGTTTTCGGCTTGGTCATACCCAGTGCTTCGATACATTTGTAATGCTTCTGAGAGCCTAGTGCTTTGGTAAGAACATCCGCTGGCATGTCTTCGGTAGGCATATACTCAAGGTCGATGTCTCCGCTTCGATGTTTTTGACGAACAAAATGATGCCTAACATCGATGTGCTTTGTTCGAGAATGGTAGCCAAAACTTTTTATTAGCTTTTGAGCGCTTTGGCTATCCTTGTATAATAATACACATCAAAGCTGCTGCCCGATCTCGTTCAAAATTTGTCGTAAGTACATCGCCCCCTTTGTTGCATCGGAAATTGCCAGATATTCAGATTCAGTGCTGGACAAGGCAACTGTTCGCTGTTTACGAGCCTCCCAACATATAGCAGCACCAGCTAAGATGAATGAGTATCCCGTATAGGACCGTCTATCAGACATATTTGCACCCCAATCAGCATCCACCACACCATACAGCAATTTGTTGTCGCACTCAAACTGTAAGCCATATTCACTCGTACCCTTCAAATATTATAAGACTCGCTTGAGTGCTTTCCAGTGTTCGGAGCTGTAATTAAAATTAAATTGACTTAAAAAATTTACCGCAAAAGCTATATCCAGTCGAGTCGTCACCGCTAAATACATTAACGCGCCAATTAAGCTCTGGTTTGGAAATTTTTTCATCAGGTTCTCATCAGCTTGTTCAGGTCGTCTCAGCTTGCAATTCAATTCTACTGGCGTTTGTATCGGCTTACAGTTCTCCATACCAAATCGTTTTATAACTGCTTCAGTGTACTTTTGTTGATTTATAAATACGCTGTGTAAATGAAGATCTTGTTCGAATTGTATTCCAAGACACAACTTGACTTGACCAATGTCTTTCATTTCGAATGATTCTGCCAATGAATCCTTCAGGTGTTTCAACATGGTTGTATCATTTGATGCCATCAATAGGTCGTCAACGTAGATCGCAAGCAGCATAATGCTTTTGTTCCTATGCTTCACAAATAAACACGGGTCTTAGTGTGTGGAAATGAATCCAAGCTCCTGCAGTTTTGTCGTCAGCTTCTGGTACCACTGAAGCCCAGATTGTCGTAATCCATTCAATGCTTTTACTAATTTACAAACCATGTGTTAATTTTTCTTCAAAGTTTCTAACCATTTTCCAGCACTACCAATGGCTTTCTTTCTTTTTTCGTCTGATGATCCAAACTTTTCACCCGCCTTAATTCTCTCCAACATTTCAGTTAAGTATTCTAGTATTTCTGTTAACACAGCAGAAGATGCCTATGTGTGTCAGCCAAGGCACACATGTTGAGGCATAAGCAGTTGGGCTCATGTCACAATCAATGACCTAGTCATGAGTTGTGCTGTTTATAAGTTTGGTTGTTTGTAAGCGTTTTGTTTTTACGCAACCATTAAATTATCGTATGCATTCTTTTGTAATTAAATTATATGTGTTATAGTTTTTTTTTTATTTTTGAATGCAGTATAAGCATTTTTTCTTTATAAAAGACTTATAAGAATTAAATAACTTGTCAGAACAAAATGTGAGGTTTCTTTTAATAGTGTGTCAAGCAACTGGTCTTAGTGGTTTAACTAAGGTCCAAACAGATCGAAATCAAGCAGCAAAAAATTAATGGTTTTCGTGATTCTACTAAGGTCCATTCCTTGAAGATTTTGATACAAATTAACATTTGGTGACCCCGACCAGGAAATTCAAATTCCTGGACAAACAAAAATAACGCGTAAAGTGGAAAAAACTCAACATTTGGTTTTTGGAAAAGTTCGATATGGAGACATTTCAACAGTTGGTAGCTGCTCAGCAAAACATTGCTGTGAGAATTGAAACAATTTTGACGAACGTCAAAAAGGATCCATCTTCAAGAAAGACGAGCAGCTACTATGAAGAAAGGATCAATCGGTTGGATGAAGCATGGGCAGAATTCGAGAGCACGGATAACAAGTTAAGGTGTCTCGCTAATTTGCCAATGCAACACGAATACTTCATTGACCAATATTTGCGCATTTCGGACCTGACTCTCGAAATTAAAGAGATGTTTGAAGCCGAAATGCAGAAATTGACGAAAAATTCTGAATATGCACCTTTACCTACGGCCCCTCCACGCAAGGACTGCAGGCCTGCCACGGCTGGTGGTAAGCAGGAAGATGGCATCATAGCAGATCAACATATTGACGAAGTAATAGTGAAGGTACTTCGTAATCAACGAGCTTTAATGAGAGCGTTAAGGCGAAACATTGAAGAAATCAGGGTTCAGGCGAATCAAAGTCACCCTGAATCGTATTATCATAACAAAGCAGCACTTATCGACAAATACATGAATGATTTTATTGTGAACAACGATGTCCTATGGCAATCAACAAACAGTGATGATATAGAAGGATATACGTTGGATGAGTATTATAAAATGGAAGCAGAGGTGCACAACGTGTTAAGCGGATTACAACAGCACATCAGCAGTGCAAATTTGGATGCTCATCAGAGCACCAGCAGAAATGAACCACTTCAGGTGCAATTGCCTAAAATTGAGTTACCAAAATTTCACGGCAGCTACACACAATGGGTAGCGTTCAAGGATCTTTATACTCAACTGATTCACAACACGACAATAAGCGACGTTCAAAAAATGTTTCATTTAACAACACACTTGGGAGACGAGCCAAACAATCTTATAAAACACTTACCAATCACAGGTGCCAATTATGTTATTGCATGGAACATTTTGGTCAACAGGTACGACAACAGGAGGTTAATTGTGACAACATTGCTGAATAACTTGTTATCGCAGCCGAAAATAAAAAACGAATCAGCACAAACGCTCAAATCCGTACACGGTGTAACGAAAGAGTCATGGTTTAGGCGCACAAGGACTTCCAGTGGGCGAGTGGGATGTCATAGTAGTTCATTTACTGTTGCAAAAATTGGACCAAGCGTCGCAAACAACATTTGAACAGTCGCTAAATGACAATAAAAAGCGTATAACCTTGCGTGAACTACTTAGATTTTTAGATCATCGCTTCCAAGCACTAGAAACGCGTGGAAAGGCTCATGAGCATCTCTTTTCCGGGGGAAAAGATAGAGCAAAAACAACAGCAGCAATTTCAACATCAAGCAAATGCAAGGTATGTGGATCGACAGAACATCCAATATATTATTGCGAAAAATTCCTGAAGATGTCATCAGTTGAAAGATTACAATGGACACAGAGGAATAAGCTTTGTGTTAACTGTTTCAAACCCAATCATGCCGCCAAGGTATGTCCTTCACGATCCTGTACAAAGTGCACAAGTAAGCACAACACATTACTGCATTTGGAGACTTCAGGAAAGCGACCCAATTCAGCAGCAAAATCAGCATCAGGTGAAAACAAACAAACGCAAAATATAAGTTCAAACACACCTATTGTAGCAGCTGCGAACAAGCATCAGCATAACGAGCACTACATACTATTAGCTACTGCAAGAGTTAAGGTAATTGGAAACAACGGCCACATCGATGAATTTCGAGCCTTATTGGACTCCGGGTCTCAGGTCAACTTAGTGACGGAAAGAGTCGTATCAAAACTTTCGCTACAAACATCGGATGCATCGCTTTGCATCGAAGGAATAGGTCGTAAAACAAAAAATGTAGCACAGCGCGTAAATTTTGAGATTCAAGCACACGCTGGCAGTTACTCCACCAGAATTGAAGCATTTGTTCTTCCCAACATAGTGTCACCGCAACCTACAAAAACGTTAGATACATCCAATTGGTCACTTCCTGAAAATATCAAGCTGGCCGATCCAAGATTCAATCAAACGGATAAAATCGACATACTTATAGGAGCCGAGTTCTATCATCAATTATTGCGGCCACAACAGTTCAAAATTAACAACGAATTTCCTACTTTTCATAACACCGCACTTGGTTGGATCATGACAGGAAAAATAGAAGGATGCGGTAATAATTCGGCAACCTGTGCAATGTTTAGCCCAGACGAAGAGACAACGAATCAATTGATTGAAAAATTTTGGAAGCTTGAATACACAAATGACTGAGCATCAAATGTCATTACTAGAACAGCGCTGCGAAACCCATTTCCTTCAAAATATAAGAAGGAACACTGATGGTCGCTTTGTAGTCCGTCTGCCATTCTCAGAGAACCCCATAACCCTCGGAAATTCGAGACAGATGTCCGTCAATCGATTCCTATCATTGGAAAGACGACTCAACAATAATCCCAAACTAAGAGCGGACTACAACAAGTTTATGGAGGAGTACGAAGCTCTAGGACACATGGAAGAAATTAAAGAAAGTGATATTCCAGATTTAAACTATGTCATGCCCCATCACTGTGTTCTTAAACCAGAAAGCTCTCCAACAAAACTTAGAGTGGTGTTTGATGCATCCGCTAAAACCAACAGTGGGTCATCTCTTAACGACATTCTACACGCTGGGCCAACGGTACAGAGTGATTTGTTTTCAATATTATTACGTTTTCGCATGCATCGCTTTGTTTTCACCGCTGACATAGAGAAAATGTATCGACAAATATGTGTCAATAAGGCTGACCAGATGTTTCAACTTATTATTTGGAGATACAATCAAAATGAAGACATCAAATTTTACCGATTGAAAACCGTTACCTATGGAACTTCACCAGCACCATATTTAGCAACAAAATGCCTCCAATACTTAGCTTCGCAAGGCCTTATGAAATATCCTTTAGGAGCAACAATATTGCGTGATGATTTTTATGTTGACGATTGTCTTAGTGGCACGGATTCTATCAACACTGCTTTAGAATCACAAGGTCAAGTTCAAGCATTACTAAAGCTGGCTTCAAATTAAGAAAATGGTGCTCTAATCACGCTAAACTTCTAAGTGGAATTCCACCAGAAGACCAGGAAATCAACCTGGACTTAGACGAATCATCGAGTCAGTCAATAAAAACTCTCGGGATGATATGGCTACCAAAATCTGACCAGCTGTGCGGGCGAGCGCAAATATCATCATCAAGCAACATCACAAAACGAATAGTGAGCTCAGAATTAGCACGGATCTTCGACCCATTAGGTATTTTTGGGCCAGTTGTCGTCAGAGCTAAAATATTTCTGCAACAGCTTTGGCAATTACAAATATCTTGGGATGATGAATTACCTACAAATCTTCAGCACGAATGGAACAATTTCCGCGCAAATATAGTAGCACTCAATACCATAAGGGTGGACAGATTTGTATTTAAGCCTCAAAAAATTGTATCCACACAAATTCACACATTTGTGGACGCATCCGAACGAGCTTACGGAGCAGCAGTCTACATTCGTTCAACCTACACAGACAAAACTGTAGGAACCAGATTAATTTGTTCAAAATCACGAATAGCACCACTTAAAAAACAAACTCTACCACGGCTAGAATTATGTGCAGCTGTGTTGGGTGTGGAACTTACAAACAGAGTAAAGAAGGACATACGGTTACAAAACACTGAAACGTTCCTTTGGACTGACTCGCAAATTGTATTAGCTTGGATAAAGTCAACTGCAGCTTCATTTCATACTTTTGTAGCAAACCGAATAGCAAAAATTCAAGAGTTCTGCATTCCAAGTCAATGGAGACATGTCAGTTCCAAGGAAAATCATGCCGATGCAATATCTCGAGGACTAGCACCAGAAAATCTATCCAAGCATTCAATTTGGTTTTATGGTCCACCTTTTCTATCCGGGAAGAGCAGTCAATGGTCTGAACCATATTCACAAGACATTTCTAAAACTTGCGACTTAGAGCGAAAAGAAACAAAACGTGTCTTAGCAATATCAACAACACATCAATCGTTAGAAGAAATAATCTTCAAAATCAATCATCGAAATTCATTCCGATTTTTGCAACGCACCGTCGGTTATTTACTGAGGTTTATTCGAAATTCAAGAACAACCCGTCAATTGCGACCAAGTTACAAGGCGTTAGATATTCATGAATTAGATGAGGCTCTTAGAAATATTATAAAGGTCATTCAAGCTGCAGGATTCCGTAATGAACTAGAAACCTTATCAAAAAAAATGCCTGTCAATAAGTCTAGCTCCCTGGCTTCATTACATCCGTTCATGGATGAATATCAAGTAATGCGAATTGGCGGTCGACTTGAACAATCATCATTACTGTTCGAGGAAAAACATCCAGCAATTTTGCCGCACAACCACCTCATGGTGAAACTATTGTTGCAAATGCTTCATGAAAATAATCGTCATTGTGGTCCACAAGCTCTGCTAGCAGCATCCAGAGCACACTTCTGGATATCCAGTGGGAAAACTATAACTCGCAGTATCGTACATAAGTGTGTACGATGTACGAAAGCAAAACCAAGGCTCTTCAAACAACTTATGGGAAACTTACCAGCTGTAAGAATAACACCGGCACGTCCATTCATAACATCAGGAGTAGACTACTTCGGACCGGTTTGGATTCATCATAAAATTAGAGGCAAAAGACCTGACAAGGCCTACATTGCTGTGTTTTGTTGCTTCGCTACAAAGGCCATCCACATGGAGGTGGTTTCTAACCTATCAACAGACGCATTTATAGGAGCCCTAAGACGATTTATTAGCAGAAGAGGTCATTGCAAAACATTGTATAGTGATAATGCTACAAATTTTGTCGGAGCAAGTAACAAATTGGCTGAATTAAAGGAATCCATTTATTCTCAAACAGCTCAAGAAAAACTTATACGAACATGTAGTAAACAATCAATTGAATTCAAATTTATTCCACCCAGAGCACCACATTTTGGAGGGCTTTGGGAGGCGGCAGTAAAATCTGCAAAACACTTGTTGGCTCGAAGCGTATCAGCGGCATCAATGACATACGAAGAACTGGAAATGGTTATCATTGAAATAGAAGCTATACTCAACTCTCGACCACTGATCCCAATGTCATCAAACTGCGACGATCTCGAAGCACTCACACCAGGTCACTTTCTAGTGGGTGAACCTCTGACAACGTCAGTTGATGCAAATACACAAACAATAACTGCATCTCTTGGCTCACGATGGAGAATCACATCAGAACTTAAACATAAATTCTGGAAGGAATGGTCACAAAAGTACTTACACGAATTGCAAGAAAGAGGCAAGTGGAAAACACCGTCACCGAACATAACTGAAGGCATGCTAGTGATCATAAAAGAAGATAACATTCCTGTACTTCGATGGCCATTAGGAAGAATTACCCGGGTATACAAGGGCGACGACGGACTGGTTCGAGTAGTCGATTTGAAAACAATAAATGGAACGTTCAAAAGACCTATTCACAGATTGGCCCCACTGTTCAATGACTCCAACTTGGAATAAAAAGACTATGACAACCAAATTATACCACAGAACTCTCAAAAAAGAATACATTCCCGTTCATCAGAGTCTGGCAAAGAAGGTACACGCCCAAAGAGGAGAGTGGTGTCACACACTTCACAAGGAATCTTCACAACTATCATAATTTCACTTCTCTTTCTACCACTAGTACTTGCCTCATCAGTAAAAATAACTAATTTTAAGGAAGAACCAGGAATCTATTTTGAAAACATCGGCACAACAAAACTTTCATCAGCACTCTGGACGATCATGGTATTCTATGACCTCAGCCCAATGTGGTCAGATATGAAAACACTAGACGAAGGAATAAATACTCTGATAGATATGTGCATAAGGCCATCAATAGAAACATCATGTGCTCCAATTATTCATCATTTCAAGCATACGTTCAGTACATTGCTACAAGAAGAAATGCTTCTGACAAAAAAACGGCAGAAGCGAGGAGCATTAGATATAGTCGGTAATATGGCCCATGCCCTGTTTGGAGTACTAGACTCAAACTACGCAGAGACTATGTCAAAAACTATAGAGAATGTCAAACTCAATGAAGAACACCTCATGAGTTTGTTACGCAATCAAACATCAATAATTGATTCCACGTTGAACATAATAAAGGTTGATGAGAAGGCAACCGAAGTTAATTTCAAGAAGTTACAAAGGTCAATATATGAAGATATGAATCACATCGAAAATGAAACAACAATACTTCGACAATCAAATCAGCTCACGGCATTAGTGACTCAGCTGTCAATGATCACAACAAACATGCAACAAATACAATCAGAGTTACTTCATGTATTGACTCAATCGCATAACGGAAATATTAGTCCATTGATCTTAACTCCACAACAACTGAAGCAAGAGTTACAGATAATTCAGGCTCATCTCCCTTCAACACGAACTCTTCCTACCGACAACGAAAACCTACTCCAATTTTACAAACTAATGACCGTGCGTTCTGCGGTGAACGAGAAACACATAATGTTCCTACTAGAACTACCTCTGGTGGATCCAGAAGCATATTCATTGTTTAAGCTGACCGCAATTCCTACTAAACTCAACGAAGGCATGGTAGCAATTATTCCGAAGACACAATTCTTGGCGGTTAACAATCATCGCGATCAATATGCAATGTTGACAATAGAAGATTTGAATACATGTACGATTTTAATGGAAAATATTCGCATATGTCCAAATCAACAGTCAAGATTCGGAATTGAGTATCCTGCTTTTATTTGTGAAATCCAGTTATTCAACAACAAAACGGCAATAAATTGTGAGTTCACAAAAATCCACAATAACATCACCTTCACGGCATTGCACCATACAAACAACTGGATGTTTGCAACCATGTCAGTTATAGAACTTTCTGCAGTTTGCGGCAACGACATATCACGGGAACACCTTGTGGGTTCGGGAATTCTCACCATCGAGCAAAGCTGCGTGTTGAAAAACAACATGATCATTCTTCAAGGCCATGAAGAACAGTCGAGCCAACAATTACTTTCTTATGCATCATTTGGAACCATTTCTAATACCAGTATATATACTGAGGTGAAAACTGGAAGGGAGCACATCGAAGATTTCCAAACTCAAGTGGATAAGATCACCAATCTTCAAAGTCAACTTATAAAAATCAGGAACTTGCCAGCTAACCTGCAGCCCTCCGTAGTCCATCATCAATACATGAGCGGGGCCGCTTTGTTGCTGTCAATAATTATAATTGCACTATTTACAGCGTGGCGAATCAAATTGCAATGTCAGAAAAACTCCTCTATCAATTTAACTCCAACAATACCAAAGCCGATGCCAAGACAACATTTTTCGGAGGTTTAATTTCATGTTATCGCAACTGCTCAACGCGGCGGAGAATGTTAACACAGCAGAAGATGCCTATGTGTGTCAGCCAAGGCACACATGTTGAGGCATAAGCAGTTGGGCTCATGTCACAATCAATGACCTAGTCATGAGTTGTGCTAGCTTAATATATTGTAGCGTTTTTTATATTACGCAATTATAGAGTATGCATTTTAACTAAATTAAAATGTATTAAACTTTTTGCTATTTGTAAGCGTTTTTATTTTACGATATTATTAAATTGTAGAGTATGCATTCTAGTTAATTAAATTGTATGTATTAAAGTTTGGTTGTTTGTAAGCGTTTTGTTTTTACGCAACCATTAAATTAGCGTATGCATTCTTTTGTAATTAAATTATATGTGTTATAGTTTTTGTTTATTTTTGAATGCAGTATAAGCATTTTTTCTTTATAAAAGACTTATAAGAATTAAATAACTTGTCAGAACAAAATGTGAGGTTTCTTTTAATAGTGTGTCAAGCAACTGGTCTTAGTGGTTCAACTAAGGTCCAAACAGATCGAAATCAAGCAGCAAAAAATTAATGGTTTTAGTGATTCTACTAAGGTCCATTCCTTGAAGATTTTGATACAAATTAACAATTTCCATGTAAACGCTTTCTGTAAGTTCGCCATTTAAATAAGCAGTCACTACGTCATTTGATGGATTTCGAGACGCATTTTCGCTGCCATCGCCGCTAGCAAGCGAACAGATGTTGATCGGACGACTGGTGAAAACGTAGCGTTGAAATCCTCCCCTGGACGTTGTGAACATCCCTTCGCTACCAAACGTACCTTTTTCTTTCCGTAATCCTTCGTGCGGAACACAAATCGATTTCCAATGATTTTTCTATCTTTTGGCCGATCTACAATCTCCCATGTATTATTACAAATCTGAGCCAAGTATTCGTCCTCGACTGCCCGAAGCCATAAATCACCATCATCGGTCTCAATAGCCTCAAAGATTGTTGTGGGATCTTCTGAAGAAACAAAATTTGCAGCTTCGCAGTCTTCAAAATAATCACTTTCATCAGATCGATATTCATCACAATTCGCATTTTCCATCATCTGCTGAAAAACTTTCTTTGGACGCCCACGTAATCTAGTTCTAAGAATTCGCGGTCGGCCTCTGCTTGTCTTCAGCCCTGGAGTTGGTTGGCCACGATCTTCTTTTACCTCGAGTGATGATTGTGGCACAAAGTTTTTGATGTCAGATTGCGTGACATATTGTTCTTTTGGTGTGAGATTGTACTCGTGCGCATGAATATCTGAGTGCTGAAATTCTTCATAATTATTTTTAAAATGCAATTCATTTATAAATTTCACATCACTGCTTATTTTTAAATGTATCACGGATGGCTTTTTGCCCGTCCAAATCTTATATGGAACTGCATCTTTTATCGACTTTATGGGGCATCGATTTCTTAAGTAACAGGCAGTATTAACAGCTTCTGCCCAGAATATCGGAGGAACATTTGCATGCTTCATCATGCACCTAGCCATTTCGACTAAGGTTCTATTTTTTTGCTCGGAAATGCCATTTTGTTGCGGTGTATGTGGAGCAGTTAAACGCCTTCGGATTCCACATTCTTCCAAATATTTATCGAACTCATTATTGCAGTATTCTTTTCCATTATCGGACTGTAGAAACTTTATTTTTTTGCCGGTGAAGGTCTCAGATGCACTTTTAAATATTTTGAATGCGCTAAAAACTTCAGACTTATTTTTTAAAAAGTACACTTCACAATAACGTGAATAGTCATCTGTAAAAGTAACGTAGTACTTTGCTGCAGTGTGTGACGAAGTCCTCATTGGGCCACATACGTCGCTGTGAATAATTTCCAGCAAGTCTTTTGTTCGCTGTTCATTTGCTTTTGGAAACATCTCCCGCGTTTGCTTCTCGCTTAAGCAAATTTTGCAAGATAACAAATTATGATCTGTTTTAATATTCATACCATGTATCAATTTATGTTTCACCAGGTACTTCAAATCAGATTCGTTCAGATGTCCCATTCTAAAATGCCACAAATCCAAGTCATTGAATTTTGCTTCAGCAATGTTGACACGATATTCCGCATTTTTTAGATAGTATAAGTCACCAATTCTTTTTGCTCAACAAAATATCTTTTTCTTTTCCATAATTAAAGCCTCATTACGACGAAAAATTACTTCAAATCCTTTATCAGTGATTTTTGCAATAGACAGCGAATTTGTACGTAAGTCATCCACGTACATGACGTTTTCTATGTTTATGCTCTCTTCTCGTCCCTTTTCGATGACATTTATTTTCATGTTTCCTATGCCGCTTATGTTTGTTGTTTATCGTTTGCCAAATTAAGCGTTTTATTTATTTTTCTCAGAAATTGAAAATTTTCTTTGTTCGCACTCATGTGCGAAGTGCACTCACTGTCCAGACACCAAAAATTATTTGTGGCAACGCAAGAAAATGCTGATTCGACTGAATTAAACACAGATTTTTCATTTGTCTCTTTTTTTTTTTGACAAGCGTTAGCATTTTGTGCACTAAATTTTGTTCTACAATTTCTTGCAAAGTGGCCTAATTTACCACATTTAAAACAACCATTCTTTTGCTTATATTCTTTCTTCGGTTGTTCTATGCTTGCACATTCTTTTGTAAAACTTTTTCTGTCATTGTATTTGTTCTGTCTTACATACAATACGTTCTGTTCACTTCTCTCTTCATTTGCTTTTCGCGATTCATCTTCTTCCAAGATTTTTACCAAAGATTATATAGTATAAAGATGTGCCACGTAGAACATTAAAAAGTAAAAAATATTTTTCAGATCAATACGTAAGCTTTTGTGAGCGCAATTAAAAAGCTTTCTTGAGAGAAAAGTTTCCAATCCTTGCATGCACATTCTCTCTGCAATGCTCTTTCACTCTTCACTCCACAATGCTACACAGCATAGATCACCACTGCATGGTTTCTCATAGCTAGCGAGAGTCGTGAAATTTAATGTTGTAATTGTTTTTTCCGTTGTTGTTGTTGGAACCAAGCAGTTGTAATCTCTGCTTGACAGCAACAAATGTTTTTGTTTGTTTGCATTATTTTCAGGATGTTTTCTGATTTGTGCGAATATACTATTTGTCAGTGAATATATTCTTTTGTGCGAAGCAGATTTTTCTTATTCACTGCTTGCTATTAATATTGACTATTTTGGATTGACTATCAGCCAGAGCAGTAAAATCTGCATATATATTCAGAATCTTAAGGAAAACTGAATAACGACATACAAATCCATCCAATGAATTCAAAATTGTTTATAAATAACATTTTTAATTCACATTGAATTTTAAAAAAAATGATTAGTAATTAATTTCAATTATTTTTGTTCGTTATTCAGAATAATTTATTATTTTTTTATTCACGTGAATGCTATAAAAATTTTTCAATAATTAAGTTTTTGTACATTATTATTTTTGATTCAGTGCCTATTCATGTGTTATTCATTATTAATTGTATAGTCGTTATTAATTTTTTATTTATTATTAATTTGGTTCATTATTCAAAACTGAATAACAAGATTTGTTATTCATTTTATTTATTATTCAAAAGTGAAAGAAAAATTAAAAATGAATACGAAATTTATAATGAATAAAAAATTAATAATGAATAAAAAATTAATAAAAAATTAATAGCGACCATTTTATTCATAAAATCGTAGTGAATAACTTTTTTATTCATTAATAATTATTTAAAAGTGAATAACAAATTAATAACAGTGTTAAAAAATTTGAAAAAAAGTTTGCGCGACGAAAACGACATTGCTTATTTGATTGAGTATTTTTTCTAGACAATAAAAATCATTAAGACTTTTCTAGGTTGGTTCGAATTTTTTTTAGAAGAATTGTTCGACTTTTTTGAGTTTTGAAAAATATTTCCCCAGTTAAGATCCTATAACTTCAAAAGTATTAATTTATTTTACAAGTTTTATAAATATTTACAAATGAGACAATTATACCTTTTATTTAATTAAGCTATTATTTATACGATTTTTTGTACGATTTTTCTAGACATTTTCTGAATACTACATTTGTGAAAAAGTTTAAAATATACCGTTTAATTAACATTTCCCCCATATTAAAATGCGCAAAAATATGACTTTGATATATAATTTGGTTTTATTTTTAATTTGTTGTTAAAAAAAATATTTCGACGAAAATATTAAGGTAAAAAGTATAATTGTAGCAGGTTGGATATTTTACGTATTTCGGTTTTAGTAAAAATACTCAAAATTACCTACATCAAAGTGAGTTCGTACTAAACACATTCTTCAGACTTTAAAAACCCAATTATCATATATTTAACTTAAGATTTTGTTTACAAACAATGTTCTTAGCGTTTTTAGCTAAATTTAAAAATCCCTAATCCGAAATTTTACGTTATAATAAGATTTGCAATACTGCAAAGTCTTTGAAATGAGTAAAATAACAGAAATAACGTAAACAAAGATACGTCAAAGATACGTCTTCGCGCTGGTATAAATAAATAGCTGAAACACTGTGTGTTGCTGCCACGCCCCGTTACCAAACGCCCATAACATGCTATCAGTGAAACGGCAAGAGCAAATTGTGGTTGAGTACCGAATTCCGAGGCTGTGTGACCACTTCAATGCTATTCAATATCAAAATTTTCAGTAGTGTGGGAGGGGTCACGCCTCCATGCCTAACGCCCATAAAATGTTATCAGTGAAACGTGTAAATTGTAGTCGAATACCGAATTCCGTGGCTATGCGGCCTATAACTCCAAAGCAATTCGATATCGCAAATTTGGGTGGTGTAAGAGGTGCGACGCGCCCTTTCCCAACGCCCATCACATGTTATCAGGGAAACGCTGCTTGTAAATTGTGGTCGAATACTGAATTCTGAGGCTTTGCGTAATATAATTATAAAGCTATCCAAAATCGCATATTTGGCCTGTATAGGAGGTAATTTTGAGTTTAAACCATATTTTTTAAACTCTTTCACAAATGTAGTATTTAGAAAATTTATAGAAAAATCGTTAGATTAATACAAATGATAGCTTAAATGAAAGATACAAACGTCTTATTTGTAAACATGTATAAGTTTTGTAATATGAAAAAATACTTTTGAAGTTATAGGATCATAACTGGGGACATATTTTTCAAAACTTAAAAAAATCGAAAAAATCTTTGAAAATTCTTTAATTCTTTTCGAATTGCATTCGTTCTATAATACTCATACAATCTTTCTCTTAAAAAACTATTTATTTTTTCATTTTGGGTTGGAGATCGTTTAGAGAAAGACCTTGGAGATCAAGTGGAGATCCAGCCTTATCTCAACTGGAGATCGAAGGTTCATTTCCCTGGAGAATGGCTTGGATCTCAAGTGGAGGTCAAGTTCATATCCAGCACTGGAGATTGAAGAAACGAACTGGAGCTCCACTTGAGGTCAAGCCGATATCCAAGGTAAATGTTTATTTGGTAGTGGAAATGGAGAAAGAACTTCATTCGCGAATGTTATAAGAGCAAAACTTCAAAGATTTGAACAAGGCAATCTAAAAGATGCAATGCAGGACATGCTGAACTATTGCATAAGTATGGAGAGGTACCAAAAAGGTCTTCTTTTTCAGAGTCAACGTTTTTTTATACCATAAACCATATCGCACCCTAACAACAGAAGGGGAATAACTCAAAATGTCGAAATTGTTGCTTTGTTTACTTAAAACTATTCGTAGTGATTATTTACATAAGCTGTGTAAATTTTGTAAATATTTTTCTCTCCTCCAGAAAATTTAAAATTTCGAGTGCTCTTTTGTAGTTAGGGTGCGATATTTTATGTTTTGTATATCTTTGTTTCTTACTTTGCCTTGATTTAAAAATGATGAAAAGATCTCATATCGAACCCTGAATCCCTTACTTTGCCTTAATTAAAAAATGATGTAAACTTTTGTGATGGAAAAATTTCGTATCGTTACCTTAATATGGAAAGAACCTAAAAAAATCCGTGTAAGTCCGTGTTAGAAAATTTTGATTTTTTTTTATAATTTATAAAACTAACAGCTAATAAAATTACTGAATTGAAGTCATTAATAGTTTTATACAAATTTTTTGTGTATTTGATTTTTTTTTAAAAAATTTGCATTAAACTTATAAAAGTTACAAACAACATAAAACATGACTAAAAGTAAAAATAGGTTACAACTATAACAACTTAAAAACATAACATAAAACGTAACTTTTATTTATTTTAAAGGAATATTAGATTTTTTAAATCTGTAATCATTATAAATACAATAACATTAAATTACATTTTACAGGCACTTTAAGTGTGTTTAAAGCTGTATACACTCGCTTCAAATGAGGCTGCCCACTGGCTCACTTCGAAATTAGATTCCTTAAAACAGTTTTTTAATTGCAAGTGTTGATAAGCGCCAAGTTTTAAAAAATGATGTAAGCATATTTTAAATAAACCCGTGTATGGCTAAAATGCCAAAATCAAACATACCTCAATTTCATTTTAAGCTATTGAATAGATTTTCAACTGATCAAATTTGAAATTAAATTAATTTTGGCCTTTTTGCAATATACGCGATATTTCTTATTAAATTTTTGTATAAATTTTTAAAAATTAAATTTTCCGATCTACAGTTTCGAAATCTTTTTTCAACTGTAAGAAATCATTCTAGTATAACTTTGATATTGAATAATTCAATTCATAGTTTTAGTTAGTGGTGCCAACTACACGGACATTAAGGATTTCTACGGACATTTAAGCTTTTCACAGATAAACGGACAACAGTGTCAAAATAAGTTAAGTCTACGGATTGTAAAGAATAGCACACAGAATTTTCGTAGATTTTGCTTTTTTCTCCAAATCTTATGTCAAAAATTTTGATTTGTTAAAAAAAATGTTCTTATCACTAAACAATATGCTTACATAATTTGCTTAAACTTTGCGGTTATCAACACTTGCAAATAAAAAAACTGTTTTAAGGAATCTAATTTCGAAGTGAGCCAGTGGGCAGCCTCATTTGAAGCGAGTGTATACAGCTTTAAACATACTTAAAGTGCCTGTAAAATGTAATTTAATGTTATTGTATTTATAATGATTACAGATTTAAAAAATCTAATATTCCTATCAAAAAAATAAAAGTTACGCCTCATTTGAAGCGAGTGTATACAGCTTAACCCATTAATGCTCACCAGAACTCGTTGAGTTAATTTTTAGAAATTTTCGGCATTAATTTGTATTAATGTTAGACGGAAAACTTTTTAGTTTAAGAAAAAATTCAAAGGATTTGGGTGTGGCGAAGTGTGTAAATGTATAAGATCATAAACGTATAAGGCATCTGTAAGTTAAGAAATAAAAAATAAAACTTAAAAAATTAGAAATTGCAAAATTTTCATTTCATAGCGCAGCCGTTCAACTCTAACTTTAATTTTTTTAAATTATATTTTCTTTCTTCTTGATGTTTATAAAAAAAAACCTCACCTGAGTGAAATTTTTCACTTTACTTTGAAATACTGCAAAACTGGCTGGAAAAAATAAACAAAAGGCTTTAAAGGTAAATTTTAGAATTTTTATGGACAAAGCATATTTTTAGCTTTTTCACACTGTTGGAAGCAAAAGCTTTACAGTGGCAGCGAATTTTTGAAAAATGCTTTCATTGCGTATGACATATCGTACGTTGTTATTAATGGGTTAAAACAAACTTAAAGTGCCTGTAAAATGTAATTCAATGTTATTGTATTTATTATGACTACAGATTTAAAAAATCTAATGTTCCTTTAAAATAAATAAAAGTTATGTTTTCTGCTATGTTTTTAAGTTTTAGTTATAGTAACATAACTATAAGTAATAGTTGTTAACTATTTTTACTTTTAGTTATGTTTTACGTTGTTTGTTACTTTTATAAGTTTAATGCAAATTTTATAAAAAAAACAACTATACAAAAAAATTTGTAAAAAACTATTAATGACTTCAATAGAATAATTTTATTAGTTGTTAGTTTTGAATTTTAAAAAAATATATAAATTTGCGAACACGGCATAAAATTATAAAAGATTATTCGTCAGTATAACAGTTTCATAGCGGTGGCGCTAAATACCTCACTTATTTTTAGGCATATGCTGAAGTTAAAAAGAGAAAAAGCAACATAACAACAACAATTTTATGCAAACTTTAACTCGCTATAACTTAAAAAATATAAATTGTTAAGAAATAAAAAGTCCAGTTTGTACATCTATAGGTCTTAACCTACCAAATCATACAAAATTTGCGTTTGCGTAATTATATAAGATAAAATGACGTAGTTGTTTTTTTAATAATAAGGTCCTTAATACAAGTTGAACTACTTTATCTTAAAAATAAACGGCTCCTTCGTTAGCAAAATAATTTACTTAGTATCCAGATGAAACATGAAGCAGGCCAGCCGATGGAAGGAATGTGGCAGGTTATAATTTTAATGCTAAGTTAACCCATTAATGCTCACTACCAGAACCCGTTCAGTTTAGCTTTTGAAATGTTCAGCATAAATTTGTATTAATATTAGACGGAAAACTCTAAAGTTAAAAAAATTAGAAAAATTATTAATTGTAAAATTTTCATTTCGTAGGGTAGGCGTTCAACTTTACCCTAATGCACTTTTTGAATTATATTTTATTTATTTTTTTATGTGTATAAAACAAAATAACTCACTTGAGTGATATTTTTCACTTTTTTTTAATACTATACGAACTGGCGCTAACAAGTAATCAAAAAGGACTTAAATGTCAATTTTATCACTGTTTTGGAAAAGCATACTTTTGGCTTTCTCACACTGTTGGAAGCAAAAGCTTTACAGTGGCTGCGGATTTTTGAGGAATTTTTGAAAAATGCTTTTATCGCGTATGATATATCATACCTTGTCATTAATTGGTTAAGAAGTCTATTTTTTTTTTAAATTTTAAAAACTTCCTTTTTACTTTTATGTGAAGTGCATTAGCAAAAGTATCATGTTTTTCAAAATTCCGGTTAATTTTAAGAGATAACCAGTCCGATTTTGAAAAATTTTCCCCGGGGAATCGGAAAAGGGATTTCTCGTTTTGAAGATAAAGTTCAAGAACCTTTTCGAAATTTTTAATGCAAATTGGTTGGCAATTTGTTTAATGCAAATGTCTTTATCTGCTATTTTAAAAATGAAAACTAATTTTTCCGATTCCCCAGGAAAAATTATTCAGAATCGGGCTAAACAACTTCAATATTTTCATGATTGTTGTAATTCGCCGACACTTTGTGTTTCCGTCGAAGCATTTTTGATTGCAACACTGTTGTTATGTATATTATTTTAACAAAATCACAACAATGCAAATTTCTCAGTTGGCTAGGGCTTTAGTTTTTATTCATGTATTTTGGAATCTTGAGTTCAAGTCCCATCAGAGACATAATTTTTTTTTCTTAATAGCTTTTAATTTTGTTTTGGTTTTTTTTAGTTTGTTCTGTTTTTTTAGTGATTTTGCTTATAATAATAAAGCGAACGCGTTAATTTTCTTACTCTGTGGTCGTACGTTTATTCTTAATGAAGCAAATTAAGCGACGATTAGTTAACAGCTGCGATGGTCGAATGGATAAGCAGATGCACTTACAATTACGCGGCCGAGGTTCAAGTCTCCGGATAATTGTAATTTTCAATTGTCGGCAACATTTGTTGAAAATTCAGCAGACATGCTAGCCTCCATACCCGCTTATATCTTTTTGTCCTAGGACGGCATTTCTATCAAATTAACTGCCGTAGTAGTAATGCAGCATGCATCTCATGGTATGAATGCAGAATTAATACCGTGAGATGCATGTAGCATTGCTGCTAGGGCAGTTCATTTTTCAGACATGCATTGATTCTGCATTCATATCATGAGACGCATGCTGCATTCCTGCTATGGCAATTAATTTGGCAGACATTCTGGCTTAGGACATGCCTATGGAAAAAAGATATAAGCGGGTAAGGAGGCGAGCATGTCTCCTGACCTTCCGAGGCATGTTGCCGGCAGACATACAGCAGGGCTCATTTTCCAACTAGGTACTTTATTAGTTCAAAAGCGTTAACAGCTGAGTTATGCATAAATGTTCTTATGGAGCATAAAGGGATATGGTCTTCATCTACAACATAATGAACAAAATTGTCAGATGTTTCCCAATCAACAAATATGGGTGGACAATTACGATAACTGTAGTCATTCAGCATAATACAATTATGCAATGCTATACATGCTGAAACAACTTTTTCGACCTTTTCTGGATAACTCTCAATCCTGACGTGAAGGACACGCCACCTTGCTACGAGAATACTAAAAGCATTTTCGATTACTCGTCTCGCTCGCGTTAGCCGATAATTGGAAATTCTCTTTGTTCTTGACAGCTTCATGCCAGGAAACGGACGCATAAGGTTTGATTTTAGAGGGAAATGCAGCGTCACCAACAAAATAATAAGGAACATCTTCTGTTGCTCTCTATGTTAATGGCTGGTTCGGGGGTAACAAGAATTTATTCGCTAGCAATGTTCTGCCAAACTCAGTGGCTTGAAAAATGCCCAAAAAAATAAAATATCAGTATTAAAATTAAACAATTGCAGTTTTCACATATACTTGCATCACTGTGTCCTTCATAGCTACCAACGCTGACAGAAGTAAACATGTAGTTAGTATCACATGTTGCCATCAGGACCACGCTAAAAGCTTCTTGTAATTATAAAACAAGGATCCAGATTTTTTGGGCAAGTTATGGCTATATGCTTGCCGTCGATAGCACCGACACAGTTTGGCATATTCCATAGCTTTTCAAAGTCATCGGCGATGTCACAATATTGAGATTGAGTAGGTTCGCTCACATATGAGCTTCTCAGAGCATAAGTGGCGTAAGTCCATTTTTGGTAGTTTTGAGAGAATTGAACATTTAGAAAAATTCTTATAATAAATTCCAAGTATAAAGAAATCAGTTTTGCTTATAAGCTAGGTCAAGAGCATGAATAGGGCTATCCATATTGTAAAAAATAAACTAAATAATACACAAAAATGATGCAGAATATTGCATATTAGTAAAAACATGTGAACTTGCGCTATTGAAAACTTTTTAATTTCTCGTTTCCGCTGTAGAAATCTAATAGGAGATATTCTTCAAGAATTTTTTGATGAGGAATGGCTGCGTTTTTACCTAGAAGTTGGACAAAACCACCCCTTAGCGATTATTTTCATTATTAAGGGAGATATAAAATGAATGGACTTACGCCACTTGTACTCTGAAAATTTTTTAAAATTTCTCCTTTCCGCTGTAAAAATGTAATGGAAAATATTTTTAAGAATTTTTTGACGAGGAATGAAAGCATTTTTACATAGAAGATGGACAAAACCATCCCTTAGCAATTATCTTGATTATAAAGGGAGTTTTAATATATGCCTTTTCGAAAATTTACCATTGCTCCAAATAACGAAAACGATAAAAAAAAGATAACCATAACGATGAAAACTTATATTTGTAAAGATTTTTGAATACATTTTTTAATATATCAATAAATATTACATATTATTACATTCCTACTAAATAGAAACAACTGTGTTTGATTTCAACTGTTCAATTATTCAGAAAATCACAAACGGATGTTTTAATCACACTTCTGAAACTAGATTCAGTCAATCCTTACCAAAAAATTCTTAAAAAATATTTTCCATTACATTTTTACAGCGGAAAGGAGGAATTTTAAAAAATGTTCAGAGAACAACTGGCGTAAGTCCATTTATTTTATATCTCCGTAAATAATGAAGATAATCGCTAATGGGTAGTTTTGTCCAACTTCTATGTATAAATGCTGTCATTACTCATCAAAAAATTCTCAAAAATATTTTCCATTACATTTTTACAGCGGAAAGGAGAAATTTTTTAAAATTTTCAGAGGACAAGTGGCGTAAGTCCATTAATTTTATATCTCCCTTAATAATAGAGATAAAAGCTAAGGGGTGGCTTTGTCCAACTTCTAGGTAAAAATGCTGCCAGTCCTCATCATAAAATTCTTGAAAAATATCTCCTATTAGATTCCTACAGCGGAAACGAGAAATTTAAAATAATTTTCAATGGCGCAATTCCAAATGTTTTTACTAATATGCAATATTTTGCATAACTTTTGTGTATTATTTAGTTTATTTTTAACGATATGGATAGCTATAATTATGCTCTTGACCTAGCTTATAAGCAAAACTTAGTTCTTCATACTTGGAATTTATCTTAAGAATTTTTCTAAATGTTCGATTTTCTCAAAACTACCAAAAATGGACTTACGCCACTTGTGCTCTAAAAAAGTAATGTTATTTGTCAGAGCAATAACAAAGTATTACATTTTGTTCAGAGATTACGTAAGCTAGGAGTTTCTAGCCCGTACTCATAAATGGGTTATATTTTTCTCTTCACTTTTACGTACTTAACTCAATTTCCCTAAAAAATGGACTTACGCCACTTGTGCTTTGAACAGCTCATATGTTGGAAACAGTACTTGCCATAAGATATAACAAGTTTCCAAAATAATACTTCTAGCTGTCGTTTTGCCAATTTTAAAGCTCCACGCAAAGGATTAATGTGACATTCCGTGCGATAGATACCTTTAAGAATAAAAACGCAATTATTTTAAATTAAATAAATCCATAATTATAACTTACAAGAGTTTTAACGAAAGTCTTTCTTCTGGGCTGATTGGCTCACGTATCGAAGTTTTTTTAAGAAATTTTTTATGATGCTTAAAAGTAAATCATAAATAGTTGGAGTCATCCTCGTATGCATGAAGAACTGCTCCGGATCCTTTTCTTTCATTACTAAAAAAAACGCGCTGAAAATGTCCATCACTTCTCCTGTCCAGATTGATTGGGCGCTTGAGAAACTATAAAAGTTTCGAACGAACTCTTCTGGTGTTTTTTGCGAATAAAATAAGTATATAAAAACATCAGCTTCAATAAACGAATAAATTTCCAATTGGGTGATATTCAAGTTTGTTGAAGTAGCCGATCTCAAGTTGTGGCTCTCATATCGTCATCAGTTTCACAACTTGTTGGAGTTCTATTGACTCAGTGGTGGGTTGTATGTTGATGCTTCGCTTCGGTTAGCTTGAATTGTTTCTTTCTTTGCACAGGTATTAGTTTTTTCCCAAGAGTCCAGATACAAAGACGTATCTCATTCATACGTTCGCTTGCTTTCTTGATCGTCCGCCAGTTAACAGTTCGTTTCGGCCGTAGGTGCGGTTTGGTTGAAAAATATGTAAATTTTAGGTGCTTCATTCTAAGCACTAGAAGTGTGTTTAGTGTACCTAGCAAACCGTTTCGAGATCATTCACTCTCGGTCGTACACGATACTGTCGACCCGCGTTTAATTAATATAAAAAGATTTTTTTTTTAAATGGTAAAAAGTGTTTCTCACAACAATATCAAGTGCAACAGTGTTTTAATACAACAGTGTTTTACCCGTGACGTATTATCGATATCGATATTGCAAAAAGTTAATGTAAGACAGTTGAAACGGGCTGAAAAGTGTTTCGATCTTATCACCAAAATACTTGAATCTTAAAGAATTTCACATTTTTTGTTGAGCACACATGTGGATAAGTGCTGACAAAAACCGTGATCACTAAATCTTCGAAGCTAAGGGTGACTAGCCACGGCCCTACTGTAGCGGCCGACAGTCGCAATAAGCTAACGGAAAATGCTACCTTAAACAAAATGTATTTAACCCTCTCAATTCAACAAGTTGCCGCTGTCGCTGCCTTAAAATGGAACCCTCATATGATCACGAACATCATCTGCCAACAAATTACAAGTAATATTTACATTTTTCCCATGACAGAGTTTTTCTTAATTATACCCAACTCCAGCGTAGATCGTATCTTTGGAATAATAATAATAATAATAAAAATAATGAAAATTCAGTCGTAAAGAAATACACAAACGCGATACTCGTCTCAAATACTCGGCATATATAAATGTTTAGAGCAGGGGTGGGCATGAGTGAGGCCAATAAGAGTCACACAAAGATTTTCAATCAGCCCAATCGGGAATAATTTTTCACGCGGGTTCGGAAAAGGGACTTTTCACTTTTGAGATAATGCTTAGGAACATTTTGAAAATTTTAAATGCCAGTTTGTTCATCTACGGTTTTTAATTAAGTTTTAACATCGCGATGAAAAATTTTACTATATTTTTTAAATTTTGAACTTTTCAATTATTTTGTGTTTGCTACTCTATTATTTATTTTTAAAAAATTTCAAAATTATTTGACGCATATTGTAGTATAAGTTATTAAATCGTATTAACATTTATTATAACAAGATTATTCAATACATTTTTCAATTGTTTTAATGCCGGTTTATGTTATACATTAACTGAAGTGCTTTGCAAAAATGTTTAAATTCAA
The DNA here is from genome assembly GCA_963920525.1 of Dichetophora obliterata. Lineage (NCBI taxonomy): Eukaryota > Metazoa > Arthropoda > Insecta > Diptera > Sciomyzidae > Dichetophora > Dichetophora obliterata. The sequence goes on along the minus strand of OY986437.1, from coordinate 123,193,355 downwards.
TCTTAGCGTGTTCGATAAAAGAGCTTAAACTTTAATGAAAAGTTAAAAATAATGGTAAATAGTTGTCTTAAATGTCACTTTTAGAACTTTGGAACCGTCGAACTAGAAAGTACAAAAATTCTGCATTTTTTCTCCTTTTGGGCCAATATTTTCGAGAAAAGAACACTGCAATTCTTCTCAAAGAGGGCCAAAATAATGCAGAATTTTTGAGAAAACAAAACATCAGAACCACATCGTATTTCAAATGAAAAAAAAAACAAATAAATAAATTTGATTATAAGTAGCATGTTTTTATTAAGAAACAATTAAAATTAATACAAATTAAATATATATTAAATGAGTTTTTATTCTATTTCTAAACTTTAAATTAGCTACTTTTCGTTTATCACATGTATGTTATGTATACACATGTTGTTATGTATACATGTGATAAGCGAAAAGTAGCTAATTTAAAGTTTGGAAATAGAATAAAAAGGAATTCTAAAATAAATCATTGGCCAAATTTTTATTTGGTTTTAAATTGGTTAAAGCCGTTTGCAACAGTTCTGTTAGTTTTGAGTAGTCCATTATTAGATTTTAAAAACTCACAGAAAAACGATGTATCAAATATTAAAAGTGTACGGCACGCAGCATTTTTTAACAGAGCGTATTTTGATTGTAGGAGTTGCCCACATTCAATAATATCTTTGAGTCCAATTTCCAATGTCATATTTTTTTTTAATATACTAAACTTTTGTGCTTTTGTCAGAAATCAGTATTTCGGAAATTGAAAATTAGTTTTCAGTAATGTTGTACAAAAATTGGTTTAGAAAATGCCAATGAAAATAAAGAAATAAATGAAAATAAAAAATGAAAAGAAGAAATAAATGAAAAATTGGTTAAGGTGACGGCAGGTCTTTGGACCGGCCCAATTAGACCAATTCCTTGTGATACCACAGGATGAAATCAAGTCAAACTTTTGTGAAGGATGTTCTTTAATGTGTCAGAAGCTGTAGAAACATCAGTCCAATCAAAGCTACTAAGTGTTCCTCTCCACAATTTTTCCTACAACCACTAACTACAATTTTTCGTCGTAAGCCGATGTTTTTTAAAATTTATTTTGATTGGAAACAAGGAAAGAAAGGTTAAAGCGTAGGACCATGGCGCGGCCAGGATTCGAACCCGGGACCCCAAATGACAGTCAAGCGCGCTACCACTAGACTATCAAGGCCGCCGATAGAAAATATGATATTTTACTTTAAAATCTATTTATAAATAGACGTAGGCGAAACAGTTAAGAACCATTTTCTCCCGTGTTTCTGAACCGATTTTGATAATTAAATGAATAAGAGAAGAAAGAAAGAGTGAACCAAATATTTTTTATAGAAATTAACCTCACTGTTGGAATGATGTATTTTGTATTTCACGTATTGTGCATTCATATACACGTAGAAGATCCTTACAAATGAAGAGACAAACTTTCGGCATTGCTTAATTATTGCCCAGTAGACATTGGCAGCGCTGCTAGCAGGCCTTCGTATGGATTTTAGAGTACTGCCGCAATCATATACAATTACACTTACTTTTTTATATGAAATGGGAAAATTTTTCAGGCCTTCCGCTCTCCTTGCTCAAAAGAGACCTGCCAGAAGTACTCTTTCGAGAAGTCACGTTAGAAGGAAAAGCAATAATAATATCATCTTCAAATAAAAAACGACTAACAGATTGAGATTTGAACCATGGACTTCTCAGTCGGCGGTCCGACATCTTACTTACTCGTCTACCATGGTTGTTAAGAATCGCTTACTTATTTGCATCAATACAAATGAAAGTACGCTTTCGGGAGCCCGGGTTCGATACCCAACTCGGACAAAAAAAAATTTTTTTGTTGTTTTTTTTAAATCTAAACTTTTTTACAAATTGTTCTGTGTATTTAAAATGTTTTTTTTTAATTTTTTTATAAATTTTCTTCATACAAAAATATAAGAAAAGACTTTGAGTTTTTCCATATAAATATTTTCATATAATATAATATGTAATGTGTTAGTTTTCGGGACCCAACTCGGACAAAAAAAAAAATTTTTTTTTTATTAATTTTTAAATCTACATTTTTTTACAAACTGTTCTGTGTATTTAAAAATTTTTTTGGAAGTTATTTTGTAAATTTTTTCATATAAAATAAAATGAAAAAAATAAGGACCTTCAAAAAGTAGGCCTTTCAGAAGTACTCATTAATGCAGTGATCATGGAAGGTGTATTGACGCCAATAATAGCAGTGCTAGCATGCCTTTTTTTGCGTAGCACTCGCTAAAATGCCCACTGGGTGGTTATTTTTTCTGTACACTGTGTGTGGTATGAGTTCGGCTACGTTTGCACATGAGCACAGAAAGAGAAAAAACGACTCTATTTTTATTTTCAGTTTGCCTCTCACACTGCGCTCTTTTTTGAGCGAGAGAACTTGCGGTTAATTTGGAAAGTAAAAGTGATGTAAAAGTGAAGTATTCACGAAAAACATATGTTTTTGACATAAATTTTGCATCGAATGAACAGAGAATGTATGCAAAAAGATCGAATTTCGACCTCCGTCGTACTTTAGTAATTTTAAATCGGCAAATCTCATTTCAAAATATGCTTCCAAATTGTGAAGTTTTTCATATATTCAATTTATCTTCTTTGACACATAGAGTTTTTTGTCCTTAGCCATGGTAACTTGTTTAATATATTGTTTTAAAGGTAAAAAGCAAAAATACGAGGTTCAGCTTCAAAACTTTAAATAATTTGATATAAGTCAAAACAATTTTTTCCTCTTTCTTGTAAAAACAATTTAAGAGTTTGCAAATGAACCAGCATATCGGCAAAGAATATTTAGTCAGAAGGATAAGTATAAATTTTAAATTTAGGTTAGTTTTAATCTTTTTATTTTTCTTTCAAAAATGTCCTCCTTGCTAAAAGTGGTATGCGATTTTTGACTATGGCAAAGATATTTGTAATAATTTGTAATAAAAATTTTCAATTCTGCCCTTCAAATTTTCAATTTTTCACCCTGATTTTTACGTTTCTCAAGAATACTTTATTTTAGCATAGCTATTGTATATTTTGCAAACCATTGGGAAGGGTCCTGCAACAACAACATTACTCTAGATCCACCATATCCAAACAATAGACCCCCTTTATTACAAAACTTATTTTTTTTTCACTTATATAATGTCAACTGTTTAGATATGAACGAATAATATTTCAATGCATAGAGTTTGCCAAATTGAAAATAGTATTTCTCTCAACCATAAAACGTACTTTCAAAATAACACTTTATCAACAAAAATATTTGTCGGTTTCTTAATCATTAAAAAAGTGTATTCTTGGTGCAGAGTTTTATCATCGTTGACTTGAACATCTAAAAGAAAATATTGCGATGGTGAGAAATTCCTATTTATATTCATTGAAAGATGAAGCAGAAGAAGCTGAAAAATTTGGATATATCTGTTTTTTAAACTTGTCTATTAAGGTGGTCTAACGCTCGAAAATTTCAAGTGTTTTAAGTGTTTTTTTAAGGCTAAAATAATGAACAACGATGTTTAAACTTTTAAGGTATATTCTAACTATCACTCATTCATCATAAAAAGTTAATTTTTTTGTTTAATAATGGTTCATCATGTTCAAAATGGCACTCAGTCAGACCCTCTCAAAGAAAAGAGGCTGGTGTTTAATACTGGAATAACAATAGAGTTCAGCTAGTACAGCTTTTTCGCACTTTCTCCGCATTAGATCATCTTAAGAACCAAACTTAATATCATTGAAATATCTCAACGACATCGATAAAAGTGGTCCAAAATAATCTGAAATGAAAAAATGTACCTACCATAATATGGGTTAGGCTCAGGGCCAACACAAGACATAACAGCTAACCATGCGTTAACATAGATCTAATCATACATTAGTTTTCAATCTACTTTTTAGTTGACCTTTCGATAAGTTAACATAAAAAAGCTACAGTTGTTAACAAAGGTACTCATGCTATTTAAAGGAGCAGTACCGATAATACGAGTACAAATAATTAAATGACTAAACTTTGCTTCGATTTTATCGCCGCTGTGAGGGATGAGCTAAAGAACACTTGATTGCCAACTAATCAGCTGATTCAGAAGAGTTGAGAAACTCTTTTCATTTTGGGTTAAATGCCAAAACATCCGTAACGAGTACAGATGTTCGTCAAATTACTATCATCTCGTCTTGTCTATTTTGGTTGGCCTTTTAGGAGTTCTGGTGAATCGAATGCACCAGTTATGAGTTGGTGTAAATAGACGATATCAGCAGACTTCCTTCTCTCATTTAAAGATTGCACTTTTAATAGTCTTAAACGACCTCATTAGAAGGAAGGTTTAAAGTGTCAGTTCCACTTAAGCCCTTTAGAGCAAACCGAACAAAACGGGTTTGAATTCTTTCTATTCGTTCAACACGTACATTATAACTTGGAGACCAAACTTGACTTGCATACTCCAAGTGAGGACGCACAATAGCTTAGAATCCATGCACATACCAAGATCTTTGACAGAATCTACACAATTTTAAGCAGTATCTTTTATCTTATAGTCATAAATTAAATTATTCCTTTTTCGCGAAAAGCTCATAGTTTGGCATTTATCTGGATTTAGAAACATATTATTTTTAGAACACCTAACTTCAAAGTATTTTAAATCAGACTGGAGTAGATCTGAATTGTACTTAACATCTATTGCTCTGTAAGATTGGTTCGGTGCTGTATATTTTGACTCTTCTGTTTATCTAAGTTTTGAGATAAATGAGTGTAATGAAAGTAGAAGCGGAAATAACGTCAGTATCTTCACAAAACTGTAACAGTATATTCTCGAAAGACTATATTTTTTAAATTTAAAAAAAATTTCATAAAATTTAAGACCACCTTTCACCACGTTTTCATTTTTTCCTTGATTATGTGATGTCATGTGTGTTTACGTCAAAATCTTTTTTGAACTGACAAAAATCTTCATACCAGAAAATTTGATGAGTGTGTAAAATTTTTCTTGAAATCATTGGTCAAAAGACAGAAAAATTAAAATATTTTTTATTTCTTATATACATTAGAGTGGGTCGGCTTCCATAAAAAAAAAACAGATGCGTCGCTGGACACACGAAAGAAGCGAAGCTTTTTGCAGTTTGATAATTTAAAGGTTTTTTTAATAAAAAAAAATTTTAAATTAAAAAATTTTAAATATATTTTAGTTAACATAAAACTAAAACAATAATTTTCCCACCAGTAAATTTTATTACCTTACATTATTATCTTACATTAATTTTGAATTATTGTTGTAAATACTAGTGAAATTATTGGTTTTTAATATCTAAAATATTAAACGGATATTATATAGATGTAATGTCATCGGTATTTCTAGCAAATATTACATCAATAGTTGTCCTAATCGTGTTGTGCAAATATTTGGATCGCTTATCATTCGCAAATTGTAGTTATCAAAACGGCATTGTGTTTTAGGCCTAGAATTTGTATGAAATTGATTTTTTTTTTATATTTCAAAAGTAAAGTCTTTCCGACGTTGTTTTCACTTCTACAGCCGTTTTAGTAAGTGTCCAGCCATATTGTTTCGTCTAGATTCATTCTCTTTTTACTCATTTAGCTCGAAACTACTTTTTCCGGCATGGTGTTGTAGAAAAAACAAAAACTATTCAGCCGAATCATCTAAAATTAAAATATGCTATTCATAACATCAGTAGCTATCGCTGGAACTAGAATCAAAGTTTTATTTCAAAAAAATCGTATATTTTACACTTAATCACCGGTAGAAAACAATCTGTTTTAAGAACTTAATTTCCAAAAGAGCATCATTCCGTCAATTTTAAGCATTTTTCTCTCTAGTGCCAGCCATAGCTGCACTCATAGTGATTAATAATATTCTTAGCTTATATTTTTCAGATAAATAGAAAAGTCAAAATCTAGAACAACGCCCGTGCACCTTTTCCTAGAGAGCGACTCATTGAGCGACATTTTTACAAGATCAACAATTTTTTTATTAAAAAAAATATTTTTGTTTATGATGAACGAGTGCTACAATGTACCTAAAAAGTTTAAATAGCGTTGTTTAATATTTTAACTTTTTAAAAAAATCCTAAAAATACCTTAAATTTTCGAGCGCTAGACCACCGGCCTTGTCTTAAGTGTCTATGAACATTCACTTCTGAATTCGCAATTAAAATCTACAGCTAAAACTATTGGCATCTTGTTACCATTTTCAACCCGTTCAATGGAACTTTGCTACTTTTGTTGTTTGGATAGCTAATGCACAATGGGTCTGTTCGGAAATGCATTATTTTGCGCAAACTGCTTTTTAGCATAAGCAATATGTTCGAAAAAGATCCATTTTGAAGCACTGCAAACGTGAAACGTTTTAAAATGTAATTTTTTTATCAAGCGTAACTTATCATTCGCATAATAAAAAATACGCTGCAATTTGGACGCTCAAAAAATGATAGTTGTGCGCATACTGCACCACGATTTGCAAATTGTGATGCATTTCCAAACAGACCTAATTAACCAATTAAGAAAATATCGATTATTGTGATCTGCTGCATCATAGCTTCACGCATTCACAATAGAATATCGAGAGCTTATATTCAATATGACCTATCTACATTTTCCCTAAAATGTGTTTTTTATGGAAAAGAAATCGTTGACTCATCTGCCACCTATGAGATTTATTTTAATGAAAAATAAAAGTGTTTAGCAAAGTTTTCCCCTTATCTACAAACAGTTTTTTTGTTTGTGAATACAAAAGGACTCATCTACACAATTTTTCGGAATTATTAAAGAAAATTGTAACAAATTCCGTTAGATTACAATGGCAGCGTAAAATAGAGAAGGAAATGCATTGAAAAGCATAGAAGTAGATTATGCATCATCAGCGGAGGAAGATATTGGATAAATAACTGGTTATTTTATAATTGAACGAAATTCTCTTAGAATATTAATAAATTTTAATGCAGGTCCCGAGTAAAACTGAAAACTTTTTTGCGAAGGCCAAACAGTGGCCATAGAAGGCTTCATTTTAAATATTTTGCTGGGCCGTGCGAGGGTCGCGCAAGGGTCGTGCAAGAGTCGTTTGCAGGACTTCTTGGCCAAACTGTGGCCGTATAGAGGCTGTTTTTATTAATCTTGACTGTACAACGACTGTACAGAGGTCGTACATCAGCCGAGCAGTGACTATTTCACAATGAAAATGAGCAGCTTTTTTTAACTAACTTCAAACACAAAACGAAGTTATTTTGCGCCACACAGAAATGCCGATACTATCAACATCAGAATTACCGAATAAGGCTTGCTTTTGTTGCTGCGCATACGTTTGCTGTTGACTAAGAGCTTTGAAAATTTTGGTGGCATACAACGGGCGCTCAGCGTCCATACAGAGGTAGTAGAACTTAATTTTTAGGCCATCTTCGACGCTTGTACGACCGTGCGACCCATTATCGACCGCTGATCGACCGCTCATATTTTTACTCGGGTTCAGACGATAACTCGGCAATGGGCCTTATCCCAGAAAGAAGTGAAATCAGGACTCTAATTTTATGATAATATTGAAAAAATGTAAGCAATTAAATTAATAGACCAATATCATTCTTTATTGCTATTTTGATATTTTTCTCTTGTTTTGTTAATACTGTTATCAACAAACTTTTCTTAAAATCTGAATAAAATCGTCAATGAATTCACGAAGAACTAACTTTTCATATTGAATAAAAAGACTTATCTACTGATTCATTTAACAAAAAAAATATATTTGAAATACAAAACAACCTATCGTCACTTAAACGAAAAATACGAGATATCACTAATTTTTTTTGCTTATGGAAGCTTGTCATTCTTTTAAAACAAAATTACTGGTACTTTGGTTGGTGAATACTTGTACGATGAAAGATTTAAACGTTTTTTTGCTCTTTGAAAAAAATAATTTTTGTAAATAGGTCATATTGAATATAAGCTCTCGATATGTAGGATAGTTAATGCACAAACCTTTTAATATATTTTTGTCATATACTGCAACACAGCTTCAGTTAATACTTAATATTAAATGAACCAATTATCGTAACGAAGTTGTTTGGATTAAGTGGTAGGGTTTGTTCGAGACACTCAATAACTGCAGCAATACGGCAACACTGTTACTCATTGACAGCTAGGTTGCAGATGCTCAGCTAATACTTTACCTAAATATTGCATATATTTGCGCTGCTTTTGAGATCGAACGTGAAACTCTCAGAATGATTTTTTTAATAAGTTTCGCGATTGCTAACTTTGCAGACAACGGAAGCAACTTATTACTAAAATATGGAAAATCAAGAAAACAAAAGTTTTTGCGGAAAAGAAAGTTGTTTTTTACCAAAATTTGAAAGAAGAGAGCAGTGACGAAAACTTCAAAGTTTTTTAAATTTTTCGCTGAAATTAATAAATAAATATCTGTGTATGTATATGACAAATAATTACCACTTAATGTAAAAAAGATTGCATTAAATACCAATTTTGCTCAATTTCTTCTTCCATAACTTTCGCGCAGTATAAATATTCATATTGCGTGGGTTCTTGCACTTAGTGCTTACCAAATGCCAAATTTCTACTCTCTAGAACGTTTGACTTCTGCAAAAGTTGCAACATTTTTGTATCGAACGTGATTCTTTGATATGTTGCGAAGTATTGCTGCTTTTATTGATACCCGAACAAGCCCGTAGTGCGTGGACTATCAATCGAAAGGGTGCAGGTCCGATTCTCATTGCTGTCATTTATTTTTATATTTTCTTGTTGTAATTGACGCAAGCAAAAAGCAACAACAATTCTAAGAACATGGTGTATGGAAAAAGTGTCGTTTTTGAGATTTCACTCAAGCAAATCACAAAACGAGGCGTAAAAAGCTTTGCTTAAAAAAAAAAAATTGCAAAAGTCCACTCTCATATGAAAGCTTACCTCGAGAAGCAAAAAGGGTCGGTTTTGAGATTTCACTCAAGCAAATCACAAAACGAAATAAAAGCTTACCTCGATAGGATTTCAGGACACTAAAAATTTCCGTTCCTGCCACGCCCAACAAACCACCAAAATCCATTTAAAGGTATAACTTTGATATTTGATGTTCGATTTTTAAGAATGATATGCAATAATAGAGGTGGTAATGAGTAAAACACTTCATTTTTGGATGTTAATGACCGTTGACCTCATCTTTATCATAATTTGAAACAAATGTTTTATCATAATTAAAAGATATCAAAAAGTTATTTAGTTCTTCCATTCAAAGCGCTAAGGTTTATCCATTAACAAAAAAGTTACAGCACTTTAAAGTTTTTGTACATACTGAACTCAGTTTGTCTTTATTTTATAAGTAGTACTGCTTTGTAACTAAGAAATATTTTTTTCATACTTACCCCAAATATTTTATCATTGTTAAAAAGATCCCAAAAAGTTTTTTAGTTTTTAGTGTCCGACAAAATATTCGGTTTCGGTTTCGGTTACGGCCAGTTTCGGCTCTTTTTGTCAGTTTCCATATTGAGGTCGAATAGCCGAAACTTTTGGTAAAAATTTCTTGCAACAGACATTTAATTCAAATATATAAGTTTGGGTTATTAAAAATATTTACAACGCATTGTACATAACAAAAATTATGAATTCGTCTATAATTAGGCTTATCAGTTTGTGTCTTGCAATATTTTTAATATATTTGTAAATGACTAAAACTGCTATAAAAGGTGTTAGTAATTAAAATAAAAGTTTAAGAGCTTTTTGATGAGTTATTAAACTACATTAATCATGAATTACTATAATTAAAGTAATGTTATATTCCCTGAAATATGTTAATCTTTTAAACTGTAAACAAAATTTTTTTTTACAAATATTTGTATAAATAAAGTATTTATTTTAAAGCAAAAGTTGTTTTTCTTTATTTTTAAGATAGTTTAAGAGATTTTTAGGTAAAAATTTGAAATTGACGTTATTGCGCGATATAGGGTTAATATTAAAGTTTAATAGGCCAAAGCCAAAAAATGATAATTAAACTTTCGAACGAATTCTATGTGTGTGGAATAAAAGAAACGAAAATGAAATATTTCTATTTTTATAATACGAGTACGCAACCTTAAAAAAACAAAAAATACTCTGTTTTGTAGTTTTATAAAAATGTAGATTGTAGATGCATACTATTTTGAGTGTGTGCGGAAGATATAAAGTATGCCATACTTTTGTAGTTAAAATTAAAATAAAAAATGATCGCAATTAAATTCAATTATTATACACTTCAATATTCAAATAATACTTTTTTTGTATGTGTATGAAAGTACTTTTGTTTCCTTTTAATAAAAAAAAAATTTTTGTAAAAACTGAAATTTTTACATTAACTTTCTGAAATTTCAATAGATTTTTATCATTCTGAGGCATTGACCTTGCCTTTTTAAAAATTTGCTGAAAATCTTAAGTTTCAATACAAAAATACGTTGTACAGAGAAAAGCTATAAATATAGAGATATCGTCATAACTTTGATGTCAAAATAAAAGGAATTTTCCAAAATTTACTATTTATTAGAAATTTCACCATCACAATATATATTCACACATGTTACATAAAAAAATGCTTATTGTAAGGTATCCGTAAGAGATAGCAAAAATGTTTTATGTACATTTTATCAATGTCTAAAAATCCCTCTTACATCATGTTTTGCATCTCTTATAGCTAGCTTAGCTTTCATTTAATAAATGATTTTTTATTAAACGCTCAGATCGAAGGTCACCAATTCAAAATGCAATCATACTGTGTAGCCAGACCTTTCATCTGATACGTCATTCAACATTCTACCTCTTCCTAGCCCTGAGATTCCTTACTAAAAATAATACAAACTTTCAACGTTAATATTTCGGGTCAGAGGTCATAAATTTAAGATCTAAAATGATTCTGCACATATAGGGCGCAGTACCTTTCGAAAGATATAAGTTTCATTGATCTTATTCTAAAATTAATATCGAAAAAGTGTACGACAACAATTAATGTTTGCCTATTAATATATAAGATAACCAGTTTCGGTTCTGTTTCGGCTACGGCCGAATATTCGAAAATGGCCGAATATTTGGTTTCGGTTTCGGACACTAGTGATAAGATCCATCCATAAACAAAAAAGTTGCAGTACTTAAAAGTTTTTGTACAAAATTTATTCAAAACATAAAATTTAAATGAAATTTTGGCGTGATTCGAATTGTTTGTAACGATCTTGGCTTTTCAGTCTCGCAAAAATATAACTATCAAATACACAATTCACTGCTCTTAAATTTGTAAGTCCATAGAAAATTACTTGTTTGACATATTTTTTACGGTTTGTTGTCTAGTTTTACCATGCACGAAAGCAGCAATATTTTTTAGTTTATTTTGTTATAGAATAACATTTGTCACGAGGTAGGTGGTTAAACAAAATGAGAAAAAGTATGACATAATTGAAGAGAACGTCTTGCAAAGAGAAGTAAAGATAGTGGCCCATTATCATAGTTAAGTAAAAGTCGACCCTAAATTTAGTATAAGCATTTTTGTCATTTTTTTAATATAATATGTTGTCAAAAAGCTTGCATTAAATTTAGAGTCGGCTTTTATTTTGACTTTTGAAATGAGCCAATTTTTTGCATTGGTCAAGAATTGAATTTAATTTTCAGAGTTTGTAGGGAAATTGCGTCGAATTGGTGATGCCGAAAGGAAAAGAAAATTGAGGCTACAATGGTCTTTGTGCACAAAAAAAACTTTAAAAAACATTTCTTTCCAATCTTGTCCAACGTAAATGACGTTTAAGAGCCAACTTTATTAAATAAAGAGTAGTATTTGCCCGCCACTGGTATAGAGTATATGCTAACATGCATATAAAGCATATATTTACTACACGAATTGGGCATATATGTACATGTGTAAGCGCACACATGGAAAGCGATCTACATTGTAGACCCCGTGTGGCCCGAGCTTCTTGCTCACTAACACTAACTTCTGGGCTTCAGCGGTGTCCCCATCTCGAGCTGAACGCATAGATAGACCTGTAGGTCGATAGTCGCTTCTTTCTTTGTTGTTACAAGTATCCACAACATTGCAGCTCTTATATGCATAGTATGTGCAACACATTGTGTATTCGTGTATAAGCGAGCTCAGGTAAATTTATGCAGATAACTGTTTATTTATGAAAGGCTATGGGAATTAGGTCTTATTGTGAAACCAAGCATCACATCCGAATTTAAGCCCAAATGCATAAGCCAAGTAGGAACTTTAATTAAGGTCTCCTTCGTGCTGGGTTCTTGCAAGTTTGTTCGTTTCGTTTGGCTTAGTTTATCATGCGGCCGATAGAGTTCATAACAGAAGAAGAAAATAAAATTATCAGCTCAGTTTGAGGCTTGGATCTAATTAGGCGGGATTTAGGTTAGCGTTCGTTTCGTAATTTCCACCTATTGGTCGGCTTATGGCTCGGATGCTGTATGGCGATATATATTCATATATACATATGTAGCTTTACTTGTAGGTGTGTGTGGTTCTCACACCTTTCTACATATGTATTGGATTCGTACATACAAACCCATTAAAATTGCGGTGCGTTATTATTCTGTTCTTTGGTTCGAACGTAACTTCCACCGAGTTGCTTGGTTTCTCATGTTCTCCGCATCAATGACGATTATAGACAGGTTTTTTTTATGCATGTGCGCGTGCGGTTCATCGAATTGCATTGTGAGTGGTTATCTTATGAATATGTATGGTTGAATGTGTGAGTTGTGCTCAAATGAAGCTTATCAATAGACACACCCACTTATGAGTATTATTAGGTGGTTCGCCATACATACCAATGGCAATCATATCAATGAAGTAAATTATTTACTCTTATTCAAAACTGTTCACATCAAAGATTATTTATTGAATGCTACTAATAATTATCTAAAGAACTGCACGAGGGTGGACGTCGTCAATGAGGAGATGTGTGTTCTAAATTTTCTTCTGAACCTTACTAATTGTATTTAATCTTTTTTTATATCTCAATGTTTAAAGTGGTTCCTTCTGAGCTTTTTCGTTAGTTGTTTTTGTGACAATTTGTTAAAGCAGCTCAATTAGTAGCAGCACAAACTTTTTGTTAAAAAGCGTATCTTATTTTAAGATATTAGATTTTGGATCTTCTGGACTTCTAAGCATTTTTTATAACTGAGTAGTTTTTTCATAAACAACATAAATTAAATTTTGTGGGAATCAATTAAGATTGTGCCATTCACAAATAAATTCATTTTGAGCTTAATTAAGGAAGTGTTTGGACCAAAGGTATACAATATTGAAAAATCTTTAAAATTTAAGAATAATGAAAAAATAAAAATTACGAACACTCTTGCGGACTTATGACGTTTTAGCAATAAACAGGGTTGTGTTTAATTACAATTTTAAGAAAACAGTTAATTGTTAATCATATTTTTTAATTAATAATAAAAAGTAATTCTTAAACATATATATTGTTATGTTTCATTAATACCTATATTCTCCATCTTTCTCATCTAGATTATTTTCATCTCTTAACAATCTCTTTAAATCTCTTGACAAATAGTTTTTTTTTTAGAAAAGAATCCAACATTTCTTAAAATTTGAATATTTAAAAAAAAATCATTTTTCTCCCCTGACTTATGTATGTTGTTTAAGCAATAAAGGACGATTATGCCGAATTATTTGAAGAGCAAGGAATGCACTTGTGCATATTTTATCCAAATGGGTCTATCTTTAAGAAAGCGTTTGGAACAAAAGAGTATATTTGAATTGTTTATTGATGGATTTAGTTTTTTGAAAAACGATTCAATTTAAGTTTCAAATTATAAACTTGTAAATTATAAAATTATATCAATTACCCAAGTTTACAAATACCGGTCAAATCTTAAGCAGATGAGAACAGTTCTTAATGTAACTCGGTGAGCTAAATCAAATGTTTCTTACTGCATGTTTATGTAAAACGAAACGAACGTTGAACGTGGTGCAAGACATGTCAAGCAACGCCGTAGATAAGTGGGGTTCGGCGGATTCAAACCTACCTTTAGCAATTCAGAATATTTTTTTTATATTGAATAAAAACACAGATATTCCAAATTATTTAATTTTGCCAAAATTTTGGAAGATAAATTGAAAATTGTGAATTTGCAGTTTGGTTAGAATTCATCTTATTTTTTTGCCTTTGCATTGTTGCTAACATACTAACGTTTACAACACGTATGCATAAAAATTAAACAAATTATTCTGAACCAGGCTGTGAAATTAAAATGATAATGGTTGCATTCAGCAGAAAATTTGCTAAGCAACTGTTGCACAACTTTCGGGGTGAATGGTATGCGCTCACACAACATGTTCCCTGAGCAGTCGCTATCTTGGAGAGCGAAAATATTTTATGTTACTTCGCTACCCGAGCGCTTTTTCGGATAGAATGCGACCAATAAGCGTTGCTACCTTTCTCTCCCCAAGAACGTCTGTGAAAGTAGAAGTAAAGGGTCCGCCAAATAACTTTTTTTTTTAAAAAACGCATTGGGTGGTCAGTTGGCTGCAACTCCTGAACCAATTGGACTTTGTATGGCGTCATACCAAGGTCTTTATGCAAAATTCGTCTCAATGATGTCTCCGATATGTTCAATTGTTGAAAATATTTGTTGAACGACGGTGAATTGATGTTGATGGCGCTTCACGCACACTTTCTGCCACAGCAGCAATATTCTCGGGAGTACGCATTGTTTTTGGCTTTTCACGCTTTGGTTTATCGATGAGGATGCCAGTTTCTTTCACTTTTTTCACAAGATAACAAACATACGGAGCTGACGGTGCTTCTCTTCTTCCAAAATCCATACGCAATTTTCGCACACATTCTGCAATACACAACCATATTCGTTCAGCGGAAGGATAAAACTAATTATCTGTCAAATCAGACATGAGCTAAGTGTTACCATTCACGAAATAAGCACTAGTTGAAAAAAAACGTTAGATGGCGGACTCTGTATCATCAAATCCTCCCCCCAATGTTTTTTGATTATTATTTATTTCATTTTTAAATTTTTGGTGATCATTTGAAGCGAAAATTGCTATTTTTCACGAAAAATTCCGTCATCTTGTAAGTGAAAAATTCCCTTAATCTTAAAAAAAAATTCTAAAGCTTATCGTTGAGGGGAGGTATTTTATATGTAGAAAGTGTTTAACTATGGAAATTTCCGAGAAAAGAAAAACAAATTGATTTTTGTATGACTAACGTGAACGAATATTTATTTGGGAATATTAAGTTCAAAAAATCAAAGCTAACAAAATTTATATTTAACAAGTTATAAAATATAAAACAGTTGTTAACTTCAACACACCTCCTCAACAGTTACTTGGTCATAAATTTGAATATAATTGTTTCAAATTTAACTTTTGGAAGAAGTTCTGTCAGAACATCGGTCATTATTTCAGTTGAAGGACAGGACAGTACTCCATATTCAGGACCTTTTCTGAAATTAGGTCTTTGATAAATTTATATCAAACGTCAATGTGTTTGGATCGAGCACTGAATTTTTCAGATAGAGCCACTCGAATATAACTTTGGTTGTCCTCATACATCGTAATAGGTTTCTGAAAGTAAACATTTATATGAGGTAGCAAATGTTTTATCCACAGAATTTCTTTAGCTGCTTGAGATGCTGCAACTCAGTAGACGATAAAGCAACAGTTTGATGCTTTCAAGTATTCCATGAGATTACGCTAGCACCCATTAAAAACATAAAACCACTGGTTGATTTTCGATCCGAATGATCACCAGCCCAATCTGAATCAACAAAACAAGATAAAGTTTTCTGGCGCTCTCTTGAAAATTTTAGCATTCTTTTCCGAGTAAAGTTGAGATACTTTATGACCTTTTTCGCTGCTTCCCAATCAAGCTTTCTAGGTAAATTTACTTTGCGACAAAGATACCCAACTGCAGCTGAAATATCGGGTCGAGTTGTTGTTGCTATATAAAGCAAAGTTTCGACAACTATTATCCTCAAATTTATTAGTATCTTGATCTAATGTTGGATAATCAGTACTCATAGGAATAGTTGAACATTTCGATTCTTCTAATTTGATTGATTTTACTAACTCTTTAATTTTGCTTTGATACGATAAATAAATGTTTCCAACTTCATCTCTTTTTATATGTATACCCAAATATAAAGTAACTTCACCCAAATTTTTCATCTCAAAATATTTTGACAAATCTTTATAAATATCTTGAATATCATTTTCAGAGAGCACATACTAATATGTCATCTACATATATTAGTAAGTAGATCAATTCACCGTCATGTCGTTCCTTTGTGTACAAACAATTGTCAGCAGGACTCTTTCTAAATTTCATTGATTTCAGTACACCATCAATTTTCTTGTTCCATGCTCTACCTGATTGTTTCAGTCCATATAAAGACTTCCTCAGATGACACACTTGATCTTCTTTTCCAGATACTTTATAACTTTCTGGTTGAATCATGTAAATCTCTTCTTCCAAGATACCATTAAGAACATTAAAGTGGAAAAATTTGAGATTGTCTTTGGCTGAAATACATGGCAAAATTCGAACGGTAATATATTTACCTACAGGAGCGTATATGTCGTCATAATCTTCTCCAAAACCTTGGGTGCACCCTTTTGGGACAAGTCGGGCTTTTTACTGCAACTCTCCATCTGCTGTTGTTTTAATCTTAAAAAGCCATTTAGATCCAACCGGCTTCTTACCCAACGGCAGTTTAACTATGTCCCATGTTTTGTTATCCTTTATAGATTTCATTTCTTTATCAGTAGCAAGTTTCCATTTTCGTTGCTTCTCCTCCTCCAGTTTGACCATTTCTCGCCATGAATTTGGTTCGGCTTTACATGCAAAATGAGTTTAACTTGATGCTTGCTTCTTCACTCTCTCTGAACGTCGCAGAATTGGTGCAACAGGATCAATGACTTCACACTCCCTTGATGAGTCCGCTGATTTAAAATGTTCTTCTGTAATGTCTTCAACAGACGAAGTCTTCTCCACTGTTAATGGTATTGTGACCTTCAACTTGCATGCTCTCATGTTGCTTCCCGAACCTGTTTCATCAAACTTGATATCCCTGCTCACAACAATTGTATTCGTTTCCGGATACAAAATCCTGTACCCCTTCGAATGCTCACTGTAACCAACAAGTAAGCCTTCCCTTGAAACATTGTCCAGTTTCTTACGTTTTACACCGGGTACCAGTGCAAATGCAACACTTCCAAACACTCTTATGTGTTCTATATTTGGCTTTATTTTGTTTAACAACTCGAATGGAGTGTTCATCTTATTGTTCATAACTATTCTATTATGTAAATATGCTGCAGTCATTGCACACTCACCCCAATATTTCTTGTTAAGTCTCGCATCTTCAAGCATTGCATGTTCCATTTCGACCAAAGAACGGTTCTTACGTTCAGAAACACCGTTTTGCTGTGGTGAGTATGGCACCGTAGCTTGCCATTTTATACCTTCTATCCGCAAATAATTCTGCAGCTCCTTAAAAATGTATTCACCCCCATTGTCTGACCTGAGCACTTTTGGCTTTCTTCCAAACCCATTTTGCACCTCATTTACAAATTCGAGGAATTTCTCAGATACTTTACTTTTGTGTCTCAGCAGGTTAATGTATGTATACCTTGAAAAATCATCGATAAATGGTAAGTATAAACGTTTACCTCCTGGTGTCTGTACGTCCATAGGTCCACAAATATCTGAGTGCACTAAATCGAACGGTTCCTCAGTTTGTGTTTCACTTTGCTTGGGAAATGGCGCTCGTACAGATTTTGTCAAAACACATGTCTTGCAATATCCATTTTCATCACATTTGGCAATTTGTATACTATCTACTAATTTCTGAGTATTCATTTTCTTGATATCAGCAATGTTTCTATGTCCTAGTCGTCTGTGCCAAAGATGAATACAATACATGCTTTATCAGCGTTCGCTATTCTCGACTCTTCTTTTATACAAATCTCGTATAAACTTGTTTCCAGTTTGCCAACGATGTGATTTTTACCATCTTTCTTAAAGTAACACTTTTCTTCGTCAAAAATTATCTTATAGCCTTGACGTGCTGCATTCTTTACCGAAAATTCTTTCGTTCTTTCCCATTAAGACCTGGAACTAACAACAGATTCTGCAAACTAATGTTCCTGCTTCCCTGGCTATACCTTCAGTAATCAAATGACTACCATCAGCAATGCAAATCGAGCTTTTTGCATTAGTGTTCAGATATACAAACAATGACCGATTACTTGCCATATGCGATGATGCACCTGAGTCGATGATCCACTTTTCATCTGCATTTTCAGCATAACCGTCATGCATACATTGCTCTTTTCTTTTTTTTAAAAAAAAAGATCAAAGAACCAAGGCATGCGCCTTATACAAACAAGGTTTGGTCTTTGACCTGAAAGGAAAGGGATAGATTATTTAAAGGAATTGATTGGAACCATACGTGAATTATTGATTAGGCGAAACAACCATGAAAGACAATTTTAATTGCTTTTAACCGAGGCTAGTGTTATGCCTTAACCCCGGCAAGCATTTCCAGTCCTTATTTGTGTTTCTGTCCTTTAATTCCACTTTTTTCACAATTTGTGGATTTTTAGTTTTCCATAATTCTTAAATTAAGAAAAGAACAAAGAAAGTGAAAAGAACCATGCCCGAGCCCGGATTCGAACCAGGGACCTCTGGGTTGATAGTCTAGCGCACTCTCCACTAGACTACAAAGGCTCTTCAACAGAACCAGCAATCTTCGCTGACGTCTGATTCCATTTCTCCCAAGCCGTGCAGTCCCTCTTAAAGTGTTCCTCCTTTTTACACCAGAAACATCGTATGTTCTTTTTCTTTGTGGTCTGTACAGTTCTCAAGACTTGATCTTGTGCATTCACTGCACTGCATTCCCCTTTTCGTTCTGCTTCGTCTAAAAGCTTGCCTGTGGCGTGCTCGATACTCAAATCAGCTTCCACTCGACCTTCCAGGGCAGTTACTAAGCTTCCAAAGCTCTCCAGTAGACTGCACAAAAGCATAGCAATGATGTGATTATTCTTGAATTCCTCACCTCGTTCTTGAAGCTCATATCTTATCTGCAGCATTCTGGCAATGTGTTCTCGCATTTCTTCGCCATCCTGGAAACGTAAGCTGTACATTTTGCTGAGGAGATATAATTTCGACGATAAACTTTTTCGCTCGTATACATCTGCTAGTGTCGTCCACATCTCTCGCGCATATTGCTTTGACCGAATATGGAATCGTTGCCATCGCTTTGCGATTGTCCTTTTTAAAGGTTGTTGATTCAGGACTTGGAAAATCGGCCTCGATAACATACCAGATATAGGCATGAGATAGAATCATCTCCATTCGAAACTTCCACATCTGGTAGTTCGATGTCGTCAGCTTTTCTATCGTTGCTTTTTCCATTTTGAAATTAGTCGGTTATACACAATATCGTTTTCAGGACCCATAACCTGTTAAACTATGAAAGTTTCCGAAGAAAGAAAGACAAATTGATTTTTGTATGATTAACGTGAATGAATATTTATTTGGCAATAAAGAAAATTTTCTATTTGAAAATTTTGTTAAGTTCAAAAAATCAAAGCTGACAAAATTTATATTTTACAAGTTATAACATACAAAGTAACAGTTGTTAATTTCAACAGAAAGTGAGTACCAAATTTTAAATTAATTAGTATTGTGGTTTTTAAATGGCAGTGAACACAGACTTTTAACAAGTGGTTTTGAGAAAAACGGTTTTAAAATGTTCGCTGTCGGAACTACAGTGTTAGTAGAGAGGGTACTTATTAGTCAATATCTTCGATAGTTTTGGTCTGTTTGACTTTAAATTTTGGGAATATATTCTTTAGATGTTAAAAAAATTTTCAAAAGAGCAAACATCCCTCCTTTAACTTAACGTAAAAGTGCATTTTAATGCCACACTAGCTGATATACCCGGTGTTACTCGAGAGTTATTTTATATAAACATTTTAATATACACTTCTCGATTAAATGTTTTTTAAATTCTGGAATAATGAAAAACATTTTTAATTTTTTGGTTTAAGATACCGTTAGAAAGGTAATTGAACGAACTTTAATCCAAAAAAGTTTTGAAAAATTTTTGTTGTTGGTGGTTCCATCTTTTTCGGTGAGCTAATTGAATTCAAAGAAGGAGTTCGAAAAACATATTTTAAAAATTAAAAATAATTTAAATATTTACTTAATCTTGCAGCAAGCAAAATCAACTTTTTAACAATATAAAAACTATGGTGGGACTCATGCGTCCTTGAGATATGAACATTTTAACATCTATACAAAAATTTATATTAAAAATATATTGAACTTTTTAACAAAAAATTTTTTAATGAAATATATTAAAAACAGCGGAGATATTGGCATTAAAAGTAAAAACTTTAATTTTCAAATAATTTTTTCTCATTCTTAGCTATCAATGTTTTATGAAAACTTCGTTGTTCTAAAAATGATTGTACTAAAGTATACATTAGCTGCGTTTTTTCATGGGAGATCAGGATCATATCATCGCATTTGCTAGTAAAGCAAAAACAACAAATGATCCAGCAAGTGAGATGTACATTTAAATTGATCCAATTCTATGTTTTTAAGTGTTGAGGGCGCAACTGTTAAAGTAGACAACACTTAGCCGCTGTTGGCGGCTAGATGACGCTGCGCCAGAAAAAAACGGGCAGTACTGCATTGTTTGACATTTTAAAAGTTTGGTAGTAAAGCAATTTCCAAAAAAATTTCGCAAAACTTATCTGCTAGCTACATAAGAACATCAGTAGTGGAATTCTCAAAAAGTGACCTATACGAAATCGTTATGGTTAACTAAAGACGTTTGTAGTTTGCAGTAACGAATGTTTTATTCTCAAAACAGTATTTTGCGATAAAATTGGGAAAACGTAACATTCACAATATAAGCTACAAACGTCGTTAACAGAAATTGAAAATATGGCAGCACTCTCCTTTTTTGACAGCTTATTCAAACAGATAACAGATTTTGATATAAGTTTCAAAATAAAAGAAAACTAAAAATGGAAAACATAAAAAAAGAAACAACCGGACAACTGCCGAACAGCATCAAATCATGCTGGATTTTTTTGAAGCCAACAAAAGCTAGGCTGAGGGCAAATTGCCTCAATGCACGGCAAACAGGATGCGTGCAAGAAATGGGACATACCATTGAGGCTGATTTGTTAATGGAGTCATGAACCAAGGTTCCAATGGGTAGCCAGAATCACCTGCAAGGAAATAAATGTTTATAACTTTTTCTTTCTTTAACACTTCAACTACTACATCAGTCTAAATGACGGCTTTAATAATTCCAAATTAAAATTCTTAGATTATGCTTAATTTTTTTTTCGACGATTAATTTTATTGAATTATTTTTGTGATAAATTAAAGACTAAAAATTGGTAATATAGTTCGTATAGTTAGTGTCGGCAGCTTTACTAAAAATGAGTGTTCACACTATATATACGCCCACTTTCAGAAACTATTAAAATTGATCGAATAGTTAAAAACATGCCACATCCCGTCCAGAAATCAATAAAAATGTGATATTTCAGACGGTTTTGGTCGTATTAGACTAAAATTTGGTTATTTAGTTCAAAAGTTTACTTTCGGAAACCGAACTAAAAATGGGCGTGGTCGCACTACCACGATAGCCAGTTCACATAAATAAAATAGTTTTTTCGTTTGGCATAAAAATTCTTTTATGGAAGTAAGGCGGTCTGTGACAGGACAACGTCTGCCCGGGACTACTAGCTTAGAATAAAGCAGAACTTATATTTTATCATCTTTAAATACGTCATTTGAACTGGTTTTGGTATTTTAATTGTTAATTGTTTTTTTTTTATAAATTTACCTATTAAAAATGTTTGGTGGCTACCCCGATCAAACCTTTGCATTACGTTGCGAACAGCACAAGCACTCCATATAAAAGTATCATGGCGAGCTTCAGGGTATCTTGCATTAACATTAAAAATCTTGAGATTGGGATCCATATCTAAAAAAACCCTGTGAAAAAAGTTGTATGTACAATTTTAAACCCACCATTTGGACGTTAATTGAGTGGTAGCCATGATGGTTAACATATGCCTCTTCATGATTTGGGGTACCATTATGGCGACATGGGCACAGTCAGTTGCTCCTATAGCACCATTGAAAGGCTGAGATGCTGTTCGAAATAGTGTGCTGCTTTTCGCTCGATTCGCGTAGCTGGGAAGCGTACATCTGTAATGCGATGGATCGAACGGTTCACAGAAGACTGGCTCATCGTGATGCTTTTTTGATTGCCAACTGGCCGCTGGTAGCATCCTGTTGCATAAAACCGAAGCGCAGCAAGTACCTTGTAATAAAGAGTTGATGTAAATTATTTCTTCTAAGGCATTTCCTTTGTTATTATACTAACTTGGCTTTTGGCCGATAAAGCTGCGATTGTACTTCCTTCTAAGTCACTTCGAATGGAGTCGGTTATATTGTGAGCTTTCTCGGGTGTTAAGAGGTACAAACTTCTAAATTTTGATTCGTTCAAAACAAATGGACTGTCTACCCTTCGCTCCGACGCACTTTCACGCATAGAAATTTTGTCTTGCAACAACGCTGCATCCTTTCCCAAATATTCAAACGCCATATTTATTTTATAATGATTTTTATAATGTTTTTCTTAATTTTATTAATTTTTTGTTTAAAGCTTAAAGCTTAAACAAAACACTCTCTAATAAAACTTTCTTAACGTTCAAGATATCGGCACCTAAATAGTCGTCGTTAAGGTAACGACAAATATCTTTAACGAACTGTCAAAGTTAAGGACAAATATTGCTGGCTAAGATGTTGAGAATACCAGTTAACGGTAAGTGCCGTTAAGGGCCAGTTAACGATAACACAAGTGTCGTTAACGCGTTTGAGAATTCCACTACAGATATCCTTCTGTAAGCAGAAAATAGCGCCATCTGTCTGTAACCCCAAACGTGCGGGGTTAAATTTGAAGAAACCTTTGCTTGGTAGACATCATTCGGCTATTCACCACAAGGTGTATAGTTTGTACCTACAGTACTTACAAATGCAGCGCCATCTAACTGTGAACTTAAAGCACAGATCAAAACCAATTAAATAATTGTGCTAAACAGATGCGCATATCGTCGACCTAATTTTAATATGACGTAAGGAGGCAAAGAAAACTGTTTATTATTTGTATGAAGTTCATACGATAATGTATTGTTTCGAACGTTATACCTCTCTTTTTTTCATACAAACATTAAAAACTAAAAAAGGACATAGATGTAGTTTTGACCATTCTACCTTAACCGCTAATAAACGTTACTTTGACTAATTTTGACATACGTCCTATTAGAATAAGGGCGACGATATGTTTTATTATATCGCCATATAGCTGAAACTGATTACATAGAAATATTAACTTTTACAGCATTCTTATTCACAGTCATATTTTCCATGAAATGGTGGTATATATACAACATTTAAAGTACCATTGATAAGGAACTGAGTGACAACAGTGACACAATAATGAGAAAAAATAGAGCCATCACAACAAAACAAATTTAACAGGAGGGGCGGGGGGTGGGGAAGCAAAAAACTAAGTAAATTACTATAAGGAAGATTTTATATAAACCAAAATGTTTGTAATTACTGTAGACACACAACTGCATTCTTAGAGATAAATGGAGACGTTCAAGTTATATAGAAAATTTTAAAACAAAACTCAGTTTTATTAATAGTCTGGTATGAAAAAAATAGATTTTTGGCCATAACTTTTGATTGGAAAAGATATTGGGGTAATTTTTTCACATTAATTATTTTTGAGACGACTTTTTTGGAAAAAATAAATTTCGCGAAAAAAATCAAATCAAACATCCCCTGTTGTTTTGATGACAAAAACAGTAAAACAATTTTTGCGCTTAGCTTTAAGAATTTTTGCAAATAATTGCTGTTTCATATGAAAGGTAGCCAGATGTGCAATTTTAAATTGATTCAATTTTTACAACAAAAAGAATTTTTAAGTAATTTTTTAAGTAAAAAGTCAATATTTTGGACCTTTTTTGATGTAATCATAAAAAAATATACACTGACTTAATGGTACAGTTCAACCTATTTTTCTCAAGTGGTTTTATTGAACTTTTGAACAAAAAAAAATTGAATGAAATATATTAATGAACAGCGAAGATATTTGCATCGAAAGGCAAAACGTTGATTTTCATGTCGTTTTTTTTCTCATTCTTAGGTAACGATTAGTGTCCGACAGAAACTGGAATTTTGACCGAAACCGAATATTCGGCCATTTTCGACCTACAAAGTACATTTTTATAGAAGTACCAAACAAAGTATTTTTTTTAAAGGTTTAGTATTATAAAAAATAGAAATATTTCGTTTTCTTTTCCCCTATTCCACACACAAAGAATTCGTTCGGAAGTTTAATTTATCATTTTTTGACTTCAGTACCTAAAAAACTTTAATATTAATTGCAATAGAGATGATAGAACCGAAAATGATAGTATCGAACCCATAAAGGAAACCAAAATGTTTTGCGTTAACACGAAAAATCAAATTATAGACGAATTAATAATATTTGTTTTGTACAATGCGTTGTAAATATTTTAAATTTGAATGACTGATGCAAGAAGCTTTTACCAAAAGTTTCGGCCAGTTTTGGAAAGTTTCGGCTATTCGGCCTCAATACGGGCATATTCACAAAAAGGGCCGAAACTGACCGTAACCGAAACCGAAACCGAATATTCGGTCGGACACTAGTAACGATGTTTTATGAAAAAGTCGTTGTACTGAAAATTTATACAATTTTGAATATATGTGAGTGTTTTTGATGTCAAAATAACAAAAATTTTTAAAAATCAAACACAAAAAAAACTCCTATAGTAATAATTAAAATAACAAAATTACCGTTATTTGAAAAATTTCGAAGGGGGCGTGGCAAAAACAGTATGTTACATTTTGATCTAGGATACACTTAATACGTATACCTAGTTTGAGCGAAATCCGTTGAGCCGTTTAGATTTTCATAAAGGCCAAACAAACAAACAAACAGAAAATGAGTTTTATTACTATAGATGTGTCAGTTGCACGATTTTTTGAGCTAGATGTGACTATCATCAAGTGCTTGCAATAACTTTTTACCTCAAACTCTAGCGGTGACACTTCATCTCAAGCAAACCAATAAATGTCCCCATTTACGAGTCCATAATTTAACACGGTTGCAATACATTTAATATATAAAATATTTAAATTTTCGTCAAATCTTACAATACAGTTTTTTCTTATAAAATCCTACAAAAATTGATAAAGATCTAATGAAATGCTACGGACATAAATCTTGAAGTCGAAACTTTGGAAAATTTTCGGAGAACGATAAAAAGCATTTAAAGATACTTGTATCGCCTGTGGTCGAAATTCGACCAACTTTCTGAAATTTCGATCGGTTTTCTCATTCTGAGGAATTGATCTTGCCTTAAAAAATGTGTTGTAAAGGGTCCGCCAAATAATTTTTTTTTTTTTGAAAATTCCATAAAAAAAAACCTACTGAATATTTTTTCAAATTTCTTTTTTTATTTGAAAGAACAATTTTTCCGGTTAATAATGGAAAATAATTTCATTCAAATGGCTGCCTCGGCTGGTCATGCAGTAGCCTACACGATCGGTCTAATTTTTAAGCACATTATCGATTGTGTGCAGCTGTATTTCACCAATGGCTTCACGAATATTTCCTTTAAAGCGTCAGTTGTCTCTGGCTTGTCGGCGTAACACTAATCTTTGAGGGCAACCCACAAATAATAGTCCAACGGTGTCAAATTGCAGCTCCGAGGTGGCCAAACGACATCAGCTCTGCGGCTGATAATGCGATTTTCAAAAACAGGGCGCAAAACATCGACTGTAGCTTCGGCTGTGTGGCACGTAGCGCCGTCATGTTGAAACCAAATGTTGCCAATATCCTCAAAAATTCGTTCAACATAGCCCGATAACGATCGCCATTGACTGTAACGGCCACTCCTTGCTCATTTTCGAAGAAAAATGGCCCAATTATGCCTCTGGACCAAAATCCGCACCAAACAGTGATTCGTTTTGGGTGCAGCGACTTTTCAATGAATGCGTGCGGGTTTTCTGTGCCCCAAATGCGACAATTTTGCTTGTTTACATACCCGCCAAATTCAAAATGAGCTTCATCTGAAAAGATGATTTTTTTTGGCAAAATCGGCATCTTCTGAATCAAAGTAATGTCGCAATATTTCCCAGCGTTGTTCAAGCGTATACAGAACCATATTCGTTCAGCGGAAGAATAAAACTAATTATCTGTGAAATCAGACATGAGCTAAGTGTTACCATTCACGAAATAAGCACTAGTTGAAAAAAAACGTTATATGGCGGACCCTGTACTAAGAAAATCTTAAGTTGAAAATTACCGCAATAATTTTTATATCAAAAAAACTGGGTTTTTTTTCAAATAACCTATCTGTAAAAATATTACCCAAAAAACTATCGTATATCGTTATTTTTCTCAACCATGAGTTTCATACAAAAATGCGTTGTACTGAGAACAGCTTCAGTTTTCGAGATATCGTCATAACTTTTATGTCAAAATAAAGGAAATTTTTCAGAATTTACTATTTATAAGAAATTTCACCATTTATAAGAAATTTATATTTACACATGTTACATAAAAAATGCTTATTGTACGGTATCCGTAAGAGATAGTGACATTTTTTTTACATTGTATTAATGTCTAAAATTTCCTCTTACGCCATGTTCTTCCATTTCTTATAGTTTAGGTCTTACTTCAGAAATATTCTTTCAATGCTCATATTTCAGGCCAAAGGTCACAAAAATATTTTGTGAACTTCTTCTCCCTGTTCTAATTTATTTAAAACAATTATTAAAATCAGTTCATAAACACGGAAGAACTTTTTCTCCTACGCAAATTTTTATATATGTATAACGAAATAGCTTAAAAAAAAGATTTGTGTATATAACTTTGGAGTGGTTTGAAATATTTGAAAAATTTTTTTAAGACTTTACTATTTGTAAGAAATTTCGCAATCAGAATATATATTCACTCTTGTTGTATAAAAAAATGCTTATTGTAAGGTATCCGTAAGAGATGGCGAAGTGTCGGAAGTATTTTTTGCACACCATATCAATGTCTAAAAATTGCCTCTTACATTATGTTCTTCCATCTGTTACAGTTCAGCTTTTATTTAATAAAGGTCGAAGGTCACCAATATAAAATGTAATCATACTGCGCAACCAGATCTTTCATTTGATACCTCATTCACTATTCTACCTCTTCTTAGTCCTGAGATTCCTTATTAAAAATAATACAAGCTTTCAACGTCAATATTTCGGGTCAGAGGTCATAAATTTAAAATCTAAAATGATTCTGCACATATACCTTTTGAATGATATAAGTTTCATTGCCCTTATTCAAAAATTAATATCTACTTTTATCGAATTAAGCTTTTCATTCCTTTTGTATATCAGTTTGTTAGTCAAATGAAATTCCGATTTCCAAACCACTTTCAAATAATTTCAAAATTTTAAAACATAAGTCCATCAAAAATAAATACGTTAAATATTAAATCTTTTAAAACTGCTATAAGGGTTTTGTATTCAAATAAAATAGATATAGAAAACTTGGTCACCGGACTTGAGTTAAAGGAGAATTCATGAACCAACACTTGAAACTGTCAGAAATGGATGTTTCCGCAATTTTACAAAATTCTGGAAATAAGTGTTACTTTGCCCTGTAGTCCATCCACCAGTGAACGCTTTTTTTGCACATTAAAGTGTTTGAAAAATTGGTTTCGAAATGCTAATGGAACGGAACGCCTTACTGCTTGAGCGCTTATAAGTACTTATAAGGATATTTCTTTGAACGAGGAAACCGTTATATGCAAATTTTCTTTGCGCCCTACACAATTGGCTTCGTATATACAACTATGTATAAATATGTTTATCTTTTTAAAATATCACAAGTTTACGAATGCAATTTTGCATACGAGCATTTTTGCGTTACGTCCTTTTTCAAAATATCTTTGCCTGGTGAACTTTTTAACAAGGTATTAATTAAATCAAAAGTTTTGGCCTGACAATACGATGGTGCATGAATTTATTTCTAGACCTCGGCCGACAACTTCCTCAGCTACTTTACTGGTTCTTAGCAAGAATAAAAAAAACTAGAATGTTGCTTTCAGTTCCTTATCCTTTACCAAAACGTTCGTGGCACTAACACGAAACTTAATGATTTATTAATTTTGAGTAACAACCTTCACTTTAATATAATTGCTTTCAGTGAGACTTGGCTAAAACCTATCACTATAAATACTGAAATTCTGTGCAACAAATTTAACATATACCGCAAAGATAGAAACTTCATTCCTGGTGTTTTCTCTAATGGCGGGGGTGTGTTGATTGCAGTCAAAGCGACACATTTCTCTCAAGAGTTATTAATTCTAGAATCCTTAGACATTGAATTCTGTTGAATTCATGTAAAGTTTGGTTCCTTGGGCCTTTTTATTACATGCTCTTTCCCCCCCTTTCCACCTTAGAAGTTTATAGCAAACATTTGGCTTCTATTTGTAGAGTTTGCTCAAAACTGCATTTTAATGATCATATTTTAATAACTGGTGATTTTAACCTGCCAAACGTTTCTTGAAACTGCTGTTCTCAAATTCCTGGAATATTTTTACCTTCGTCTGAAAGTTCATCCGATAATTATTTTTTAAACGAGCTCTCAGTCCAAGGTCTGTTCCAACATAGCTGCATCTTTTACAAAAATAATCGTTTGTTTGATCTGGTGTTTTTTGATGAAAGTAATATCACTTCTGTGTCTAAATCAGATCCTTTGGTTACGCCCGAAGATTCTCACCATCCAACATTAGAAATTATTTTAAATTTTCCAAAACCATCTGTGCAGTACTATGATTCTCAACCGCCTATTGAGTTTAACTTTAAAAAACAAAGTAAAGGGTGTTTTTTATAGAGTGATACAACTTTGAGTTGGCATAATTGCTTTATTTTACCACCCATTTTACAGCTGATAGTTGCTCTTTGTTTAGTTTGTTTTGACATTTTATTATGGAGCGACTTACATCAAAGCAACGCGTGCAAATTGTGGAAATTTTTAATCAAAATAATGGTTCTGTTCCTCAAAGTTATCGTGCACTTCGTCCATTTTATGGCGTACATAATCGTCCTTCAGAGTTGCTAATTCGAAGAACTATAGATCGTTTTCGGACCAAATTAACTGTTACTGATAATGTGCATCCCGTGAGACGCCGAACAGTGCGCACTGAAGAATCTGTAGCCTCTGTACAGAAAAACATTGAAGATGATTCTCAAAATCAATCAATTCGTCGCTGTTCTCAGCAACTGGGGTTGTGTCCTTCCTCTTTATGGAAGATTTTACGAAAAGATCTTGGCTTAAAACCTTTCAAGATTAAACTTGTGCACGAATTAAAGCCAAACGACCATCGTATGCGCCGCCAATTCGGCGAATGGGCTGAAGCACAAATAGATATTGATTTTGAATTTCCATGGACAATTTTATTTTCCGATGAAGCCCATTTTTGGTTGAATATGTAGTGTCCGACCGAAACCGGAATTTTGACCGAAACCAATTATTCGGCCATTTTATAATATTCGGCCGAAACCGAAACAGAAACTGGTTATTAATCAGGGACCGTACCGGTTATGGTTTTTATCAAAAAAGTCAGATATTAATAGTTATTATTTAACTTTTATTTTTTCCGACAAAAATACTAGTTATTTAATGCCTTTTATTTTTTCGCGCAAAAATAACTGTTACTTTTGACTTTTATTTTTTGGTCAAAAATAACAGTTATTTTGTGCCTTTTATTTTTTCGGTCAGAAATATCAGGCAATTTGAATTTTTTTAAAGGCCACTTGATCGGCAAAAAAAAGTTTTATGCAATTTTTATGGTCTCATCAACGCGCACATTTTGAGCTTTAAAACTTTTTAGTTTTTAAAGTTTTTTATTCGTCCGAAAAAATACAAATTACCTGATATTTTTGACCGAAAAAATAAAAGGCACAAAATAACTGTTATTTTTTACCTAAAAAATAAAAGTCAAAAGTAACAGTTATTTTTGCCCGAAAAAATAAAAGGCAAAAAATAACAGTTAATTTTAATTTTTATAGTAACAGCCAAACATTTAAAAGGCATTTAATATTCGCAAAGCTGCTGCCATTACGATAATAATGGTATATTTAAAAAAGTTTTCCGGTCACTTTTTCGTTATGCCTTTTTCATCTGAAAATTGTAAAATAACAGTTATTTTCTGTCCCTGTTATTAATATGAAAATTTAAGTTTTTACAAATGATTGTTTTTATTAAAGGGAAACAAAAGTACTACTAGCACAAAAAAGTATTAATTGAATATTTAAGTTTATAATTAATTGAAGTTTACTATAATAATAAATGAGATCATTTTTTATTGTATTTTTTATTACACACTCAAAATAGTATTCAACTAAAGGTCCGCCAGATAACTTTTTTTTTTTTGAAAATTCTATAAAAAAAGTACTGAATATTTTCTCAAATTTCTTTTTTTATTTGAAAGTACAATTTTTCCGGTTAATAATGGAAAATAATTTCATTCAAATGGCTGCCTCGGCTGGCCATGCAGTAGCCTACACGATCGGTCCAATTTTTAAGCACATTATCGATTGTGTGCAGCTGTATTTCACCAATGGCTTCACGAATATTTCCTTTAAAGCGTCAGTTGTCTCTGGCTTGTCGGCGTAACACTAATCTTTGAGGGCAACCCACAAATAATAATCCAACGGTGTCAAATTGCAGCTCCGAGGTGGCCAAACGACATCAGCTCTGCGGCTGATAATGCGATATTCAAAAACAGGGCGCAAAACATCGAGTGTAGCTTCGGCTGTGTGGCACGTAGCGCCGTCCTGTTGAAACCAAATGTTGCCAATATCCTCCTCTTCAATTTTTGTGAACAAAAATTCGTTCAACATAGCCCGATAACGATCGTCATTGACTGTAACGGCCACTCCTTGCTCATTTTCGAAGAAAAATGGCCCAATTATGCCTCTGGACCAAAATCCGCACCAAACAGTGACTCGTTTTGGGTGCAGCGGCTTTTCAATGTATGCGTGCGGGTTTTCTGTGCCCCAAATGCGACAATTTTGCTTGCAGCGTTGTTCAAGCGTATACATAACCATATTCGTTCAGCGGAAGGATAAAACTAATTATCTGTTAAATCAGACATGAGCTAAGTGTTACCATTCACGAAATAAGCACTAGTTGAAAAAAAAAGTTAGATGGCGGACCCTTTACAATGTAAATTTTTTTAGAACTACAAAGCAAAGTATTTCTGTTTTTCTCAAAGGTTTAGTATCATAAAAATAGAAATATGTATTTCGTTTTCTTTTCCTTTATTCCACACACACAGAATTCGATCGGAAGTTTAATTATCAATTTTTGGCTTAAGTACCTATAAAAACTTTAATGTAAATTGCAATAGAGATGATAAAATCGAAAATGATAGTATCAAACGCATAAAATTAACCAAAATGTTTTGCGTTAACACGATAAATCAAATTATTGACGAATTCATAATTTGTGTTTTGTACAATGCGTTGTAAATATTTTTATTTAGCCAAACTTATATATTTGAATTAAATGAATGATGCAAAAAATGTTGTATAATTCACGAATAGCGAAAACTCTCGTCTTTAATATTTTTTTGTTGGATTATACGGATTTTAACCTCCTAAATCCAAATCCAAATTTCAGGCCGCTGACAATTGGTTTAGAAGTTATAGGCCTCCAAAGTTGCAAAATGGGCTACAAATATTTCTGTTTTTTTAGTGTTATGGGTATCAAAAGAAAGATAATGCGAGTACCTATTCAACGAGGTATCAAACATGAAAATCCATTCATAACTTTTAGAGACATACCTATTTTTATATTTACAATTTGTTTCTTATGATACCCATAGAGTGTAGTTTTGTTGAAAAACTTAGAAAAATAGCAAGATTTGTAGGCTTTTTTTTAACTTTGGAGGCCTATAACTTCTAAACCAATTGCGAGCGGCCTGGAATTTTTTAAGATTTGGAGTAAGGAGGCCAAAATGCATATAATCTGCAAAAAAGAATTCAAAATTATAGTTGTCGCTATTCTTGAAATGTTCCGAAATTTTTACCAAAAGTTTCGGCTGGTTTCGGCTATTCGGCCTCAATATGGCCAAAAAGGGCCGAAACTGGCCGTAACCGAAACCGAATATTCGGTCGGACACTACTGATATTTGGTTCCAACAGGACGGAGCCACATGCCACTTAGCGGGCGCTAGAATTGATTTACTTAAGGAAACTTTTGACGAAAAAATAATTTCACGAAATGGCCCAATTAATTGGCCCCCAAGATCGTGTGATTTAACCCCATTGGATTATTTTCTATGGGTTTATGTAAAGTCACTTACCTACGTCGATAAACCACAAACAATTGAACTCCTGGAAATCAACATTCGAAGAGTTATCGGCGAGATACGGCCGCAAATGCTGCGAAAAGTTTGTGGAAATTGGTGTTCCAGATTGAGCCTTGTACGCGCCAGCCATAGCGGCCACATGACCAAAATTATATTTAAACATTAATTTCATAAAATTTTCTATCCAATAAAGCCCGTTTCATTGATATTAAAAATATATTACTATGTTTTATTATGATTTAAACTTGTATCACTCTATAAAAAAAACCCTGTACATGATTTTGAAGAAAAATTGGTCCAATATCAACTGGAATTCTATTCTAAATGTTAATACAAAAAGTTTATCATCTCAGAGTAGCCTTGATGATGCGGTATATGAGTTTAATAGAATGCGTAATGATTGTTTTCTAAAAGCTGTTCAGGAAAGGAAAGCCTCTTTGATGTCGAGTCCGGTATGGCACACAAATGAATTAAGAGATATGAGGAACTTGAAATCTAAATATTGTACTATAAAAAATATCAAAAATCACATAACATATGTGATGTGACATATGTGAACATAGGTGAGGATGCTATACCTCAATTTAATACAGTTACCAACAGTTATGCAAACAATCCTATAATATCTACTTAACAAAAGTGATATTAAACATCAAATCTGATGCTAAATTCTTCTGGAACTTTGTTAACACTAAACGTAAGATTAATTCCTATCCTTCTTTTATGAAATATTAGCAAATACCCGCTGTCTCGCTTACGATAAAAATATTAAATACCATGTAAAAATTTGAGATCTTAAAATTAAAGTTTTTTCTTTTACCTACAAATGCAAACTATAAAAATATTTGTGTTTGTTTAATTATTAAAAAATGGTGTAAATATTACAAAAATTACTTTACTTAATTTGAATTACCTTCTTATAGTAATTGTTGTGGTGACATAAAGTTGCTTGGATTTTTCTGTATTTTGATTATTTAATAAGTCCTGCATAACGGGATTAAAACAAATATTGGTAAAAAAATTTTTAAATTTGTAATTAAAATATGTAATATTTTTATCTTAGATTCTGAATATGAATATATTCTTATAAAGTTTTGAGAAATTTTCATTATTTTGACATCAAACTTTTGGCTATGTCTCGAAAACTATAGATTTTCTCAGTGCAACGCATTTTTTTATGAAAAGTCGTTAATTAATAAGAATAACGGTAAACGAAAGATTTTTCGCAAATATTTTGTGCGTATATCTAGTATATTGAAAATTTCCGTTATTATGACCTTATTTCCGTTATCAAAATTATTTCGATATCTTTTAAACGGATTTTCTCAATACAACACATTTTTTAGCCTTAGAATTACCCCCGAAATCATTTCATTTCCCAAACAAATTCTCCGTTGCAATTGAACTCATTTAAAACAATTAAATGAGATTGGATACGTTCTTAAAACTTATTACAAACCATTTCGAACGCATTCAATGGAGAATGCATAAAAAAACACCGAACACTCTAAAAACAGAGGAAAACGTCAAACAGCAAATCATTTTATACACGTGTATCATCATCAATATCAACCAGTAAAAACAAAACAAAGAAGCAGTTGTCAAACGAAATGAGATACTTTCGCAAAAAAAAAACACCAATGTAGACACTTTTGAATCACTGATTTCAAATGAGTCATTTGGCCTAATTAAAACGTGGTATTATAACACCAAAACCGTTTGAAGTATAGCATTTTCATTGATTTTTGGGCGGTTGAAGGGGGCGTGGAAACCCATTTTTAGTACAGCTGTCAAAAGTAACCATACAAATAAAATTACCAAATTTTAGTCTTGCACGACAAATAATAATAAAAATATTTTAAGCATATTGTAGACGTGAAAAGTAGGAGTGGAAAATATAAATAGCCTATCACGATTTCGTTGATATATCAAATCGTTTGGTACTTATATCGTTTAAATCGGTTTAGTGGTTCTAGCGTAATTGTCAAACATCCGTGCAGTGTCACAACGCTTTTAATAGTATAGATAAATAGATAGATAGTATAGATAGATGACTTATCCAATCTCAAGTCGAGAAAAGTTAGCTCGCAAGGCTACAAAACATAATTTATGCTTATAACTGAATTCTGGGATTATGCTTATAACTATGTTGATGGATTTAAGGGGTAATGAATCTTTAGGGGTTTTTAGGCAGATTTAATGATTTTTAGGGGTTTTTTAGGGGCATTTGAAAAATTTACTTTTGGAACTAAAGTTTGGAACTTTTCCTTAAAATTATGCTATTAAATTTAAAAAAGAAGATATTTTGCTTCTTAGGTATTTCAGCAACACTTTAAAAAAATAGCTGAATTGGCAGCACTTCAAATAAATTACCAATCATTTCCCACTTCACTTCAAACTTGCTTCGCACTTTACTTGCAATTGATTGATTCCGTGCAAAAAAAAAAAACAAAGCAAGCATAGGAAAAACTATAGACAAAAAGGATATGCCCAAAATTATATCAAAAAGTGGGAGACTTAATATTCAAAATACAAAAATATTCAAAAGTAGGACTTAAGTCTTATGTCAATTTAACATTGGACAATTTAGAATTATGAAGCAACTTTCTGCCCTTGTTAACCCTCGGATGGATAATGATCTGATAGACAGTAAATGGACTGTTTCGTTTGGCCAGACGAAATCAGAGGTATGCCCAATTACGAAGGTATATTATAATGACAGGTAGGCTAACAAGTTTTATGTTTCAGAGTATGTATACATATGTATGCTTTGTATGTTTGAGCAATATTTATCTTGTTATCTGACGAACACAGGATAAGAAAAGAATATAAAATTTAACAAAATATCACGCTCTTATCTATAAGAAATGAATTTCGTCTGGGCAGACGACATAGTACACGTATGAAGAATTTTACTTTGAGACAAAAATTATCACTATCAACATTTACAGAACTTTTCGATTTTATACTTCATATAGAAGGAAAACATACTCGAAAGCACAAGACAACAACTAAGAACAAAGTTATCCAAAAAGAAAAACCATTTCGTCTGGTCAGTCGACATGTCTATATATGAAGATTTTGACTTTGTGACAAAAGTTATCACTGCAAACATTCACAGAACTTTTCAATTTTATACTTGTCGTAACGAGTGAAAATATACTCGAAAAATCACGAGAGCATTTTCCACTCAATCAGCAAGAAACAAAGTTATCCAAAAAAGAAAAACCATTTTGTCTGGACAGACAACATAGTCCATCCGAGGGTAAAAGACGTCCAACAGCCCAAACCTTTAAAAACAGAGGTTTCCCCCTATGAAATTTTTGTATGGTTTTCGAAGAAAAATTTTAGTAGAGTGTTAGGGAGATTTGAAATCCAATCTAGGGGTAAATGGTGATAGGCACCTGGCAGCACTGTTTGCAAAGAAAATTAATCAACACTGTATGACAGAAAGAATCTAACTTAAAGTAACTCCACAACATGGCTTCCGTGCTATATTGAGAGAAGCTCTCACCACAACGAGAGGAAACCTTTGTTTGCTGTTGTGTAGGGCTACTTGTGGAATGTAAGAATCAAATAAAATACGTGCATTTTTTAATAATTAAAGAATAGACTTTTCGAAAACTTAGTAAGCTTTGACACTGGAAATTATCATAGGAATTGAATAATAAAATAATTATCAAATTGTAATCAAAGAGTTAATATAAAGAATAATCAAAAAATAATTGGTTCAGCGGTTAATGAGCTTGTTTGGCTTAAAATTTCATGGGTCTCCTTTTATATAATAGTATAGATATATAATAATACCCGATAATATTTTCCCTCAGGAATCTTTTTTCGTTTCAATAATTTTGTTTTACACGAATAAAAATTTTTTGAAAGATTTATAATTTTCTAAAATAATGTTTTAAAATAAGTAGTTTTAGGTTCTACATTGTTCCAATAATTTTATATTAAAGATTTTACTAATGAATTTCTTGAAACCAAATTCAGCAGTACTTTCTTAGCAATACCTATTAACTAATGCCCACACACTTTATAATAAGTTTTACATTCATTCTCAACTTTGCTGCGGCCAGGCAAAATAAAATTTGCAAAAAACAAACAGTTTTCGCTCAACCTTACTGTAAATCCATATCTCAGTTTTTGTTCCAGCTTAAAAATATTTGTTTTTTTTAACTATTCGTCTTAATTTTTACATGTCCGTCTATTTACCTGTATTCCACATTATCCGTCTGTCGGTATGTTTGCTTTTGACAGCCCGTCCACTACACATTTATTTAATTTTGCAACATTAATCAGAGCACAAAAAAAATCATCTAAAGTCTTATAAGAATTCTGCAAAAAGCGGTTTACTGTGTAAGGTAGATGTCATCAGTTGTTTAGCGACAATACCTGAACAAATGTTATTCAGATTTGTGTTCAGGTGTTGGAGGCCTCGTAGCTACATTGTATTTAAGAAATACTTGGTTACGTCATGTGCCATTTACCACTAGGTTGTTTTCAGTATGCTCTTTATAGCGCTTATTAACATATACTCAATATAGGAGAATGTGCAAAGCTACCTGACACCACAATAGAAACAATGGAAAACTCTATAGCAGAGGAAAGAGAGATAAAGCTTTATGCTGCTTGTGTGCCTAAGTATTTAATGAAGCAATGATTTGTATGTTTGTTTTTTTGGCTTCTTTATAAATTTAAATTTTAATATTTTTTAAGAGTGGTTATATTAAAATAAAGGGTACATGATTGTAAGCTAAACATGTAGCTTTATATTAGTGAAAGAATAACTAAAATCGGTTCAGTAGTTTTTAAATTTATCGCCGTCGCAAATACGTGAGAAGCCTTTTATATACTATCTTCCTGAAGCCGGTGGGTTGACCTAGTTTGTCGAGTAATCACCCTGTCAAGCCAGGATCCCACTGACTTCAGGAAGACAGAATGATATATATTACATGAGTCCTCATAGTACATATATGAGTCCTTGTTTGCCACACGACCCCGCCGATGTCAGGATGCAAGAATTGTTGCTAACTTGACCTTGTTTGTCTTGATAACGCTATATTTGTAATATTGTAAATGAGACCTGCTATGCTGTCTGATATTATCGTTTTGACTTAGCTTTTTTATTATGTTAGCATTATTTTTCAATGTGTTAGAACTTTTTTATTTGTTAATAATACTTAATTTCAATCATACTTAAAATATAATATGAATTGAGTAATACTTAATCAATTGAATTGTATTTTAGAACATTAATTTGCTATAAAACCTGTTAAGGTTTAGCAACCCAAATAAAATAAAAAATCTTTTTTCGTTGCTTTACTTAAATAAGTACTTCCCAGTGAACCAAAACTATTTTTTCATTCACTATTAATTCATTTATAAACATTTTTGGGTAGAAATGTTGATTTTTACTCCTCAAATGAACCCCTTTGGAATCATTCGTCGCACTTTTGTTTTCTTCAGTTTAAAAAAGAATCATCAACTGTACCAAAAAGAACCATTGAAAAGCTTTTCTTGGCACTCAGAAATGAATTATTTCGAACTTATTCGCCGGACTAAGTTGCCTCTCAAAAACGAGCCTTTATTTCTTCGAAAACGAGTTAAAAAAGAACAGTAAAAATCACATTTTCGGCACTCGAAATCTCTTTTTCAATCATAAATTGTCTTATTATTGCATATCGACAATATGATTAAAAATAAATGATAGTGTTAACAAATTCTTTTTATTTTATTTGATCAAAGTAAAACGAAAACAATTAAAATGAACAATATTCTGATTGACAAAAATTTTATAAATTCTGCCCTATCAAGGATGTATTTTGTATTGTACTTATTAACCGAAAACATACTCAAAACTCTTACTTTACGACTGTGGTTCAGCAAGAAATAGAAAATATGATTCTTTTTTTGAACTCATTAAAGAATGTTAAAAAATAACATTTATTATTCATTTCTGAACTTATTTCTGATTAAAAAATGGTTCATTGAAAAGTAGTTGTTTCCTTCTTAAATGATAAAAGAATATTTCTTTTTCGTCTCAAAAAATGTTTGTTACCAATTTTTTATGGAAAACAATTTCACGAATTCAATCTTATCTAGCAGTAGTACTTCATTGAAACTGTAATTAAAAAATATAACAAGACAAGGCTGTTAATCGCTCACTTTTTGTGAAAAACTCACTTTTTGAAAAAGTGAGCGGTTCATATTTTGAGCGCGCTCACATTTTGAGCGGCTCACTTTTTTAGCGCGTTCACTTTTATACAAAAATTGAGCGCGCTCACATTCTAATCGGTTAAAATAAATAAAAATAATAAAAAGGTAAAAGTTTTGTAAAAAAACAAAGACTGAAAACTTTTGTTTTCATAACCTCTATTAAAGTGTATTATGTTTTATTTGGTTTAAAAATAATTTCATCAAAAGTGAGCGCCGCTCATTTATTTTGTAAAGTTGAGCGAGCTCACATTTTGAGCGCGCTCATTTTCAGAGCACGCTCACTTTTGCTCAAAAAGTGAGCGAAATTAACAGCCTTGTAACAACATATATGGGGCATTCTATACAAAATTTGCCACCAACAATTTTTTTGCATTAAATTATTTTTTTTTTTGTTGAAAAGAAAGCCAAAACATTTTTTTATACTGGTACAAGGCTCATTTATAAGGTTGTGGCACTTGAGAGCGAGCTCGGTCGAACTGTCAGAATGGATGAAAAGAAATGAAGAAAATGAATGCTTAGAACAAAGAAAATCACAGTAACAGTTCGAGCAAAGGCGGAAAAAGAGTGAATTTCTCTTAAGTGCCACAACCTCATAAATGAACCTTGTACTGGTAGAATTTGAGAGTGGACACTTGAATATTTACGGAGCAATGAATTTTATCAATGGAAACTTACACGTGCTAAGCTTACCGCAGAGTGATTTTCGTAACTTGCATACTTGTCTAAATTTGTCTGTTCATTGCCAATTGCTAAAAAAGTTCCAATGATGTTGTCAGAAGTGCGTGCTCTAAATTCAAAGAACGCTGTTGCAATCAATTGAAAAATTCATTGCTCAGTAAATATTCAAGCGTCCACTTTCAAATTCTACCAGTATTAAGAAAATTGTAGGTCCAAACTGAAAAAAACCATTTGTTGCAAATCTCTATTTTTCGCAAGCAAAAAATAATATGATTAAGTTTTAGCAAACATCATGCGAAAGCTAACAATAAGGCGCATATGTCTTCTTTGCAGGGATCGAGAATAACTGTAATTTTGCAATTTTCAGATGAAAAAGACATAACGAAAAAGTGGCCGGAGGACTTTTTTAAATATATCATTATTATCGTAATGGCAGGTGATTCGCGAATATTAAATGCCTGTTAAATTTTTGACTGTTACTATAAAAATTAAAATTAACTGTTATTTTTTGCCTTTTATTTTTTCGGGCAAAAATAACTGTTACTTTTGACTTTTATTTTTTAGGTCAAAAATAACAGTTATTTTGTGCCTTTTATTTTTTCGGTCAAAAATTTCAGGCAATTAGTATTTTTTCAAAGGCCGAATAAAAAACTTTAAAAACTAAAAAGTTTTATAGCTCAAAATAGGCGCGCTAATGAGACGATAAAAATTGCATACATTTTTTTTTGCCGTTCAAGTGGCCTTTAAAAAATTCAAATTGCCTAATATTTTTGACCGAAAAAATAAAAGGCACAAAATAACTGTTATTTTTGACCAAAAAAATAAAAGTCAAATGTAACAGTTATTTTTGCCCGAAAAAATAAAAGGCATTAAATAACTAGTATTTTTGTCGGAAAAAATAAAAGTTAAATGATAACTGCTAATATCTGACTTTTTTGATAAAAACCGTAACCGGTACGGTCCCTGCTTCTTTGAGACAAATTTTTTTATCTTCATCAGTTATTGCAGTATAAGTATTAAATCAAGGTAATTTTTTAAAAACGTAATATATAATTTTTTTTTCGAAAACACCTTATTTTATATTTAAATAAAAAATACGAATACAATATTTTTGACAAGTGAACCATAAAATAAATATTTATGGGAAAGCCCCATGTATATGAACAGTTTCTTATTTATTAACTTAGCGGCTGTAATGTATGGCCAGCTTAATCTGTTACGCTATCAAGTAAATTAATCGAATGCCACATGGCTACAATAATATTAAAGAATATTTTAATAATTCTAAGTGAAAAATATACATAGAATTAAAATATAAGGAAGCGGTGTAGTTCTCAGCTAGCATTTTGTGAAAATTTTAATCAAAATCATTTATGACTCTGCAGTATGATTGAAAACAGTCAAATTTGCAACAGATTTGAAAACAGTCAGTTTTCAGTAATTTTTGAAGTGATTTGTGACTATTTTATGATTGTGTTTCCTAGTCATTTGTTACTCATTTTGTATGGATTTTTGAACATAATATGATAGCCTTTTCTAGACATTTTTCACTCAATTTTGTAGTGATTTTCGACTGTTATATGGTCTGCAGTATGATTAAGAACAGTCAAATTTGCGCTAATTTTTTGATCAAATATGACTCTGTTGTCGAGAGAAAACGGTACCCTAGGCATGACTCCACATGAATATTTAATGATCATTCTTTTCAAACAGTTTTCAGCCATTTTTTAAGTGATTTGTGACTATTATATGAATAATTTTTCTAGTCATTTTTTAAAAATCTTCGGTCCAGTCGAAGATGATTCCTTACTTGTTGATTGTTTATTTCAGAAATTTTCAACTGATTTTTTATTTGACTATATAAGTATTTTTTTTATATAAAAAGATCAAAGAACCAAGGCATGCGCATTATACAAACAAGGTTTGCTCTTTGACCTGAAAGGAAATGGATAGATTATTTGGAAAA
This sequence comes from Dichetophora obliterata, assembly GCA_963920525.1. Classification (NCBI taxonomy): domain Eukaryota; kingdom Metazoa; phylum Arthropoda; class Insecta; order Diptera; family Sciomyzidae; genus Dichetophora; species Dichetophora obliterata. The sequence continues at coordinate 123,151,952 of OY986437.1, read as the reverse complement.
ATTGTTTGGAACCATACATGAATTATTGATTAGGCGAAACAGCCTTGAAAGACAATTTGAATTGCTTTTGACCGAGGCTAGTGTTATGCCTTAACCTCGGTAAGCTTTTCCAGCCCTTAGTTGTTTCTGTCCTTTTTAATTCCACATTCTCTACAATTTAGATGTGAATTTTTTAGTTTTCCATAATTCTCAGAAATGGAACAAAGAAAGTGAAAAGAACCATGCCCGAACCCGGATTTGAACCAGGGACCTTTGGGTTGATAGTCTAGCGCACTCTCCACTAGACTACAAAGGCATTTAATAAAATCACATCTTGTTTATTTAAGTATATTTTAAGCATATATATTATTTTTTCAATTTCTTGTTTTTGTTATTTATAGGTAAGAAAGTAAAAAGGTTTTAAAAAATTAATAAAAACTAAAAAGTTTATTTTACAGTCGTTTTCGCTTGGTTACGCGTTCTTTTGCGTGTAAAAAATGTTTTTGCAAAATGGAGTTTATCTCCTTGTCATTGGCCTTGTATTTTAGATGGGAAATATCTACAGAAAAAAAGCATAAGTTTTGGTTGTGAATTCGGAACTTTACGATCATACTTTTAATTATTGATATGCAAAAGCATCTTTCGGAACTAGGTTTTTCATTTGTGCCTTTCCAACTGAAAATAGCAGCCAATTCGTCCGAAAAAACTTTTCCTACGGCCGATCTTAAAAACTGTGATTGGCCATTTCCTCCAATTTTTGCAACAAATTGTTTCTAAAAAAAAAAAATTTGAAATTTAAAAAAAAAATGAAAAAAATAACAATTGATTTAACATAAAAACTGATCAAGCATTTCATCATTTGTGTGCTTTTTTCATCTTGTTTGTTTAATCTTATACTTACTTGTAGTCAAATTATTATTTGAAGAGTATTGGAAATCTTCGGAGGCATTGTAAACAGCTCTATTATGTGACATTCTGAATTAGCGGTGTAAAATAAAACACGTTTTCTAAAGAGTTATTTAAACATAAAACTTTTTTAAGATATTTAATTTTTTGTTAGTATTACTTCATTATCAAGTTCAATGTCAGCCGCCCAATATATGCTAAATTCACTTGAAGCTATTGGTTGAACAAAATAGGGTGCAAGATTTTTAACTGCGGGTGCGGCGGTCAACGCAGAAGAGGACGACTGCATCTTCGTTGGAAAGACCAAGCAGAGGACAACCTGACGAAGCTTGGAATTTCCAACTGGCGCCAGCAAGCGAAAGACAGAAATGGCTGGCTCAAATTCTTATATGAGGCCAAGACCGACATACGGTTGTAGCGCCAACTAAGTAAGTAAGTAAGTATTTTTAACTGCCATGCCGTGAAAAACCGGAACATTTTCATTATTTTTTATTTGAGTGATTTTTACAATGTTGTTCAAAGCCAAACAGTAGTTGTCAGAGTTGTGCAAAGTGAATGTGCACCCATTTGTATTAACATTTGTAATCCTGCCATTAATTATTTTCCCGAATAATATTGGTTTCTCACATTCTTTTTGATTTTTTGGTAACTACTTTCAACTTGTCTCTTATAAATTTGTGATGCTATATTTCCGCTTTTTCTGACTTTTTTTTTAATTATTTGAAGATGGTTCTCAAATTTAAAAGCACTTATACCTTCTAAAGATCCATATAGCTTGGCATCCTCGTTAATGTGCGAAAGACAGTGGAAATTGCAAGTAAGGAAGCATTGATCATACAGTGATGGAATTTCAATGAGAAATGATTTTAATAGTTTAGCACATGATTTGTTATTCTTGCTATCAATTTCATCCAAAAGAATTCGCAAAGCTAATGATAGTTTTAAAAAGAGGATATATCTTTCAAGGCTAATAATATTTTTTCATATAAAAGGCCCCGTAAATAGTAAGAATTGACGAAGGCTCTGTGGCCTTCCACATGTCTATTTCTTGCAAGCTTTGCGGCTTTCTATTGAACTCTTTTGATATATTTTTTTTATAAATGATCAATTCTTTTGAAAGTGAGGCAATTTTCCCATGAAACTAAAGAGAAGTCTTCTCCTTTTTTTTCACCCATGCATTCAAAAGAGTTCGCATAACACTTAAACAAACAATGTGCATATAATCTAATGAGCATTGTAAAACTATGTCTAACATTGCTTCTTAATGTATAGATGTTTTCTTGAGGAAAAACAAGGCGATGCTTTACCATTTCACCTTTGTTTGTGCACCGAACACAAGAAACATATCCACTATGCCCTTTAGTACCTAAAACAAATGCTTTTGCTGGCGCATCCATTACAAAGCATCGAACAATTATATTGAAAAACTTATTAGCCAAAACTAAACATTCTTGTTTAAGAACACTGTGCTCTGATATGAATTCTGATAAAAAATCGTTTGAACAATGGGGTTTTGAATTACCTTCATAAATGCCTATAACAAAAACATAACTTGTATTTAAAACACTGCCGAGTATTGGCCAAACCTGTTTTGAGCTGCTTTTAAATAGCAGTAGACCATCAATGCCAAAATCTAATGTAATGTTCGGCAATCTGTAGTCATTTCCTACCAGAAAGTCTGTCAAAGCATTTTTTATGCCATAATGAACATAGTTACCCTCTCTAACTCTTCTCTGAATAACTTCAGTTGGCGTTTTTAAAAGGATCCTACCATCTTTCGGCACTTTAGTTCTACATTTGAGAAGCAAGCGTAATAATGCATTTAATGCAACGAAACTTATTGTAAATTCAACAGCCCACCTACTTAATCCTTCGCACAGATCAAATTCATCCTCCTCACTTTCATTGCTAGTAGAATTTATTTCATATTCTTCATTTTTCAAACTAATGTCAAAATCACTTATAATTTCTTGGCTTGTTAAAATCTGCCCACTGATATTTTGGTCACTTTTAAATGTAATATTTACTGGAGAGGTAATCTTTTCAGTTTCTCTCTTTGGTACGCGTTTAATTTTTTTGGCTGAATTTGATTTTAGTTTATTGTTATTATTATAATATTATTTATTGTGTCACAACTTATATTTTATTTGCAATAATGCCACAATTACCACAAATTAAGAATTTAGAACAACACACTACACTCTTCTTGAAACAACTAAACATAAACAATAATAACTTTGTCAACGCAAAGTTGAGCTCCAAACGAAGAAAATATTATCCCGTTATAACGGTCAACCGGCGCGATAAACGGTTGCTGTGCAAGCTGCAAGTTTTCTTCTATTTTTATAGCTTTGCAATCAGTTTTGGATCATTGGGAATAATTAAATGTGATTTTTGGCATTGTCTCCCCACCCAGCATTTTTTAAATTTTTGAACATAAAAGAGTCGTTTTCGACTCTTCTCCGCGATGGTGACAGTCGAAAGTGCGCTCATTTTCTGATTAGAAAAGATTCTTTGTTCGGGAGAACATGGTACCCTATGCGCGACTCTTCTTGACGAGTCTTTTTCGAGTCGTTTTTTCATCCCGAAAATACCAAAAAAATTTTAAAACGACTCATTTTTTAGTGTGCTTCCGCACACGACATGCATATTGTTTTTGTAGATCGCCAAGCGAACTCAAAAAAGACTCGCTTCGGTGGTTCTCTACAAAACAATCTTCCAAATGCTGGGTGGGGTTTCTTTTCTTATTCTATTTCAGTTCTTACTTAAAATCATTTTATGGTAATAAATAGTAATCAAAAATGACTCATTTAGGTGACTGAAAGAAAAACGATCATCTTAATGCTAGCTGGGTTGAAGTGAATTGAAGTATTTTACTAAGTATGACTATCAATTGAAGTATGACTATTAAAGCTTATCCGCATACAAAAACAAAAGGCCACCCTAAAGAATGAATGCGCTCATGAAGCAGAACTTGTGTTTTGACAGAAGCTCTTACTCCTAAATGGCGGGAAACAATTTTTTTCGCCATTTGTTTTGCTCGCAAAGGCTTATTTAAAAAAAAACCTCTCTATCTCGCTTCCTCAATTGACGAAAAATCCTTCTGCACACGTATAGTGTGCGTGAGTAGAACACTATTTCCTTATCTTTTATTTCTATGGAAATACAACAGTTGCTTTTGACGATTGTCCTAAAAATATAAGGGTGAAAGAGACAACGACAGCCTGTACATGGCGTGCCATATACAGGCACTAAAAATACTATACACAATTACGTGTAACTTTCATATACACAATAGCACATGGGCGTCCGCAGGATTTGTTCTAGGGGGGCCAAGGGCATAAAGGAATCTAGAATGAACATATACAAAATGTTACCTATATAATGCTATTTACTATGATTTTTGGTAATAATTTTGTAAACATGATACGCAAACTACACCGGTTGACACACGCTTGTGCACATAAGAAAATCTAATATACTTTTAAGATCTTGTAAAATGTTTCCTCGTATCATGCTCGAAATATTTAAAAACTTTATTTAATTTTTTATGTTGATTTTATATGATTTAAATACAAATTCTAACTGTTTGTTAGTTTAAATCGTACTTGATTTTAAATACAAATTCTAGTCGTATGATAGTTTAAAATCGTTTATTGAGCTTAAGTCTTCAGCCTTCTGATGAAGCCTGTAGCTGGGCCGAAATTGCAATAAAATCAAAATTTAGAAAAATTAGAGCAATTAATTGTTCTAACCTGTCCTAAAGCTAAATAAACGATTTTAAACTATCAAAATACTAGAATTTGTATTTAAAATCAAGTATGACTTAAACTAACAAACATTTAGAATATGTATTTAAATCATATAAAATCAACATTATAAATAACAAGGTCATATAGAAAAACTTTAATTTATTTAATTTTTGTTTCGTTTAATACATTTCAGTAATTTTTTGCTAAAGCAAGTATTCTTAATATATTAATAAATGTGAGGCCTACATACTAAAATGAAATCGCATTAATTACTATTGAGCCCCAAGTTTTTAACTTTTAAAATAAGAATAAAAAATTTCCTAATGTTATACAATATTTTTTCTGTTGGAAAATCTTAAATAAAAAACTAAACTTCAATTTCAAGCGGACTAAAATTTATCAGATTTGGACTTAGGAGGTAAAAATCCATATCATTCGCAAAAATGAAAAATTTGAGTTGTCGCTTGACAAATTCTTGAAATGTTCACCGCATGCTAAGAGAGATATTTTTCACCGGATCTCACACCGCATTGACACCAATCTACTTATTTATATTTCCAACATGAATCAGTTCTAGCAGCTTGCAAGATCCTACAATCAAGTACAGAAGCATACCTTCATTCTCTGAATGATTTCTAAAATTTATTTTTTATACCACCAAAAAAGTGACTTAACCAAAACGGTAAAATCTCTTTAAAATCCAGAAAATTAATATAATGACTTCAAATTTTGCACAGCGTCTTTAATATTTATTATAAACTTTGAGTATGAAATTTGTAAAAATGGAATGAAAACCACGCCTATCTCCCATACAAAGTGACTAACCCTAAACGGTAAAGTCTCTTTCAATTTCACAAAAACTAGTCTAATGACTTAAAATTTTGCACATAAGCTTTAACCTTTAATATGCATTTTTAGTATAAAAATTGTAAAAGTCGAATAAAAATTACGTCTACCTCTTATGCAAAGTGAGTTCACTAAAATGGTAAAATCTTTTTCAATTCCACAAAAATTAATCTAATTACTTAAAATTTTGCACAAAACCTTCAACAATTACTTTCAACTTTTGGTATGAAATTTGGAAAAATCGTCGTCCGTGGGGGTATTTCAACTTTGGCTCAGTCGAATATAATTCCTTACTAGTTTTTAATTCAAAACTTATGAATAAATAAATAAAGAGGTATATGTATATTAGATTAGTTTTGAGTTTCATACATTTTCTTAACATATTCCAGAACCTCCCTGCAAGGCTTTCCTGGTTTAATATAAGCCCGTGACGCGAAAAAAAGTCCAAAAAATTCTCAAGCTGGGTGGCCGCCGTTAAATAACGTGAATTTTAAGAAGTATAAAATGGTTGTTTCAAATCGAGTTTCTTACTTACGTTTATGTCATTAAAAACTTTTGACTAACACAAATTTTAATGTAAAATCGTTTGCTTAATATGATATAAGATTTTTCAAAAATAAGTCCTTGATCCAAAATTGGCCTACTTTATTGAATTTTCTAGTTTTTTCTTTCGCTTTTGAATACGAAGCTTTGTTCTCGCCTAGATCGTTTTTACTTTCTTAAATTGAAATGCTGCAGGATTGTTTGTCATTTTATTAAGTTTAGAAAAAATTAAAAAAAAATCAGAATTAAATCATCTTTATGATAGAAAAACATCCGTTTATATCGGTTATTGAATTAAATGCTCCTTGGTATCTGTTGCTACGAAGAATGACTTTCGACTCATAAGGGATATCATTCCTTAACATTTGTCAATTCTCGTAGGAAAAACTTCGTAATTTATTTCATTACATTCGTAAAAAATATACAACTGAAATCGTTCAGACTGGTTTGTCGAACAATTACCGAATATAAGGAAATGCGTGATTGCAAGGTAGCCGTAGCCTACTGGAAGAGTACGTGGCTCATAAGCCCGTGAGAACAGAACAGAAGTTTTTTTTGTAACTAGGTATTAGGATCATTCGTAAATGTATTCGTACAATAAACATTTCTTTTTGTACGAATACGAATAAAATTATCGAAATGTTTACGAAACAACGTCCATTCTACAAATTCTATTAGCGGCTGAAATTACGAAAAAAATTTGCAGAAAAAAATTGTTTAATTTAAGAATACGTATTGAAAAATAGTGAAACAAGGCTAATGAAATAGTATCATAACTTATTAGGCCGTGTTCAAATTACTCATTTTTTGTCGCGATTGAGACACCGCTGTCAATTTTTTTTTTCGCAAACGCAGCTGCCAAATACAGAATATTAAATAATTAAATATATTTAAATCAGTGGTCCCCATCAGAGATAAAGAGATGGGAAACTTACATTTTGTGACGTCAAAACATATGGCTGCATGAATTTTTTCCATTTTTTATGTACTTTGGTGAAACTCATGTATTGTGTAAGTGAGTTCACCTCATAGCTGTCAAGTGTTGTTGCATCGAACGTTCGTGAAGATAGCGACGATTTGAGCTAGCGACGAATTTTTTTTTTGGTGCTGGCACAGGGTATTTCAGTAATAGAGATAATGATCATTAAGCATTAAGTAAAACTCTTTATATTATAAAATAAGACATATTTAAAAAAAAGTATCAGAAATCAACAATAAACATATAAGCAACATTTTAGAAACAAAATAATGATTTTATTCTTTTTGGTTTCTTTAATATTTGCATAACAAAAAGAGGTCCAAAACGCGAACATTTAATATATAATTGTTATATGTAGGAGTTTTCTGCACATATGACACCTATATAGCCGTAAAGTGGGTATTTTAAAGAATTTTTTGACACCAAAATGAAGTCTCTGGTTGTATTGTAACAGATTCCCTATCAGGTCGTGTTCCGTTTAAATACTGGATAATTTTTTTCAAAAGTGGATACTTTTGGATACTTTTTTGACCTTTTCATGGATACTTTTTTCAAAATCATCGGGGCAGCACTGATGTTAACAATCTAATTGAAAACTGTTAAAAAAAAGTTACAAAATAGATTCTTTTATTACAAAACTTAACCCACAAATGCCTTAAATATACTTTTTGAATATTTAAAAATATGGCTAACAAAGGGTTAATTCGTGTTCAAGGATGTTTTATGGTTGGCTGATTGATCGACTGAGTATGAGTCAATATTTTCTTTCGTATTACAAACGATCGTGAATAAAAATTATTATATATTTTGCAAGTTAATAATGTTTACACAATTTTGGGTTTTATAATGCTATTTTACGCCAAACAGTTACATTTTTTAAAACTCATAATATAATTTGTAATAACAAAATAAATAGAAGAAAACGCATTAGTCAAATGGGTCTTAAGAAATCTCGTACTATGAAGAAATATGATATTTAGGCAACTGAGGGCTTATTTGCTAAGAAGATGTCAAAAATTCTGAATAAACTTTTCATGCTCCATTTGGCACAGCAAAAATGACAATTCCATTTCAACAAATATAAGTTTTCTTCAACTCGGAATTTTCTATCCTACCACGAGTGAAAAGTTTCCGATTGGCACACACCCTCTGATGAGAATTTCTGAAGTACAAAAATATCGGTGGAGTGGTGAGTTAACATATGAAATATCGTAGCAGTGGTGACTTTCCTCGAGATTTTACTACCACAGTGATACATTTTGTGATAGTATTGACTAAAATTGGACAAAAATCAGATATAATGTTGTTCCTCTCTAACATAGTTTCCCATCTCTTGATCTCTGGTTCCCATTTCATAGTTCGCGAACTCGAGTTCGAATTCGAACATTACACCGACACCAAGACTGATTTATAAGTTTGTGGCACTTGAGAGAAATGCACTTTTTTTCCGCCTTTGATTAAACTGTCATTGTTCGTTTCTATGTTCTATGCATTAATTTTCTTGATTTCTTTTCATCCATTCTCAAGTGCCACAACCTTATAAATGAGCCTTGATCGACACGATCACACGTACGAAGTTCTAACTAACCCTTAATAAAAACGATTAAATTGCATTATTGTCTTAAGAACAAGTTGACATCACAAAATTGCATAAATACTAATAGCGCATTCTTTTCTGAACAAAATTCTTACCTTTTCTGAAAATTCTACATTTCTGCATGTAAACGGAAAGCTTACAAAAATTATTTTTAAATTCCAAAAAAAAGTGAAAAAATATTTTCATTGATTTTTCGCGGTATTTTTTAATACGTATGGGATTTTTTGTGGGATTTTTAAATGCATATGGGATTTTTGGTGGTATTTTTAAAATGCGTGGTATTTTTGTAGTAATTTTTAATGATCGTGGGATTTTTTTTGGTATTTTTTAATTGCTGTAGGAATTTTTTTTTGTTTACCTTTAGCATGGAAATTTTGGTGGTATTTAATTTATGTTACTTTGGGAAAAAGGTAATTTTCGTGGGAATTGTTCCGAAAAATCCCGCGAGATAAGAAATTTTAAAAAATTTAGAAATACCAGAAATTTTTGCATTTAAATAAGCAGAAATAGACACGTCCATAGTTAAAAATTTTGCATTTATTTTCTTTGCTTCAAAACTATAACAAATAAACAACATAGAAATTGTTTCACATAAAGTTAAGTATTATACATATCTCATGATTTATTTGTTCATTTTTTATTTGTTTGTTTCCATTTAATAATTTCTAAAACGAAATTATGCTTATAAAAATAATATAATAAAAAATAAACAAAACAAAATAAAAAATATTGTTTCCAAAAATATTTGTGGTTTGTAAGGTGATAAGCAATTCATTTTAACACAAGATGATTTTTCAAAAATGTAGGTACTTATTTCTGATATCAAATAATAAAAGTGACTTCAGAATAAAAAATAAACAAAAAAAAATATATATATAAAGTTGTCAAAAATATTTGTGCTTTGTGACTTCAGATATAAATATTTTTAATTCATTAAGAACGTTTTAGAATAATATTAGTTTTGTTTTTTGTGTTCGTATATATCAGGGATGAAAAACGTGCGAATACATTTTTAACACTTCTTTTGCACTAACTATTTACAACTAAAGAAATAATAGTGGTATTCAATCAACGCCGTTTTTGTGATATTAATTGCGTAAGAGCGATATTTTTACAGAAGCCCATTTTGCGACGTGCGTAGCTTACGACACAAAATCGTGGTATAAACAGAGCACATAATGCGTATAATGGCAACTGTGATTTAATTTTGATTTTAAAAGATAATTGACGACCAATGGATTCAATAAGTAAACTTGCAAATATTGTCTATTATTGTTTTGGTAGTACTTATATATTTCACTTTTTTTTGGAATTTTAAAATAATTTTTGTAAGCTTAACGCTTGCATGTGCAGAAATGTAGAATTTTCAGAAAAGGTCATAATTTTAGGGTCAGAATTTTGTTCAGAAAAGAATGCGATATTAGTTTTTATGCAATTTTGTGATGTCAACTTGTTCTTTAAACAAATATGCAATTTAATCGTTTATATAAAGGGTAAGTTCGAAGAAATGTACAGCGTAAACTTATAGCTTTACTCTTCTGTATATATACGTCGATCATCGAATACTATGATTAAGATTTTGCTTAATAAAAGTGAAAAAAAAATTTAAAAAACCACGCTGAATTAAAAAATACCATGGGAATTCCCAAAAAAAAATTCCCAAGATCAATTAAAAATTACCACGAATGGGATTTTTCCCACAATACTGGCAACTTTGATAGAAATACTTACAATCCTTTACTTATTGACTTTGTTGATTACATTTGTTATTGACATATGACAAAAAATTAACTTCGAATTTCAGAGGTATCTATGAAACATAGGGTGACACATACAAGAAAGCAGAATAAAAGTTTTATTTAGTTGTGTTAAGTGGCTTTTTTCAAGTGTTATTTGTATGGAAAAAAAAGGGCTTTTATGTTGCGTTTTACAAAAAAGCTGCTTTTTCCCCAAGCATGAACGGGATATTATACTGTTATAATTTATGCCTTTATTGTATTAGTACACTAACAGCCTTATACAATAGATTTTCTTAAACAAATTTTCAACGCTTGTTCAGTTACGCACTCTTTGAGACTTCAAGCATTCGCAACCTTGCTGAAATTATTATTCATAATCACTTTTTATTCATTGCTTAGTTTTGTAAGGCTTGTGTCTAAACAATCGAAACTCTTTTACAAAAACGAAGAATTCTTGTAAATTTGCGAATCTATTACTGCAAAAATTCTAAAAAAGTCGCATATGGAGCATGTCTATGATATAAATATCATATACCTCAACCGTAATCGAAAAGACGACAAAAAAGTTAAGGTTACATTTACGCAGCCTTTAAACGCAAATTTCGGCGTTTAAGTTACGCAGATCTTACACAAGCCGGAAAAACATTTATGGATAACGATATGCTGCTTAAAGCTGGTTTAAAGTTACGCAGCCTTTAAAATGAGATTATGAATAAGGCTGTAAAAACTTAGTTCTTTTGAAGTACAAAGATCAATGACAAAGAGTTTTGATTACAATAATTGATTTAGAATTTAAACTTAATGTAAACTTAAAATAAATAAATATATGATAGACAAATTTGATTGAATTACTTAGGCGATTTGTCATTTAAGCTGGGACCGTGAATCTAACTTACTATACACAAGTTCAGAATACGATATAATGGGAACAATTAGCTGAATTACAAGTTTACTTCTTAGGGGTCTTTCATAAACTACGTTACCAATTTGGGGGAGGGCTTTAAATATTGTAACGTAACCAAGAATTGAAAAAAAAACTCAAAACAGTTCAATTTAATATTATTTAAGATTAGCTGATATTAACCCGTTGTTACTCTGGAATGTTAATATTTTAACATTTTTTCGGGTTTTATTTGAATTTTCTTTAAAAACACGCCATATAAAAGAGTAAACAAAGTACAATTTTCAGTTGTTATTGTTTTAAGTTATTTTTGTTTCTAGTACCGAATGCATTGGTAAAAGGGCATCTACACTATATGTTTCATACATATGACACGTCAAAATTTACAAATAGTTTTTAACTACAGATAGTGTGGAACATATGAAAATGTGGTTTTGAAATGTCGTTTGTATTTGCGTCTGTAAATTTTTGAATTAGAACCGTCTCTAATTTCGTATGTTTTTCCATCTGTACAAAATGTCAGTTTGATAAATTTTTTATTTGAAAATGGAAAAAAGGCAAATTTTAAGACATTTATTCAATAAATTGATTTAAAATGAATTTATTCTTTGTTTGAATGGCTACAGGAGGACACTTAAGAGCTTTAAATTTTACAAAAATTTCAAAAGCTGTTTTTTTATTTTCAAATGACGTGCCGATAGTGTGGAGACAATAGAAAAACAGCTGTCTGACAAAAACTTAATTCTGACACACAGATGAAATTCGGTATGTAATTTTATTTGACATGTCATATGTATGAAACATATAGTCTGGGGGCACCTTAAGTTGATTTACATGTGTAGTATTATAGTTTATACTTTTTATGTTCTTATAAACTTTCAGTATAAGAAATATTCTGTCTAGAGATTATAATATAATAATAATAAACTGGCCATTACAGACCTTGGAAGGACTTTGACCTAGCTTCTATTGATCAATTGTGTTGTGCGTGTTTTATTAAATGTTTGATCACAAATGACCGAGAACTGGACACCTACGTGTTTTATGCCGACTCCGAACGGCTTATGTCCTCAAGAAGCTTTACATGGCAATTTTTACTCTCTGAGGTTCGAAAATTAATTCAATTGAAAAAACTTTCTGTCTGAGCTGGAATTGAACCCGGGCTACTTTATCTTAGGGGCCACGCCATTTTAATCTAGGAATTAAACATCTTTAAGCTTCTCCACATAAAGTTGATTGCTACTATAAAGTGGTGGGAGCCCGAAAACTACTTTGCTTATTTGTTTGTTTTTTGTGTGACGGCTGTTTTAACAAGACTGAATTCTTATGGCAAGAGCAGCAACGATTTATAAGGTGACTATTTATAATGACAATTAAATTTTACAATTTTTTAAAAATACAAAGACGATCTAAATGACAACCTACATCAATACATTAAATTTAAAGTGAAATAAAAGAAAAATAGGAGAATAGTAATTAAAATACAATGAAGATGTAAAGCGTGTGAATGAGACACAAAAAGATTTAAATTTAATCATCATGCATTTATTTTGCATTCTTTTTAATTTTTTTTATCTTCCATGTGTTTTGATAGGCCCAGCACATCATCATATATGTCAAGTGTGATTGCACTATAGACATATGTATGAAAAACTTGGTGTCAACAGTGAGCTTATTTTTGAAGCTGTAATTTTTTCTAAGAATTCTGTGATAAAAAGTCCCATGTCCTATGTCCTATGTCCCGACCAGAGAGTAAGGAACCCAAATATTAAGTTTACTGAAAATGTATCCAGAAATTTTCACGTGATAGTCGTACAGATATACAGATATAAATGTTAAAAATTAACAGAAAAAATTTTCAAATATCATTAACAGATTTTTTTACAGTTTTATTATATGTATAGATTTATGCATTTAACAGCGCAGGTCCACTGATTATAAGCATACAAGAAAACAAACAACGTCAAGGACCACGTGAAATTCTTCGCATTTGAAATCAGGATAAACCTGAATGAGTCGACATAGAATCCGATAAAGAATTTGAAGAATCCTCAACAAAGCTTCTAGCTTCTCAATCCGTGACTGAGAGCATCGACTCTTGGATCGAAGATAGAATAGCTTTAAATGATGATATAAATAATTATTGTCTTTTTTATATTGTACCTTTAATTTATGTAGTCATACATATTTATATAGTCATAAATATTTATATAGTCAGTAAAACTAGTGAAAATTTTGAGGACTATTGTGTAAAATAATATATTTTTAAATCAATTAATTTTTTATTTCATATGTCACGTTAATTTATGGAAAGGGGAGGGTTTTTGAAATGCGCTACGAAAAATAACGGAGGGGGAGGGAGGGGTAAAAAAGTGTTAAAAATCGGTAACGTAGTTTATGAACGACCCCTTATATCAATGGGTAGTCAACCGACATTCTTAGATTTCGAAAAATATAACATATTTTTTGAACTACACCGTTGATGTGATCTGTGCATGTTAGGGAAGCATTAACATTAAAACCAAGACTAAAAACACTATTAAAATTTTTTATTATCTTATCATCCATTAATATATATAGAATTGAGTTAGGGTTAATTTTGACTTTAGAGATAGGCAATACATAGGACTTTTAAGATATTAAGATGGAGATTATTATTCATAGCCCATAGGCTATGACAAGGCTAAGACTGTGAAGATCTTCATTAAGTTTACAAACTAGATCTTCCATAAGGTTTGTTTTGCTAGACAAATAAATATGAAAGTCATCAGCATAAGCGTGCATTGATGAATAGGTACAGCAGCGGAAAATGTGATTTACAAATATAGAGAAAAGCAGAGGACCAAGAAACGATCCCTGGGGCACACCGCAGCAAACAGTTCTGTAATTAGATAAATTAGTGCCAATCTTTACCTTTTGTTTTCTATCTGTGAAATAACTACTTAGGAGACGAGTAGCGTTGTTGTAGAACCCAAAGAGGTATTTAAATTTTTGACATAAGAGTTCATGACTTACAGTGTCAAATACTTTTTACAAATCAAGCAAACACAACAGAGTTAGTTGACCAATATCATAAGGGGAACTTATATCATCCAATACTTTAGGCATTGCAGTAGAGCAACTGTGACCTGCACGAAAACCTGATTGGAATGGAGACAAAAGACTATTTTGACTTAGGTATGTTGATATTTGATTAGCCATAAGAGAGAGGTTTGAACCTCGGCTCTCTAGCTTACGGCCCACGCATTCCACCAGTAGGCTACAGCCATTTTACAATCATATAGTTCCTTATATTCTTTAAGGCTGAACGATTTCGGTTTTCAATTTTTTAAACTCTACTAATAATTCGTACATTCTACAAATAATTCAGTCAGCCTACGAATGAATTGTTTCTACTAACATTATTTTTCATTCGTAAATAGTACAAAAGCATTAGTAAATACTACAAATGTAATGAAAGAAATTATGATGTTATCGGTACGAGAAATTTACGAATATTATTATTTATATGTACACAACCATTCGTAAAATGCACTAACACGAATTGATTTATTTTTGTTAACGAATATCATTAGTATATAAAACAAATATATTCGTAGATACTGCATCAGGTATTAGAAAAGTTTTATGAATGAATTCGTAAAGATATCACAATAAAAATATTTTATATATTGTACGAATATTTGTAGAATATACGAATATTTAGTTTACTAATATCATGCGTAGAAATTTTACTAATAAATTTGTTGAATGTAGGCCTGAAATCTTTTGGCTCACTAGCTCCAGTTTTTTTTTTGCTACCGGCATTACTATTGCAGACTTCCATAAAAAAGGAAAAGATGATGTGGTATAACAATGGTTTTTAAGTATATAAAGTGGGTTAGCGAGCTAAGAACATGCGGTAAAATAATTTTTATAAATTTTAGATTTATGCCATCTTCTCCAACCGCATTTGATTTAATTTTCAAAATAGCCTTTGCTACTTCATTTTCTGTTACCGCAGAGAACTGAAACATCTGCTCAGTATTAGAGTCTATAATATTTGAAGAAGTAGATGTGCTTTTTTTATTTAAGTTCAGACTAGGTACAAAATACTCATTCAGACAGTCAGGTTGAATTTGGCAGTTAAATGTTTGCTTGTCTACAATGCAAAATTTCTTCAAATTATTCTATAAGACCTTTGGAGGAAGAGATGTCTTCAGTTTAGATGCGCAATATTTTAATTTTTGATTGCCTTATTATAGCAATTGAGGCATTCCTAGCACACCTATAGTTTTCCCACTTCTCAGATGAAGGATTCTTTTTCCATATGCTCCGCAAGGTATTTCGTTTTTTTATGGCAAGTTGAACACGGTTGGTGAACCACGGACAAGGTGGATTTATTACATTTACGGTTTTTAGAGGAACATGATTAAAAAATAATTCACTTATTGCACCTGTAAATAACGCTACCTTGTCTTTAATATTTGGACAAAACCACACATTATTCCACGGTGTTAAAGACAGGTCACACAGGAGAGATTCGGAGTCAATCGAATTAAAATCACGATAGGAGAACGTATTTGACATAACAGAACGAGAAAAATTAATCCCAAGTGTGCAAAAGATTAGGTCATGGTCCGATAAAAGTAAATTTGGTAAAAAATAAGACAGTTGATATGTCAGAAACAATAAAATAATCAAGAAGACTAGGACTATCATTAAACGAAAAACGCATAGGCATAGTATTATTTAAAATGGAGAGACCAACAAATGCGATATTGTCATATATACAACGTGTAAATATGTCGTCACATAAAAGATTAACATTAAAGTCTTACTTACTTACTTAGTTGGCGCTACAACCGTATGTCGGTCTTGGCCTCATCTAAGAATTTGCGCCAGCTTTTTCTGTCTGTCACTTGCTGGCGCCAGTTGGAAATTCCAAGCTTCGTCAGGTTGTCCTCTACTTGGTCTTTCCAACGAAGATGCGGTCGTCCTCTTCTGCGTTGACCGCCGCTGGGTTTCGAATGTTTTCTTCACTGGAGCGTCGTCTTTCATGCTCTGAACATGACCAAGCCAGCAAAGCCGCTCGATTTTAATGTGCTTGACTGTGTCGATGTCAACGTACAGCTCATACAGTTCATCACTCCACCGTATTCGGTACTCGCCATTGACTCAGATTGGTCCGTAGATCTTACGAAGAATCTTTCTCTCGAATGCTCCTAAAGTCTTTTCATCTAAACTGCTCAGCGTCCAGGTTTGTGATGCATAAAGTAGGACGGGCATGATGAGCGATTTATAGAGCGTGATTTTCGTTCGTCGAGAGAGGGCTCTGCTTCTCAATTGCCTACTGAGCCCAAAGTAACACCTGTTGGCAAGAGTTATTCTTCGTTTGATCTCAATGCTGATGTCGTTGGTTGAGTTAATGCTGGATCCCAGATAAACGAAGTCCTTCACAACCTCGAAGGAGGTATTGTCAACAGTAACGTGGGTTCCAAGACGCTGGGACTGTTTGTTTGTTGACACTAAGTATTTCGTCTTATCTGCATTCACTGCCAGACCCATTCGACTCGAGTCTCTTTCTAATCTGGAAAATGCTGCACTGATTTCGCGCGTAGATAGGTCAATGATATCGATGTCATCAGCATACGCAAGCAGCATAACACTCTTGTAGAATATTGTGCCACTACGTCTCAGATCAGCAGCTCGGATGATCTTTTCCATCATTAGGTTGAAAAAGTCGCACGATAAGAAATCACCTTGTCTGAAATCTCGTTTGGTAATAAATGGTGGGGAGAGGTCCTTCCCGATTTTAACTGCGCTGCTGGTGTTGCTTAGTGTCATCCTGCAAAGTCGTATTAGTTTTGCAGGAATACCAAATTCAGACATGGTGGAGTACAGGTGCTTCCTTATTGGGCTGTCGAAGGCGGCTTTGTAGTCGACAAAAAGATGGTGGGTGTCGACTTGTTTTTCTTGAGTCTTCTCCAAGATTTGTCGTAGCGTGAAAATCTGGTCGATGGTGGACTTTCCAGGTCTGAAGCCACACTGATAAGGTCCGATCAGTTCGTTTACAATGGGCCTCAATCTTTCACATAAAACGCTCGACAGGACTTTATATGCGATATTAAGAAGGCTTATCCCACGGTAATTGGCACAGATAGTGGGATCGCCTTTCTTGTGGATTGGGCAGAGCACCCTGAGATTCCAATCATTCGGAATGCATTCTTCCGAACATATTCTGCATAGAAGCTCGTGAATGCATTTAAGTAGAGCTTCGCCTCCATTCATAAACAGCTCAGCAGGTAAGCCATCAGCTCCCGCGGCTTTGTTATTTTTAAGCCGAGCTATAGCTGTCAGAACTTCATCATAGTCTGGCAACGGAACCTCGACGCTGTCATCCGCAATTGGGGTTTCCGGCATATCATCTCTATTGGCTGGATTGTTGTCAGCGTCGCCATTTAGAAGTGTTCCCTCCATACCGTCAGTGTACTCTGGACTTCTGTCACTAGATTCCCGTTTTCATCCTTGCGGGTATGGCCCCGGTTTTAAAACCATCGGCAAGGCGTCTTATTTTTTCGAAAAATTTTCGGGCCTTAAAGTGACCACACAGAAAAAAATGGTTAAAGTCAATTGAGTGATCTGACAATTCTGAAAAATAAGAGCCCAGAATATAACACTTATTTGGATTATATACACACGACACGAATACATTCATAATGTTGTCAGCTAAACATATATTCAGGTACTCAACAGAACTAGAATAATGTGATTTATTTATTATTTTAGCTTTTAGGTTACATCGGCAGTAAATTGCTACCCCGCCTCCTCTTCTCCCGTGCCTATCATTTCAATCGTATAATTTTAAATATTTTAGATAGAATCCAACACATCACAACAAAACCATGTTTCCGACATACAGATAACATCAATGGACGAGTCCTCAAAAACATATTTAACATAGCCCATTTTTACTGAATTTAAACTCCTAGCATTAAAATGAACAACCTTTAGGCCAGGTTGTCTTTTGCACAAAAATTCCACAAAAATTTTATTATTAACACCATTACAATAGTTACTCAAACGTGATATAACAAGACAGATACATAAAAAAAGACAAAAAGTTACTATACATATCAAACGCAGTTCCAACACATACTGTTGTTATGGTTGTTGGTTTAGTTGTTGTTGTTGTTGGTTCGGTTCACAATCGTGTGGTTTGTTATTGTGCTGCTTTTGTTGTTGTTGTTGTGTTGTTGTTGTTGTTGTTGTCATTAATATATATTTTTAAACTCTATTTTTGAAATATCATAATAAATTTGAATTATTTATGTATGAATTATGTTTTTTTCATATTAGACATATATTTTGTAAACTAAAATTTCAATTTTAAATTATTTTTAAAATAGAAATATATGTAAATGGTGCTAAATTTTAAGGGCCGATGTTGAATGTGAACCACACCTAAACGTCAGGTTTTTTTTCTGCATTTCATTTGACATTTCTCAATTTCAGACTAATTCAATTTGAACCATGGAAAGATACACAATCGAGCAACGCGTAAAAGTTATTCAGGCTTATTATGAAAATGGCCGTTCAGATCAAAATGCATATCGTGCACTTCGTGATTTTTTTGGTCAATTTAATCGGAAAAATCGCGCAAAAATTTGAGCAAACTGGGTCTGTAGGAGATGTGAAAACACCAGTGCATGTTCGTACAGCTCGTACTGCAGAAAATATTGCTGCTGTTCGCGATAGTGTGACTGAAGAGCCGTCCACCTCAACTCGTCGTCGTGCCCAACAATTGCACCTCTCCTCTCACGCTCGTCTTTTATGAACATTATGCATAAAGACTTGCATTTACACGCTTACAAGGTGCAATTGACTAAAGAACTAAAGCCTTTTGACCATTTCAAGCGTCGTCAATGGTCGGAATGGTGGCAAGAAATGGCAACAGTGGATGATTAATTTTCGAAGAAAATCATCTTCAGTGATGACATTTTCACCTCAGTGGATTCGTAAATAAGCAGAATTGCCGTATTTGGGCGAATGATAATCCAAGAGTGATTGTCGAAAAACCAATGCACCCACAAGAAGTGACTGTTTGGTGCGGTTTATGGGCTGGCGGCATCATCGGGCCGTATTTTTTCCAAAATGAGGCCGGTCAGGCAGTTACTGTGAATGGTGTTCGCTATCGTGAGATGATAACGAACTTTTAATGGCCCGAATTGGAAGATATGGAAGTGGACGATATGTGGTTTCAACAGGACGGTGCCACTTGCCACTCAGCTAACGAAAGAATGGCTCGAAAGCCAGCAACAATTCAAGAGCTAAAGGATGAGATAATTCGGCACATTAACGGCATAGAATCTCAATTGTGCCTCAGCGTCATCGAAAATTTTGACCATCGGATGGAGGTGTGCCGCCGAGGTCGCTGCGGCCATTTGTCCGATATTTTGTTCCATACATAATTGAACCATACCAATATTGTCATAATAAAAAGAAATGACAATAACTTCCTAAATAATTTGCGTTTTATTCAAAATAAACATCGGCCCTTAAAATTTAACCACCCTTTATTAGCAGAATAGCATTGTTTATTTAATAGATGATATATTTAACGGTGGCGATTGGGAAAAAATAGTCATATATGGGAGAAAAGTGATATTTTTTCAAAAAGATATCAATAATTTTTAATAAAGTGCAAAAAACCTGGAATGCTCTTAGTTTTTAATAGAACTTTTCTTCAAAATGAGCTATCGAACATAAAAATTTGACGAGTACTACCGAAGTTGTCATTTCTTACAGTATTTTTTTACAGCAAACATCTCGTATATTTTCTTGCTGTATTAAAAAAAAATTCGAAAAAATCCAAAATGGGAAAATTTCAATGAATATTGTGGAAATATTTTCTTAAACTACCGATAAAAAATAAATAAGTAAACCGGCCATTTCAGCCCTTGGAAGGACTTTGACCTAACTACTATTGATCAATTGTGTTGTGCGTGTTATTAAATGTTTGATAACAAGTGATCGAGAACTGGACCTACGTATTTTATGCCGACTTCGAACGGCTTATGTTCTTAAGAAGCTTTACATGGCAATTTTTACTCTCTGAGGCTTGATATTGTCTGCAGAGAGGTGACGACCGAACAGAAAAATTAATTCAATTAAAAAAATTTCTCTGTCTAAGCTGGAATTGAACTCGGGCTACCGCGGGGTAAGCTACCGATCCAAAAAAATGTGTGCTTACGTTGAATAACCTAATGGTTATGGAAATTTTTTATAGAAATTTTTTACCTTTCTTTCCCAAAAATTCAAAAACACAAGATTTAAAAAAATGTTGCGGGGATAGTTAAAGCATAATACTGAGCTATTTTTACATAATAAAAAATTTTTAAAAAATAAAAAAAGACCCAAAATTCGGATACCAATGTTATAAATGTTGAAACTTGACTGTTGCCACACAGTCAGCTTTTTAATAAAAATCCAATATTCTGGACTGTTTTTGACAAAAATATTAAAGCTAAGCTGAAGCTACTGCGGTATACAAATAAATATTTTTTTTTCTTCAGATCCCTCCTTAAAAACTACCCCAAGGAAAAGAAAACTAAAATTATTTTCCTGTTCAGCACAATAATGTGGTCATTTGTTTTTAGTGCAGTAATTAGTTGTACAGAATCGCAAGAAAGAGTAAGCAGGATTTTCGGACTGACGGGATCAAATTTAGAAAAAAATTTGAGAATAATAGCGTTAACTGTTTTCGTTGACATTTTTATCAATCTTGAACCTAGTTCAAGTGCACTGTGACGCTAAAAAAATTTAGTTATTGGAAGGAGGTATATTAAGAGAAAATGAATAGGAACAATTCAAAAACTACTTTGCCATAAATGTGCACAAAAATAAAATACAAAAAAGCGTTAAATTTTTTAAAATCAAAAAAGAAGTCTTCACACCAAAAAATGCAGATTGCCCATTAATTAATAACGATTACTCATTTAAATAGTTAAAAATCAAAACTAATCAAAGCTATGATATCCAGATTTGTGATAATGATTTTGAAATTAATAATTTCTCTGTAAGTGGATCACATTAGATAAAATAAACCCTCAACTATACCATACATCATGGATCAAATTCACAAATGTTAAGTTTATCTTTTCAAGAATTTGCTAAAAAGCAAACAAAAGAACACTTGTTTGATCTTTCGATAGCAGTAAAAATACACTAGAAACACTGGTTTCTGCTATAAGAGTAAGGGCACAGATGTATGGTATTTATTTTCTCAGCTTCTTCAACGAAGTAGAAATAAGGGAGTTTAAAATTTAATATTTATTTTAAGACATTTATAATACATACTTTAGGCTACATACTTTAGGCTAAATAGAAACTATTAACTTGTGCTTTCTGAAAGCACTATTATATTAATTGATTTGTTTATTTTTGAAACCTTTTTTGCGGAATAAAAGCTCCCACTTGAATGCTGCTGTATACTTAACAATTGATAGAACTGGTAAATGGGCTTCATCAAAATATTTTGAAATTTTCAAAAGTAAACTTAAACACTTTTGATTCTTATCGAACCACATATATTTGTATTTGAATTTGTGTTATGGTCAAAAGCAAATCCATAAGCTTGCTTTAAGCCACGAAGTATTTTAACCGTGTGTAGGTAACTGAAATATCTGGCCTGGATTAATTTTTATTTTACTTGTTGGATTCTGAGAAGGCATATTGCGTTAAAATGTGTCGCATCTTTTCAAACTTATGCATAGAAGCTTGTGCTGCTGTAGTTTATTCCTGTCCCATCCTTTATTGCGGCCTCCTTTGATATCCAATAGCTGCACGCGCCCAATTTACATTTATGTCTACTGATATTCGAAAAGGAAACTCTTGTGCCGCAAACGGTCCACTAACGAAGAGTCGAACGACACACCGACTTGGTCGCAACTTTGTGTTTTGGTAGCATTGCGGCTGCCAATATATTGTAATTTTTTTCAGAAATAAGGGAGAAACTGTCAATGTGTCTAAATAAAATCTGTAAACTTATAAATCGATTCTTATGCTCTCCTGTGGGTTACTCTATCTTTCATTGACTCAGTTCGTTGCGGATGGTTTAGTTTGAATTTCTTCGTTTGCCGCCGGTTCGCTAACCATGGCCATTGGCGTAGCCAGTCTTTAAACTAGGGGAAGCAAGAAGTTATCAAAATGAAAAATGCACAATTTAATTTTAAGCACTTGCATACTTAGTCATCAACAATTAAAGTTATAGATTTCTTTACATTTGATGCCAACTCCCAGTGGGCAAGCAGCGGATCGCTACGTCCATCCCTACATCTAAGCCTAAATACATATTTTTTAAATAAAATAGGTGACATTTTCAAGTCTTTCAAGATTTGCTACACGGAGATAATTATTTTGCTTGAATCAAGCAAATGTTTTGCTTAAAAGCAAATCAGAAAAACTTTGCTCAATCACGGTGTGATTTATAAAAAGATTGCTAAATTGAAATCACTGCTCATGTATTTAGGGAAAACCAAAATTATATTAAATTCAAGCAAATATTTGCCAAGTTATTATACACTCAAATAGCAAATTTTTACTAAATTCAAGCAAATTTCTACATGAATTTAAATTGTGAGCTTTGATCAAGTAAGATTTTAAGAAGGCAGCAACAACAACTCTGTATGACTGAGAAAGCTGACTAAACAGTCTATTTCGGAAATCGCTACATTTCCTCTTCAGTAGCAAATTTTTTTCAAACACACGAGCACACGTTTATTCTTAATGAAGAAAATAAGGCGACGATCAGCTAACAACTACGATGGTCGTATGGATAAGCCGCTCACGCGGCCGAGGTTCAAGTCTTCGGATAATGGTAATTTTTCAATTTAATTTAATGTTAATAATTATTTCACTTCAAAAATATGCTACATTTCAGCAAAAACTAATCAAAATTTACTATTCCAATTTATAATAACGTAGCAAGTATTTGCATGAATGAAGTAGAAATTTGCTTTTGCAGTTTATAATAACTTTATGATTAAATTTAAGCCAAATTTTTCTGAGTAATTATAAACTGGAATAGCAAATTTTTATTAGTTTTTGCTGAAATCTAGCATAATTTTGAAGTGGCTGAGATTCAAATGCAATTTTTGCTTAACCACAATACAAATTTAGCACACAGTTTTCTAGGTGTATAGTTAAACTATTGCGGGAACATTTTTATTTTACTAACCACTGTTTTATTTTAGTATCACAAGTTTTAAGCCATAAGAAGGGGATAGCCCAAATTATTGAAAAAAATGTTCTCTCTTTTATATATTTCTTTGCTTTTATTTAACATATTCTTCCTATATCAGATTATTTTAAATATTTTTTTTAAACATCAGTCGTACAGGCCATTCTTTTAAAAGCGTATGCCTTATTTTTAACAAAAGACCTACCCCGAATTATAAACAGAACCACTTTTTTATGAAAAACATAACTATTCATATACTATATAGAATAGAGCCTCGATTCTACAGCTTTTTCACACTTTCTCAGCTTAAGATTGTTTCAAGAGCACTACCCAAAGACTATGAAATATTTTATTTAAAGGTGGCAAAAGAAAAGGCCTGCGCTCAATAGATCAGTTAAATCAAGTGCAAAAGTAATAAAACATTTTTAATTGGCTTTAATAAAGCCAATGTGAGATTTTACTGAAAGTTTTCGGGTTGATATTTATACCTTAGTAAATTTTCGTTTTTGAACTTTGAGAATTTTTACAAAATGAAAAAAGTAGTTATTTGCAGTGCTTTGCATTTTTAAAAAAATGTACCAAAGAACCGCTGTAGCCCGGGCTCAATCCCACAGCTCACACAGAATGTTTTTCCGAATACCAGAATGTTGAATTTGCATTTCTGTTCGGCCGCCACCTCTCTACAGATAACGGCACACCTCAAATAGCTTGGACTCGACATAAAACTCAAAGGTCCAGTTCTCAATCACTTGTGTTCAAACGTTTAATAACACGCACAACACAACTGATCAAAAGAAGCTCGCTAAAAGTCCTTTCTAGGGCTGGAAAAGCCAATTCGTTTTTTTTTCTTTTAATACAGTTTTGGGTTTCAAGTTAAAAATTGTATTAATTATGATTAAAAATTTATGGAACAAGTGCAGTGTAGGTAATGAAACACAATGTATGCTGGAGAGTGTTTCACATAGACCCAACTCCTCAATCTTTTTTTTTAATAGTGAACCAACGAATCAACTAACAAAAACTTTGCGTTGCGTCTAAAAACAAAAATAGAAAACAAAATATCAAAAACTTTTTATGTATACCGATATACATTCGTAGAAGGTTGATTTTTTTAAACAAAAAACACTTTCTTTTAACATTAACCGAGCTCAGAAAGGAAAAATGAGTTATACATTTTTATAAATTTTTATGAATGAAAAAAACTCAGAAATGAATCTTGTTACTTTTACCTTTTTGTAACAAAAAAATGTTGCCTCTTAGTTCGGAAATGCAAGCAATGTACTCGTATTAAACTTATTTTAGATTTTAATAAATAAAAGCGTTACGCTTAATAATTTGAACGATTGTTATTTCAGAGTTGAAGTAACAGTGGACTACTTTTATAGAGAGGATGTGAGTTCAAACACTCGAATGCCGTATTGTTTTTTAAGTTCTGATTGTTTTTTACACCAAAATAGCTATGTTCACTAATATGAACATTTTCATTCAGCATGAGATAGTTTTTACAAAATTACATTTAACAGCAATGTTTGTAAAATTATCCTTCATTAGTACTTTTGTAAACTTATCTCCGAACAAAAAGAAAGTATCGTTTTTGCAGTCCGATGAATGATTCAAAAAGGGTTTATTTCTGACTAAAACGAACATATATATTAAGGTGGATCGTTTTGATCAGGGGTAAAAACACACTTTTTTCGACACTCATATTCTGGTAGCTGGATTCAAGAAGATCTTAAATCCGAAAGGATATCGAAATCGGTGGAACCGTCATCCAGCAGTTTTGATTCTAAAAAAATCACTTTTTCGCCAAAAATCACCGGTTTTTTCGAAGTAAGTTTTTATCAATCTAAAATAACTACCCAAAGTTGGGTGCAAATGAAAGGTATCTTGGACGCCAAGGTTGTAAATAGGAAGATGGTTAGATTCAAGGAAATTTTTTAGTGCAACGTTTTCAGAATTCGGTCAACATTTTGGGTAGTTTTCACTAAAATCGCTAAAATCGTAAATTTGGAAAAATTAACTATTGTTCAAAAAGACTTGGTGCAATCTTTTGATTTATTTATTTTATTTATTTACTTGATTGCTAAACCTTAACAGGTTATATATATTTCTGTAAGGGTATTTTTCACAAAAATCCTTAAATGCACTAATTTTCAGTAAATTTTAGAAAATTTACTATTTTTAAAATGGTGTGGCTTTGAAGAGGCTTCACCTTTCGTGGTGAACAATCAAAAATTAACATATTTATAGCGAATGAACAGCAAATTTATAGCGATTTTAGTGAAAAGTACCTAAAATGTTGACCGAATTCTGAACACTGTTGCACTAAAAAATTTCTTGAATTTTAAAATCTTCTTATTTACAACTTTGGTGTCCCAGATACATACCTTTCATTTGCACCCATTTTTTAGGTAGTTATTTTAGATTGATAAAAAGTTACGGCGAAAAAACCGGTGATTTTTGGCGAAAAAGTGATTTTTTTAAATCAAAACCGCTGGATGACGGTTCCACCGATTTCGATATCCTTTTGGATTTAAGATCTACTTGAATCCAGCTACCAGAATATGAATGTCGAAAAAAATGTTTTTTTTATCCACCTTAATATATATGTATATACCCTGAAAGGTTCACAAATTAACTAAAAAAAAAATAGTTAAAGTTTGCTTGGTGCATTTTCTTTCACATTTAAACATTGAGGGGTATAATCAGAGTAAACGTCTGAATTTTCATAGAGAAGGTATGATTTTCATTTTTGTGGAAACGTTTGCAGTTTTTAAATTTATTTTATAAATCAATTCATACGCACCTCACAACAAGCGGTTTTTTGGATAAACGTAGGTATATCCAAATTCGAGGGTGGAATTAAAAAAATCAAGTATGCAAGTAGCTTATGTTCAGGGCTGTCAACGCGTTTCAATCAAATTCTCCAAATCTGATAAGCAAATTCCCCCATTTCGCAACCGATTACCCCCCAAAAATGTATAAATAGTTCAAAACAGTCTTTATTCGGTAAATTATTTCTATACACAAAAAATTTGAAAAAAGTTTAAAAAGTAACATGAAAACATGATATAAAATAGAAACGACTAGAATAAATAGCTTTAAAATTTAGGTATAAGCATTAGAATGTCCCACTTTTTTTACTTTTTCGAAAAGTTTCCGAAAGACGTTAATTTCTGATTCTACTCTCAGGTTAGGTTAAGTTAGGTTGAGACGGCAGCCGCTTTACGTGCTCAAACCAAACTTAGACCAATAAGGCCCATTGTTATACCGCTGCACACTTGGTCTTCAGTTCAGATTCTGCTTTTAAAAACATGAATTTGTGTACGTAACACTTTAATATTAACTAACTGTAAATGGTTGTGCTTAAAGCTAAAAGAGTTTTTGCTAAAAATTCATTATATCGAAAAAACAAACAATTTTTTCTTTAGCATTAAATATTTTGCATAGTTTTTGCTGCGGGGTAGGGCGCAGGCGCAAATATTTCCTTTGCTTGACCCAAAAAAAAAAAGAAAGAAAAAAACATGAAAAACATCAAAATATATCTGAAGTCTTGTTTTATTATAAAAAAGAAATTGAAAATTTATTGTTCAAAATAATGTTTTTTAAGAATAATACAAATAAAAATCGTTCAATATAAAAAAAAAAGTTAAGGTTCTCTATAGAAAAATTGTCCGTTGCCGTTAACTTCTGTTCTACAATATGGGCAATAATATTTGCTTTAGCCATCTGCTTAACTTTGCGCTTGTAGTTTCAAAGCGGTATTGAATGGTAAGCTCACGCCGATGATGTACATATTTTGTCCCTTTTCTTCCTGTTCATGTTCTTCATTTTGCTTTTCATCAACGACACCAGAGTCCTCAAAAATGTCTTCGAATGTTTCCAAATCAGTACAGATATCATTTGGAACCAAAACACTATAAGTGTACCCCAACAATAATGCAAAATCGCCCTGGGTAATCTTTCATATGAAAAATACGGAATATTTTTTAATTTGCTATGATTTTTTTATAAATTAAGAAAAAAAATTAAATCAATTCCCCCCAAAATGAACTCATTATCCCACTCTCCATCAAGTCAGAATTCCACCCAAATGGGGGAATTCCCCCGAGTTGCCAATACTGCTTATGTTCCACCAGGCCTCCACTATGCCAAGTTATTCCTCACTGCTACACCATGTTATTTATATAAAAAAAAAATTATTTTTGGAAATTTTTACGTTGTTCATAATCCCTAAATTGAGCAATGGTAAGAATAGGTATCAAATGGTTAATCAAAAGAAAAAATAGGATTATTTTGGTGTGAAAAGATGAATAATTGAATTCTTATGGGACATTTGACCTAATTTGTCGAAATTTTAGGAGTTTTTTAAGAAAGGATTATGAAAAAACGAAAGATATTTGATTAAATATTTTTTATTGTTTTACATCAGCATTAAAATTATAAAAGAAACATTTTTTCGTGACGTCACTTCCGCGTCACGCATTTTTCTGGAAACAAGTTTTTTAAAATTGGTGTGAAAGATTGCGCAATAACAATTATACCAATTTATTTAAAAATTGTTGAGTAATTAAAAAAATAAATTTTTGAGGTTAGCCCTTCGAGTTTTTTTTAAAGGCTTTAAAAAATTTTTACAGCTACATTTGTCCTAAATGTAAGGCCTTTTTTTGAATGCTAACTTTGCGTAGCACCATTTTCTTTCGAATTTATATTTTTGAAACAACTCTTAGTCAGCTCTTCACATTAGGTTTAAGCTCTTACCAATTTTTTATTTTTTTTTTTTTGTTTTAGATAAGCCAAACTCGAGATTTTTTATTTTTTTTTGCTTCATATACGCATCACGAAAAAATATCTACTCAAATATCCCTAACCATTTTTTCACAATCCTTACTTAAAAAACTCCTAAAATTTCGACAAAATTAGGTGAAATGTCTCTTAAACCTTTTTATTGAATTTATTTATTCTAATTGAATGTATTTAACTTCAAGGTGCGCCAGCTGCTCCACAGGGATCCCCTTGCATACGCACATGTCCATTACCATGTTTATGTAGACTCACGTGGCCTTTACTTTAATGGCGGTAATCATTGGCTGCTGCATTTCGATATACGTGTATGCATATATCGACGAGTATGTATATTTGTATGTATCTGGCTATATTTTCAGTATTTGCGATTGGGTCCTAAAATAGATTGAAAAAAAAAAAACATATTAAAGCAAATCAACATATTTTTATTTATTGCAGTGCTTCTCTTTATAAAGCATGCTTCCACCGAAATTGCAAATAGCACTTTTGTAGTTCGTTAAAAAATTCATTTTGCAAAATATTCCACTATCAAATTCTATAACAACATGCCTAAAAATTGTTCTTTAAAATAAATTTTTGTTTAATCCACAGTCAAGAACACTCGCGTTCTGCCGAAAACGAAAACAATTACAGCACAGATTTGCAGGAATACTCATTGCCGAGCGAAGGAAGGTTGCATCAAGAACGACTCGAACTATTTCCAAATACAAGAGAAGGCAGCGAACATTCTCTATCAGAACTGTATACCTTAGCCATGCATAATTCAAATTACGATGTTGATAGCCTTAATAATGGACACATACATGGCCATGGGCAAAACGGAATGACTTCAAGACAGTTATTTTCGTCCCATCAATCAATCATTAACTCTAACTTTCCACTTCTCACAAATAGTTCATCACTTTTAAATAAATTTTTGTCTCACTCCAACATTATGCCAGGATCAATGACTCCCGAAATTGATGAATGCTCTGCACCGATGGACTCACCAATTTGGAGTTATGACAACAAAAGCGATATATGTCCCACCAGCTGTACATTTCTCGATAGACATATGTTAGGCGGCGATGTGAAGTTCAGACCAAATATACATCCATCCAAATGTGCCAAAGAAACAAGAATCAGACGACCAATGAATGCGTTCATGGTTTGGGCAAAAATAGAACGGAAAAAACTTGCTGATGAAAATCCAGATCTACATAATGCTGATCTTAGCAAAATGTTGGGTAAGTGAAAAAAAAAATTCCAAGAGGGTAGCCTTTTTTTACTTGTTATGCCATTTTTGTATGCTAAAATAGTCAGTTATGAGTAGACTGCGGATTTTTATGCAATTGCATATTCTGTATATTGCATACATTCTGCATATGGTTCTGCAACCAAAATATTATTGAAACAACCATTATTCTTTTATTGGGACGAAAATGAAATAATTGCAACAACTTTATTATAAATTTCTTTTTAGGAACCAGAATTTTATAGAAACAATAATTTTGTTTTTATTTCAATGCACACCGGTTTGCCATTGTCTGCTGCCGAACAGAAATATTAATTCAATTGGAAAAACTTTTTGAAAAACTTTCTGTCCGAGCTGGGGTTTGAACCGCGGCTTTTTCGCTTACGAGCCACGCAGACCACCAGTAGACCACAGCTGCTACTACCAGTCGCCTGACTAAAGTCATTTATAAACATGATACATTGAGTGCATTGTCACAAAAATAGCAATATTTACGGTAAATGGAAATATGTTTGCTACAATCAAAGTCGAAAATGTCATTTTTCTGCGTGCAGTCTTTAGAATATGTCGGTTTATAACAAAACATAGTAATTGAAGAGTTGACAAACGAAACGGTACATAACGAGGAATTGATAAAACTTATTGTCTCTGAATGAAGTGAAAGGTTTCCTGCAAACTGTTCAGACGCAATAAGTTCTTTCGATTTTTGACTAGGTGCTGCTACGTTTACCCAAGATCAAAAAGTAGTTCAGACAAACATTCAAAATTCTAGTATTTTTGTCTCTATCATAATATTCACATTTATCATAATAGACAGAACCACACCATTTTTGCTGCAACTAATAGTTCAGCCAATTATAACATGTTGACGATAGTATGATTTGAGCCATAATGTTATTTTTGGTACCAAAATTAGTAAATAATGACTTTATTAAGGAAAAAATTTATGTTTGCAGGAATAGAACAATAATTTCAGTAAACAAATTATTCTTGCAGTAATCATGTTTCATCCATGTCTTTTCTCTGCGTGTACCGGTATCAAAAAAATCTCTCATCTGTAATGAACACACAAAATCTGGAGCTTCTTGAGTTACCTAAACAAAAACTGTGATACGAAAACTAAAGACCATTTCATATAACTTATATAGTGATTGAAATCTTTGAAACAAGATTTCTCGAAACTTTTAAATTAGATGTAACCCATTTTGCAGATTTTTTTTTCAAAGATACAAGCTCCGTTAATGGCCTTAGGGCATGAAATTACAATAACGTCTCCTTTTTTGTACTAACTACGAATAACGGAATTAAATTATGCGTAAATAATCGCATGGCATGTGAAAACTGATGGAATGAAAATATATAACAATAGGGGAATTCACTTCATTGCTGAAATTTCAGAAATCGGAAGTTTCCGACGAGTTTAAGTGAGCGACCGTTTGTAATGTTTCGTTTTTTTCACATGCACCTGTTTGCTTTGTTTGCCTGTCAAGCATAAAATCGCCATTGCATCATTTCGTTGTTGGGCTTGTTACCAAAACAAATAATTATGTTAAAAAAACTAAACTAAATTCACAAAACCATGGTAGAATAATACAAGTAGTATCGTGGCTAATCGTGATCTCTTTGACAGTACTACCAGAATTGTCAAAATAAGTTTTTTAATAAAAACAAAGATAACAGCGAAATATTAAATTACTCCATTTGGATATTTTTGTGTTCAGGAACTGGAATACAAGTGAATTACTTATTTTTTTTTTTATTAAAATGAAGTTCGTGTTGTGTCAAAAACATTTGGGCAAGGAAAATGGGCCGAGTTTTCGTGTTCCAGCTGACGAGCCTAGAAGATAACGATGGAGCATGTTCCAAAAATTTTAAAAAAGAAGCTCGTGTTTGCTATAGACACTTCCACTATAACGTAGTTTGCCATTCACCACCATCCAAATTTAATAACAATCATATAAATTACTTCAACAGCTGCACAAAATCCTATTTTAATTGATTTATCAATAAAAAATTAAAAAAGCAAAATAGTTGCAGCCATGACAGATTCTTTTTAATTCTTCCTTTCTCATCGCTTTCTCATTGGTTGC
This sequence comes from Dichetophora obliterata, assembly GCA_963920525.1. Classification (NCBI taxonomy): domain Eukaryota; kingdom Metazoa; phylum Arthropoda; class Insecta; order Diptera; family Sciomyzidae; genus Dichetophora; species Dichetophora obliterata. The sequence goes on along the minus strand of OY986437.1, from coordinate 123,120,360 downwards.
AGGTTTTATATAAGCTGTCAATTGCATTTTGACATTTATGGTAGTTCGCTCTCAGCCGTGCGACTACCTCTATTCTTCTACCATGCACAAAACTAATTTATATGATCGGCTAAAATAGAATTAATGATAATTTTGTTCTTGCTCGCATACATTGCATCAGCTTTTAAGAGGGATTTGACAGAATGCTCTTCTTCTTATCGAAATTACAATATTCACAACGACCCACACTCATTAAACAGATTTGCTTATGGTTACTAAACTCATCTTTTCATGGCAAATTTCTAACGTTTATGTTTCATCAACTCAATAGGTAATTGAATTTAAGCAAACTTCGGAAAACCAAAACAAAAACAATTGCACTGAAGTTTTCGTAAACTACAGCATTTCGAAAATTTCAGCAGTGAAGTGAATACCCTTAATATATGTGAATGATATTGTTTTAGTTAACTGAGAACATTAATGGGACACATTTGTCCCGTCAGTAATGAAAAGGTTAAGCTGTTATTGCTTATCGCCACAGATATTGCATACAACTTTTGTTATAGTTTATCTACTTGTTCACAAAGATGCCGTTTTTGATTGCATGCAAATTAAGATTTTAAAAGTAGTATTTGATTATATTGTTTTGTAATACTGTTGTAATTCTATTTTGTAATACTCTTCACAATGATAATTCAAAAAATGGAATTATATGAAAAAAAAGGATTAAAACATTAAAGAATTTGAAAATTATTATTCGTCTAATATCACAATTTAACAAAGATACTTTTTTAAATAATAAGGCTATTCACAAATTAAGCGTACATTTAACAAATCGTATTTATAGCATTTGTTATTGTTAAAGCTGTGAGCACCTTGCCATGTGACTGTCGTAGTAAAAAAGTATGCAACCCTGTGATGTATGTGATCATGGTAAAATTAGACAAGGTAATGTTAGGGGGAGAGCCGGTGACTGAAACTGTCAAAACGAAGTTGACATTACATACAAAATCTGCAATCAATGAGAATGCAATATGAAAGCAAAATTTGGCAAAAATACTAAAATGGCTGAGTTTGACAGTTATGGTCACTAAGAAAGAGAGCATATTCAGCCCAAACACTTCCTTGTCTAGTTCTACTATGTGTGTGATTATGCGGCTGTAGACAGAGCATTAAAATACGAGGTACAAAAAACACGTCCGAGGGCTACTTTAATTTACGCGTGTTTGCGTATTTTCGTTTGCATGCAAAACAAGAACAAAGCAAAATACGCTTACGTAAATAGGGGTACATATAACAAATCGTACAAAATAGCAGGCCAGTGTATTCAAACTGTGAGTAGCCTTATTATTTGTTATTGTTTTTGCTCTCATTTTTTAATGTGTATAACATGGTATAATTATTTGACAAAGTAGCAGTGACAGTTTTTTGGCGATTGGTAGTTGTCAAAAACAGCTAAAAAACTTGTAGTTTGCTGCTGTTGACTAGCTATGTGCTTATTTTTAACTTTTCTTTGATTCATTAAATTTGTTCGCGAAGTTTATTGGAATGTTTTTAGTTTGCTACGATTGACTAGCTATGTTTAATTCGTTGCTTATTTTTTCACATTTCTTTGATTAATTGCATGAACAGCTAATTTTGACAACTACCCATCGCCGCTCGTGAGAAAAAAGCCAGTCTACGCTACTACCTTGTCAGTAATTGTGCCATGGTGTATAACTGTTTACAGTCATTTACTCTCTTGTTGTTAATTGTGGCCCGCTGGTTCAGTATATTTCGTTGCGTTAATGGTCCAGTTAGCCTCGCATGGCATAGCAGTGCATGGCTTAACAAGCGTCACATCGAAATCTTTTTAATAGGATTTGTGTGTATCTGATCATGCACAACATGGCAACGCATGGCAATGCTCAGATAAAAACAGAAATGCATCTCTGACTACATAGATAAACATGGAAGATCTATTTCATTTTAATATCTGTGTATTCTTCTATGTATTTGACTTTTTGGCAAAACAGATGTGGATTTGTAAAATTGTTTGAACAAGTGCGGTTAATTTATTAAAATAAAATCGTTGTATTCTTGTTTTTATTGTTATATTTTGACTATGTGACTAGGCGTTGCATAATCACCATTTATTTGACTGTGTGCTAGCTGCTTATCTGCGTTGCATGCGCTGCTGTGCCATGCGAGGCTAACTGGGCCATAAGACGCCAAAATCAGACATACCTAGATTTTAAGTTATTGAATAGACTTTCAACTGATCAGAATTGAAATGAAATTAATTTTGGCCTTTTTGCAATATACTCGGTATTGCACGCGTAACGACGATATAATGTTAGCCTATTTAATTTCATACCCAAATTTTTTTTTAAATATACAGGAGTAAGAATATTTCTTGATTTCCTGTTGAAAAATGCTTGAATAAAAGAATTTCCTTACCAGTTTCCAATTTCTTATTAAATTTTTGTGTTAATTTTTAAAAACTAAAAAATTTTCCGACCAACAGTTTAAAAATCTTTTTTCAACTGTAAGAAATCATTCCAGTATCACTTTGATATTGAATATATCGAAATATATTCAATATATATAACATATTGAAATTATAAAAGATTATTCGTTAGTATAACAGTTTCATAGCTATTAGCCGATAGGTGGCGCTTAATACCTAACATATTTTTAGGCATAAGCTGAAAAAACAGTACAATAACAATTATATGTAAACTTTAACTCGCTATAACTAATTAAATATACATTTTTTTATAAATAAAAAGTCCACTTTGCACATCTACAGGTCAAAACCTACCAAACCATACCAAATTTATTAAGAATGGACTTGTACTTAAGATTACACACACTCTTTAAAAACGCACGAATAAAGGAAAAAAAAGCAACTGCGTTAGATATTAAAAAATACCTTAAAATTGTTTTGATTACAATAAAAACAGAAATTTTAGACTTTTTCATGTTGAAAGTTTTTTGCATATTGTTTGCATATTACTTGCATATAACTTGCATATAATTTGCATGTAATTTGCATATAAAAAAAACTAGTAAACTCTATACCATATAGGAATATATAGGTAAGAACCGTTAAAACACTTATTTTGAGGAAAAACAATCTAATATATAAAAATTTCGTGTCACGGTGTTTGTTACAGAACTCCTCCGAAACGGCTCGACCGATTTTCATGAAATTTTGTATGTATATTTGGTAGGTATGAGAAAAGGTCGTAAAGTATATTTCACCCTTCTATCCTAAAGTATATTTCACGCGATATCGAATATCTTTGGAGTTATAAGCTGCTTAGCCTCGGAACTCGGTTCTACCACAATTTACACAGAAATTTACAACCGCAATTCGGCATACGACCACATTTTACACGTGGCGTTTCACTAATAACATTTTATGGGATTTGAACAACCGAAATTTGCGATATCGAAAAGCTTTGGAGTTATAAGCCGCACAGTCTCGAAATTCGGTATTCGACCACAATGTACAAGTGGCGTTTCACTGATAACATTTTATAGGAGTTGGTCAAAGGGGCGTGGCACCTCCCATACAACCAAAATTTGCGATATTGATATACTTTTGAGTTATAGACCGCACAGCCTCGGAATTCAGTATTCGAACTCAATTTACACATGCAGTTTTACTGATAACTTTGAATGGCGTTGGACAAGAGGGCGTGGCACCTTCCATACAACCTAAATTTAAGAAATTCAACAGCTTTTAAGTTATAGGTCGCACAGCCATGGAATTCAGTATTCGACCACAATTTACATGTACATTTTTACTGATAACATTTCATTCGCGTTTGGCAACGGGGCCGCGGCATAAAAATCCGCGGTCTAGTTATGAGTACTACTCGTACTGAAGTTAGATATGAGCTCCTGGATTCGAATCGTGCGGCTGGTATTGAATAAAGTTTTATTCTGCCCAACTAGAACTGATGGTCCACATTTCGGCTGCAGCGACGTCGTAGCGTTTATTTTTGTGTCAAAATTGACACGATGTTACGTATTGGTTACGTTACAGAGACCACTATGATTCGAAAGTGGTGCAACACAATGCCGACATTGTGTTAGTGAAAATTACTTTGAAGTGACTTAGCACATTTTAGTATACACATTTATATATAAATGCATTACAGAGTTGCCAATTGCAAAAAAATTAATTTTGTTTACATGTTTTGTTTACATTTTGCAGCCATAAATATAATTATTTTATAATTAAAATTTATATAATATATAGGAGTACAACATAATCTTAAGTGTTTTTCGATATTATTTGGAGCTAAATGTAGATGGGAAAGAAGATTTTCGGTAAAATAACAGCCAAAACTTCTTAAGAATTTAAGCGCAAGCTGAATTCAGAAAATATTGCAACAATTTCATACATTAATAAAAAATGTTTAAATATAATAATAATTTGCGTCCACCATTTTAAATGACTTGGGGTCGCAATTAGCTAATTGTTACAAAATGTACATCTTGATGAATGATGGGTGATGCCTACACTTGGGTCGCAATTAGCTAATTGTTACAAAATGTACATCTCGATGAATGATGAGTGATGCATTTTTTAAAGGTAACACTTGATAAATAGTTACAACATTCTGTGACCTAGTGGTAAAGTAATATCCTAGGAATTTTTACAAACTTTTCCCACAAAATATTTTCCAAATCAGTATCGCTGCAACGTCGTCGTGTAAAAAATGTGTCTTAAGTAACCTGTGGTCGCAAAATTCTACTTGGGTGTAATCTTTTTAAATGTTGTTATGATTTTTCATTGATTTATTATGCAAATAACCAATAATAAAAAAATAGTAATTAATTCAGGGATTAATAAATTAGCTGTAGCGATTTGGTACACATTTTGGCCTTTGAAAGGACTTTGACCGAACTTATTATAATCAATTGTGTTTTGCGTGTTATTCAATATTGGATAACAAATGATCGAGAACTAGACCTATCAGTTTTATGTCGAACCTGAACAGCTTACTCGAGAAATAATTTCATATTTTGTGTCAATAAAGTATCTGATATATGTCCGGTGCCCGTGTCGATAAATGTCTGATTTCTGACCTCCGGAAGAAGGGCTATTTCTGGAACACCTTTGGCAGGCACAATGTGCGAACGAAGACCGATTCGGGCATTCGTCAGTTTATTGAGTCCGAAAATAGTCGCTCGTTTTTGAACATTTTATTGACATAATACAGAATTACTACGGTACTATTTCAGTTACCTTTCAAGGTACTTGTTGGGTATGTTTTGGGTACATTATAGTTAAGACTCAGGCCAGTTTCAATACATATCAGCTAATTTATTGACACAATATACACATTTTTTTCTCGGGTCCTGTTCGCTGAAGTAGTTTAACTCCGATACTCTGGACTTTTGTGCCTGAGTAGTTTGGTACGGACACAAATTGTTTCTCGGGTTATGTTCCCAGAAAGCTGTCCAGGGCTGTTTTTACTTTTTAAGGTTTCCCATTGTCCGAGAGAGGTAATGGTGGAACAAAATATAAAATGTATTGGCAAGCATTCTGTCTCGTGCGTAAGCATCGTGCTTGGAAAAAGCTTATAAAAATTATTGTGAAATGCATTCAAGCAATTGTAGAATAAGCAAAAAGGAACCCTTGGAAAATTATTCCTTACTGTTATATTATAGTAAGCCTTTGCTATTAAGTTTGATATAAAGTTTTGTATAGAAGCTTGCTACAATACTTACTTTGCAATTGGAAAAAAGTGTTGTAAAATGATTATTAAAGACAATTATTAAATAAATGTCATTAATTGTATTTTTGTCAGTTTTTTTACAACTTTGTTTAAAAATTGTTAAAAAGTGTAAATATTATTAAATTGAAAGCAAGTATTATTGTGCTTTTAACACCCGTTTTTAAGAAATCTTATGTGCTCGCAGTTAACATAAAACACAAATTCATCTTCTCAGTAAAATAAGTCTATATGAAAGACCATCACATCCAAATCTATAGGAAACTTATGTTTAATATATCGGTAAACATATTTCTACAAAAAAAAAAGGTAATATAAATAAAACTACTTGGTCCATTCAATATAAGTATTTATTTAAGCACATTGGTGCAATTAAAAAAAATAAAAATTGATTTAAGCATTGTAAAATTCTAAAAGAATGTGTTCAAAATATCATTGAACACAAGCCACTGACATCAAAATTGTTTGTGATGTTACTTTGTTTTATTGCAATTGTAATTTTCAATGCTTGGTGAGTTCCCTTTTAATGTAAAAGTTGTGAAACTATTTCCTCTGAAAGCATTTTCCAATCATGCTTTGGAAACGCTTGTAAATTAAACTTCAAGTAAACTTACTACAAGTATTATTATAAAAAGCTTACGCAAACATGATAAAAGTTTTGCTACAATTTTACAACACAACTAGTAAATTCATTACGTAGACAAGTGTTTTCAAAGCATGTAAGTGTTTTCAAAGCATGTTTCGAAAAGGCTTCAATTATTCTATTGTAGGCAAGCTTACTCTAAGCACTATTACAGAATGGCTGATTGGGAGGTGGGGTTTGATCACGGACTAGTGCGGATCCTTAGCATACGGGCGACGCCCTCTCAGTAGCAAGCTGCGGCCACCACATAAATGAAAACATGCATTTATTTTCTATGCTCACACGTTCAATGCTATGGTGCTTTAATTACCCAACGCGGAAAAAAGCACTCCGAAAGGCCTTTTTGAGTGCTTGCAAGTCAGCTGAAAGTGCTGACTCCATGTATGACACACCATTGTATGTATGACACACCATTGCATGTCATTGGAAAAGAGCACTTTAATTTAGCTGACTATGAATTGCTTCAAAAGGCCTCCCGTGCAAAGCCTTGGGTCAGCAGTTCATCGAATTCTTTTTGATTTTGCCTACCTCAAAAAGAGATTTGCTGAGAGGGAGAGAGAGAGAAAGAGAAATATTTTATTTCATCAAAATAAGGGTTAGAATTTGCAACCGTCGATACTGCTTCAAAAAGCCTCCATTGGAAAGCTTTGGGTCAGCAGTTCGTTTTTATTTTGAATGCATTACCGAAAAATCTACATTTTGACTGAAACAATAACTACAGCAATGGTTTCAATTGAATTTTCCGAAACCTTCTACGCGCAATTGTATCAAACAACTGATTATTTGCATGCCGCGTTTTTTTTTATTTGTTCGTTTTTTCTTATGTCCGTTACTGAGCGCTCTCAATATACTGGCTGTATTTCTTTATTCATTCCAGATGTTCGGAATGACTGTTTTTGTTTCTTTATTCAGTTTTGATTATCCGGAATATTCTTTTTGTATTTCTTTATTCTTACGGAATATTCCAATCGCGTTCTTTTTATACTATCAGCTAAGGTAGAATAAAAAGAATATTCCTTGTGTGTGAGGTTATATTCGATTGTTTGAAGTAAAATGTCGCTAAATGAAAATGGAAAATTTTTTAGTTCAAATGTTTTATATTGCTTTGTTGCCATTTTATTTTTTAAATTTTATCTGGTGTTCTTGTTGTCTTTAATTAAATACGAAAAATATGTTTCTGATTTTAACAAAAAAAAATGTTCTTTCTTTTCCAATACTGTTTCTTTATTCATTCTGTTCTGGATACACAACAATCTATTCTATTCGTTCTCTTCTTTATCCGGAGTGAATAAAGAAATACATCCACTGTTCATTTGCACAACAACAAAAATAAGTGCTGGCGTTTTGATCCTGTAGGAAGCTGCTGACATGCCGTTGGATTTTGTTGCATGAACGACTAAGTATTCCACGTATAAATTTTATGGACTTATGGAATATAAAACAATTTAGCAGAATAAAAACGTAATTGAAAAAATTTATCAAATTTAGTTAAATAGCTCTTTGCCCTAATTTGGGAATAGAAAACATAATTTGTTTTAATTACATCACTTTAGGAACCAAGATTTTGGCAAACTAATTTCACGTAGCAACATTTGTGTCGTCGAATCACTTAACACAAGCAAATACGACGGAACAAGCTACGATTAATTTGGTCTGAAGGCAATAAAACAACATTTGTATGTATGTCAAGAAAAACAAAAAAAAAAAAGGAAAAAGATCGTCGTAGATTTCGTGGTAGACACCGCTCACTTCAGTCTTTTACCGATAGTTTGATCCTCTAATATCGCAACCGACAAAGCAACTATTAAGTTTGTAGGTGGTAGGTGCGCACACTGTTCCCAGAAAGTCTTCCAATTGCAAGGTTGAAATTGCGAAACATTCTTATGGGGAGTCTTAAAATTATTTGATTGTTTTGATTTTTACCAAATTTTTTGCAACTGACATTTTATGTTGATTTGAGTTGGGGTATGAATATTAAAATTTTTTATGTGTTCATCTACTTGGTAATTTGCTATTGCCAGATTTACCCTATTTAAATCTGCAAAACGCGACACTTATCCCTATTCATATTGCAAAACAACACTTTTATAAATAAAAATATAAAATAATAAAAAAATAAATTTTAAAAATAAAATAACCAATCAAACAAACAAGATGGCCGACGATTAGCAAACTATTTAATCGGCTAATGTGCGCACTCACATAGCCGACTTTGAAATAAAATGGGAATCGTTCCTACCATTTGATTTTTTAGTTGGGATCCATCAAATCAAACTATCGGAAGACTAACATAGGTTCTTCACGTGCAAGTGCAAGTTCGAAAAACTCAATAAATTTAAACAGTTTTACTACCACACTCACATTTGATTCACTTGCAGCCAGCGTTGCCATATTCACAGTTTTAACTGTAAATTACAGTTTTTTTTAAATTTCAGATTTCAACAAGTAAATTTAAAATATTTTTGGTTACTTTTCTTCTGCATGCGAATTGTTGCAAGACCAAGTAGAAGTTGTGCAAGAGAAATTAAAAATTTCATTTAGAACAGTTCAAAAAGCATTAATTTATTTGTTGATCTCCACAATTTTTTGGACTATAAACCAATAAAGATGTTACATTCTTCTCAAACTCGTTGGTTGTCTTTAGAGTTGACAGTCAATCAGCTTCTCAGCTGTTTTGATGTTCTAAAATTGTTTTTCTTTACACGAAGACTCACAAATATTTGACACAAAAGAATAATTAGTTTTTGACAGAATCCTCGGTTTGAGCTTTATTTAATATTTATGAACTTTATATTGAAATACATTAATGGTATTCATTAAAATTTGTTAAGTTCTGCTAAACTGCTAAATTGTTAAAGTTAGCAGCTGTTGATGTGAACGTACCTGCTAAGACATTTTACAATCAAGAGCTAAACTGATATGTCAAAATCAGCTGGAAGACTTCTAAAGCTTAAAATTTAAAAAACCGAATTATTACAAAATCAAACGACGGCGTTTATTTGCACTTGGCTAATAAATAAATAATAAAGCTTAATTAAATAGAAATATAACTTTCTTACTTCAACCATTTATAAATAAAAAAATTCCAAATATTTTGCAAAAATTGTTTGCAAATGTTAATTTGACAACTTTCTATGTAGCAATAGATATGTGGTTTTAATAACTCGTGTAACCAGTACTCAGTAACCAAAAATGTTTTTTCATTTTTATATTACAGTGCGTTAACACTTTTGATACATTTGCTACTCAGAAACTTTGTAATGTCTTAAATCTCTACCAACATCTTTACAAAAATTTTGTTTTTTTATTAAAAAAGGGTAGTTTTTAGACTTTAAAGCTGGAAATCATAAATAATTTGGTACTTGTAAAAACTCATTCACAAAACGATTCATCACTACACTCAATAACTTTGACGTTTCAGACTTAACAAATGGTATCTGCTAAACAAAAACACGGTGCTGAGCTTGTTAACTTGCTAACAAGCTGCTAAGTCTTTTCCCAAACAAAATTTTGACAGGAGTTAACAAATTTGTTAAGTTTAGCAAGTTAGCAGGGCTTAACAAATGTAGTGAATACCATTATTAATAAATTAAATAAACTGTTTCAAAGTAGTATTTGCGCAAATTCATTTGTTTAACGTTGCAATACCTCGATTGTACAGAAAAATATTGCATTATTTAAATATGAGATGGTTAACGTAACTGAATTTTAAAAATTCTACATTATCAATATGGATAATCTTAAACCTCTGAAAGCTATTAATTTAAGTAGTGAAACATTTTTTGAAACATAGAATTGGCGTAAACTCATAAATTTGAAAACACCACAATCGGAGGAAATCGACTTCAGAGAACTTTGCGAACAATTTTATGTTGAGCTATGTAATAAAATGATAACTGAATTTGAATTAGAAAAGAAATTTTTTAAAATATGTGAAACTTCTGTCTCCAGCTAAAGTTTTCAATACTTTTCAACCATCTAGTTGATGATGAATAGCACGGATAACGTCAAAGGAATTTTAGTGATTTAAATTTTAGTTTGACAGTAATATTGAATTTTTTTGGGAATTATTTTTTTAAATAAAAAGAAGCAATGATAGTGAAAAGTTTTCTCTTTTGGGAAAAATGGTTTCTACTGCTGTATTCATTAAAGTTTCCTCTGCATAAATTTAGTAAAAGCTAGTTTAAAGTCTAAAATAAAACAAAACCAAGAAATAAGTCACAAATTTAATCACTTTGTCAAGCGCGTCGGAAGCGAATTTCATCTGGGGGGGCAGTACAAATGGGGGGGCAGTACAAATATTGGTGCAAAAAAAGTTCACCAAAATTTCTTCACATGAAACATGAAGAAGAGAGAAAGAAGAGGAAAATATATAATACAAAAATATTATCGTTGCAAAAAAACTGATATTTTGAATAACTTTTCCTTTTAAATTGTTTATCTAGCTAAAAAAGTGGGGGGGCAACTGCCCACCTTGTTCCCCCGCTTCCGACGCCAATGCACTTTGTAGATTCTCAGAAGAAAAGATCTCCTTCAAAAATAGTGCATCGAATTGTATTAAATTTGATAAATCAATCAAAATGTACAAAAAAATTGATGGGCCAATTTACGAAAATTAATAAGTCTCATTTCAAATATAAAAAAAAAACAAAAATGTGATCAAAACCTATTCAAAATTTTTGCAATTTAAATTTAAGTGTTGACAGTAATATTGAATTTTAAATTAATACTAGTATTCCCCGGCAGACGTTGTTCTGCCACAGACCGCCTTACTGCCATATACGAAAATGTCAAGAAATGCCAAATATATTCACCATTTTCAGTATAGCTGCCGAAAGTAATCATTTGAACTAAATACTAATACGATCAAAACCATAGGAAATATAGCATTTTTGTTGTTTTGTAAGCGGTAAGGGGTGCGGCAAAATGATTTCCCTTAAACCATCTCGTACTCGAAAAAAATCGACTGCCAAAATTTCGGCTCAATTAAACTTAAGCCTGGCGCACTTTGCTTCACTCCACGCTGACCCCCTGAAAAGTGAGTTTAACTTAAGTGGGACAGGCCCATTTTTAGTGCACTTGCCGAGAGTAACCATATGAATTAAATTACAAATTGTTGTCTAATACGACCCAAACCGTTGAAATAAAACATTTTCATTGGTTTGTTTGTGGTTTCATTGCGGTAAAAGGGGGCGTGGAAACGAATTTTTAGTGCAGTTGCTGACAGTAACCATACAAACTAAGTCAAAATTTTAGCTAAATCAACCTAGTAGTAATTTTTATTGATTTGTCAAAAAGTGGGTGTGGCTATATAGCGATTACGCCCATTTTTAGTACAGTTGCCGAAAATAGCCATACAAATTTAAGTACCAAATGTAAGTCTAATACAGCCAAAACTGCTTGAAATATAGCATTTTCACTGATTTGTGGCCGTAAAAAGGGGGGCGCAGAAACCAATTTTTCGTACAGTTGCTGACAGTAACCACTCAAACCAAATTACCAAATTTAAGTCTTATACGACCAAAACCGTATTAAGTAAAGCATTTTCATTGGTTTGTGGGCTGAAAAACGATAAAGTGAAATCCAAACGCTAATAGTACCAGATTCTTTTAAAGAACGGCGGCGGGCCTCCCTAGGCTTAAAATAGGTTGAGCGTTGGGTTTGAAGCCCACCCGTAAAAACCAATTTCAATGAAAACAAATAAGAAAAGAAGAAAAATGCTCCCCAAATCTGATGACGACTACCGCAAACGAAAAACTGATAATGATTTACGGATATGCACCTGGAATGTCCGAACCCTTAATTGGAAAGGTGCCTCTATCCAACTGACTGATGTCTTGGAAAGATACAAAGCTGATATCACTGCTATCCAAGAAATGCGATGGAAGGGACAGGGTTGCATTCGGCATGCACCCTGTGATATCTACTACAGCGGCCATGCGGAGAAGCACGAGTTTGGATGCGGATTCGTAGTTGGCAAGAGACTACGGCCCCACGTCCTGCGATTCACACCGGTGAACGAACGACTTGCCATAATCCGCATCAAGGTTAAATTTTTTAATATAAGCCTAATATGTGCGCACGCTCCGACAGAAGACAAGGACGATGAGATCAAGGAAATTTTCTACGAGCGTCTTGAAAATGCTTACGAGCGCTGCCCCAGTCACGACGTAAAAATCGTGCTTGGCGACTTCAACGCTAAGGTGGGCAAGGAAAATATTTTTGGTCCAACAGTCGAAAAAGTTCAGCCTCCACGACAACACCTCCGATAACGGAATGAGGCTGATTGACTTCACCGCAGCACGAAATATGGTCGTAAGTAGCACTAGATTCAAGCATCTCAATATTTATGAAGCCACCTGGATGTCCCCTGATCAAAAAACCAAGAATCAAATTGATCACGTTTTGATCGACGGAAGGCACTCTTCCAGTGTATTGGATGTACGCACGATCCGTGGTGCAAACATTGACTCGGATCACTATCTTGTTGCAGCCAAGATCCGTACACATCTGTGCGCAGCTAAGAAAACACGCAACCCTACACAGAGAAAGCTAGACGTCGACAAGCTGCAATCGAAACAGACAGCCGATGCTTTCGCCACTCGACTCTCACTCCTGCTTCAAAGCACTCCTCCAATCGATGATATATGCGCGCAGTGGACACACATTTCCAACTCCATGCGTGTGGCTGCTGAAGAGGTGATTGGCTACCAACGCCCTCGCCGAAACCAGTGGTACGACCAGGAGTGTCGCGATGTCACTGCAGAGAAAGACGCCGCCTACAAAGCCACCCTGCAGTCGGTTGTAACGCGCGCTGCTAAGGAGCGATACAAAGAAAAGAAGAGGGAAGAGAGACATATTTTCAGGTGGAAAAAAAGAGAGGCAGAAAAGCGCGAGCAAGAGAAGATTGAGATGTATGGTGACAGGAATGAGGCCCGAAAATTTTTCGAAAAAATAAGACGCCTTGCCGATGGTTTTAAAACCGGGGCCATCCCCGCAAGGATGAAAACGGGAATCTAGTGACAGATGTCCAGAGTACACTGACGTTATGGAGGGAACACTTCTCTAAGCTTCTAAATGGTGACGCTGACAACAATCCCGCCAATAGAGATGATATTCCGGAAACCCCAATTTTGGATGACAGCGTTGAGGTTCCGCTGCCCGACTATGATGAAGTTCTGACAGCTATAGCTCGGCTTAAAAATAACAAAGCCGCGGGAGCTGATGGCTTACCTGCTGAGCTGTTTAAGAACGCAGGCGAAGCTCTACTTAAATGCATTCACGAGCTTCTATGCAGAATATGGTCGGAAGAATGCATTCCGAACGATTGGAATCTCAGTGTGCTCTGCCCAATCCACAAGAAAGGCGATCCCACTATCTGTGCCAATTACCGTGGGATAAGCCTTCTTAATATCGCATATAAAGTCCTGTCGAGCGTTTTATGTGAAAGATTGAGGCCCATTGTAAACGAACTGATCGGACCTTATCAGTGTGGCTTCAGACCTGGAAAGTCCACCATCGACCAGATTTTCACGCTACGATAAATCTTGGAGAAGACTCAAGAAAAACAAGTCGACACCCACCATCTTTTTGTCGACTACAAAGCCGCCTTCGACAGCCCAATAAGGAAGCACCTGTACTCCACCATGTCTGAATTTGGTATTCCTGCAAAACTAATACGACTTTGCAGGATGACACTGAGCAACACCAGCAGCTCAGTTAAAATCGGGAAGGACCATTTATTACCAAACGAGGTTTCAGACAAGGTGATTCCTTATCATGCGACTTTTTCAACCTAATGATGGAAAAGATCCTCTGAGCTGCTGATCTGAGACGTAGTGGCACAATATTCTACAAGAGTGTTATGCTGCTTGCGTATGCTGATGACATCGATATCATTGGCCATAATACGCGCGAAGTCAGTGCAGCATTTTCCAGATTAGAAAGAGAGTCAAGTCGAATGGGTCTGACAGTGAATGCAGATAAGACGAAATACTTAGTGTCAACAAACAAACAGTCCCAGCGTCTTGGAACCCACGTTACCGTTGACAATACCTCCTTCGAGGTTGTGAAGAACTTCGTTTATCTGGGATCCAGCATTAATTCAACCAACGACATCAGCATTGAGATCAAACGAAGAATAACTCTTGCCAACAGGTGTTACTTTGGACTCAGTAGGCAATTGAGAAGCAGAGCCCTCTCTTGACGAACGAAAATCACGCTCTATAAATCGCTCATCATGCCCGTCCTACTTTACGCATCACAAACCTGGACGCTGAGCAGTTTAGATGAAAAGACTTTAAGAGCATTCGAGAGAAAGATTCTTCGTAAGATCTATGGACCAATCTGCGTCAATGGCGAGTACCGAATACGGTGGAATGATGAACTGTATGAGCTGTACGCTGACATCGACATAGTCAAGCGCATTAAAATCGAGCGGCTTCGCTGGCTAGGTCATGTTCAGCGCATGAAAGAGGATGCTCCAGTGAAGAAAACATTCGATTCGGTACCCAGCGGCGGTCAACGCAGAAGAGGACGACCGCATCTTCGTTGGAAAGACCAAGTAGAGGACAACCTGACGAAGCTTGGAATTTCCAACTGGCGCCAGCAAGCGAAAGACAGAAATGGCTGGCGCAAATTCTTAGATGAGGCCAAGACCGACATACGGTTGTAGCGCCAATTAAGTAAGTAAGTAGAAAAATGAATTTCTGTACAATGAAGTTTCTATATAATGAAGTAATTTTCTGGTCCCTTACGAATTCATTATAGGGAAGTTCGTCTGTATTATAAAAATGTGATTTTAATATTTAAATGTTTTTTTTATCGTTTTGTATATGTTTACTTACGTTTTGTTTTATAAAGTAAATGTTTAATAAATATTATTTTTTTAAAAATGAAAAAATACATATCTATTATTTACTTTTATATAAAAGAAAAATTTGGTAAATTTTTTTTCATATTTGTAAATCTTTTTAGAAATTTTGGTATAATAATTTTTCCTGTGTTGCAACCCTACTACCGATCCTTAAAATTTGATAAAAATCGGAGCCCTCATGTTCGAATCATGGCAGATTTGGCATGGAATGACAATATATGCTTTATCAGCATCACCTTCTGACTCGATTTAGATATGTCCGTCTGTTTGTTCGAAATTTGCTAAAAAACTGAAATTTTCACCCACTTCTCATACAAAGTGACGTCATCGTTAGTGTCCGACTGAATATTCGGTCCGAAACTGCCAAAAAGGACCGAAACTGGCCGTAACCGAAACCGAATATTCGGTCGGACACTAACGATGACGTCACTTTGTATGAGAGGTGGGTGAAAATTTCAGTTTTTTTGGCAGTCCTTTTTGGCAGTTTCGGACCGAAACTAGCCGAAACTTTTGGTAAAAATTTCGGAACATTTCAAGAATAGCGACAACCATAATTTTTGAATTTTTTTTCAGATTATATGGATTTTGGCCTCCTTACTCAAAATCTGAAAAAATTGCAGGCCGCTCGCAATTGGTTTAGAAGTTGGAAAAAATAGCCTACAAATCTTGCTATTTTTCTAAATTTTTCAACAAAACTACACTCCATGGGTATCATAAGAAAGGTAATTCAAGTACCTATTCAAGAAGGTACCTATTCAAATATGAAAATCCATGCCTAACTTTAAAAGATATACACATTTTTAGTGTCGTGCTTTCGTAAAAGGGAAACCACTAATTTTCCAGACAAATTGTAAATATAATAATAAGTATATCTTAAAAAGTTATGAATGTATTTTCATGTTTGATACATACATCGCTGAATAGGTACTCGCATTACCTTTCTTTTAATACCCATAACGCGGAACACTAAAAAAAAAACAGAAAGATTTGTAGCCCATTTTGCAACTTTGGAGGCCTTTAACTTCTAAACCAATTGCCAGTGGCCTGAAATTTGGATTTGGATTTAGGAGGTTAAAATCCGTATAATCCAACAAAAAAATATTAAAAAAGAGAGTTGGCGCTATTCTTGAATTATACCAAAATTTCTTGCATCAGTCATTTAATTTAAATATATAAGTTTGATTTAATAAAAACAGTTAAAACGCATTGTACAAAACAAAAACTAAGAATTCG
The DNA here is from genome assembly GCA_963920525.1 of Dichetophora obliterata. NCBI lineage: Eukaryota > Metazoa > Arthropoda > Insecta > Diptera > Sciomyzidae > Dichetophora > Dichetophora obliterata. The sequence goes on along the minus strand of OY986437.1, from coordinate 123,103,895 downwards.
TCTATAATTTGATTTATCGAGTTAACGCAAAACATTTTGGTTAATTTTATGCTTTCGAAACTATCATTTTCGATTTTATCATCTCTATTGCAATTACCATTAATGATAATTAAACTTCCGAACGAATTCTGTGAGTGTGGAATAAAGGAAAAGAAAACGAAATACATATTTCTATTTTTATAATACTAAACCTTTAAGAAAAACAGAAATACTTTGCTTTGTAGTTCTAAAAAAAATTATCATTGTAGGTGCATACTCTTTTGAGTATGTGTGTGTACTAAAAAATAAAATAAAAAATTATCTCATTTATTATTATAGTAAACTTCAATTAATTATTATTATAAACTTCAATATTCAAATAATACTTGTTTTGTACCTCAGTGTACCTCAGTGTGATGTTATAAGCACAATTGGGGCTGCAGGCGGGTGGCGTGTAGTCTGTCAATACAGAACAATGTATTTCTTATGTTAAAAACACAATCCACATCACACGCCGAGCATGATATTTTACACATAAGCTTTGATAATTAGTATGTGCTGAATTTTTAAATAGTTGGATAAAAACCGCGCCTTGCATCAAATCAAAATTATATAACATTCTAAACATCGAATATACTAAAATACGGCTGTGGGGGTATTTTGACTTCGGTCCAGTCGAAGATAATGCCTTATTACAAGCAGTTTCATTTCGTTAAGTGTTAATTTGAGGCTCGGTTTTTATGTATGCTTTTCCTTTAGTTTTTCATGTGTTTGAATGCTCAGATTATAAGCTGAATGTATTGTATCTTTTTTTTATTACTTTTTTTTTTTGTCAAAAAATGTGACATAAACTGAGCCTTAACTCAGCAATACAAAAAATTTGTCAATAACTATATTAAAATTTTTAAAAACGGAACTACTGATAGCCACTACGCTTTTTACAACCCTGCGGAAGAAATGTGAAATTGAGAGTAAATCAAATCGTAACAGCTAATCAATTCGAAGTCGTGAAATTATCAGTTCGTTGTGAATATATAATACCAAATTTAATGGAAGCAATTTACCTACATAGTTTGTTATTCCAAACACCAATTGGTTGGAGGAAAACTGTTTTCAAAAGGCGAATGTTTAAAAGTTATATTTTATAATATGAAAGTAATAAAATTGTCTCAAAGTGTAAAAAGAGCGACTATTTATAAAGGAGTGTTCCTTGTTTTGGGAAAAATCCCCAATTCCTTAAATTCCTTAAATTAAATAAATATTTCTTGGGATTTTTTACAATAACAGTAACACTTATTTTTAGGTTTCAATATGGAGAATGAGTTTAACTTGTATTCTTCTGAATGCTACAGTTTTTGCTATTCGGAAAATTAAACCACAAAAATAAAAACAGGCGCGGAAAGAATTTCTAACACTTAGACTCTCTGCTGTTTCAGATAAACTGAAAATAAGTCAAAAAGATGCGGTTTATTTGTTGGTGGCACTTATTGAAGCAGTAGGACTTAATAATTTTGATTTTGTTATTGTTCAAACTTCTATACGAAGGCAGAGAGATACTTTCAAAGAATCATGAAGTACACACTGAAAAATTTTGCATAGTAAAATCATTGTGATGCATAGTTGATTTCATTTTACATGATTTCATATTTCATGTTGGCAGCAACATGAAAATCATTATAATTTCTTATAAAATCATTGTTGAATCATGTAAAAAAACACGCATTAGCTAGTTTTGCAGAGTAGTATCATTATGATTTCATGTATAATCATTATGAAATCCAGTAAAACCATTATTGCATCATGTAAAAAGTTAATCAACATGATTTCATGTAGAATTATTATGATATCATGTAGAATCATTATGAAATCTAGTGAAATCATTATTGCATCCTGTAAAAAATTGTTGCATGCTGAACAAATTCCGTTGTTCCTGGCAAATTTTCTGCACATTAGAAGTTTTATCGAGAGGAGTACTATCGTTGCAAAAATCAAAATAGTTTTCAATAGCTGAAAAAGTGAATACAAGTGAAATGATAGTGGAAGTAGATGGATTCATTAACTTCGACACAGATGAACAAGGTAATGTGGTATGTGACTCATGTTACTATAACAAAATAATATCAAAATGTTGTATTGCTTTTAGAAGCTTCAACTGACTAGGAAAGTTTAAAGTACTTATCTAAGAAAGATATACAGGAAGCTATACCACCCATTAAACTTCGTACATGTTATCGAGAAAAATTACTTGGCTACTCAAAAATTGAGGTAGTGTCGTATAAATCTTATTTTTTTATATTTTTAAATAAAAAAGTTAAAACCAACCAATAAGTTATTTTTATTTCAAAATGAGGTTAGGATTCAGATGGATTCCAAAATGATTTCATAATGATTCAACATGACCATCCTAATGATTTTACATAATTTCATAATGATTCAACTTGACCATCCTAATAATTTTAATTGATTTCATAATGATTCAACATGAAAACTTCTTGCAATTTTTACATTAAATCACAATGATTTTGCTAAAAATCTCTATGAAGCAAAATCATAGGGAAAACATGTAAAATGATTATGTTTCTAATTGATTTCGCAATGATTTTTTTCTGTGTGTACATAAATAATAAAGAAATTTTTGGCCAATATTCAACCAATAGCAATTAATTGGGATACCAAGTTTTGAACAAGTGTAACAGGATTTACAGAAGATAGTCAGCAGTCATCGCTTCAGCTCTAATTTTAAAACATATTTCAAATATGCCTGACTGGGACTGGACTCGAAATAAATATTTTCTGCTAGCTAAAAACCTTAGCTTTTGTATTTGACACTATTTTAGCAAACACAAAGACTCAGAGCTGCCTGAACTCTTTTTGAAAAGAGATCCGGGAGATAAATACTTTTCTTAGGTTGCGACATCATTTTAAAAAATTTTTTTGGCAGCTGTATTTACTGAAGCAAATTTAGAGCTACCTTCTGAACCAGACATTGCAATTTTTAAAACGTTTAAGAAGATATGGCAAAAAATACCACAAACAAATTATTTGATTGGAGTAATGCACCCTCGAATCAAACATATACTAGGAAATGACACTCCAAAAATATTAAACTTTTCTTATTCTAAAATAACAGTAAACTTTCCGAAAAATGCTTATAAAGAATTTTTGGAAGTTTTTTAAAAAACTTGAGTTTTTTAAAAGTTCTTGTGCGGAACTCCACACCGAGGAATAAAATTTCAATTTTACTGTTCAGAAACCAATTAAAGGAATTAACTAATAGTGAGGAAAATAGTTTAATCGAAGTTGCGCAGTTAATCCAAAAACCACTATTTTAATTAATAACAAACGTGATGCTTTTCAAAAATCTAAACTTTAAAAATAAGTGACACCCTAATGTATATGTATAGTAGACTAGCTCTACTAGTTCTAGCTCTAGACTAGACTTTTTTTTCTTTCCATACAATTCCAAAAACTTATTTTTTGTCAGCTGGACAATCTTTAAAATTTTTGTAAACATTTTACTTTTTGCCAATGCCAATGATGGTTTGACAGATATTTCATAATTTCAAATGCGTTAAAAAAAAGTTCGACTAACAGAAAAATAACCGTTTTTCACATTTTTGCCTATATCTATAAACTTGACCTGAAATGCACTGCGGGCATTCATGTTCTTCGGTTCAAAAGTTGGCCCTTATTTGTAAACCTGTGTAACTTTAAAATTTAATATGTGTTTCGTTTAAAGTACTTTTTTATTTATTTATTTATTTGGCCAAGTAAGGCCAAACAACAGGTTGTTTTTTATTTATTTTTTTTCCTCACCCCTTTCCTTGTTTTGGTATACAAAGACATGCTAATCGAAGTGGGCGTAATTCGCCCACCTATGACATGAATTCAAGAACACGTCAAAAAGAAAAGGAGAGAAGAAAAGAAAAGAAAAAACAGAAGGAACTTACATACTAACATATTTTAAACAAAGTAGTAGAAAATATGACTGTTAAACTACTGTGCTATCTTATAATTAAAAGGGAACAGTTAAAAAGGCATGGATGGTGATTGGTGATCATTATAAGGATAGATGCTTACGGTGGAAAGAGGTGATTGGATAGGGTACGCTTGAATATGTATTTAGACATAGGTGGTAGGTAGTGCTCGCTGATAGTATTAAATATCATACAACATCTGTTAATTGGTTCGTTGAAAGCGTACGTGGTGTGGTGCTGTGATTCACTCAGAAATCTTGTATACCTAGTTCTCCTTATTGGGTCATTAATTGTTACCTTGTTGGAAATATATTCACTGTCAATGTTTCGGGCAATGACATCAAATATAAAACATGAACAGAGTAGCGATCTTTTGTTGACAACGGTTTCTATAGTCCCGAGGGTTGTACGTGTCTCTCAAGGCAAAAAGTAAGAATTGTTTTTGGATAGATTCTATTCTATCACTATGCACTTCAAAACTTGGGTTCCATAGTATTCAAACTGTGCAATAATATTCAAGAATTGGACGCACTAGTGTGCAATATAGGGTTTTAGTTACCCAGACGTTCTTGAATTCATTTGCGCGTCTTTTAATGAATCCGAGAAGCTTGTTTGCACTGGATGTAATATGATCGAGGTGAAGATTAAAGCGCAGCCTAAAATCTAGGATAGTCCCAAGATCTGCAATGTGATTGATCGTTTTTAGTTCAACCCCATTTAGCTCAAAACTACTATAAAGCATTTTTTTTTTACGAGAATAACTTACAACATAGCATTTATTTTCATTTAGAGAAAGCTTATTTTGATTACACCAATTTTCCAGGGATACAAGTTTATTCTGTACGAAAACTGTATCCACATCAGATTTGGAAACTGGAAAATTGCTCTAGCTAATTTTTGTCGGTGTTTTTATAAAAGTGGCGGTAGTTTTACATTCAAAGAGGTAGCAGCATTGGTATCGCACATAATACATTTTGCTATTTCTTTTTTGCGGACCTAGTTGATTTCTTTTATCTTCCTCAAAAAGAGCTTGAAAAGAGAGCTTTTGTCTCGCAGCGAAAAAGAAATAATCACCCTTATCACGAAGGTCGAACGTCGACTTCGATCGACTAAAACAGCGATCAGCGAACTCGACATTTGCAGTAATAGATTTTATTTGACGGAAATTACAATTGTGAATGTAAGTAAAGATATTTGAAGTGACATTTTGTGAAAATTTAAATAACAAATTTTTTGAAAATTTATAAAAATGGATAGCATTGCTATTTTTTTGGAGAACATAAAGAAAATCTTCCTGTACAGGAAATAAGAAGGATTAGACAAAACATTAAAATCCGCTCAAATGTTTGTAGCTTGGCAGATGCGAAGTAAGTCAATGTGGTACTAGTATTTAAAATGTAAATTTATTGTATTTTATATAAATACTAGCTGAACCCGGTGTGCTTCGCTGCCCACTCGTTATAAAATAAAATTAAAAGTATTTATATATTTACAAAAATTTATTTATTTAATTTTATTTTAATTATTGCAATGCTTCTCCCCTTTTTTGTAGTAAACCAATTAGAATTCAGCACTGAAACGCATGTAATTTGCTTCATGCTCCCCCTTTTTATTTTAAGACCAATCAAAAAGCAGCAGTTACACAATCAGCTGTTTCGCAGTCAGTTGTGGGAGAATGAGAATGGGGTTACCCCACTCTATATTTTAATTAACACATATTACAAAATCAGCTGTTTTGCAGACAGTTGTGTCTATCCAAAATATCCAATGAAATTTCATATAGCCTATTATTCCTTCCAGAGTCATAGTAAAATGCTGTGAAAGTTTCAGGAAGATCGGTCTAAGGGTTTGGCCTCCTATAAAGCACAAACAAACAAACAGGCAGACAGAAATTAACTTTTATATATATAGATTGAAAGCAGATTAATTATAATTAAAGTAAAATGGGGCGAAAAAGGGGGATTTGGTAATAAAAAAATCTATGGCTACCTTACCTGTAGATAAAAAGTACAATATATAAAACTTTAGGTAAATACATATTACAAAAAAAAGTATTTTGTATAGCAAACATTGTTAGTGGTATAAGTAAGTATCTGAATTAAAAAAAGGGGGTGGTGAATTGGGCGTGGTTCATAGTAATATGGCGACGTTAACAGTATTAAGAGCAATATACTACCAAATAAAAAATAATCCGTTGGAAGGAACAAATTTGTACAGACAACAAAAAGTTTAAAACTTAAATTTGGCGTGAAAAGGGGCGTGAAAGGGGGCGTGGCGTAAGAAAAGATTATTTCTACCTCGCCTGGAGTATAATGTGTATACAATTTGAAGTAAATCTGTTAAAAACTATATGGGAGCAATTACATAATTTTAAAAAAGTGGGCGTAAAAGTGGGCGTGGTCGAAAAAAGTACCCTATTAATCATGCCAGAGTCCCAGTTAAATACTGTGAAAATTTCAGGAAGATCGGTCCAGAGGTTTGGTCTCCTATAAGGTACAAACAAACAAATAAACAAACACACATTCCATTTTATATATATATATATATTAGGGCGGGTCAAATTCTGGCTCAGCGAAATTCGTAAAATACATGTAATTTCAAGACTTTTTCTCCACTACAGCATATACAAATTCTGAAAAAAAGCTGTGCGGACTTTCGTAAATAGATTCATACACATACATTCATACATTCATATTTTATAATTGAGAACAAAATCTATTTACGAAAGTCCGCACAGCTTTTTTTCAGAATTTGTATATGCTGTAGTGGAGAAAAAGTCTTGAAATTACATGTATTTTACGAATTTCGCTGAGCCAGACCTCCAAAAAATTCGTCCATACAAATTGACCCGGCCTAATATATATATATATATATAAATATAAATAAATATAAAATAATAGATTTGTTCGCAACTTCCGTTTGACCAAGGAAGCTTTTATGTACGTGCTAGCCGAAATAAAAGCGATTTAAAAGTCCGCTGCCGGGCCTCCGCTGTATCAGCATAATTAAAGTTAGCGGCAACTTTACGTTTCTTGGCTGAAGGAAGCTATCAGCGGGGCACTGGAAACGATTTTAATTTGGGTCTTGCTCAATCTACCATGTCTGGGGTTTTAGAAGAGGTTCTTGAGTACCTACAAGAAGTAATTTGTCCAAAATGGACTACCATCAGTATGATCAGAGAAAAAAAAGCAGATGCAAAGCGGCATTTTTTTTAAAAGAACTGGATTTCCTGGCATTATTGGATGTGTGGATGGTACGCACATCAGAATATTAACACGATGCAAAAACCAGCACCACTTTTATTACAACAGAAAAGGTTTTTCTAGTCCAAGCGCAATGATTGTAAGATATTTATATATATTTAGACTATATGATCAATTACTTAAATTCATTTACTTCTAGGTCTGCGATCACAAAATGCGGATCCGCTTTATAGACCCAAGACAACCTGGAGCTAGTCACGATGCTCTTATATGGAATATCAGTGAGCTAAAGCATTTCATGGAAACAAGCTTTCTAAGCGGTGATAAAAGTACTTGGCTCCTGGTTAAAAAATCTCAACAATTAAAGTTTTATGTTTTTGTTTTAAACATATATATTTTATAAATAAAGGCGATGCAGGATACCCTTTGGAACCCGTTTTGATGACGTTTTTCCGAGCAGCTGCAGAAAAAAGCCCCGAAATAAAATACAATGCCATCCATGGAAAGGCTCGGAACATAGTGGAGAGGAGCATTAGAGTAATGAAAAACATATTTTGAAGTTTACTATCTGCTTGGCAGTTAAACTATTCCCCAGCGAAGGCAACGAAAATTGCGAATGTTTGTGCTGCGGTACACAACATATGTGTGCACTACAATGCCCCTAATATCGCAGAAGTTCAATTCGAGGAAAGTGAACCAACAATTGACGATTTAACAGATTCTAACAGCAATTGGAATAAGGAATCAAATAAAAAATGCAATAAGTGTTGAATAAGAAAAGTAATATTTAGACGAATAAACCAATATATTATACATATTCATTGCAACATATAACGCCAACGCTAGTTTGCTTAAATATGTGAATTAATCTTGATCGATCAGCAAACTCATACTCATACTGAGCCAACGTGCTCACCCGAACGACGCATTCGCCAGCATGATGCTGATTTTATTCAAAGCTGTGTTTTGTCGAGTGATATGATGTGGGTTAGAACTTTGGTGTATGAATAAATCAAGAAAATATTGAGTTTTTCATTTCTCTGGTTCACACAGAGCTAAATGCGCATTTACGAAATCCACATTTACGATCAAGGAAATCCAACTACTCGTTGTAGGAGTAACAGGGACAAATATATACAGTAAATGCTCTAAATGCGCATTTAGCTCTCAGTGTGAAGATAGCATAATCTTTGTAATAGTTTGTAAGATACATAATCAGTAGACTGAAATAATTAAAAAAAATAAATAAAAAAAATTTTCACCAAATTGTACACAATTCCCATTTACTGATGGAGAATGTGTATTCTAAAAAAAAAAATAAAACAAGTGAGCATGTGCGAAGCCCTAAATTAGTTTTAAAACAATAGATAAACACATATTCAGTATATACTGAAAAATCAGCCCGGTGTCAAGCGGTGTCAAATAGGTTCCACCTTCTGGAAGTTTAAAAATAAAATCTTATAATGCAAAAATAGCGCTTCTGGCGGTTTTTAAAATTTCACCAATATATATCCATTTTATCACTATTTTTAATAAGATTATATCTCATACCTTTCACTTGAAATTACATTGCACACATTTAACAAAATTTATTGTATAACACAGCACTTGCGTTTTTAAAAATCCACTATTTTCATCTGATGATCATAATAAAATAATTGAAACTTAATATCTGATTTACACTGCTTATTACTCAATACTTATAATCGAGTGAAAAAAACAATTCTTAATACCGTCTTTTTTAGATCATTACTCATCAACTTTTACAGTTATTTTTCAAAGTGAGAAAATCAATTTTGTCCAGCTGGCATGTTCTACACGATTCACTGTGCGACGCACAGAACTACCTGGTTGACTTATTTGTGCCACTACCTTTTTATTTTCTTTAGCTGACTTAAACCCATAAAATTCTTCGCTATCGTCTTCTTCATTTCCGTTTAAAAACTCCTGCCGCGTTTGATTGAAGGCAAGGATTGAAACAGTATTCTCCGCCTAACCATTTTCTTCTGGTCAGTTGCTGCAAGCTGCAAATTCATTGATTTTTACATCCCTGCTCACGATGATTTCATTAGAGTCTTTCTTGAAAATTCGGTATCTCTTGGTGTTCTCGGCATAACCAACCAATATACCTTCCACTGCAACATCATTCAACTTTCGTTGTTTGCACTTTGGGACTTGTACAAACGTTTGACATCCAAAAACACGAATCATGCTTAAGTCTAGTTTCTTACCGTACCAGTGTTCATAAGGTGTTTTAGGTATTGATTTAGATACCATTCTGTATGAAATTTGCTGAAAGAACACATTCCGCCCACAAATTTTTTGGTGAATTATACTTAGCTAGCATAGCTCGTACCATCTCTACTAAAGTCCTGTTTTTCCGCTCAGCAATTCCGTTTTGCTCTGCACAGTATGGAAAAGTGGTCTGCAAAATTATTCCTTTCTCTTTCAGATAATTTGTCATTTCCACGTTTAAGTATTCACCACCATTGTCGCATCTCAATATCTTCAATGTCTTAGATGTACAGTTCTCACTTCTGCAAGATAAGTAATAAATATCTCAAATACATCACTTTTCCTTGCTATTAAATAAATCTTCGTATATCGGGAGAAATCGTCTATAATTGGTACAAAGTATCTTTTGCCTCCGCTCGAATTGATTTGGAAACGTCCACAAACATCCGAATGGACTAGTTCCAACAATTCATCGGTCCTTGAATGACTTTCTTTCGGGAATGGGTTGCGCGTCAATTTTGACTTTTGACAATTGCTACAAAAATTATCAAGCTTGCAGTCTTGAATTTTAAATTTTTAAAACCCACATCATCTGCAATGCACGCCTTACTTGCTTTGCAGAGCACGTAGAGATTACCCTCCATTTTCGCATCAGCAACAGTAGCGTTGTCAGTATTCCTTATGAAGCATTTTTCACCCTCTAAAACTACTCTCGTGCCCAAACTGACCGTGCTTGTTACAGATAGAAGACTTCCAATCAATTTCGGAACATAGAGAACGTTAGTCAGCAATATTTGATTATATTTACCATTTACATATCCTTGGCCAATCGCTTCGGCATATAATGCGTTGCCATCTGCCATATAAATCTTACTACTTGTGCTGAAAATCTTGTCAAAGAAATCCCGGTTGCTGGTGATATGACTAGAAGCCACAAAATCCTCCACCCAGCCCTTACCTCTGCCACTCAATAGACATATTTGATTCTGCTGCCGGTCATTTCCATTTGTCGTCGAGACATTCTCTTCTGTTTTCTGTTGTGTTTTCCTAAGGTAGCAACCTTTCCTGATGTGACCTAGCTTGGTGCAATGATAGCACTTCAATTGTTTCTTTGTTCCTCCACTTGCACTTTTTAATGCCTCACTTCTCTCCGGCTGACTATGAGATATATCTTCGCAGCGACATTCAGCTTTGTCCAGCAATTTTTCTGCAACATAGTCCACCGATATTGAATCTTCTGGCTGACCTTCGATGGATGTCACTGATGACCCATACGATTTTGGTAAGCTGTTCAAAATAATTGCAACCATTGAATTTCGTATAACTTTTCGTATAACTTTCTCAAGAGATGAAAGTCATGGTCTTGCGTACGTAAATTTTCTCTAACTTTAGCCACATTAGCTTCGCAGATTGTATTTCCCTAATGTAATGTAGTTGGGAGTTTTCCACGCTCATCGCTATTGACGCCATTGCCTTCTGGCTTATCGTCTTATACGCCGCAGTAACAGGACTTGGAGCTTCATCTCGAACAACATCCCAAAGATCTTGCTGCACGAGCATCATTTCCATTTCAAATTTACAATAGTTCTTTCCGTTAAAGGAAAGAAATGACAGCCTTCTGTCCATTTTTTAACACTCTTGCGATATTTTAAATTATGAACTATTATTTTGGATTGCTCCTGGGCCCATAACGTAAAGGCTTTTGAGGAAAAATAACAAAATAATAATTCAACAGTTTTCTTCAATGAAAATTTCAGAACAGAATTTATTCAATATAAAATTTTCTTTCTATCTAAATTTTAATTTCAAAGAACAATTGATTTAAGTTTTGTTGTTAAGTAAAGTATTCTAATAGGAATACTATAAACCAATTAGAATGGTGTAAATTAGGACGTGTCGAAAAATTTAGATCGTATGCTAAGAGGTCTCAAAAGTTGTGTTCAAGATCTACCAAATAAAATTTTAGGAAAAAATAAGGACGTCTTCCTCTCCCGCAAGGACAAAGTTGTTTTTTGAGAAAAACAGTAAAAAATCACGATCTCAAAATGCTTTGATTATTATCAGAAAAACTGCATATCTCTTAAGGGGGTCCTCTGGTAATCTATGCCAAATTTTAGCCTTTTTTCAAAATATTGTGGAAAGAGAACGAGTAAAGATATTTTAGTTCCGTTTTTTGATTTGGATAGCTTAATTTATTGAAAAAAATACAAAATTTTGAAAAAGTGAATTTATGGACCGTTCAGAAAGTTCTCGGCCTGGTAACGAGGTTCTCCGGAAAAAAGGTGGGTCCAAATTGCGCACGATTCCAAGAGTAAACATCGTCTGAAAAAAAAAAAAAATATTCAGTTACTTAGAATGAATGTCCCTATAGCCCCTACCTTGGAAACAAAAATCGAAATTTTTTTAGGGGGGGAGCCGCCACTTTGAAAATGAAAAATCGAATTTCGACCTTTTTTTTTGTAGTCTAGTGTAGAAAAAAATAGTAAACATTATTTTTTTGGCAAGTTTGAGGTAGGGGCTATAGCGGCGTAAATTTTGCGTCGTTTCATGCCTCATATATCAAAATCGGTCAAAAACTGTTTGAGTTATCGTGCGCAAAGTTTTGAAAAACATGGTTTCGAGAAAAACGCGTTTAAAGTTTTGACTTCAATTTTGAGGCACACAAATGACATTAACACATATTTTTTTAATACAATACTTACGAATATTAATCGGCAATTCCAGCCCCATAAAGTGTGCCTTCCTCCATCTCATAAAACGAGTTTTCCATGGCTTTTTGGGCTCTGCGGGCTGTGCGACCCTCTTTCGATGATGCGTACGTTTTTAGCTCTGAGCGTTGAAGTCGTTTTCCGTCGCGAGATTCAGCATACATCTCGGCTTGTGGGCCGATGACAATACCCATTGTTGACATTATTTTTAAAATACTTGTGAAGCCTTCGTTGAAAATGCAGGTTGCCAGAAAATTTGCGATTTCGACTGTGGTAGCACCACAGTGGATATGTTTCGGCGCAAAGGTCCACAAAAGCGAGTTGAACGATTCGTTACAATTTTGCGTTTCACCTCCAGTGCATCGGTTGAGTAGATCGTCGGATGATAACGCTTCGTATATGGGCTTCATTACTTGCAGAACCTTTCCATCAAGTGGGGCGTACGTGTGGTGAAATGAGGCTAATGAGCCTTCTGCTGCTGACTTTTGATAGGCGCACCAGCTGGACTCACCAGGTGGGCAATACATATGTTGTGGATTACTATCACTTGAACTTTTGTGATAATATGTTGACCATATTTCTTTTCTCATGTTTTCCACAGAGTCCTTATTACGTCGAATAGCAAGTCCATAGTAAGTAGTCAGCTCGCTTATGACTTTGTCTGTCAGTTTGCCAGTGCCTTTTCCACCGATGCCTTTGTTTTCTTTTTTGACCTTGCGCAGCCGTGTGCCCATGCGTTTTTGCACGTGAGTGATGCACTCCTTTTTTGTGACAACGGGGTCGCCGTTATACGGATCAAGGTCTATAATGGCCTTGAAGGTTTTGCTGTCGCCATCGCCAATATATTTTTCATATTTTATGCCATATTTTTCAATCGATGAGGCAAACATTTCCTTCACGGCATCTACCTCCATCTTGCCCGCACTCCCACTGTGGTTGTTTGTGCATGTTTTCTAGTGCGATTCGTACCATTCTTCGAAGTCTGCAGAGTCATTTTTTTTCCCCACATTTTGCATGCCTGGCAAAGGCTTGATTTGACAACGGAGTCAACCACTTTTTTGGTATGTTTACCGACGAGCGTAGTGACACCAAAAAGAGACGAGAATCCCCGTTTTTTCCAGGTGCCATCCCCTGAAACGGTCAGCACTGAGGAGTCACAGTCAGGATTTTTTTGTTTCTGCTGTTCCTGCTCTTCTTTAACCGCATTCAACAGGCACTGCTTGTAAACTGCTTTAGCAGACACATGCATGTTTTTCAAGGTGCCATAGTACGCATCAAGGCACAATCCTTGGCATATGTCCATTAATCCGCAGAACATATTAATACTTTCTCTCCCTATTCCAAGCAATCTCATGGCAAATATCAACCGGCGATTTACAACAAAAGATTTACCGACCACCGGCGAAGAATTAATATACTGTGTAGCTTTACATTGGCACTGCAGACTCACTTTGAAGCCGACTCCACGCATACATGTTTTACCAAATCGAATTTTTTGTTTACATTGGGCGCAGATAACCAGAGCAGCAAGCGTTTGGAAAAATGAAAAAAATTCCAAGAAACAGAACTGGAGGTTGTTTTCGATGATGACTTCATTGTCTTGCGTTTTCTTCAATTTTTTGGCCGATGTGCTGGCAAAGTCGGTGTCCTCTACTTGGGAGTTCTGGTTTCCACGGAAATGCCTCTTTTTTGTTCGATACGCGTACTTACGCGGCGCGTTTGGGTGGCTTTTTTTATCCATAGCAAAAAAAAAAACACAAAACGATTTTTCTTTTATTTTACAACAGCAGTTATCGCGCACGCGTAGCTTTCAGCGTTCGAAAATAAACTGAATCTCGTTCGTTTGCTTCTTTCATGTGAACACCTGGGCTCAAAATCATTTCAACCCCTAAATCAAAACATGCATGTATACATACTGCATGTATACATACTGTGTGTGTATATTTTGTAATATCAATACATATTTTGGAAGAATTCCACAGAATTTTCGACTAATGACTGCAGGCAAATAAACAACTTTGCTGATGCGTTATTTTGACGAAAACATACCTACACAAAAATGCCTGTATCTCCTAAACTATTTTGAATTTTGAAAAATCCTTTTGGGAAAATGTTTTTGAGTATCTGAGCAATAGAAATATGAAAAAAAAAATCGAAAAAAAATTTTTCGGATTACCAGAGGACCCCCTTAAAGTAAAAATTTTTAATTTAGTTCTCGATTTTTACCCAAAAGGTCCTGTGTGAAGGATATTCGAATCTAAAGGTACATTCGAGGTAGCACAGAACTTTTGATTCCTATCTGATTGTCTAAATTTTGGCGATTTTGATTATTGTGCTGACGTTTTCCTTAAATTTGTCGAATTAATAATTCGCATATTTCTTGCATATGCATTTTCTTGTTTTTGAGAAATGTAAACTTAAATGCAATTTTTTAACTTTTTCAAAAAACTTAATGTAAGGTTTTATATCTCGGGCAGTAAAAATGGTACTGAAGATAATTTCCCTAATTTAGATTCTTCATATATTTCTGAACAACACCCTGTCCAAAAAAAATCAATTTATAACATCAGGTTAAGACCACGATTTTTTTTCTATTTCGATTTTTTAAAAAATGTTCCGCGCTAGCATGAATTTTATTATTTCGTTAAAACAGCTCAACTCAGCATTCACAAAAATTTTATACTAAACTTTGGAGTTTCTGAGTTTGCCATTCGATGGGTCTCAATTCACTTAACAATTGTTGTCAATTGGTCCAATAACCATAAAGGAGATATGAACAAAATTGTTACATTTCATGCTTGAAGTAACTTTTTTAAATATCAAAATAGGAAAAAAAATCGTGGCCTTTTCCTGCTGTCTTAAAAAAGATATTTTTAGACAGGGTTTCGTTCAAAACTATTTGCAGAATCCGAATTAAGAAAATTATCTTCGGTACCACTTCTGGTGCCCGAGATATAAAACCATTTATTAATTTTTTTGAAAAAGTTAAAAAATTGCATTAAAGTATATATTTCTTCAAAACAAGAAAATACATATGCGAAAAATATGCAAATTATTAGTTCGCCATATTTAAGGAAAGCCTTAACACTGTAATCAATATCACCAAAATTTAGATAGTCAGAAAACAATTAAAACTTTTGTGCTATCTTGAGTGTACCTTTAGATTCGAATATCCTTCACACAGGACCTTTTGGGTAAAAACCAAGAGTAGCATCGTGTTTGCCAAAATATTGTTAGTTCAAGTTTATATTTACTTTTGATTTAACACATATGTAGTTTTTCTTTCAAAAATTAAAGCATTTTGAGATCGTGATTTTTTACTGTTTTTCTCAAAAAACAACTTTGTCCTTGCGGGAGAGGAAGATATCCTTATTTTTTTTTTGGGAGATCCTGACCACCCAATGCAACTTTTGAGACCTTTTAGAATATAAAATTCGGAAAAAAGTTCAGATGGTTCTGATCGTTAAGCATTGATGTTTCAAAAGGAAACGTGTGCCATATGTTGTTCGTAGGGCAATTTACACAAAATATTTGAAAATTTTTTTACAGAAATTACTTTTTAAACTGTAGAACATTGTAAAAATTATAAAAATAATTAGGGTTTTCACAAGCTGTCGTATTGTTGTATACTCGTGTTTTTTCATAACAGTTGTAAATTTTTTGTTGTTACCTTCCATATAAAACTTATTTACGACAATACAATAGCGTTTGATATGTATACAGTTTGTCGTATTTCACCAGTGCTGTTCTTTCTTGTTACGAATTTGTTATTACCGTGTACATTTCATAAGTAGTGATGGTAGTGATGACCATAACAGCTTTTCTTTTTATTTTGCGAGGCAAAAATGTTTGGAGAGGAAATTTAATTTCTTGAAAGTTTTGACGTAGCTTTCTGATTCAAAACAAGATCAAGTTTGTACTTTTCGCTCAAAGCTCTTATTAGGTCTGTCCCCGTACTTTTGTAGCAAAAACTTGCATGTTACAAAATTTGAGGAAGTAAGCAAAAAAAATTATCTTTGAGCAGTAAAAGTTGCAAAAGTACTGAAACGCTTTTTAGTAAAAATTTGCAACTTTTAATCAAACGTCAAGAACATATGTTGTAAATTTGACCAAAAATTCTTTTAAGATCTCGAATATGTCTGAAAAATTAGCTGCATTAAATGATTTTATTGTTTCAAGTGAATCTGAAAGTGGTAGTGATGAGGAAATGTTTGACATTATTGATAAATATGAAGATGAAAACTTAAAGGAGATACCTCCTTGCCTTTTGTCTTTTGTTTTTTTGTGGTATTAGCGCAAATTTTGACATTACTGTCAACACATGTGTTACATGTCCCTAGCTATCGTACCTGGCATGACCGCGCGCCGACTAGCTCAGAATTTACGGGCGCTGTTCTCAACCCGTCATGCCAGGTCGAGGAAGCAAACAATAACTTCCGGTCTGCACCGGAAGTGAAAATACCAAAAGATAAACTCTACTAAAGACAAAAAAAAACATCTCATTTTGTTTTATTCGCAACACTGAAATTGATACTTGCAATGCGAATAGAAACTCTTAGCTCTTCACCACCAGATCAATTCATACGCCACAACCATACATCACACACAAAACAGGAGAAGATGTTATCTCCCGGTACAAACCCATCCTTGGTTATCAGTTGTATTATTCGCTCTCTTTTTTTGTTGATAACCCCATTTACTCGACAGCCAAATTCGCAACTAATCAGATTTTACCACCACATCACAATCACAGAAGCACCCCTGTCTCAAGGCCCCACTTGTTCAATAAATTAAATTGTTTAAAAAGTTCGAGGTGAAGAAATATTATATCTGTTTTTTTTTTTTAATAAATACTTTTTTTCATAGTACATAGCTAGATAAATAGGAGATTCTTTCTTTTCAAGAGAAAATATTCTTTCTTAGTAATTAGAAATTAAAAATTTTTATTTTTTTTCTTATACGTGTGGTAATGAGATCACCGGTTATTCAAAATAAAAGATTCGTCCCAAAAAGGCAACACGTCCGATTCGATCTTAATAAATCATCGCCGCAGATAAAGAAACAAAAAGCAAACACTCCACGAAAAGTCATGGATATGTCGGTGAATGAGGGAACAGGAGCCGGCGAAGACTGCGCGGCAGACGAGTTTTCACGATCTGTCCAAAACCATTACATTATCTGCGCAACAAAAGGCAAACGAAGCAACCGAAACAAATTTTGATCAAACGCAGGCAAATACTGGTGCTACACCGAAAAATCCTTTAGGCAGAAATTTTCCACCCGATTTTGCTGATCCTCCGCGTAGCAATAGGTATAGTGGAAATTACAGAATGGACGCTAATAGGTCCCAGAAGGCAAGGTCATATCAAAAGGAGGCTAGGCCATCTATGCAAGAATTAGAGGCTGAGGTCATCACCGAACAGGTTACTGAAGCGTGTCGTGAAGTAAAAGCGTCGCTAGAACAATCGATAGCTAAACAAATACCAGATGGAATTCAAGTGGGTTTAGCAGAGATGATGAAGCAAATGCACATCATGCTTCAGCCAACATTAAATGCTAGAAACCAAATGCCACCAAACGTGACGCAAGGAGAGCGAAAAGATGAAGTAGAAAATAATCGTCAGCGTCGAGCAGCGAATTTGACATGGTCAAATTCGGCACATATCGAGCAGCCACCACGACGTATTACTGGAGGCTATAGACAAGGTCTACCTCTACACCCAACAACTATTGATGAGAATTTTGGAAATGGCGGCATGCCACAAAATCGATATGGGTCACAACAGGAGGGACCTAGGACAATCGTCGGGTCAATAAAGGTCGATAAATGGGGCCTTATATTCGATGGTCGCAGTGGAGGTACATCTGTCGAAGACTTTGTGTTCCGACTGGAGCACTTGCAACAACAATATGGATGTAGTTGGAATGAAGTTATGCGAGATTTTCACCTACTTCTGAGCGGTGAAGCGAAAGAGTTGTACTGGCTCTACATAAAAACTAATAACGTTTACCATTGGCATACCTTGCGTAACGCACTCCTGAGGCAGTATCGCACTAGCCGATCAAACTTTGAAGTGATGAGGGACCTCGTCGAACGGAAGCAGCAGCCAGGTGAATCGATTGACGCATATTTCCATGCCATCTATAAAATAAGAGCCAAGTTAATAGAGCCATTGCCAGAATTTGAGATGATTAAAATAATAAAGAGAAACCTGAGAGAAAATGTAGCCCGTATGGTGTATCCAATAGCCGTGTATTCTGTTGAACATTTGCGTGAGGAGTGCCATGAAGTCGAGAGGAGTTTTCCACGTCGTGACGTTCGTATGGCGCCACCACCGATCCCAAGATTCACTCGCCAGGTTAGTGAATTAGCCGTAGAGTATTATCAAGATGTCGAGGATGAAGCGATCGACGTCGAAGAAGTGACAGCAGACCCGCAGGGGACCAGTTTGCGACAGCAACAACCAATCAAAAGGGTGTTGATCTGTTGGAACTGCCGTCTGTCGGGTCACACGTTCAGAGAATGTATGTCGTTGACACAGAACATATTCTGTTTTAAATGTGGTCGGCATAACGTGATAACGCCGAAATGTCCTGAATGCAGTCCGGGAAACCAGCAACGGAACGTGATGACAGCGGGAGTTTCACGCTCCAAACAGAATCCCGCAGAGCAGCAACAGTGAACGATTCCGAATGCGCAGATGGTGTAAATAATGCCAGCAGTCGAATAGAATTAGAACAACCTGAAATTATAAAAAGAATTAGTATTTTAAATCGAATAAGAAATAGCAATGAAAATAGAAATAAGCTTAAAACTATCAAACCAATTGAAGACCAAATCCATGAATATTACGAAGCAAGGGAAAGAATCTTCAGCGATGGTGAGCTCATGGGTAGACGAGAAGTGTCGAGAAGGATCCAGCGGGCACGAGAAGGATTTGCCAAAAGAAAATTTATACGCAAGCAAATAGTTGAAGCCGTAAGCAAAGCCGATGAAAACGATCCGAGAGCCTACGCAGACATCATGGTGCAAGGCAAAATAATTCGAGGTCTACTAGACACCGGCGCATCAGTCAGTATATTAGAGCGTGGGTGTAGAGAGTTAATAGAAGACATGAACACCGACGTGATGCCTTTCTTTTCCGTCGTCAAAACAGCAGGTGGGCGCCAACACAACGTCATTGGCAAGGTGAATTTGGCAGTGCGCTATGAAGAACAGGAAAAAGTAATGAGTTTCTATTTATGTCCATATTTAGAACAAAATGTTTACCTTGGCATTGATTTTTGGAGATTGTTCCAGTTAGCTACAGATGTAATAGGCGTGGCTGAAATCAACGTGGAAAAAGTAACAGAGCACTTTAATACAACAAAACTCAGCACAGCCCATGAGCTAACTTCACAGCAGCAAGATCAGCTTAATCAGGTGGTGAAGCAGTTCCGCACATTTGAAGAACATGGCCTTGGTCGCACGCATTTAGAAACACATGAGATCGAGCTGATCAAACGAACGGTACCGGTTAAAGATCGTCACTATCCCATCTCGCCTGCAGTACAAGCCGTTGTATACGAAGAGATCGACAAGATGTTAGAGCTTGGAGTCATCGAAGAAAGCCAAAGTCCGTGGAGTAACCGTACAACTATAGTGCGAAAACCTGGAAAAAATCGTTTCTGCTTGAATGCGAGGAAGTTGAACGAGAGAACCGTCAAAGATGCATATCCGTTACAAAATATTGATGGCATTCTGAGCCG
Organism: Dichetophora obliterata; assembly: GCA_963920525.1. Lineage (NCBI taxonomy): Eukaryota > Metazoa > Arthropoda > Insecta > Diptera > Sciomyzidae > Dichetophora > Dichetophora obliterata. Next base: position 123,084,044 of record OY986437.1, on the reverse strand, counting down.
CATCGACGAAACGCACTTTATTAGCAGCGTAGACTTGAAATTTGCGTTCTGGCAAATCGAGCTGGATGAAAAGAGCAAGGCATACACAGCGTTCACCGTGCCAGAGCGTCCTTTATATCAATTCACGATGATGCCATTCGGCCTATGCAATGCAGCACAACGTCTCTGTCGGCTCATGGACAAAGTAATTCCATCACATCTGAAATCCAATGTGTTTATATATTTAGATGACCTGCTTATCATCGCAGCCGATTTCGAAACACATATGCGAGTCTTAGGAGAAGTAGCCGATTGCCTGAAAAGAGCAAATTTAACTATAAGTTTAAAAAAATCAGCGTTTTGTTTCAAGGAATTAAAATATTTAGGCTTCATTGTAGGAGGAGGCACACTAAAAACAGATCCAGATAAAGTTGCAGCAATTAAGCAGATTCCAGTTCCGCGGTCGACAAGGGAAGTCCGAAGTTTTCTGGGCACAGCAGGGTGGTATCGACGCTTCATACAGAACTTCGCAGCGATTTCAGCACCACTCAGCGACACTCTTAAAAAAGGCACGAAGTTTACCATGACCACAGCAGCGCTCGAAGCATTCAACCGCTTGAAGCAAGCGCTCACATCAGCTCCCGTTTTAAAGCATGCTGACTTCACCAAACGGTTCTGGATACAGTGCGACGCGTCAGATATTGGCGTAGGTGCGGTGCTGTATCAGCTTGACAATAATGAAAACGAAAATCCAGTGGCATTCTATTCACAAAAACTCAACGGCCATCAAAAAAATTACAGCGTGACAGAGAAAGAATGTTTGGCAGCAGTCTTGGCAGTGAAAAGATTTCGACCATATGTGGAAATGATGCCGTTTACGATAGTTACCGACCACGCCAGCCTTAAGTGACTGATGTCCCTAAAAGATTTGAGTGGTAAATTGGCACGGTGGTCGCTGCAGCTGCAAGCATTCGACTTCCAAATCGAACACCGAAAAGGCGCAGACAATGTCGTTGCCGATATGTTGTCACGAGCGATTGAAGAAGCAGAGCTAAGTGGAGACGAATTGCTAGATTTGGAGACCACAGAATTTGCATCGCAAGAATACTTAGAGTTGATTAGGAGCATTAAGGAAAACGAAGAGAGATTGCCAGATTTAAAAGTGGAGAACGGGATGATCTTTAAGAAAACGAGATTTATCCAAAGCGATAATAAGGAATTGTCATGGAAGCTATGGGTACCAGAAGCGCTGACATCGACCGTGATTACAAAAGCACATAACCCACAAAATATAGCACATGGAGGCGTTCGAAAAACACTTCACCGATTGCAGCAATTTTATTATTGGCCACGCATGACGCTACAGGTGCGAAATTATGTCAACAATTGCCAAACTTGCAAAGAGTGTAAAGCGACTAATATAGAGCTTAGGCCAGGAATAGGTCAGGAAGTAATTACAGAGAGACCCTTTCAGAAGATTTATATAGATTTTCTAGGAAAATACCCCAGGTCGCGAAAAGGAAATGCCTACATTTTTATAGTAATTGATAATTTTTCGAAATTCTCACTGCTCAAAGCAATGCGAGAGGCAACAGCAAATAATGTCGTCGATTTCCTAAAGAATGAAGTATTCTATAAATTTGGTGTACCGGAGGTGATCCATAGTGATAACGGCAATCAATTTACAGCGAAAGAATTTAAGAAAATGATAGAGAGCTTCAAAATAACCCACATGAAAACCGCTTTGTATTCGCCGCAGTCAAACGCATCGGAACGAGTTAATCAGTCGGTGCTGACAGCTATAAGGTCGTATCTGGAAGAGGATCATCGCGATTGGGACCTCTATTTGCCAGAAATCGAGTGTGCATTGCGCAGCTCTATTCATGCAGCAACTGGAGTCACACCATTCTTTGCGTTATTCGGCCAAAATATGTTTACCAGCGGCGCAGATTATAAACTGGCGCGCAAGCTAATGTCTCTTAATGAGCCGAATCTTTGGGTCGAAAATCGTGAGGATAGATTGGCGCTTATACGTGAAAGGGTTAAAAAGAATTTGCACTCAGCATACGAAAGGAGTTCTCGGCGTTACAACCAAAGAAAAAGGGAAATAATATTTTATCCCGGACAAGAGGTGTATAAGCGAAATTTTGTACAAAGCGACTTCAAGAAAAATATCAATGCAAAGTTTTGCAGAAAATTTATCAAGTGTCGTATAAGTGGAGCAACAACATGTATAAGCTCGAAACCCTTCAAGGAAAACCCATCGGAACTTTTCATGCGAAAGACATGAAACAATAAGAGCAAGTCAAGACTGCAATGCCTACATACGAACTACTCGAATGATACCAAAGGATATATATTTTTGCAGATAAAAAAAAAATAGTTTAATACTCACTCGCTAGAGATGCAATCAAGAACACGAATTCCATCAAAGCTGTTGAAAAGAGCGATGTCCATGGAGATATGGAAAAGCGAACGGCATGTGGTCCGATTTGGGCGAGCTTTAAAAAAATGGAAAAAAAAACAAGAAAATAAACACAAAGTAAAATAACTTAAATACAAATTAATTTTTAAATACTTCCCGGCAGGTATAGAGAGAGTCAGGAATCTATAGTAAAGTCGTCGTTGCACAAACTTCAGCGTACCTAAAAAGAAAAATTTTATATAGGATAAAATAATGATTTTGTAGTTGATTTTTGTTAAAAAAATAAATTAAGAAAAGAAGATGAATAAAATAAGGATAGCCCGGCTAACGAGGTAGAGCTTTAGACTCTTAATCTCAGGGGGTAAATTAACTTCATGTTTGATACATAGAAAAAAATAATCTCACCTCCAAAGCGCACGAACGTATCACAGTGCAAATTGTCATCAACACGCACACTGTCTTTGAAAATCAAATCGAACAAAGCCAGAGTTTTGTTGCGTGCGTTGTCAGCGGGAGATCTGCAAAAAAATAACATTTAAAAATTAATTAGAAATAAACGTTCATGACTTACCTGCTAAAAAAATATATATAGCAGGAACAACCACCTGGTCACCCTAGCGCTGGTCTGCTTGTCTGCAATGTAAAAATATATGAATGTTGATTTTAATGCAACCTCAAATAAAGATAAGCACTTACTTGTCATTAAAATAGAACAGGAACCTGGCGAATGTCTGATATCATTGAAATAGCCTGAAAAGATATTATTAAAAGATAATTTAATGAATAAACTTACCTTGCCGAATTCTGTTGTTGTTTGCCGACTACTTGTGACAGCTACTGAAGGCAGCCATCATGTTTCAATCAACATCGTACCTATGATAGTAAAAGAAGAATATAGTGGAAAAGTGAGACATAGTAGTAGGGAAATAGTGTTGCCAGAGCAAAAAGTTCATTGATCAGTAGGGAAAGAGCTGGAAGCCGAAAGTTAAGTCGATTCATTCATGAAGGTGCGAATCGTATACCTAATAAATGAGTATGAACGCCTGGTACATAAGATTCCGATTTTTCTTTATAATGTACGGAAAAAGGCCACAAAAGGGGGAAAGAAGGGAAAAAATAAGGAATAGGAGGAGGAAAATCGGGAAGGGTTAGGTGATATATATTTTGGACTTTTTGAGGCAAAAATCGGAAATATATATATAATTCGAAAGAATATATATTAGGTATAGAACAATCTAGAAGGCCGGGAAAATATAGAAACCGCAAAGGCACCAAAAACATCAGGAATAGGGGAAAAGAAGTATGGGAAAAGTTCAGTTAGTTGAGGTTGACGTGAGGGTTCATCTGATGAGGAAAAATTTTAAAGTTTCATTCTGGTGCAAAGTCTAAGAAAGAGAAGTCAGTGAAGTGAAAAAAAACATATATATATTTAAAAGTTAAAAAAATAAGTTTAAAAAAAGAAAAAGTATATTATAAACTGATAAGGACACAGAAAAGGAGGAAAAAAGGACAATTGCAACATTTACACAAATTTTGACATCAGTGGACAAACTACGAGTGGCAAGGAATTTAGAGGACGAAAGTTTCTAACAGCGGAAGGCAGAAGGAAGTAGCCCAAACAAGGACTAGTGAAGGCAGGAATTAGAAAGAAAAGAGGATAGATTCAGGATCACCAGATTGTGTCTTTTTTGTTGGAAGAGCAAAAAGAATATTTTTTTAATCATCAACGCAAGGGACCTGGTGAGTAGTTTTATTTTGTGTTGTGTGGCATTAGGCTAAAAGTGATTTTTGCAATTAGAATAAAAGGAGAGAGAGAGGCCATAGAAAGGACGATTGCCCAAGAAATTGAAATCGGTGCACGGCAGCAGAAAATTTTTAGCAACAGCGGATATCCGGTGCTCGGCGGATGTAACGAAGAAAAAAAAAGATAAGTGCTTTTAAATTTAATTTATGTCCTAGCTGATATTCAGAGTCCTTTGCGTTTCAACGAATTAAAATTAGAATTCTTACAAAATATTAAGAAAACAAAAAATATTAAGAAAAATATGTTTCCAACAAATTAAAATTAGAATTCTTCCAAAAAGAAAAAAAAATATAAAGATAAATATGCTTTCGAAATTTTATATATTACGTGTCCGAAAACTGAAACACCTGCAAAGGAAAAAAATTTAAAAATATTGCAGGCCGAATATTTTAAAATACTCAAGTTCCCACGAAATAAAAAAAAAATAATTGTAGTCCGAAAATTCAGATAATTGCATTCCAATTAAAATAATTGTATTAAAAAAAAATAAATAAATTAAAAATTGCATATCGAATAGTTAAAATAATTGTATTCTGAAAAATAAAAAAAAAAAATTTCATATTGAATAATTGAAACATTGCACTAAAAAAAAAAATTATAAAAATTTAAATACCGAATAAACAAAAAAAAAATAATCTCTAAGAAAAGAAAAAAAAATTAAAGAAGAATTTTTTGTCAATTAAGCATATACATATATATATATAGAAAAGAAGCCTGTAAAGAAAATTATATGTTTCAATAGTAATGTACAATGTACAACAATACAAGTATTTAAAAATCAGTTTCTTTGTAAAGTGTGAGGCAATGAATGAGTGGTAATAAAATTTTTTTTTGTGTTAAGAAAATGTCCTTCGGGATGTGTTACTACTGTTCTACAGTCGACTTCGTCCTAAGCGAGCTCCTTTAGGTAGGAATAAAACAATAAAAAAAAACGGAAAAAAAGATAGAGAAAAATTTGTCCGATAAGAAAAAAAAGAGGCCCAAAATTTTACAATATTCCGAAAACTTATTGACTGCCCCATTATATAAAAGCGTTGTTAATTGCTTTGAATTATATTTATTAACCATAAATTGTGTTTTTTTTTCATGTTTGTTTTCTTACTTTAATTAATTCTTTTTGTATTAAAAATTGGTTTGCATAATTAACATATATATATGGTATTTGATGTACAATTTATTTTGATTAACATTTGGTCATAAAGCGATTTCTTAACAAAATGGAGAAATAAGGAAATTCGTAATTTTACAATGGTATAAAAAAATAAATCTTTTTGAGTGTAACGATTAAGATTTTTCACCGGGTATATTAAATAATTACAATTAGGTTTTTTTTTAAATGTAAACTAAGTTTAACTTAAAGATATTGTAGAATAGTCTGGATAGAGATGAATCTGAAAAGAGATAGAAGATAAGAGAAGAAAGAAATTAATTAAATTGTGAATTAAAGAAAATAATTAGTTTCGTAGTTTTTTTTTTTAACAAACATAATGAAATAAGATGTAAGAAAATGTATAAAATAATATAATGTAGGATCCGATCTGTTGTAGTCTAACTAATTATCTGAAAAGAAAAGGAAATAAACAGAAGAATTGTAAAAATGTTAGATTTTTTTGGCACTAATTTTGTGATTAATATGTTAAGTAAATTAAGTAAGCTGCTAGCTGAAAAGAAAAGAAGATAAGAAAATAAAATTTTTGTTGAAATATTGTAAAGCTGAAAAGAAATAAAAACGATAATCTTAGAAAATTTTTATAAATAAAGATGTGAATTGTTATTAGCCAAATTAATATGGTCTGCTAAATCTTTTTAAGTGGGAGCATGGAGACAGGGGTGCTTCTGTGATTGTGATGTGGTGGTAATATCCGATTAGTAGCGAATTAGGCTGTCGAGTATATGGGGTTATCAACAAAAAAAGAGAGAGAATAATACAACTGATAACCAAGGATGGGTGGGTACCGGGAGATAACATCTTCTCCTGTTTTGTGTGATGTATGGTTGAGGCGTATGAATTGATCTGGTGGTGACGAGCTAGGAGTTTCTATTCGCATTGCAAGTATCAATTTCAGTGGTGCGAATAAAACAAAATGAAATGTTTTTTTTTTGTCTTTAGTAGAGTTTATCTTTTGGTATTTTCACTTCCAGTGCAGACCGGAAGTTATTGTTTGCTCCCTCGACCTGGCATGACGGGTTGAGAACAGCGCCCGTAAATTCTGAGCTAGTCGGCGCGCGGTCATGCCAGGTACGATACCTAGGGACGTGTAACACATGACAACTTCCAAAGTTTCACTAAACGAAATTTGTGTAGCAGAAACTTGCAACTTTTCTCAAGGAGGGAAATGTTTTACTCTCTGATTATCACTCTCTTTTGCAAGCTTTTGGTGTAGGGGAATGGAAATTAGTAAAAAGTAGTGAAAGTTTTCGAAAGTTTTCGCAAACTAGCAGGTACGGAAACAGCCCTATTATTTAATTATTTTCGTTTTGTTTTGGCATTTAAAAAAATTTATTTTCTCCAAGCATCTGTCTGTTTCTTCAGGCAGCTATATTCATACGACATACAACAAAATAAACCCTTAGGGTATGTTCACAGTTGTTGTATTTTTTATTGAAAACGCAATACGACACACAACAATACGACAGCTTGTGAAAACCCTAAATATTTTAAGCAAATTAATTTTCATCAAAACAATCATTGGGGCTTAGTTGGCCCTTGATTTTAAATAAATGAAACTTTGTGTCAAAATTAAGCAATTTTTGCGGATAAATGATGTGTCATATGAAAGAGTAGGGAAAATAAAAAATTAAAAAAACTGTGCAACAAAAAATACCTTTTGGCCGATTTCTGAGCACAAATTCGGTATTTTAGAGGGTTTTTGAAAACAATATAAAACATTGAATTGGGGAGGTAACGGTAAATCTTTTCTCATTTCTTCATATTCACTTAATTGAACTTTCAGAAAAGGAAAGTTTGATGAAAATCGATTTGAAAATGGCGGAGATTTTTGCTTGCTAATTCAAAACTTGAAATTTCAATAGTTTGTTTATCATACTGAGGCTTAAGAAAATGCGTTATACTGAGAAAGTATATAGTTTTTGAGATATTAATATTTTTATTTTTATAATAAATAATTATAATGTCATAATAACAGGAATTTTTTCAACATACTATCCGTTCGAAATATTTTCGAAGAAGTTTTAGTTTACTTTTATTTTTATTAATCAACGACTTTTTATACAAAAATGCGTAGTACTGAGAAAATCTATAGTTTTTGAGATATCGCCAAAAGTTTGACATCTTAATAACGGATTTTTTTTAAATTTAAGAAGAATATACATATTTATGTAAAGAATCTATGTTAAAAAATTGAATTTTTTAATAAAAAATTTTAAAAATTTTGTACCCAAATTTTTTATAACCCTGTTATGCAGGACTTTTTCAAAAGTCAAAAAATAAAAAAAAAAAACCTAGGCAAATTTATGTTATCATAACAATTATCTACAGTTTAAAAAAGATATTTAAATTAAATTTAGTCATTTTTAAACATTTATACCATTTTTTGATAACACAGGTTTACAAATAAGGGTCAACTTTTGGACCAGAGAAGACAAAAGTGGTGCTTTATGTATTTTTACGAGCTGAATTCAAATCCTGAGTTAGTTTTCTTTTATCAGCTCGAGTTTAGGAGTTATAGACAAAATTAAAAAACATTTCTTTTTCTGATAACTTGACTATATCTTTTTAACGCATTAGCCGATTTTAATTGTCTTTAATAGGTTTGATTAAAAAATACTAGGTCTAACTACAACTGTTTACAAAAGCTCATTGCCTTTTGTAGTTTTAAAGATATCAGCCTTCAAAATGAAAAATTTATAAAATTGTTAAATTTTTTGTCATGTTTGCAACTCTGTAACTTTTTTCTTCCATTTATTTTCAAAAACTTTCTTTTTTCAGATAGAATATCTTATTAGCTTTACTTACTTACTTACTTAGTTGGCGCTACAACCGTATGTCGGTCTTGGCCTCATCTAAGAATTTGCGCCAGCCATTTCTGTCTTTCGCTTGCTGGCACCAGTTGGAACTTCCAAGCTTTGTCAGGTTGTCCTCTGCTTGGTCTTTCCAACGTAGATGCAGTCGTCCTCTTCTGCGTTGACCGCCGCTGTAGGACGGGCATGATGAGCGATTTATAGAGCGTGATTTTCGTTCGTCGAGAGAGGGCTCTGCTTCTCAATTGCCTACTGAGCCCAAAGTAACACATGTTGGCAAGAGTTATTCTTCGTTTGATCTCAATGCTGATGTCGTTGGTTGAGTTAATGCTGGATCTCAGACAAACGAAGGCCTTCACAACCTCGAAGGTGGTTTATTGTCAACGGTAACGTGGGTTCCAAGACGCTGAGACTGTTTGTTTGTTGACACCAAGTATTTCGTCTTATCTGCATTCACTGCCAGACCCATTCGACTTGACTCTCGTTCTAATCTGGATAATGCTACACTGACTTCGCGCGTATTATGGCCAATGATATCGATGTCATCAGCATACGCAAGCAGCATAACACTCTTCTTATTAGCTTTAGCAACCTTTTTTCTTTTGAAAAGATCTTTGACAGTTTATGAATTATTTAGAAAAGTCTGAATTTTCAGCCGCTTGAAATTTTTTATAAAAACTATAGTTTATTAAAAAATTTCTAAAACTATCTAAAACTACGTTTACATATAGAGATTTAAATGATTTAGAGAGATTAATTCATAAATCTGTCAACGGTAACGTGGGTTCCAAGACGCTGGGACTGTTTGTTTATTGACACCAAGTATTTTGTCTTTTCTGCATTCACTGCCAGACCCATTCGACTTGACTCTCTTTCTAATCTGGAAAATACTACACTGACTTCGCGCGTATTATGGCCAATGATATCGATGTCATCAGCATACGCAAGCAGCATAACACTCTTCTTATTAGCTTTAGCAACCTTTTTTTTTTTTGAAAATATCTTTGACAGTTTATGAATTATTTAGAAAAATCTGAATTTTCAGCCGCTTGAAATTTTTTATTAAACTATAGTTTATTAAAAAATTTCTAAAACTATCTAAAACTACGTTTACATATAGAGATTTAAATGATTTAGAGAGATTAATTCATAAATCTTATTGAATTTTATAAGACTAGCCATAAAAAATTTATCCTCATTCTGAAGTTGTTTAATAATTAATCTCCTTGCTTATCTTCTAAAAAAGTTTGAAAGTGTAAATATTGGGAATTTCAAAACGGACTTATTGAAGGTCAATATCGGCTATATGGTGGCGGTCATATGATCCCCGGTCACGTGTTTTCCTGCTAAAACACAAATGTTGTGAACAATTTCACAACGCAACCTGATTTTACCCCATGTTTTAGTTAAATTTTTTTTTTCCTTGTTCACTCTCTAAAAGTTCCCATTAGCATTGAAACAACCACAATTCATGACGTGCCCTTGACCGCCACCATAACATAGCCCTAACCTAAAACAAAACAAAAGGAAACAAGGAAATATCGAAATTAATCTCTTTCAAACTAGTGTAAAAAAAAGATTTTCTTAATCGTGTTTGTTTTAATCTCGAATGAAAACGTAGTATAAGATATTGTCAAAAGGTAAAAAGTATACTAGAACTGCAGAATTTTTCTATATTTTTTATTAACTAATAATAATTATGTTTAGAAACTCTTACCACTTGTAAGAGTAAAAAAAATTTTCGCTAGTTTCGCCTAAGTTGTCGGGAAAGATATCCAAATAAGAATCAAGAAAATTAATTTTTAACGACATTCAGGCACCTATTTTGCAGTAGTTCTTCAAAAGTTTCTCAACAACTTCCTTGTAGTCATTACGCTTTCTATTACCTAGTAAATTTTGAACAACCTAGAGTTTTTATAAAAAATTTCAAGTGGCTGTAAATCCAGACTTTTCTAAATAACGCATAAACTGCCAAAGATATTACCAAAAGTAAAAAGTTTTCTAAAGCTAATAAGATATTCTATCTGATAAAAGAAATTTTTTGAAAATAAATAGAAGGAAAAAAAACGTTACGGGGTTGCAAACATGAAAAAATTTAACAATTTAAAAATGTTAAGCTTTGAAGTCTGATATCTTTAAAACTACAGAAGGCAATGAATTTTCGTTAACAGTAATAGTTGGGCCTTGTATTTTTTAATAAAACATTTTAAAGACAATTAAAATTGGCTAATGTGTTAAAAAGATTAAGTCCAGTTATCAGAAAAAGAAAAGCTTTTTATGTTTACCTATATCTCCTAAACTCGACCTGATAGAGAAAAACGGACTGCGGATTTGAATTCAACGCGCGAAAATACATGCATGTCACGGATGAAGCTCGAAATTTTAATAAACCAATAGATTTGTAGTATTTAGCTTATTTATTTCTATAAAATATCTCAATTAAAACTTTATAATAAACTTAAAGATCAAAGTAATCTTACCGCAGTTTGCGCTCCAATCTGTTCTCCGTGACAAGTGAAAGACAATGAATTTGCTAATTTTGACAAACAAAGGCAAAGTAAAGTTAAAGAAGAACAATGAACATTGAACAAAAGGAACAGAAAGAAATGAGAACTGCGGTAATATTTAATTCAATTTCCCAGTGGACATTCTGCTACATTGATGTTCCCAGTAGACGTCCTGCTATATTGATGTTCCCAGTGGACGTTCTGTTACATTCCCACCTCCGTGGATCAACTCACTCGATTCACCACAATCCAAGTCAAGAACGGCCAACTTGGACACTGGCCGACGTAAAATGCCCGTTTTGGTTCGTACATCTGCTCGCCGTATTACTGAATCTTTGCCACAATAGACTCTTTCTACCCTGCCACGACACCACTGTTTCCTTGCCATGTTTGAATCACACACGAAGACTAGATCTCCTACCTGCAGTGCTTTCGTTTTCTGACACCACTTTGTGCGGCGTGTCAATGTTGGCAAATATTCAGTAATCCAACGTTTCCAAAACCGATCCCTTAACTGACGCGCGATTTGCCACTGTTTCCGCACAACGATTGGTTTTCCTTGCACCTCCAGCGCCCGAGGTGTTTGAGCAGTATTCGCCGCGCCTAACAAAAAATGATTCGGTGTAAGCGGCTCTTGCTGGTCGACCGAAATGGGTAGGTGCGTTAATGGTCCCGAATTTACAACATTTTCCGCCTCAATGAGAAATGAATAGAGCGTATGCTCTCGTGGAGAACTTTCCTTAAGCGTATGTTGCAGCACCCGTTTCACGCACTGGACCATACGTTCCCAAATACCACCTTCGGACGGATTGCATGGGCAATTAAATATCCACTCTAGTCCTTTCGACGACATTTCATCTTGAAGTCGACCACAGTCAAACACCTCATCGAACTGTTTTGCAACCTGGTCAGCTCCAATAAAGTTCTTGCCATTGTCGCTGCGAATTCTTGCCGGCAGTCCTCGACGATTTGTAAAATTTCTAATTGCCAAAAAACATGCATCAGTTGACAAGTCATGAGCAATTTCCAAATGGATGGCCCGTATGGTGAGGCATGTAAATAAAGCCACCCACCGCTTTTCCGTGCACCGCCCTATTGTTACCGTTAGCGGACCAAAGTAGTCCAAACCAGTAAATGAAAATGGCCTTATGAATGGCGTCAACCGATCTTCTGGTAGAGGTCCCACACGTTGCAGCTTGCAATTACCTTCCGCAAGACTTGCCTCAACCGAGGTACCCAGAATCGTTGTCGAATCTCACAAATCGTTGCCTCGTGGTTTTGATGCTTCATCAAACGATGGTGATGAATTAATAATAAATTTGTAAACAAATGGTCTGACGGCAGAATAATCGGCCGTCTTGTGCTATATGGCAACCAGCTAGCTGCGTCAATTCTACCATTTACGCGTAAGATGCCTTCACTATCTATATATGGCGTCAAAGTATATAACTCACTATCTTTATAAAGGCTTTGATTGTTCTTAATTCCATTGATCTCGTTGCTATACACCTCTGCCTGCACTTGTCGTATTATAACTGCTTCAGCCATCTCCAGGTCGTCTACAGTCAAGCCTTCTACCTCACCCGCACTGTATGTTTTTCGACAACGCTTAGCAAATTTTAGAACCCAAGCCAATGTCCTTTTAAGTTTAATAAAGGAAGAAAACCGATTTATGTCTATAAAGTTATTGCTTACAGTAAATAGGGTGAATTTGGGGCGTGTTGCGTGTTGCTCTTCGTCGCCGTCATCTTCTCGAAGCTCTTCGTATGTTTCGGATGGCCACATATTCTTCTCTTTCAACAAAAAATCGGGCCCTTTTAACCATCGTGACGAAGAACTCAACTCAACTAGAAACTTGGACCGAGTGGCTTCATCAGCTACATTTCTATCAGTAGGTATCCATTTCCAGTTCGATACCTCAGTAGCGGCAAGAATTTCAGCAACTCTATGTGCCACGAATGGTTTGTAGCGACGCTGCTCCGATGTAACCCACTTGAGGACCGTTTTAGAGTCCGTCCAAAGGACACAGCTAGTGACACACAGAGTGTGACTTTCGATTATATTCTGCATCAAACGCGTTCCTAGTACAGCCGCCTGCAGTTCCAAACGGGGCACGGTCAATGGCTTTAAAGGTGCACACTTTGATTTGGCGCAAACAAATGATACCCCTACATTTCCATCAACATTAATGGCTCTCCAGTACGAGACTGCTGAAAACGCCTCTTCGCTGGCGTCGACAAAGATATGTAATTGTAGTTGCTGTGGCTCACCTTGCTTGAAGTAATGTCGAGGGATTTCAACATCTACAACCTTTCTCAAGTCTTGACGCCATCTGCTCCATGCTTTATTAATGTGATCAGGCAGACATTCGTCCCAGCCTATGCGATGCCTCCAAACTTCACGCATAATTAATTTTGTAATTATCAAAAAATTGCATAAAAATCCCATAGGATCAAACACCGACATTATTGTACTAAGCAACTCTCTTTTGGTTGGGCATCTTCTTCCATTAATAACCTCGGCATCAACATAAAAAAATTTTAATTGAAATCTAAAGGTATCACTTCTGGGCTGCCAATACATTCCAAGAATTTTTTCCGTTGCTAGACTGTCTTCAGACCAATAGCTGTAATCCACTCTAATACTTTTATCGTCACCCTCCAGTGCCTCAGCTACCTCCAGCGAATTTGATGTAAAATTGCGTAGTACAAATCCTGCGTCTTGGTGTATGTCGCGCACTTCTTTTGCTATATTAATTGCTTGCGACACTGATTCGAAGCTATCAACGAAGTCGTCGACGTAGTGGTGCTCCAGAATGGAGATAATAGCTCGAGGGTCATTATCACGATGTTCCAAAGCATTTGTTGCTTTGACATGCTGAGCTATACACGGCGAACAAGCAGCTCCAAATGTCATAACGACCATTTCATAAACATCAGGTTGACGGCTATCATCTCCATCGCGCCAAAGAAATCTTTGGGAGCACCTATCTTCTGGCCGGACTACCACTTGGTGGAACATTTCTTTAATGTCCGCGCAGACGGCCACTGCTCCAACTCGGAAATTATAGAGCACTGATGGCAGTGGTTGATACTGCTGTGGGCCTTCCAGAAGATGAGCATTCAATGAGGTACCATCTACCATGGCAGCGGCGTCGAACACTAAACGTATTTTACCCGGCTTGTTTGGGTTCACGACGGCAAAGTGGGGAAGATACCATGTTCTTGGTCCGATTATTGTAGCTTCTGCGGACGGTAGCTTGCGTGCATACTGCTTGGTGACATAATCTTTAATTATGTTAATATAGGCGCTAGAAAAACTGGAATCACGCTTAATTTTGCGTTCAATTGCGACCAATCTCTTTTTGGCCATATTGTTACTATCTGGTAGCTTTGTGTTATCGTTTCTCCAAAGGAGACCAGCTTGAAATCGGCCATTTACTTTGGTGGTGGTTGTTTTAAGTATACTATGAGCTCGTATGTCATCTTTCGATTCAAATGCTGGTGCCGGTCTAACACCAAAGCTATCTGTCAGAAAATAATCAGCCACTAACTCATGCAAGCCGTCCTCACTTGTTTGACTTAACATCAGGCAAGATGAAGTTGTTGCCACAGCGCCCTTTGTTGGACCAAACACGACCCATCCTAAGTCAGTTTTGGCTGCGTATGGTCCCCCTTCGCGTAACTTTATGGTCTCTGTCGGCAAGCCCAGATGGCAGTGGTCCAAACCTATTAACAATTTTGGAGTTATGTTTGAATATAGCTGTGCTTATTAAAACAGCTACTATTACAATTAATATCATCTGCTTGGAGGCTTTGCACTGGCAAACTCAGGTTCGATACTCCATACACATTACTCAATTTATACCTTTTGTTTTTACCGACACCACAGATATGCATGTCAACAACTGTCGCCGGTTCTTGTGCAGCTCGCCCTCCAAACCACTGTACATTTAATCGACGTTGGTTGCCTTGAAGTCCTAGTTCTTCTATAAGCGTATCATCAATCATTGTTATTGCGGAGCCCTCGTCCAGCAAGGCATATGTTTCAATTTGTTTATTTGGCCCATACAGCAGAACTGGTAACACGCGAAACAACAAATTATTTTTATTTTTAACTGCGCTGGATGCGCAACTAAGAACGGCTTCGGTTGCTCTTACAATCTCTGTAGCTGCATATGATGTTGATGGAGTCTCGCCTGTTTGCTTCATTTCTAGCGTGTTGCTATTAACTTTCTTATTTTCATGTAAATATTTATGATGACCTTTTTGACATCCATCAACAAGACATGATTTGCGACGTCGACAGCTACGAATCGAATGACCAACTTCTAAACATGCGAAGCAGATGCGAATACGTTTTGCTTCAATCCATCGTTCGTTAACGCTCAGTCCTAAAAACGTTTTGCACTCAAAAGTCTTGTGTCGTCCTTGGCACACAGGACACTTTATGGCATCATTTCGTTGATGTGAAGCGGCATGAAGTACCACGCGTTTCTTGGGTTCTGCTGACGATCTAAATGTATTATCCTGAACTGTACAAATAAGGATAGCTATCTCACTCAGCCAATTGCTGAAATCAGTAACAGTGGGATATGGTCTGATTTGAGCTGCGTATTTTGCCCAGTCAATTCTTTTACTCATTGGAAGTTTTCCAATTAGCTCGTCGAGCAAAGTAGGGTTCGACAAATGCTGCTGACCGTTTACAGATTTCAAGAAATACGGCAAGGTTTCTTGCTTTGGTTGCAAAGGGTATTAATCTTTCAACTGCAGTCTCTGGTATCGGTGCAACTTCACGAATTTGGCGCAACTGACTCCTTATTAGCTGTTCGGGGCGACCAAAGCGGAACTGGAGTTGCTCCATCACAGCAGACACGTTGTCAGGATGAATTAACAATGACTTAACGGTCTCCCTGGCTTCACCTTTTAAACATTTCTGCAAGCGTTGGCTATTCTCTAAATTAGAGTAATTATAAATGGCGGTAGACTGAGCATAAGCTGTAGCAAACATTGGCCAATCCTCGGCTTGACCACTGAATTCAGGTAAATCCTGAACTTTCCGTAAAATAGCTGAGTGAGTTTGTGCTAAGCAGTTAGTGTCGTAGGAATGAAAGCTTCTGTTTGCAGGCGATGGTTGTGATCCTAGGTTAGTCGGTATTGCAGTTTCATTACTATGAACAAGAAATGTTCGATGTATTGTTGGCAGCAGCGGTGCAGCAATCATATCAGTGGCAGCTGCATTAGAGGCTAACGGATTCGATGGCGTGACTATGTTCGCGACTGTCGCGCTAGGAAAAAACAAAGATGATGCAGCTGTATTGGTGCTTAACGGAATCGATGACGTGACTATGTTCGGAACTGTGGCGCTAGAAAAAGACAAAGATGATGCAGCTGTATTGGTGCTTAACGGAATCGATGACACGGTTATGTTTGGAACTGTGGCGGCAAATGAAGATGAATACGTAGCTGCAACTGTTGACGTCGACGGCGCAGCCACTTCGAACGTTGGTGCTGTTTGACTTTGAAGAGCCTTATTTAATGTTTGACATTGAATATTACTCACCTGCAACTTAATTTGGGCACTTTTAAGCTCCAACGCGTTCCAACGCGTTAAGTTGCCTTTGCATATTTTGTAGAATTTCATCTCTGTCACTTTGAGTGCATGATATGTTGGCGGAGCCCGCGGCTTCGGCGGCTATGGCTGGGTTTTGGTTTGTTCCTGCGGCGGCAGTGGCAGAATTTTGGTTTGTACCTGCGGCGGCATTGGCAGGATTTTGGTTTGTACCTGCGGCGGCAGTGGCAGGATTTTGGTTTGTACCTGCGGCGGCACTGGCAGGATTTTTAATGGCACCTATGGCGGCAGTGGCAGGATTTTTAATGGCACCTACGGCGGCAGTGGCAGGGTTTTTAATGGCACCTACGGCGGCAGGGTTTTTGTTAGAATTTTCCATATCGCTAGAACCTGAAGCTATTACTGTAGTAACTTGTTGCTGTTGAAATCGCGGACTTTTCCTTGTTGGTGTGCGTTGCATTCCTCTCCCTCACATACACATCAATTTGGCAGAAGCAGCACTGTTTGCTTCTAAATGCAGTAACACAAGCGAACGTATTATACTTCTCGGCAGAGGAAGCTTTCGCTTATGCGAAATAAAGATTGTCACGGATGAAGCTCGAAATTTTAATAAACCAATAGATTTGTAGTATTTAGCTTATTTATTTCTATAAAATATCTCAATTGAAACTTTATAATAAACTTAAAGATCAAAGTAATCTTACCGCAGTTTGCGCTCCAATCTGTTCTCCGTGACAAGTGAAAGACAATGAATTTGCTAATTTTGACACACAAAGGCAAAGTAAAGTTAAAGAAGAACAATGAACATTGAACAAAAGGAACAGAAAGAAATGAGAACTGCGGTAATATTTAATTCAATTTCCCAGTGGACATTCTGCTACATTGATGTTCCCAGTAGACGTCCTGCTATATTGATGTTCCCAGTGGACGTTCTGTTACAATGCAGAAGCATTTTCGTCTTCTCTGGTCCGAAACCGTGTATACCTGTGTAATTACACAAAACAAACACAATACTTTTTATATTTTTCATTTGATTTAATAAAACTAAATACTTTAATTTAAGATTTCAAATTTTTTCATAATATTTAATACTTTTATCGCAGGCGAAGCAGCGAGTATTTTCTAGTATGAAATAAACCGATTAATTGATTTCAACATATTATATTACTTTACATGCCAGCCATCAGAATTTTAACTAGTATTATTGACTATATAAATATGACTATATAACTTGAAGGTATAATTTAAAAGACATAAAATTTAATATCATTAAAAGCTATTCCACATTTAGCCGCTTTAAACTTGTTTTGTTTTCTTTTATGCTTATAATCAGCGGACCTGCGCTGCTAAATGCATAAACCTATAGAGGAGACTGCCCACTCCCCTATACTGGCTCGCGAAGGTCTGTAACAAACTTTTCCCAGTCCTTGGCTAAGCTGTCA
The DNA here is from genome assembly GCA_963920525.1 of Dichetophora obliterata. Lineage (NCBI taxonomy): Eukaryota > Metazoa > Arthropoda > Insecta > Diptera > Sciomyzidae > Dichetophora > Dichetophora obliterata. The sequence goes on along the minus strand of OY986437.1, from coordinate 123,066,335 downwards.
GATGATCCAAGTCCCACGACCTCGGCGCGGTCTCTGCACACCTAGCTATGCGTACGACCTTCGGTATTAGCTAAGTGAAAATTTGGGTAGGGTTGCTTCGGGCTATTGAATGCCTGGGGGTTACAGAGAATAAAATTAGATGCAGAGGGTTAAGAGGTTTAATATCAATCCAAACGGACACAAAAGTTTAAATTGAAAACCGAAAATGAATGAAAAATACAGAAGAAAAACGATAGCTTGGACTGGTGACGGTGATTCATAATGGTGGATGGGAAGATGTGTTATTCTCCCATCCAATTTATACCCGCCCAACCTTCATCTGTTTAAAGTTTTCAGGAGCCCAAATAAAGATTTTAAAACACTTACCAAGCTGTAGATGACGCTGCCATACAGCAGGGGTTGTATTTAGCCACTCTGCTAATCACTAGCTGCCGTAGATGAAGTGGTTGTGGTTTATACCCCAAAATGGTACGTTATGTTTATTTTATTTTGGATTTTATGGATGCTTTATCCAGAAGTTACTGCCACACACCATGGTTCGGTCCAAAAGAAAACGAACATAAACTGGGTGTAGACCAGTGGTGCCAACTACGCGGAAATTACGGAATATCACACAGAATTTTCGTAGATTTAGCATATTTTTCATCAAATTTTATGTCAAAAATTTTGGAATGTTAAAAAAATGTACGTATCACTAAAATATATACTTACATAATTTGTTTATTTTTAGAAATTTTCGGCATTTTTATTAATATTAATATTAGATGGAATATTAGATTCGTATTAATAGTAGATGAAAAACTCTGAAGTTTATGAAAAAATTCAAAGGATTTGGGTGTGGCGAAGTATATAAACGTATAAGATCATAAACGTATAAGGGGTCTGTAAGTTAGAAATAACAAAAAAATTAGAAAACATTAGAAATTGGAAAATTTTCATTTCGTAATGCAGCCGTTCAACTCTAACCTAATGCATTTTTTAATTATATTTTCTTTTGTCTTGATGTTTATAAAAATTAATCATTAATGGGTTAAAATAAAATTAAAGTGCCTGTAAAATGTATTTCAATGTTATTGTATTTGTAATAATTACAGATTTAATAAATCGAATGTTCCTTTAAAATGAATAAAAGTTATGTTTTATGTTAAGTTCTTAAGTTTTAGTTATAGTATAACTAAAAGTAATAGTTTTTAACAATTTTTACTTTTAGTTTTGTTTTACGTTGTTTTTAATTTTTATAAGGGTAATGCAAATTTAAGATAAAAAAATTAAATATACAAAAAATTTGTAAAAAACTATTAATGACTTCAATTGAGTAACTGAAGCACAGCCGCGAATAACGTTTGCAAATCCACTTTTTGAAAAACCGATTTAATGCAGATCACCGTTAACATGACTCTCTTACATTGCCTTTACATCAAATCAGCCAAAAATATGCACCTTATCGCAATTAAAAAACAATAAGAAAGTGTCAGTCTGTGGAAGAACGTTGCAAGTTACATACAAAATTATTAGAGTTGGATTATCGGATGTTATGGATAAGTGCAACAGATGCACAATAAGGAAGTCCAATGTTGAAAATTTGATTGATAATAATAATAAAAGATTGAAGAATTGTCGTAATGAATATATTTTAAGAAAAAATAAGTTTACCTCCAAAAAACGCTCCAGATCAAGTAAAATGGAATAACGTAAGTTCACATTACGTTTTTAGGTAATTGAATTGTTATTATATTTATTTGTGATTGTTTATGCTTCTTTTCTTGCAAAAAAATCAGCACCAGTGCAATAAAGGAACATTAATTAAAATTCTATAAAAAAAAACTAAAATGAACAAACAGCTTTTTAAACATCTTTAATTGAAATGTGCGAAGTCTCCATAAGAACTCAAAACTTGGCAAATTTTACGATGTCAGTCCTTCGAAAAGAACATATTCAAGTAAGTGATGAAAAGAAAAAGGATATCCTTGCAATGACTTCATATTTGCCTGAAAAGTACGCCGAGTTCTATAGTTCGAGTTCGAAAGAAAACAAACTTATTTTGTTGAAGATTTTAAAATATTTTATTTTAAGTTCTTCGAATGAATTTTTGATTTTGTTATGGGTTTTTTTCATAAATAAATTTTTAAATTCTATCATTTACATTTCATTTAACGAAAAGGATCCAATCAGATAAGTCTTCTTATATAGGTATGCTTCAATTCTGCGAATAACGTTTTCAAAGCCATCGCTTTGCAACATGAAATAACGTTTTAACAACCAATTGGGTTTAGGATATGTAACGTTTTTCCATTTTTTACAGCGTGAATCAAAGTAACTGTCGCACCTATATTAATACCAATTACACAAAAAGAAGCAGCAACTCTGGCATTAATTGTGCACTTATAGCATGAACATTTTCAAAGGATTTGTCAATAATAATAATAATATTGCGAAAGGAAATAAGTGCACAAGGAAATAACAAGTTTCGACAATCATGGTTTGGTGCTTTTTTTCGAAAAAGGCAAATTGTCCCTTCTTCTTATCAAAAAAGGCATTAAAATAATTCGGAATATTACTGAGAACATGTTTTAAAGAACTATCTTATGCGGCATGCCAAGAAAATTTACAGAGAGGGTCACTTTTGTTTTCAGCAAGATTCTTTTCCAGCACAAAAGGCAAAAATCGTTCAAAGGTGGTGCAAAGCAAATTTGCCATGTTTGATTTCTGTTGAAGGAATGCCCTCCGTCATCCCCCGACCTAAAACCCCTGGACTTTTCTATTTAGGGTATAATGCTGAGCAAATTAATGAACATAAGCAAATGACGGTAGATAAACTTAAGCGATGATCAATGTAAATATCAGATGATATACCTGAAAACCAATTGAGTGTCGCATGCTGGTCTTTCTCAAATTGTTTTAAATTTTTAGAAAAAATTAATGGTGAAAGATTCGAATTTAATGATAAAGAGTTATAAAGAATGCTTAAAGTAAAAAATGAAAATTTTTGTTTAATAAAGTTTACACAATGCTTTTGATTTATGGCATAAAACAAGTCCGACAGTTATTTTGATTCATGCTGTACATCAATAATACTTAATTTACTAACCAAATATTATTATTAAACAATTTTTTTTATTGAAATAGTTTATTTACCTAAGTTTTTCCTTAATGTATTAAAAACAAGTATCTTCACGCAGAAAAATGACATTTTCGATTTTGATTATAGCAAACATAATTTTTTACCGTAAATATATCTTGCTTTTCTAACCATATTTTGTTTATCATAAATATTGCTATTTTTGTGACAAGCATTTCAATGTTTGCTTAAAATTGCAGGTAAACATATTTTTATTGATGTGAAAAAAAAATATTTTTGTGGAAAACAAATCCAAAATATGTTTGCGGTAAAATAATAAATTTTTTACCACGAACATGTCATAATGGATGTTTTTTATAGAGTGATACAAGTTTAAACCATAATAAAACATAGTAATATACTTTTAATATCAATCAAATGGACTTTATTGGATAGAAAATTTTATGACATTAATGTTTAAATATGATTTCGGCCATGTGACCGCCACGGCTGGCGCGTACAAGGCGCAATCTGGAACACAAATTTTACACAAACTTTTCGCAGCATTTGCGGCCGTATCTCGCCGATAACTCTTCGAATGTTGATTTCCAGGTGTTCAATTGTTTGTGGTTTATCGACGTAGACTAGTGATTTTACATAACCCCAAAGAAAATAATCCAATGGGGTTAAATCACACGATCTTGGGGGCCAATTAAATGGGCCATTTCGTGAAATTATTTTTTCGTCAAAAGTTTCCTTGAGTAAATCAATTGTAGCGCAAATACGACAATTCTGTTATTTACGTACCCATTCAACCAAAAATGGGCTTCATCGGAAAATAAAATTTTCCATGGAAATTCAAAATCAATATCAATTTGTGCTTCAGCCCATTCGCCAAATTGGCGGCGTGTACGATGGTCGTTTGGCTTTAATTCCTGCACAAGTTGAATCTTGAAAGGTTTTAAGCCAAGATATTTTTGCAAAATCTTCCATAAAGTGGAAGGACATAAACCCAGATGCTGAGAACGGCGACGAATTGATTTTGAGGATCATCTTCAATGCTTTCCTGTACAGCGGCTACAGATTCTTCAGTTCGCACTGTTCGGCGTCTCACGGGATGCACATTATCAGTAACAGTTAATTTGGTCCGAAAACGATCTATAGTTCTTCGAATTAGCAGCTCTGAAGGACGATTATGTACGCCATAAAATGGACGAAGTGCACGATAAGTTTGACGAACAGAACCATTATTTTGATTAAAAATTTCCAAAATTTGCACGCGTTGCTCTGGTGTAAGTCGATCTATAATGAAGTGTCAAAGCAAACTAAACAAAAAGCAACTATCAACTGTTAAATGGGTGGTCAAATAAAGCAGTGATGCCAACTCAAAGTTGTATCACTCTTTACAAAACACCCTTTTTATTTGTCAGAAATATTTTTTCAAAAATTTTACCTTTTTGCTAATTGTACACTTTTGTTGCATTGCACTCATGAAGGGTAATGACGGAGCTCAACACACGCAGAAAAAAGACATTTTCGACTTTAATTGTAGCAAACATTTTTCTATTTACCGTAAATATATTTCGCAATTCTAACCACATTTTGTTTATCATATGTATTACTATTTTTGTGACAAGCATTTCAACGTTTGTTTATCAAACATATTGCTATTTTTGTGTTTAAGTTTTTTCAATTAAATTAATATTTCTGTTCAGCCGCAAACAATGGCAAACCTCAAAAGAGCAAAAAAAATTATAAATTAAGAAATAAATAATTAAAATACAATATAGCAACTAATAAGCTTACTTGCCCCAAAAATAGTTTTATGTTTCAGTTAACATAATATATTTATTGCAACAAATAAGCTTATTTGCAGGGAACATTAAAGTGAACATAATTTGCTTCCAAAAAAACTTTATGTTTACCGTAAAATAAAAACACCTCAATTTTATTAGCTGTTAGTTTTAAATTGAAAAAAAAATTATATAAATTTGCTAACACGGACTTAAGGCCCAACCAAAATAGACAATTTGCTCCGTAACGAGTAAGAACGTAAGTGTTCGGTTAAATACATTTTAATGTAGTTACCCAAAATGAGCAAACGTAACTGAACGAAACTAAACGAAACAGTTTGAAAAGACGTATTATTCCGTAAGAACCGAACTGCTATTGTAGCAACTCGTCAACAACAGCTGTGCAGAGTGCGTTTTTATTTTATTTTCATCAATTTGTTTCAATTTCACCATTATTTCACTCATCTTTCACAAATCTTAATAAAAAAAAAATGCACAAATTAAATAAATAACACTCAATTGCCAACTGATCAGCTGATTCAGACGAGTTGAGCAACTCGTTTCATTTTGGATTAAATCCGTAAACATCCGTAACGAGTGCAGACGTTCGTCAATTAATGTAAAAATTACAACTTTGTTAATTATTAATAAACATTTGTGAACTATGAGGGAAAAAAACGTCGCACATTTGTCAAACCGTTTCGATGAGTTGACGTGTGTCTTTTTTGGACAGCAACATTGAATTGTATTTAAGCGAACATTTTCGTCTTTACTTGTTACGTAGCGACTCGTCTATTTTGGTTAGTCCTTATGTCAAAAAAATGTTATTCTTATTTTCTCTCTATCGTCTACGATGGCGTTGCCCCATATCGAGGTTAGGCCGCATTTACACGATAAACCACTCATTGTAGTGCGACTTCAGCGTGGGATTTAGTAGAAATCCTGAAGTTGGAGGTAGTTGAGGGGTAAATTGAAAGCCAACAATTCCAGCTTAGGCACGTTCAATTCAACATTCTGATTGGTTGCCACCGATTCAAGCCCGTTATATTGGACATTTTATTTGGACGAATGTTCTAGAACACCGCGATTTCCCACATCTGTGTGCAGTAAACCATGAGCAACGCTACTAGATGGCGTTTAAATAAAAACCCAATAAAAAAATGAAAATATGATTAATCGTTGAAGAGATGAATGCTCAGCTCCGGTGTGAATTTGAATTCAAGTTCAATGCTGAACATAGGAATCAGAAATGCTATTTCGGTTGAGTCGATGAAAAAACTCTTCCGGTTGAGCCGTTAACGTAATGTTTCCTCAGCGTAATGTCAGCTGGTATTTGAATTCAAATCGCCGCCTCGAGCTCAATGTCGAATTCAGCCTCAACAAAATCACTGACGGTGAAAATGTTTGAGTTGAATGGGTGGATGTTTGGTGGGATAAGAGCCGAATCCAAAACGGTACTGCCAAGACCAACAACGTGAAGAAGTTCCAGAATTTTGTTCGCGTTATTCTTATGCCAACGGGCGCATTCGACTTTGTAGTTGGACTTAACCGGTCCGTAGACCGATACTTCGAGTGGCTGCATCCGATGGCTTTAGTGCGGAGAAAACGACAGTAAAGTGACGCCGTTTTCGGTTGCCAAATCCAGAGCTTCTATGCAAAGATGAGAGGTGTGGCTATCCAGAAGCAGCAAAACCGGTGCTGCCTTTGATGTGTGGTTCTTCTCGACCGATAGTTCGAGTGGTTGCATCCGATGGCTTTAGTGTGGAGGAAACGACAGTAAACTGATGCCGTTTTCGGTTGTCAAATCCAGAGCTTCTATGGATAGATGAGAGATGTGGTTATCCAGAAGCAGCAAAACCGATGCTGCCTTTGATAAGTGGTTCTTCTCGATGAAATGCTGTATACATTTTACGAATTCGACTTGCTGCATCCAACCCGAGTCGTTAGCATAGCCAACAGATCCGTCCATGAACGATGTCTGCATTTGTTTTCTCGGGAAAAGAAAAAACTGCGGAATTCTTCCACCATCAGGATTTACGTTAACCATACTGCCGCACTCTGCAGTCTCGTCCATGTTCCAAATATTGGCGCTAGGGTAGTAAGTTGCATTTGTCACTTTACCCAATTGTTTAAAAAGAGCATCTACGTTCGATCGGCACATCGCTTTTACTCTGTTGACCACAACGATAGGTTGGTATGTCGTTTCATGAACAGGCGAACCACTCCTTTGCGGCCATTTTTTTCTTCGTTCCAATTCTCCGGGAACTCTATGTTTATTTTTTTATCAAATTTATACCCCATTTCACGTAGCTCAGTGACGCTGAGGCTGTAATAATGATTACTGCATGTCACTATGTACTTCAGCACCGCAGCCTCTTGCTTTAATGTAAAGATCTATAAAAACAATAAATCATTTGGATACCGTCAAATTTTTATCTTGATTTTTGCGAACAACATCCATAACATTTAGTTTGGGAACAATAGAAATATTCGGAATTCGTGAGTCAACTTTTTTCAAGTTAAGCTGGCGTGTCGAACTGGCAACGCTATATTTGCGAGCAGTAGATTTGAATGATTTGTTATAAATTTTAACTGCTTTGATAGCTGCAGCCATCAGATTTGAGTCGACAGGCTTTCTACGATTCACTTTTTTTGGCGTCGGAATACTGAAAACGTATCTGAAAGTAAACAAAAATCACAGTTAAACGCCAAAAAAGCAATTTAAAATCATTTAAAAAACCATTCGCTATCATAACAATGACAATCGTAAGCTTTCACGATGTTCCGTCAAGGCAGCCAGTAGGAGGGCACTAACGCTATTCTGACCGATTTTAATGATCTTTTATTTGTTGGATTTGTGTTCATCCCGAATAGCAGAATAACTATTAAAATATCGGAAAAACTCAGGGTGAGTGGCACCTCCCATACAAATCAAATCTTTAGCGAATAGCTTTAGAATTATAGGTTGCACAGCAACGGAATTCGGTATTTGACCTTCATTTTCACTTGTCGTTCTACTGGTAAAATTTTATGGGCTTTGGACGTAGGGCGTGGCACTTTTTCAGCAGCCCAAATTTTAGTATAAGACTCACATGAATGAAACTCGGTTAGAACGTACTATTTAGTCGTGTCTTTCGACTGGCAAAATTGACCAAGTATAGGCCAAAGAGGTGTGGCACCGCCCATACAATTCAAATTATAGCTTTGAAACTAAATGCCGTATAATAATGATATTCAGTATGGAGTTGCCACTTGGTGATATCCTCCTACTGGAAAACTGGGATGGGCTTTGGAGAAGGTGGTGTGGCTCCACCCATACACTTTAAATTTTTGATATCAAATAGCTTTAGAATTAAATGTCGTAAAACAACGAAATTCAGTATGGAATTACTATTGGGTGATATGCTTCTACTAGAAAACTGAGACGGCCATTGAACAAGGGGGTGTGGCTCCACCCATACAAGCCAAATTTTTGATACCGAATAGCTTTGGAAATAAATATCATATAATCGATCCCACTACCTCATGGCTTCAAAACTGATTGTTGAGCCGACTGAGCTATCGAAAGTACATTTATTCAAGTTGAAATGTACTTAAATAATTTCCTAATATAATTTGCTATAAAATTACATGACAACAGTGAAATGACAATGACGGCAGTGTACTATATTTTTCTTAGACACAAACCAATCGTGTTTGTCATATGCATATCTATATATATAACACCAAAAAAATTCACATATCTTCAAGATTGCACAAATTTTAAGTACAACGTCTTTTTCTAATAACGCCGTTTCCTTAGAGAGACAAAAAACCATTTTGCATATTTTCATACGCTTTACGTCAAATGCTTATTTTTTTTCTAGCTAAAAATCGTTATCTTCTGAACGAATAAACGTAAACATCAAAATTTTACGTTTTTTCCCCCGAGTAACACCGGGTATATCAGCTAGTTTTATTATAAAATTAATTTAACAAGGATAACCGATATTAGCTCAGCTTAAATTTTTTCGTATTTTTTGCTTTTCGACGACCGTGCGACTACAGCAACATGTACATGCAACTCAATGATTTATGAAAAGTGAACGCTTATTGAGATGATATTTTGACACTAAGCACAAAGTCACTATTATCGCCACCGAAGTCAGAACTGATGGGTGCCAGTAGCTGGAGAGTCCAGTAGGAGGACACTCTCCCCTACATATAATAAAACTGTAAAAAAAAAAATCACTACATTTAATGTTAAAGGTCTTCTACACTATATGTTTCATACATATGACACGTCAATAATAAGAAATAGTTTTTAGCTACAGATAGTGTGGAACCTATGAAAATGTCGTTTTAAAATGTCGTTTGTATTTGTAAATTTTTGAATTAGAACAGTCTCTAATTTCGTATGTTTTTCCATCTGTAAAAAATGTCAGTTTGATAAATTTTTTATGTGAAAATAGAAGAAAAGGCAAATTTTAAGATATTTATTCAATAAATTGATTTTTAATGAATTTATTCCTAGTTTGAATGGCCAAAGGTGGACACTTTAGAGCTTTACAGTTTACAAAAATTTCAAAAGCTGTATTTTATTATCAAATGACGTGTCAGATAGTGTGGAGACAAAAGAAAAAACTGATGACAAAGAGGCTGTTCAGACTTGCCTCAAATGAGGCGACTTACTTGCCTCATTTTGACATAAGTTAGCTATCAGGTGTTCACACACAAACTATTGCCTCACTTTGAGGCTGCATCATTTTGGCGTTTATTGTTTTTTTTTCGTTAGTTTTCTTTTGAATTATTAAATGCTCAAGTTTTCACAATTTAAAGAATATTAATTTGCTAACAACAATGAATAAAAAAAATTAATTCGCGCCAGAACACACTAAAAAGAGCAAAAATTTTAACAAAACAAACTTCATTCTGACGTACGTCAAAATGAGTCGCAAAATTTTTAAAATTTTTAAAATTCTTGCCTCACGTAACATGTCACCTTCCCGCTTTCCTCTTTGCCTGTAGACGTCAAAATGACGCAAGTGAGTCGCCTCATTTGAGGCAAGTCTGAACAGCCTCAAAAACTAAATTTTGACACAGATGAAATTCGGTATGTAATTTTTTTGACATGTTATCTGTATGAAACATATAGTCTGGGTGCACCTTTATTTGGAAACTTTTTCTGCGCTGAACATTTCGAAGTATGTTGATTCCAAAAATTTCATTTATAAAATTTGTATATGTCTGTCTGTATGCGCATCGCGTCAAAACTTCTTGATGTATTTTTCTTAAGCTTGAAATTTGGGCCTCTGGTTGGGACATAGGGTACTTTTTAGCACAGGAATCTTTTCAAAATAACGGATCTTTTCAAAAAAATGGAAAATAAAAACACTGAAAGTCGTAGTGAAGGATGAAGTTAAGTTCCTGGACCTTGCCCTAAGCAACAACATTGTATTGAATTCTCATATAAAAAGCTCATAGAAGAAAATATCTCATGGCTTAGGACAACTTCATAAATTCAAAAATAAGTTCACTAGTTCAAAAATAAGTTTATAGTCCATCCACACTTGACATATATGATGATAGCATATGATGATAGCATATCTTGACATATACAGTTTTGCGCAAAACATTAGCAACAAAATCAGTGCGCTGCTACAAAATCGTGTATCTTTTTTAATATTGGGGACTCACAAAAACTATTATAGAAATCAAAGCATATATCATATATAAAACAAATCATATTCAGATTTGGTTTTGTTTTTTTTTATTAAATTTAAAATTAATGTGAATTCATTCAATTTGTCTGAGAGCAAAACAAAAGCAACAATACTTGAAAAAATGTAAAAAGAGAACAGAAGTTCCAGGAATTATCGGTAAAAGTTCCGTTATTGTAAAACCCGTGTTGCTTGTGAGTCATAAACATTTCAGTTTTGTTTTGTTTTTAAGCTAGTTGTGACATTGGCTGTTTACATTTATAATGGCACGTTATAAATACTGTGAAGATCTAAAATTACAAATTATTTCTGAATATAAAAATGAAAGTTCGCAAATATCTAACGCGTTACAGTTTGATATTAATCGGTCAAAAGTTTGCAGAATAATAAAAAAGTATAACATCACAAAAGACGTAACAACGGTACATTAAAGAGGGCGGCCGCGGAAGACATTGCTGCGTGATGACAAGAACATTTGTGGCGTTTTCAAACGAAATTCATTTGCCACATCCAAAGAGGTTTTTCGGACACTTGATTAAGATATCCATCACCATACTGTCCGAAGACGAGCCGTTGAGAACGATTTAAGAAGTTACAGACCGGCAAAGAAATTTTTGCTTACAGTTAAGCATAAAAAACAAGGTGAGGTGATATAATTAAAACAATTCTGTCTGAAAATAAGTCAACGAGTTGCAATTTACTGTTTTTTAGACTCAGTCTTGCTAAAGAGCACCTAAATTGAACCGTTAAAAAATGAAAAATCGTTTTTTAGTGTTTAATCAAAGTTCAACTTGGTTAATTCAGATGGGATATGCACGGTATGTGCCGCCCAGGTATACGACTTGAAGCCCGAAACTGCAAAATAAATTTTAAGCACGAAGGCGATAGTATTATGGTCTAGATTTGTTTTTCCTATAATGAAGTTAAACCATTTCAAAAAATCGATGGAATTAGGGATCAATTTAGAAAGCAAGATGCGACCACATGCAGAGTGGAACGACAACGACCCGAAGCTTACTTTAAAGCTCATCAAAGATTACAAGTCCTTGATTGGCCGGCACAGTCACAATGACTTGAATCCCATCGAAAATCTTTTTTGGATTTTGAAAAGTTTGTGGTCAAAAGTTTTCCAATAAGACAGCAATGTACGAAGCCTTGAAACTTAATTGGGGACAAATACCTAATATCAACATATCTACTTTAATAGAGTCGATGCCGCTCAGATGTGCAGCGGTTATCAAGAATAATGGATCTTACACAAATTGAATGTTGTCACATTAATTTTAAATTTAATAAAAAAACAACACCAAATTTGAAAATGATTTGTTTTTGATATGATGTATGAATATATGTTTTGGTTCCTGTAATCATTTTGGTGTGTTCCCAATATTAAAGAAGATACACGATCTTATAGCAGCGCACTGATTTTGTTGCTATTATTTGCTCAACACTGTATATGGCATAAATGAAAAAACTAAAATTCATGAAAGCCGTTTCCGGGATACCACCACTTTATCCTAGCCATCAACTTTATGTGGAGGAGTTTAAAAATGTCTTATCCCAAGATAGACTCTATCTATACCAACTGATACTGCAAGTTTTTAAAAAGTATAAGCTATAAAACTACACATCTCAATCAACATTCTCAATAGGGAAAAATGGGTTGCTAGACAACTTAAAAAAATTCTTACCAAATATGAGCTCTTAATTTTAATAGGAAGATAATGCGGAGCGCATCGCCGTTTTTTATTTTTCTCAGTCCAATAGAAAAAAAGTCATACCTCATCATTAATTGATTGAACATAAAAATGTTTACCAAGAATTTTATAGAAAATTTAATGCTCTACAAAAAAGGTATCCCATCTTTTTTCCGTAAACTTCACCATTTGAATGATATTGAAGATTTAATTTTGATTATTTTAAGACATGCTTCATTTTTGCTTATGAATTTTATAACTCGACAATAAACAGGATGCGTAAATCAATCAAAATGCGCTCTCGCTCTTCTGAGTTATCTTTGCTATGAGTTTATCATTTTATAATATTCAGAGCGTATGCGGATAAAATATTCACTCTTCTTATAACTCCTCAACTGCTTTCCTCGTTCGTGAGCAGTGTGGCCACGAGCTTAAAAAAAAGAAAGCTAAACTGACCAAAAAAAAAAAGAAGTCAAAACAAGCTAAAGGGTTTGAAAAAAACAAGCTAAAAAAACAACCAGATCTTTTTCATTTCAATTTTAAGGTTTTGTATTTAATTTTTAAGATAAAATTTATTTTTAATATAGGAACTAGACCGTTACAGAAAAAATTTCGCCGCACACCATCTAATTCGAAGCGTTTTTGGAAGGTAATTCCCCAAAAAAATTTGTACAAAACGTTTCGTCATATCTTCGACATTTACAGTCCTATCTTAATGCATGGTATATCGATGTTTTTGTCTTGAGAAGACAATTTTTTTGCTCCAATGGTCATTGACCTCTAGTACCCAGTTCTAGTTCTAGTTTTTACCATCCTAATGTACCACTAATGTCAGAAAATGAATGCTCGCCAAAAATAATTAATTTTTTCCTAAGGGAGTATTTCGATTATTGCAGTAGAACTATTTAAATAATTATTTTAAATCTATTTTGCCGAACGTAGTCAAACTTTTTCAAATTTTTTGTTATAGCTTCAGTATTTAGAGTTCGATCTTAAAGTATGATGCACATGTCGATGTTTGTGTCTTGAGGACACTAATTTTTTGCTTTACAGGTCATTGACATCAAGTACCTCATTCTAGTACTCACCTTACAGATCTAAACTTCTAAAACATTAATTTTTTAAAAAAAGTGAATTAAATAAAAAGTTTTTAAACCTTTGCTCAGCATTTTGAAGGCCCTGCTGTCCCTAGCCCTTTAAAATAAGCTTTACTTAATTTAAATTTATGAAGTGTTTTTAAAATGATATTTACAATGCCCTTCGTAGTAGAATCTTCTAATTCTACCAATATCAAAAAATTTGATTTTATATACTGTCGGCTTTTACTATAGCATCGCTTTTTTTCTAGTAGACTCGTCTATTCCCTACAGAGAAAAGAACCGGTTCTGAACCTATCACCGGTTCAGAATACTATTTCGTCCCAAGAGATAGGGACCTGTCCCAATTTTGCCACCAACATATGAAACCGACCGGTCACTTTTACATGGCGTTGTCATTAACAAGGGTCAATTGCTACCTGTTGCATAACCTTGGACCGGTCACTGGTCACTGGACCGGTCCAGAAGAGGACATTAGTGACCTTTTTTGAGGAAAAAGGAACCGGTTCAGAGCCTGCCATGAGATAGGTTCCCAACTGATAAGGACCCGTCCCAATTCTGCGTTGTCATTAACAGGGATCATTGCCACCTGCTGCATGACCTAAGACCTGTAATACAGAAAATAAAATATGTCCCGTAATAGGCACAAAAAACTGTTCCATGACGAGTTATATCAGACCTATCCTGTGATAGCTGTTCATTGGAGCTGTCACGGGACCAGTAATTTAAGGGCAATTTACTCTGCTTTTTTCTGTAGGGTTATTATGCTGCAAAGACTATTTCCAATATCGGAAATCAAATTGGTGGTAAAATACGGCTACAGAATATTTTTATAAGTACCCTGTAGTTTGGCTGGTTGCAGAATATCCCTTTGGATATGCCATTTACCGGTATGGCCATTGGGGACAGAAGAATTGTAAAGCACATGGTAATGCACGTTGGGTCCGTTCGAACCTGTCAATGACATCGATGAGTTAAAAGGACGTACAAAATACGAGGCGAAGGGCATGGCCCTACCACTGAGGGTATGTGAATTCTCATACATGTAGAATGGTCGGCAGAACTACAGGGTAAAGCTACGTTTTTGACAGTTTACCAAAACAGACAAAAAAAACTGTTTTCAAGGGGCAAAAAAGCTAAAAAAAGCCATGAAGCTTAATCGTAAATTTACAGGCTAATTCGCTTAAAAACAGGCTAAACCTAGCCTGAAAAAGGCTAAAATGGTCACACTGTTCGTGAGTTTGTATGCTGAGAAATTTTAAAAGAGCGACGTCGTGTTGATGAGAGATGTTGAGATTTCAACGCTCGTGAATTTTGAAATGATAAACTTATTGAATCGCTCGCTTTCATTTGATGCGAAACTTTAGTTCAGCACTTCGCACAAGGAAAATTTTAAAAATTTATTATTTCATTAAAAAATGCAAAAAACTATAGTTCATCATAAAAAACGTATTTATTTTTAATTAACTAGATCACTCGAAATAAATGAGCGAACGCAAAAACTCCAATGAAATGAGTTTATCTTTGCAAAAACTCGCGAGCGAGAAACAATAAATGAATAACAAAGAGAAGGCGTTGTTCATAAAAGCGCTCCAGTTTTTTTTCTTCACGAATTAGGAAAACAAAGTGAATCGTTCGTCAATTGAATAATATTGATGAGGAGGAGTGCAATTTTTCTCTTCAATTGAGAGTTTTTGCGAACCCTGACAATAAATGACATGAACGCTCAGTTTAATCGCCAAAACAAAAGATACCATTTTTATAGAGCAGTTAATTTCCTACAAAAATTTGTATTGCGCATTTTATAATAGTCATTTATTGTCGAGTTATAAAATTCATAAACAAAAATTAAACATGTCTTAAAGCATTCAAACTTAAATCGCCAATATCACTCAAATGGTGGAATTGACGGAAAAATATGGTATACCTTTTTTGTAGAGCATTGAATTTCCTACAAAATTCTTGGAAAATATTTTTCTGTACAATCAATTAATGATGAGGTACGAATTTTTTTCTATTAGACTGAGAAAAAAAACTGCGATGCGGAGCATCTTCCTATTAAAGTTAAGAGCTCATATTTGGTTAAAATTTTTATAAATTATTGATATGAAAGAACAGCACGAACAACTTTTTCATATTAATAATTTATAAAAATTTTCACGTCTTTTAAGGTAATTTTTGTGATTTTCTTGTGTTTATTATATTGTGATTAATGTTATGCGTTTTTCTTGCATATTTTAGTCCTGATGAAGGATCGTGTAATAAAAAGAAAAAAAATAAAATTAATTTTCTTTTTATTTACGGCCAAAGCCCAACTTAAAAACAGCAACACACAACAGAAAGGATGAATAACAACAACAATTAAAAATAATTTTTTTCTTAAAGGTAGCAACATTGTTAAATTACCTTTTTAACAATATAAAATTTATGGTGAAGACTTTTATTATATAAAAGTTATTATTAATAGTAGAAAGTAAGAGTTATCATATAAGAGTTATTTATAACTCGCACTTAATATGTAACTCTTCTTTTCACCGGTTATTTTTAACTTTTATAAAATAAAATCACGCCTAAGAGTCTTTGAAAACTTTTAAAAGTTTTATTTATTGTTCAGGGCAAAGAAAAGCTTAAAAGCAATTCATCCACCAAGACCAGTAATAAAAAAAAATATCCTAAGAACTCAACAACTCATAATGAGTTAGGGCTAAATACCATATCACCAGAAACGGAAAGCAAACCTCAGCATTCTCAATATCAAACACATCCCTTGGTTTCAACATCAACAGCAGTTGTTTCCGGTCGTGGTATGTACGTAACGTGCAATAATAGAGGTATTCTCGATCACGGACACTCTGTAAAGGGAACATTTTATCCACCAATGTCAACGTCCTCAGAGGACATACAAAGAGTGAAGACATCTCCCGCAGTTGATGTTCTTTCGCTCACTATCAACTCAAATGTGCTTTGCACAACTCAAGCGTCTTTATTTGATATGCCGTACCTTTCTTTGCAACAACCCTCACGACCTCTGCCCGATATGTTTACACAAAACCGAGGGTCAGACCCCTCAGAATATATATCAGTTTCAAGTGCTTATAACCAAAGTATTCACGAAAAGGACTACTTCCGCTACTCCTCCGCTAATATTCATTTCCCGTCAAGCATGTGCTCAGATGGACAAGATGCACATTTAAAAACGAATGAATACATTAAATATTCCAAGTATCCCGATACAAATCACAACTATAGCGAATATGATACATTCAATAACTCTGTTTCGGGATTAGCTGCCAGTAGCAACTTTTACTCACAAGGCCCTTATACGTTGTCGACAGCTTCATGTCCTTCGTCTCCGTTGTCTGTGCCGTTCCCATTGGCTTTACCGCACCAAGAGTTTTATTTAAAAAAGTTAATTTTAAGAGTTTTCTGAAACTTTAATTTTACAAAAGCATTTTTTAAAGTATTTTTAAAAGAAAAGTATTGCATGTTATTTATTTGTTGAAATATTTCCAACAGTCGACAAGACAATCAAAATCAATCGGTGGAATAAATTAATTGCTGGTAATTGGTCATAAATAAACATATTTTGAATTTTTTACCAAGAGTTATTTTCAGGCTCTGCTGTAGAATATTGCTTTTTTTTCGTTTGTATAGCTTGTATTGTTTTAAACATTGAAGTAACTCAAAAATAATATTTAGTTTCTTTTTGTTATAGGTAAAAAATGGCGATCATTAACACCCCAGGACAGGCGTCCCTATGTCGAAGAAGCTGAAAGACTCAGAGTAATACACATGACCGAACACCCCAACTATAAGTATCGTCCTCGAAGAAGAAAACAGTCAAAACTGCGGAATATACAGGGAAGTTTAAAAGAACAACCAGCAAGCCTGTCATCTACAAACCCCAGAGAGAAATCAGTGTCGCCACGAGTTAACAATTCAGTACTAACGACAGTAGAACGCGAATCCAACAAAATGTCGAAATATTATGGCCTGAAACAGAAGATCAACTGTGCTGCAGACTCTGCTGATCGGGTAAAAAATCATGAAACGGCTGAACACGAAGATTGCTTCAGCACTCAATCTCAATATGAAATGGAAACACAAAGTCTCAAGTCTAGTTTTGATACTATTGTTCAGGGCAAAGAAAAGCTTAAAAGCAATTCATCCACCAAGACCAGTAATAAAAAAAAATATCCTAAGAACTCAACAACTCATAATGAGTTAGGGCTAAATACCATATCACCAGAAACGGAAAGCAAACCTCAGCATTCTCAATATCAAACACATCCCTTGGTTTCAACATCAACAGCAGTTGTTTCCGGTCGTGGTATGTACGTAACGTGCAATAATAGAGGTATTCTCGATCACGGACACTCTGTAAAGGGAACATTTTATCCACCAATGTCAACGTCCTCAGAGGACATACAAAGAGTGAAGACATCTCCCGCAGTTGATGTTCTTTCGCTCACTATCAACTCAAATGTGCTTTGCACAACTCAAGCGTCTTTATTTGATATGCCGTACCTTTCTTTGCAACAACCCTCACGACCTCTGCCCGATATGTTTACACAAAACCGAGGGTCAGACCCCTCAGAATATATATCAGTTTCAAGTGCTTATAACCAAAGTATTCACGAAAAGGACTACTTCCGCTACTCCTCCGCTAATATTCATTTCCCGTCAAGCATGTGCTCAGATGGACAAGATGCACATTTAAAAACGAATGAATACATTAAATATTCCAAGTATCCCGACACAAATCACAACTATAGCGAATATGATACATTCAATAACTCTGTTTCGGGATTAGCTGCCAGTAGCAACTTTTACTCACAAGGCCCTTATGCGTTGTCGACAGCTTCATGTCCTTCGTCTCCGTTGTCTGTGCCGTTCCCATTGGCTTTACCGCACCAACACTCACCGTCAGCTCTTACGCATCACAACCAGTCACAACAAAGCAGCTACTTGCGATATCAACACCAGAGCGACGATAGCCTGAACAGTGCTGGCATGTCACCGAGCTTTTTTATTGGCGCGTCGGGTACAAACGATTCTTCCGATCACGATCCAATCAACCCGAATCTTACGCAGCATGCAGATGAAGTCTTGTCTTCGCAGCAGCAACATCAGTCTACAATCGTTTACCCCACAATGGTCGGAAATGGTGCCACCGATCGAAATAATGATGTACGCAGAGACGATGAAATCAGCAACATCTTAGCTGGAGTGAGAAAAACCTGCTTCAGCAATTAAATCTTTTCTTAAGCATATTAAATAAAATAGTTTAAAAGAAATAAATATATATATATGTATGCAATAAAATAACAGGTGAATATCTTCTATGTAATTATTTCAATACATATTTTTTGAGCTCTTAGGGTTGGTAGAGGCTACAATGATAATTACAGTCACTCCAAAAAGTGAGGGCCCACCAAAGCATTATTGTTTCAATTTGTATATTAATTAAATAAAACCTTTAGAAGTTTTGTTTTTTATGTGTTCCTCTACTGTAATAGTAAAATAAGAAAAAAAAGAACAACAAAACGATATCGGTTTTCTACCTCCAAAGAGTAAGTGCTCATTAAGGATCCATTCTGGTTAGTTGGTTTGAATAATTTTTTTGCATTTTTTAGCTATAACTGTGTAGAATATTATACTAAAAGTGCAAATCTAAATTCGTAATGGTTCAAAAGTAATCCTCCGAGCCGATCGCATCACAGCAGGAGCGCACTTTACATAAAACTTTAAACGCGTTTTTTGGAAAACTCCATTTGCGAGCTGTCAACTCTCATAACTCAGAGTCAATATTTAACGAGTCTTAATGTTTTGTTTTTTAAATACCCATAATTGAATTGTCATGGAGTGGACCATAATCTCACGGAAACATTGCATATCGAATTATACTACCAAACAGCCGTTTCGCACTAACTGATTTGATAACTTTTTATAATGGATTTTTGCCTGCTGTTTCGAAAAATCTTTACTATTTTAAAATCGACGGAGCCGTTTCTGAGATAATTGCATTTGCAATTTTTACTATTTTCATTAAAAGATTATGTTACCTGAGCGACTCTAGTTTCTGAACTAATTGGTCGATTTAAATAAGCCTCTAATCATACTAAAAAGGACTGTTGTGCGCATACTTTAAAATCTTTATAATGGATAACATCGGCTCAATTTGCAAAAACGTAACGTGACGGTATTTTCCAAAAATATATTTTTAAATTTTACTCATTTTTTGTATGAATTAAAACTCTAAGCACATTTTATGATAAATTTCAAATAAATCTTTGTTCTTTGCAGTTATTTAAGTAAATTTTGCCATTTTATTGGAATTGGGTGAATACTGGAAAAAGGCAATTTAAGTTAAAGAATGCAGTACATAGCTCAAAATTGATTTACAGTAGTATTACGCATTAACAAATTTTTTATTTTAGTTTCAAAATAAAAAAAATATAAAACTAAATAAAAATATATTAAAATTTCATTATTTTTAAAAGTTTTTCCAATTTCGATATTAGAGATAATTTTTTAAAGGATATTTCATATAGTAATATGAAAATATAATTGTTGCTTTTATTAGCAAGACTAGGTATATCTTTACATGGTTTAAATGCAATAAGGTACAAAAAGTTATATCAATTTAAATTCTTCCAAAATGTTTCTTTCTGTCCTTGCGTGAAACAAACTTTTTCACCACCTTCATAGAATTCAATTCTTCGGTCTTATCTTTGTGAGTGTGTATAAGTGCTGCATGAGTGAGTCGTTTCTGTCATGATTGCTCGAAGATACGTTTTAAGTCGTTTTAGTGCACTAAAAGAAAGCTCAGATGAAGCTGCTGATGCGGGCACAGTCAAAACCAAAGCAACAAGTTTTTCAACTTCATATAATAGTTTTTTCAGTATATCCGAATTTTTTTCAAATTGGAATTGCAGTAGAGACTCTACATTTTGTTCTATCTTTTCGCAAACACAGAGAAAGAAAATGGTAATCCGAAAGCATGCTTATGAAGAAGAGAGAAAGAAGAGCAAAATATATATATCACAAAAATATTATCATTGTAAAAAAAACTGATATTTTGAATAACTTTTTATGTTTTCTTTTTAAATTGTTTATTGAGCTAAATAAGTGGGGGGCAATTGCCCCTTTTCCCCCGCTTGCTAACCCAATGATATCATTAGCAAAAAATTCAAAATTTGAGTTGTCGCTATTCTCGAAATGTTCCCCGCATGCTAAGGGAGATCTTTTTCACCGGATCTCACACTGCATTGATACCAATCTTCTTATTTCTTGTTCTAAAATGAATCAGTTCTAGCAGCTTACAAGTTCCTTCAATCGAGTACGGAAACATACCTATTATCTGAATGATTTAAAAAATGTATTTTTTTAAATTCAAAACGTATGAATAAATAAATAAAGAGGTACATGTATATTAGATTTGATTTGGGTTTCATACATTTTCCTAACATATTCGAGAACCTAACTGCAAGGTTTGATTCTGAATCCGTGTTTAATATAAGCACGTGATGCGAAAAAAATTCCAAAAAATTCTCAAACTGGGTGGCACCTCTAAATAACGTGAATTTTAAGAAGTATAAAATGGTTGTTTCAAATCGAGTTTCCTATTTACGTTTATGTCATAAAAAACTTTTGACTATAACAAATTCTAATGTAAAATCGTTTTTTAATATGACAAGATTTTTTCAGAAATTATTCCTTGATCCAAAATTGGCCTCCTGTATTAAATTTCCTAATTTTTTTCTTTCGCTTTTGAATTAGAAGCTTTGCTCTCGCCTAGAATGCTGCAAATTTCTTAAATTTAAATGCTGCAGGATTGTTTGTCATTTTATTAAGTTTTGGATAAAAAAAATCCAAATTAAATCATATTTAAGATGAAAAAACGAGCTGAGTTTTGGGAAAACATTAATTTTTTTATAAAATGTATTTACTTTGTCTTCTACTTGTTTACAATGACTTTCAAACATAAATGTGCATATCGTCAAAGTTTATATCCGTTATTGAATTAAATGCCCCTTGCTTATCTGTTGCTACGAAGAATCATCTTCGACTAATAATAGATATCATTCCTTAACATTCGTCAGTTTCTCGTAGGAATAACTTCGTAATTTATATCATTACATTCTTAGTATTTACTAAAAAATTCATTCGTTGGTTGACCGTGCTCATTGTTCATAGAAGGTACGAAGTTTTAGTTGAGTTTAAAAAATTTAGAACTGAAATCGTTCAGTAGTTTGTCGAACAATTACCGAGTATTAGGAAATGTGAGATTGCAAGGTGGCCGTAGCCTACTGGAAGAGTACGTGGCCCATAAGCTAAAGAACCGTGGTTCAAACCCTCATTCGTAGATGTATTTGTACAATATATTCTTGTCTGAAAATTACGAATAAAATCGTAGAAAAAAATTTTTTAATTTAAGAATACGTATTGAAAAGTGTTTGCAGAGTGCGGAAAAATTCGTTCGCAATTGATTAAAATACAATCTTATCGCTCGCTTTTTGCTGTGTGTGAGAATTTTTCAAACGAAAAATTTAAAAGTAGACGAACGTTCGCAATCGAAAAAGGAACGCTCTGCTTGCGTCGTTTTTTTTATCACTGATAAATTTGTGAGCTTTGTATTTTTTCGAACGAATTTTTCACACAACAACAAAAAGCAACAAACGTTCGTTTGGAATTGTTCATTAAAAATGAGCGTTTGAAGAAAAAATTCACGAACGCTCGTTTGTACGTGGAGTTATTAGAAAAAAAATATAAGTTTGTTGTAATATTTTTGTACCCTTGCTGACATGAAAAGATGAAACCCAAATACACATGTGAACTGTACATGCATATGAGGAAAAATAATGTTTTAATGCTTTTGAATAAGGTAAATAAACTTGATATACCCAATCAAATGAAAAAAGATGGTTTGTTATGATTGGTGTTATATGATTAGATTGCATGATAGGTACAGTACAATGGGTGATATATGTAATGGATATGGTATGATGGTAATTTTGTTAGTGTTAAGTAAAGTAGAATCGCGGAAAAATTAACTCGCACAAAGGTTAATCATCATCAAACAATTCAATTAACGCATCGTTCCCTTAATTCGTATTTCTACCCCGTAATTGTAGTAATTTGAAGCGTTTTGAGTTTTTTTGAGGTATTGTGGTGTTTTGTAGTAATTTGAGGTATTTTGTGGTGTTTTGAGGTATTTTTCTACCCACGTGAGAGATTTTTCTCACAAAATAACATGAGAATTACCACATCCCACAATCTTTGAAAAATACCAGAAGTGCTATTTATCGTGCTTTTCTGGTAACATAGGAGGTGACGGGACATAATTCCAAGGTACATAATCCCAAATTACTAATTATTCCGTTTAAAAAGAGGACATAGTCCCAAAAATTGTATTTAGTAATAGACCGCTTAATAAGCGATCATAACACCAAATGGGGATTCAGACCGCTTGGGACTATGTCCGCTTTTGAAAGGTCATAATCTCGAGTGGTTCTAACAAATAATAGAGCAGTTCACGATCTTGTTGCATCGTTGCAAATGCAAAATAAACAGCTTTTACAAAAACAAAAAGCATATGCTGCAAAAGCTTTTCAATGCTTTTGGTTTTTGTAAAAGCTGTTTATTTTGCATTTGCAACGATGCAACAAGATCGTGAACTGCCCTACTATATCTGTGTCGATATGCAATAACGCCTTAGGGGTCGTCCATAAACTGCGTTACTGATTTTCCGGGTTTTTTTACCCCCCCCCCTCCCCCTGCGTTACTTTTCGTAGTGCTTTTCAAAACCCCTCCCCCCCATAAAGTAACGTGACATATGAAATTAATTCATTCGAATGATTATATATTTTGACTTGCTCTGACAATTTTCATTAGTAAAGGGTGTTTTTTTTAGAGGTTTGTTTTTCGAATAGAGATAAAACTGGCATTTTGTGGTCAAATCTGGCAACTCTAATGTCATTTATGTTCAGTTTGGTTTGCCATTTCATCATGAACAGGTTGACAAAAGAACAACGCTTGCAAATCGTGCAATTTTATTTCGAAAATAATGGTTCAGTTCGCGAAGTTTACCGCAAGCTCCGTCCATTTTATGGTCGACATAATCGTCCATTAGAGCAATTAATTCGGTTAACCATGGGTCGTTTTCGCACTACGTTTACTCTATGTGATAATACGCATCCGCAGAGACGTCGAACACTGCGCACCGAAGAAACAATTGCCGTTGTAGACCAAAATGTTCAAGAGGACCCGAATGAATCGATTCGCCACCGTGCACAGCAATTGGAGCTTTTTCTATCAACTTTATGGAAGACTTTGCGCAAAGATCTTGGCTTGCGACCTTACAAGATTCAGCTTGTGCAAGAATTAAAGCCGCGAGAGCATGCAATGCGTCGTGATTTTGGTGTATGGGCCGAAAATGAGATTGATCTCGATGCTGATTTTCATCGCAAAATTTTGTTCAGTGATGAGGCTCATTCTGGTTGAATGGCTACGTCAACAAGCAAAATTGCCGCATTTGAAGTGAAGAGAATCTACATGAGACCCTTGAGACGCCATTACATCCACAAAAAGTGACTATTTGGTGTGCTCTATGGGCTGGTGGAGTCATTGGGCCATACTTCTTCCGAAATATTGCTGGAGAGTCAGTTACCGTTAATGGAGACCGGTATAGAGCCATGATAACCGACTATTTTGTTCCTGAATTGGATGGCATGAATGTGGATGAGTTGTGGTTCCAACAAGACGGCGCTACATGCCACACAGCGCACGTCACAATCGATTTATTGAAGGAAACATTCGATGAGCGCATAATTTCGCGGAATGGACCTGTCAATTGGCCACCAAGATCGTGTGATTTGACACCATTGGATTATTTTCTTTGGGGATATGTGAAGTCGCTCGTCTACGTCAACAAACCAGAAACGTAAGGGGACTTGGAAGCCAACATTCGTGGCGTTATTGCCGACATACGGCCCCATATGCTCGAAAAAGTGGTTGAAAATTGGACCTGTAGAATTGGCTTTATTCGAGCCAGCCGTGGTGGCCACATGCCCGAGATCATATTTAGACATTAATGGCATAAAATTATCCTTCCAATAAAGCCAAATTGATGGACATTAAAACGATTTTTTTGTGTTTTATTTCAATTCGAAGTTCTACACCTCTAAAAAAACACCCTTTATAAGTGACTAGAATGACTAGATACATTAAAGGAACAATTGGAATAAAAGCAATAATTAATATCATCAGTAAAAGCTATTCCATCTGCGGTCCAAGATTCGATGCTCTCAATCACTAGGATAGAAGAAGCTGGTAGCATTGTTGAGGATTCTTCAAAATAGAATTTTTCATCGGATTCTATGTCGACCCATTCAGGTGAATACTCACTTCTAAAGCAAAGAAATTCACCTGGTCTTTGACAGAGTACCCTTAAAGGCTGCACCCGAGCTGCACCAAGTTCAGTGTTTTTGTGTAAATGCTTTCTGAAAATTGATTTATTTAAATAGTATTTTTTATTCCGATTTATTGTAAACGATATAATACAAACTTATGGCAATTCATAGAAGTTTTAAAAACGAAATACAAGCCGCAGGTAGGACACGACCTTGAACCAATTTCTTCTTTCTGAGAAGAACAGTACATGTCATTCGGTATCTCCTTTGATCAAGAACATTCA
This sequence comes from Dichetophora obliterata, assembly GCA_963920525.1. Classification (NCBI taxonomy): domain Eukaryota; kingdom Metazoa; phylum Arthropoda; class Insecta; order Diptera; family Sciomyzidae; genus Dichetophora; species Dichetophora obliterata. The sequence continues at coordinate 123,041,293 of OY986437.1, read as the reverse complement.
GGCCTTACCGTCAAAGCCGGTCGCAAAAGCAAAGACCCAAATTTTTCAGACGTGTGCTGAGATGGTGAAGGAATACCAAAAGGTTCCTGTGTCGAGGGAAAAGGTGGTGGAAGAAATCGTTGAAACAAAAGTTAACCATCAATTTAGACGATCAAACATAAACATGTAAGATTAAAAATTTTTGAAATGATTGTGTTATTAATTAGAGGTTTTTCGTCGATTTTTTTAATTTTTGGTAACGTTACAATATCTAAACACCTCCCCCCCTACCGTTACTTATCGTAGTGCATTTCAAAACCCCTCTCCCCCCTAAATTGGTAACGTAGTTTATGGACGACAACTTAAGTCTGATTTCAAAGTTTTGATAAATCTTGCTTTAAATTTTTCAATCGCCATATGAGTTAAATGGAAGTGTCTTTTGTTTTTGTGTCATAACTTTGACTTTGGTCATGATAGAAGCAATAGATTTTGTGCGTTTGTAATGCATATGCAAAGAACACAGCTACATTAATAACTCAGATCTGTCGTAAGTCGAATTAAGCTATTATTGCTTATCGACATAGATATGACAAAATTATTCGTCCTTGTACGGAATGGTAATAACAACATCTACAAGGTCAAATCAATTTTTTATGGTGTTTTTAATGATGAAATAATTTGCCTTGTATGGAAAAATGTTAATTCAACAGCAACAGCGCTCGATGCTACGCATCCGCAACAAATTTTTTTGCGAACTTATTTTAGGAAACGAACGTTCCTGAATTTTTCTTCGAACGATTAATTTTTATGAAAAATTAAAAACGAACGTTCGTTGCTTGTTCTTTTTTTGTGAAAAATTCGATCGAAAAAATTTTAGACTGACAAATTTTAGACTGACGCCAGCAGAGAGTTCCCCATTCGTTCGTGATAATTTGCGAGAACAATTTTATATGAGGAGAACGATAATTGAGAACAATCGTATTTCAAACGTTCTCCGCACCCTGAGTGTTTGTGAAACAAGGGTAAATGAAATGGTATCGTAAATTATTAGGACGACACCGCTCTCACGTTTTTTTCGCGAACGAGGCTGAAAAATACTGAATATTAAATAAATAAAAGTATTTTAATACATACAAAATTCACTATTTTTCAGCCGCTTCTGCGAAAAAAACGTGAGAGCGGTGTCGCAATCGCGAAAAACGCGTAATATGAACACGGCATTACAGCAACGGATACAGCATACTATTTAAAAATGAATGGTTTAGCTCCATGGGCGTCCACAAGGGTGACAAGGGGCGCGTGCCCCCTAGGCATTGAAATTTTTTAAATATCTTCATATTAAATCAAAAAAGCCTTAAGTTTAAATTAAAAGATTTAAAGAGAGAAGCAAAAAACTTTCTAAATTTTAAGTTGCGCTCAAACTTAGGACTTTGAGAACTTTGTTAATAAAAACGTCAATTTTAGTTGTAGAGGTGTAAAATTTTGCGAAACATGGATTTTCATGCAATCAAACAAAAAACGATTTAAAATTTTTTCTAACCTACGGCTTTTTTGATTTCATATGACGATTATGTATTTAATATATTTTGAAAAGAATACAAAAATACTTTTTTTATGATAATTTATAAATAAAGTTGAGCTAAATCATTAATTTTTAAATAGTATTTATATTGTACCCTTTTCTGTAAGGCCGTCTTCATATTACGCGTTTTTGACGCGATTGCGCAAGATTGTATGTTTATACCCCCACAGATACTGTTATATGATTTTATTTTTTATTTTATGTTTTTATTTTTAGTCTTCGGTATTGTTCATTATTTCTCTTTGTCAACATCAAAGCTCGATAATTTTATTATAAGTAAATAAATTACAAAAGTTTGCTTTCAGTGGCAAATTAGACATTCTGCTTCACCAGAAAGATTCTCTGGTATGTTTTTTTTGTTTTGTTTTTATTTTAATATTATAAAATCTTGCTATGTATACGAATAATTAAAATTATAATCAAAAAATTAAGAATCAAAAAATTAATGAATACAAATAATATGAAAGAAATAATGCAAAGAATCTTAATAGGCAATATGTATAAATTATTTTAAACCTTAATAAAATCAAAAATATATGGGCACGGCTACCGTCTTATAACGTGATGATCGTACGACTTTTTTAATCAAAACTTGAAGAATATTGCACAAAGCAACTTTTCTTTTTTATGAGTGGAATGGGTTGACCTATAGGGCTATATTTTGTCGAAATAAATTTTGTTGATATCTTTTGTGGTTTTTGAGTTATTCTAATTTAAAGTCGTCTTATAACGTGACGAAATTTGGAAGTTTGTTTGGAGGTTGTTGTACATATTTCCAGAAATCTGCGAACATGTTACTTCAACTTTTTTTCGTCTTTCTACAAAATTTACATAAAGGTTACAGCTAACACATAGGGCTTTCATTACTATAAGAAAGCATTGCTTTCATTAAATTATGATCTAAAAACCTGATCTTATAACGTGACGCAAAAAAATCTTATACGTGACGATGCGAATTTTGTATTAAAATTTCACAAATACGTGCAAAAGTAATTTATCTTTTATTTGTTTGCACATAATTAAGCTTAACAAAACAAATTTCGTTCCTTGCACGTTTCGGAACCCTGATCATGTACCCTGTATCCTAAATTGTACCTATTATAACTTGAGTAATTCTTAACCGAATTAGATGATTTAAAAACCAAAATGCAAGTTTTGGCAAGAAGTACGCAGGTACTGTAAACGAGCTCGGTCGATCCACCCCTTCAGCTTCTGCATTCGGGTGTGCTCGGCACTATGTAAGGAAGCTATGTATATTTCTTAGCCAATTGGAATAAAATTCAAACAACTCCTGGAAGAAAGGTATTTTTTACGAGGTACCTAATTTTTAATTTAATTTTAATTTTTAAGGTATTTTTTTTTCAACAGTTTCAGTTGACCTGTTATAATAAAAATAAAAACAAAATATTCAGCTTTGTGTTTTTTTTTTATCTTTATTTTTAATTTGCACACATTTCAGATGCAACTTCCATAACTTGGAAATTTTAGAGAAAACCCAGGCTAGAAAACTTGTTTAAACATATTTCAATATAAAAAACTTCTTCAATATAAAATTTCTTCGAGAGGCAATTTACTTTCTTTTTGTTTCTTTCGCATTCTTTATTCTTTCTGAGCAGCTGCTTGCTTTTTTTTACATTTTCGTATTTATCAGTCGTTTTCAATTTTAAAAATAATTTTTATTGACTTCGGCGTTTGCCTTTTGTTTGTATGTAGGAGAAAACGAAATTAGAAAAAGTGCGGTAGAATGTCTTATAACGTGACGCATGTTTGATCATCCTTATTTTCACAAAAATATCATTTTTTATAACATTTTATTAATGAAGCCTAGAAATAGACCAAAAGCACTCAAAAAAATTATGCAAATATAATTGATAAGATTCTTGAGAAACTTGAAAAAAAAAAACTTTAATATTTTTTGATCTTATAACGTGACGCCTAAATAAGGATTTTTCAAACAGATCAACCAACTGCAATAAAGCTATTTTATATTAATTACTATGCTTATGCAGTAAACGATAATGCATTTTACCGAATTGAATTTAAATAACACAATAACATATCAATTAATCAATAATATTAACCTTTTTTGAACACGTAAAAGTTTTTGCCATTTTGGACTGTTGGTGCGAAACTTAAAAAATTATTAATTGTCAAGCTATCGGCGTTTACTTTTGTTTGACATTTGTTTTTTCCAACACGTCAAATTATATTCTTCCATTTGATAATCATGTGAACACTTACTTCAGGAAAAAATTTTATTTTGCTTGGTTTCATTTCCCATAGCCACGAATATTCATAAGAATTATGAATCTACAAACCAAAAAGTTGGTTTTTTAAGAGTGCACATAAAATTTCCGATACAGGCCTTCACAGCATCACCGCCAACGACTGAATTATATTCTCTTCTGTTGTGAGTTTTGTGTACATGTGAAAAGTTACTCTCAGAGAGCGCTCTGTGAGCTAGGGGCGCCCAGCGCTGAATTAAATACATTTCATGGCACAATTACTGACAAGGTCAAGGCTCATTTATAAGGTTGTGACACTTGAGAGTGAGCTATGTCGAACTGTCAGAAGGGATGAAAAGAAATCACGAAAATGAATGCATAGAACCAAGCTCATTCATGGTATAATTATTTGACAAGGTAGCCGTGACATTTTTTTGGCGATTGGTAGTTGTCAAAAACAGCTAAAGAAGTTGTAGTTTGCTGCTGTTGACTAGCTATATGCTTATTTTTAACTTTTCTTTTATTCATTAAATTTGTTCGCGAAGTTTATTGGAATGTTTTTAGTTTGCTGCGATTGACAGCTATGTTTAAGTCGTTGCTTATTTTTTCACATTTCTTTGATTAATTGCATGAAGAGCTAATTTTGACAACTTCCCATCGCCGCTCGTGAGAAAAAAGCCAGTCTACGCTACTACCTTGTCAGTGATTGTGCCATGGGCTCCTTTATAAGGTTGTGGCATTCGAGAGCGAGCTCGGTCGAACTGTCAGAATGGATGAAAAGAAATGAAGAAAATTAATGCTTAGAACAAAGAAAATGACAGTGACAGTTCGAGCAAAGGCGGGGAAAATGGTGCATTTCTCTCAAGTGCCACAACCTTATAAATGAACCTTGGACAAGGTAGTAGCGTAGACTGGCTTTTTTCTCACGAGCGGCGATGGGTAGTTGTCAAAATTAGCTGTTCATGCAATTAATCAAAGAAATGTGAAAAAATAAGCAACGACTTAAATATAGTTAGTCAATCGCAGCAAACTAAAAACATTCCAATAAACTTCGCGCATAAATTTAATGAATCAAAGAAAAGTTAAAAAGAAGCACATAGCTAGTCAACAGCAGCAAACAACAACTTCTATAGCTGTTTTTGACAACTACCAATCACCAAAAAAACTGTCACGGCTACCTTGTCAAATAATTGTACCATGATACATTTATTTCATGGTAGAACTAGTGAACTAGTAGGACTGCTCTCTTTTTCTCATAGCCAGAATTGTCAAACTCAAGCATTTTGATATTCTTGCCTATTTTTGCTTTCTTATCGCATCCTCATCGCTTTCAGATTTTGTATGAGCTGTCAACTTCATTTTGACAGTTCCGGCAGTCTGTCTCTCCGAAATGCATATATCTTATCTAATTCTACTTTGATTTATATATTTAGTATTCAGCATTTTTCAGGCGCGTTTGCGAAAAAAATTTGAGAGTGGTGTCTCAACCGCGACAAAAACGCGTAATAAGAGCACGAACTAATAAGTTACGATACCATTTCATTTACCCTTATTTCACAAATACTTTTCAATGCGTTTTCTTAAATTAAAAAATTTTTCTACGCATTTTATTCGTAATTTTTAGCCACGATTAGAATTCGTTGAATGGACGACGTCGTTTGGCATACATTTCGAATACTTTATTCATATAGGTACAAAAACAAATGTATATTGTACAAATACATTTACGAATGATCCTAATACCTAGTTTCGAGAAAAACCTTATTTTTCAGCTGGGGTTTGAACCGCGGTTCTTTAGCGTATAGGCCACGTACTCTTCTAGTAGGCTACGGCCACCTTGCAATCTCACATTTCCTTATATTTTGTAATTGTTCGACAAACCAGTCTGAACGATTTCAGTTGTAAATTTTTTAAACTCAACTAAGACTTCGTACCTTCTACGAATAGTGAGTACGGTTAACCAACGAATGAATTTTTTAATAAATACTACGAACGTAATGAAAGAAATTACAAAGTTATTCCTACGAGAAATTAGCGAATGTTAAGGAATGGTATCCCTTATTAGTGGAAGATCATTCTTCGTAGCAACAGATAGCAAGGGGCATTTAATTCAATAACGAATATAAACTTTGACGATAAGCAAATCTATGTTTTAAAGTCATTGCAAACAAGCAGAAGACAAAGTAAATAAATTTGATAAAAAAATTAATGTTTTCCGAAAAGTCGGCTTGTTTTTTTATCAGAAAGATGATCCCGTTTGGATTTTTTTTTAATTTTTTCTAAACTTAAAAAAATGACAAACAATCCTGAGCATTTAAATTTAAGAAAGTTGCAGCAATCTAGGCGAGAGCAAAGCTTCTAATTCCAAAGAGAAAGAAAAAATTAGGAAATTTAATAAAGTAGGTCACTTTTAGATCAAGGACTAATTTTTTAAACAACCTTATATCATATTAAGCAAACGATTTTGCATTAGAATATGTAATAATGATTTTGTGTAGTAAACCTGTATAACGGATCGCAGACATCAGTGCATCAAGCTTTTAAATATAAATGTATTTGAAATATTCTAAATTTATATAAGTCCTTAGACCAAGAGAGGGGGTTCTTCTGCACCTAGAATATACCAAATATATACATATATAACAAAAGTCACTTAAATTTATTTTTTCTTTTTAGTTCACATTTAGTTTTTTAAATAAAAGCTTATTTTTAAAAATTTTTTTTAACTTTTTATCTATTTTTTACTTTTTAGTCTTAAACGTTTATTATTAACATCTTTTATTTTCAAAACTTATGTAGATATAGCATTTTTATTGATTTGTGGGCGATAAAAGGGGGTGTGGCAAAACATTTTATTATAATATTGCATTGTCACCGGACTTACATATGTATGTTAAATTTCAGTTTAATCGGATACCAACAAGTTTGCAAAACTGCGAAAAATGATTTGCAAATTTTGACGGAAATACATACATTCAAATATACATATATACGAACGAAGAAAGTTATAATCAGCACCGTAGTTTTGAAGATATAGGATTTTTATTTATTTGTGGGCGGTAAAAGGGGGTGTGGTACCATTTTTTCCTGAAAAATCCTCTACTTGAAGGAAATTAACTGCCAAAATGTTAACTGAATCAGCCCCGTAGTTAGATAAAAGCATTTTGGAGATAAAGCATTTTTATTGATTCGTGGGCGGTAAAAGGGGGTGTGGCCAAATGTTTTTCATAAGCCCCATGCTTAATTTGATGAAACTTTACTGTTTAAATTTCAGCTAAATCAGCCCCGTAGTTTTAGAGATATAGCATTTTTATGGATTTGTGGGAGGTAAAAGGGGAGTGGCAAAAATTTTCCTTAATTATCCTATACTCGAAGGAAATTTACTGCCAACATTTCAGCTGAATCGGCCCAGTAGTTTTAGAGATATATCATTTTTATTGATTTGTGGGCGGTGAAAGGGGGTGTGGCAAAACATTTTATCATAATATTGCATTGTCACCGGACTTACATAAAATAAAAATAAACTGGCCATTTCAGCCCTTGGAAGGACTTTGACCTAGCTTCTATTGATCAATTGTGTTGTGCGTGTTATTAAATGTTTGATCACAAATGACCGAGAACTGGACCTACGAGTTTTATGCCGACTCCGAACGGCTTATGTTCTCAAGAAGTTTTACATGGCAATTTTTACTCTCTGAGGTTTGCCATTGTCTGCAGAGAGGTGACGACCGAACAGAAAAATTAATTCAATTGAAAAAACTTTCTGTCTGAGCTGGAATTGAACCCGGGCTACCGCAGTTCATTGGCTTAGGGGCCACGCAATCTACCCACTAGGCTACGGCCGCCACCGGACTTACATATCAGCTTGATCGGATATCAACAAGTTGTAGAAAAATGGCTTGCAAGTTTTGAGGACATACATACATACGAAGGAAACAAATTAAATAAAAGCTTATAATTATAAAAATTAATATGTAATGTGACCATACCCAGTAAAAAAGTTGATCATCCTATGAGCGATTTGGGAGTGCTCCCTGAGGAGCAGTGGAGTGCTCCTTATTGATCCAAGCTAGGTGTATTTTGTGTTCTCTTATGACATTGCGTGTCCTAGGAAGGGTAGCGCTCCCTGTAACATCCCAGAGGAGCTCAAAAAGAGCGATCAATAAATGATCCAAATGGATCTGCAAAGAAACATTTTTTTTTGGATTTAGGTTTACTCCGAAAGCTAGGCTTCCCTAGCTGAAGTAGACTCCTCAAGACCCTAAGAAGGCGATGCAATTATTTGAAAAATCGTGAAATTTATAGCGCCATTACAAATTACGAATCGTTTTTGATTCTATTTAAAAACTGTACTTTAATTGCGTCAGTTGCATCAGCGGATGGACACAATTACTGTTGGCTTGTCGCACTTCACGACCTCGGTGTTGAAACGACGCGAATCGAATGAAAGGAACATTTAAAATACTTTTTGTTTCACAGAAAATAATTATAGAGTTTGAAAAGCACATGCCTCACTTTATTTTCTTTTTTCATTAATTGCTCGCCTATTGATCTTATAAAACAGTAAAGGAGCACAAGTGTTCACTTTTTGATCCTACAAAACAGCAAAAGAGCGCTCCGTTGTTGCTCCTCATGGAAGCGATCGCATATTTTTTTACTGGGTATGCATACAAGAGCTTTACACATATAGCGTAATAAAGTCGTCGAACGTGATCGATTGTGTTTGAACACATATTGACAAGTAGCTTACAGACATTTCCCATACATTAAACGGACGGGCCTCATGAGTCCCAGTAGGTTCACTTACGTCCAAAAACAGATAAGTTTGTTCTGCGAAAGTAATGCAAACTCTTTTTAGTTTGTTTTGTTACGTGTAGAAAACTTTATCGGTAGTTGGCATAAAATATTTTGGGGCTCAGAGCCAAGAAAAAAATGTACGCCTTTTCAAAGTCAAAATGGGCCTCGAAAAGCCCAGTCGCACATCTTAGGGTTAAAAATGAAATGGTATTCGTTGGCTGCCCCCCCCCTTTTACCGCCCACAAATCAATAAAAATGCTATATTTCAGATGGCTTTGGTCGTACTAGACTTAAATTTGGGAATTCAGTTTGTATGGTTACTGTCGGCAACTGTGTTAAAAATGGGCGTGATCGAACTAATGCTATACGCACTTTTTTAGAAATGTTTGACTATTGGGTCGATTGTAGAATTTTTCGAATACGAGGTGGTGTAGGAAAAAAATGTTGCCAAACCCTCTTTTACCGCCCATAATCAGTAAATAATAATATGAATACAATTTTATAATAACTTTTTCATATAACATCGTTACCTAAAAATGAGAAAAAAAAGACATGAAAATAAAAGTTTTGACTTTCGATGCAAATATCTCCGTTGATTTATAATATATTTCATTTAAGTTTTTTTTGTTCAAAAGTGAATTTAACAAAAATAGTTTGAACTTTACCGTTAGGTCAATGTATATATTTTTGTCTTTTTTTTAAAAAAGGTCCAAAGCAGAGATGGGTCGCTCTGAAAATGAGTAGTTTGCGAAACTATAGGGTAGTTCACGCTCATCAATTCGTTTGTCAAATCCAATAGTACATTGTGGGAATTCCATGGAAATTTCACGTTGTTCCATTGCATTTGACAAACGTCCGGTACGGAATGAAAAATTTGTACGTACAAGCAGAGAGTATGTATACAGATAGAGGTCTCAAAACTCTCAGACACATTTTTGAACTTAAATTACAGTTCCCGTGCGTCCGGTGGATCTTTTGGAAATTAAATCTTCCTCTGCCGGCGTTGCTGCCGTGGCAGTACTGACCAGCGTTGCCATTTGGATACAATTGTAGCCAATTGGCTACATTTAAAATGGAAAGCTACAAAGCTACAACGTCTCTTAAATTGCAACATTTTTATATTTTACAAAATTTTTTTTTTTAATTTTCAATAGAAAATATTAGAAAAAGAACACTTTAAATGTCAATACGAAGAAATAAGAATGTGTTCATACCACAATACATGATCCTACTTATTAAGTTCATTGTGTGCTAACTTTAAGCTCATATATCAACTGTCAGTTGACAAGTTTTATATATTTTCTTCTACATACATACATATTTTCTTCCACATAGCTGTTTCAAATTATTGCTAGGGTGAAAATTTTGTTTGGCTACATTGCAGTTAGATTTGATACATATTTTGCTACGGAAAAAACGTAGTGAGTGGCAACACTGGTACTGACATGAAAGAGGAATACGCAACAGTAAGCGTGTGATGAAGTGAGGTAGAAATAGGTTAGATCATGGTATAATTATTTGACAAGGTAGCAGTGACAGTTTTTTGGCGATTGGTAGTTGTCAAAAACAGCTTAAAAAATTGTAGTTTGCTGCTGTTGACTAGCTATGTGCTTATTTTTAACTTTTCTTTGATTCATTAAATTTGTTCGCGAAGTTTATTGGAATGTTTTTAGTTTGCTGCGATTGACTAGCTATGTTTAAGTCGTTGCTTGTTTTTTCACATTTCTTTGATTAATTGCATGAACAGCTAATTTTGATAACTACCCTTCGCCGCTCGTGAGAAAAAAGCTAGTCTACGCTACTACCTTGTCAGTAGTTGTGCCATAGGTTAGATCTTTTCTTGGTTAGATCTTCTCTTGTTATTTTGTAGTGAAGGAGAATTAAAAGAAAATTGCATGTGACAAAGTGAGCTAGGAATAGCTTTCTTTTGTTTGAGTCATGGCAGAATTAGAGAAGGTATATGCATTTCGGAGAGGGAGACTGCCGCAACAGTCAAAACGAAGTTGACAGCTCATACAAAATCTGAAAACGATGAGAATGCAAGAAGAAAGCGAAAATAGGCAAGAATAGCAAAATGCTTGAGTTTGACAATTCTGGCTATGAGAAAAAGAGAGCAGTCTGAAATGCATATACCTTTACTAGTTCTACCATGGTTTTTTTCCTTTAAGAAAGACCTTTAAAGGGATCTCAATGTTTACATTTTGTTCTGCTAAATTTTGCCGCTCGAAAGAAATATGAATGAAATGAAGCAAAACAAAGCAAACTTTTTCAATCATCAAGGTCAATATTTCATATTGGCAAAATGTTTAACTTGCAGATAGTTTTCTGATTTGTATTATGATTTTTTAAGGGCTTATTGTTTAGGATAAATTAAACTGCATTTGTTTAGGTATTTATGAAATTTTGTACTAGAAGGGTAATTTGTATTTTCTAAATGTAGAGTTTGGGTATTTTTAAGAAAAAATTCCTAAAAATTAAAAAAAATTATATATATAAAAAAACAAAATCACAGGTGGCTAAAGCATAGTCTTAAGTTATTTTGGACAAAACATTACAAAAACCAAAATTTTTATAAAAAAGTTATACCTGTTGAAAGTTGACTTTATTTTAATTTGTCTTTATTAAAAATATTAAAAACAAACTTTAAGGTTTTCTGAATATAATTTTTTAATTCTGCATGCATTCATTGTTGATCGCATTTGATAAAATTTTTTATTTACCACGCGTCGAAATACATTAAGGTAGTATTATTTATTATATTTTAATAAATTACAAACAAATTGAAATTTATTTAATAGTAAATTCAAATTATTAAAATTTATAAATTATTTTCTACTAAGGTCCTTTCGCCAAATAAGGTCCAAGCCTTAATAAGGCCCGGTTTCTAATACGCACATTTATTGCTTTCCATGCAAAATTATTTTTTGTACGTTTAAACATGTTCATATCTGCATCACGATGCAAACAAAATTACTTCGATTGCGCATCTGTGAAGCGAGTGACAGTCGAACGAAGTCAGCGGTAGCGTCAACAACGTGGTGTAATTGTTTTACAATTATTTACGTGTATTTATATATTTTAACAATTACGTGGATGTAATATTGTGCTCGCAGTAAAAGTCCGTTATTCTACGAATACTAACTGTGGTGTATTCCGAGAAAAACTTGATTAATGAAATTATATTGAGAGCGCCTAAAAAGGCCCAAACATTTTTTTTCTTTCCGGCTTTCTTTTTCCGATCGCATGTCCACACCTAAATCTACCTGGCAGAAAAAAACTACGAAAAAGAAAGCCCTTAACTATGAAAGTCAGCAAATTACCAAAATTTTGTTTAAAAAGCCAGAATAACTTTATTTTAATTTTCAAAATTAATTTTTGGCAATAAAAGTATTTTTTCGAAAAAGTTTTTGTAAAAAAAGCTATGAATAGCATTTATGTTTAGTATAAATGTAAACCAACATTTGTAATAACAATATGTGTTCTTATTTTATTATTTTCTGACTGTTTTGTTATGTTTCTAAAACCGTTATATATTGGGCCTTATTTAGACATGGTGGTCCTAATATGGCTAAAATCAGACCTTTTTAAAACCTTCTGAGCTAGATATATTTTTTACTTGTTCATGCTTTATTTTAAAGTTTTTGAAAAAAGAATTGAATAAACAAAAATACAAAATTGCAAAAATAAGTTTAAAAAAACCCGTTTCTCTTCTGTCTGGTAAAAACCGTTAGGTTGGCCATATTTGGGTAACTTACCTTACTAATGAAAATATTTCCAATATGATATTTTACGAATTTTACAATTAGTACAATTAGTAGTCCTTTGTACAATTAGTAGTCCTTTGGAATTGTATATTACTTACCTTTTAGATATCTTATAACCCTGGCTTAAACCATTTTAACTGCAGTGAGGTTTTTCTAATTTCTTCTTATTATTTCATATAATATATTACAAACTAAATTGAAACCTTATTATGTCATATAATATTTTACAAACTAAAATGAAAACTTATTATGTTATAAAAAATCTTACAAACTAAAATGAAAACTTATAATATAATATTTACGAAGTAATATGAAATCTTATTATTTAATATAATAACTATAACTATGAAATGGGCAAGCACTTTGAACAAATTAAAACTTACAAACCTAATACGAATAAAAATATATTTACAACTTAAAACTAGTTAACCTAAAAAATATTTACAACTTAAAAGTATCTAACCTAACCTTATCTACAAAGTTGTTGTGTTTAAATTGTATTTATTGCAATTTCTATTTAGAATTAAAATTTATACAATATTTACACAGAAAAAAAAAATTTTAAATGTAATATTATGTTTATCGTTTATATGTTATATAATATTTGCAATATTATTTATTACTTATTTCTTTATATATGTTGTATTTACAATATTTATATTATAATATTAACTGCGTTACAAAAAATATGCAAAATATAATATTAACAAGATTTTTTTGCATATGTATTTCATACACATTATATGCAATAATATTATTTATTATTTATTTTACAATATTTGCAATAATATACTAATTTTGATAAATATTTACAATATTTACAATAATATACTAATTTTGTAATGGAAAATATATACAAAATATAATATTTCGAATATTATACTATTTTGTATAAATCGTTTATTGTATATTATTTACAAAACTATTATGTTTAATTTATTTTGTATTAACAATATTTACATAAAGCTTTTGTTGATCCAAAAAAATTGAAGAAATAAAATTTGCCGTTAAAAAAGTTAAAAACCAAAAAAAAAGATAGGCAATTTTGAAGAGTATAAATAAGTCTAACGAACCCAAAGTTGAAAACGGTCACTAGGGTTTTCGTTTATTTGTTGGGTGCAGGGCACTCTTCAGAGAAAGCGTACATAGAGAATGTTTCGAAAAGAGTATACTCTGAGTATGCTCGGAGAACTCTGAATTAATAAAATATCAAAACAGAACACCAATTGTCAAGGCTGCAAGTCAACGAATTTTGTTAAAATGTGCTTGACGGCAAGTGCTCTGATATTCGCTCTACCTGCTCAACAATTTGATTGAGAGCATTTGGTAACAAAATGGAAAACTCGAGCATAGTTTTTGACAGTTCTTGCTCTGCTCCCAACAAATAAAAGAAAACCCCAGTGGCCGTGGGCGGTAAAAGGGGTGTGGAAACCCCACAAATCAATGAAAATGCAGTACAAATATTTAAATAGCAGGGGTTTTCACATAAGATAAATCTTTCAGCACTTTTTATTTGGATCTATCTTTTACACCAGAGAGCACTGTGGTACAAATATGAACTTAATACAAATCTTAACGGCAAGATGGATTTTGCCCAAATTGGGTACACATATTTTATCCATCCAAGATAAGATTTAAACATACTTTGTTTTGACCACGCCCCTTTCGCCCTCTATTTACTAACGTAAATTAAGTTATTTAAATACGTTTTACTTTAGAAAAATTTGGCCAATTTAATTTTAACAAATTTCTATTTCGACATCAAAAACATCCACATATATTCAAAATTGTTTTATGTTAATATTGTAAATACAAAATAAATTAAACATAAAAGTTTTGTAAATAATATATAATAAATAGATTTATACAAAATAGTATAATATTCGAAATATTATATTTTGTATATATTTTCCATAACAAAATTAGTATAATATTGTAGATACATTATAAATAAATACTAAATAATATTATTGCATATAATATATGGGTATTTCCGCAGAAACGACAACCGGGACCAAAAAGTAGAATGTTAATAAACCAATGATTTTTTCTAACATTATATTAAAATAATATCAAAATTTTTATAATATAATGTATTTGCTGCTTATCTCAGTTGTTGATGAGAAAATTGCCTGAAAACTTAAAATATATTTTTTCTTGTTCTTAGGTATTTTAATTGACATTTTCTCTTTAGTATTTATTGTGGACATATTTATATTATGAATGCACACATCTTATGAAATCTTTGTATCCATAACAAATTAATACAAAAAAAATTAAAACATACCAAACAAAGCTCGATTAACGGTAAATTTTTCATATTCTTCTGTTCATGTTGTAATGTCTCATTAGGGTACTTAAAACATCATATTTTATCAGTACTCCGCGAACGTTCTAATTAATTGGCTGAAAATTTTAATTCAAATCAAAATTTAGTGACATAGTGAAAAAAAATAACTGCATATAATAATAACACTAAACATTTCATTTTTAATTTTCAAAGTGTGTCGCGTTTGGTATTGTAGGCACATTTAACAAGTAACTTTATTCGATATTAACTACTTTATCAATTTTGTTACTCATAGTAACTATTTGGTAATGTCAGATTTTTTACAACTGTAGATTGTAAATTACAATTCTCAACAAACAATCTATAGTATCAATACGTTGAATATTCTTTAGGTTCCAACAGTCGTAAGTATAACTTTTTACAAAAACAAATCTTTTTATTATTTTAACATGATATGTATGTACATTAGACCGTATCACCTTGTATGGAAGAAAAATAAACCTATTTTGACACCGACTCAATCGCTAGACATTTAAGAGACATTTTCAAAAAAAAATTTTTTTTTTTTAAGTGGTCCCTATGGTGCTATTTTGATTTTTTCGTTATATCTTTGGTGTTTTTCATGCGATCCGGAAAAAAATTTATGTGTGTGCTTGTTGATGTAATGCTAAATTTGTATTTTTTTTTCCTCAAATGTTTTTTTTTAGACTTATTGCACAATCTATCTCAGTTCCTACTATGTCATCATGTTCCAAAAATACCAAAAAAACGAAAGCTTACAAAAAATCATTATAACCATGGGAACAAATGAAATCGAAAAAATGCATTTTAGAAGCACTTCCGACCGATTATATGCAAAGAATAACACTTTAATATCATAAAAAATTGTTTTTTAATCTTCCAAATCTTTTCGAGATTCAAGGTAGCTGTAGCGCTCGCAACTATCAAGCTTCGCGAAAATGTGCCCCAAACGATTTTCGTCAGTGACTGCTGTAGCTGACTGGTGCACAATTTGAACGAAACGCTCCGTGTTTTGCGAGTGGCAAAGATAATCTGTTGAAAATATAACATGAAATATACGATTTAGATTTTAAAGTTAAATACGCATAGATTAATTTATTATACAAGTATGAAAGTGTATTGCAGTGCGTACCTGGAATTTTGATCAATTGATCAGAATATTGCATATCAGACGTTGGTCTTGGGTGTGAAATTGAAGGCATGGTGGCTCAGTGATCTCAAATTGTGTCCAATCAATCATTTCGGTGTAAATGTTGCTGCTGTAGTTGAATTCGACCTGGCGCGTTTAAACGTGCTTGCAAAATTTTGCTGTATCCATCTGCACCGTTGCATCCGGATCAGTTATCATAGAAAGTAATATATTTTCGTGGTGAAAATAATAGGCATTGCTTTCGATGGTTGGTTTGATGGCTAACTGAACGTAGTTCGGCAAATCACGTATCCATGAAATGTACTTAAAGACATTGCGGCTGCCATGAATGGCAAGTGGCTGGCTTTTGACTAAAAACCAGAATGGCGCATACACTCTGACCACGAACATAGCAAGATCTCTTTAAAATTAAAAAATTTAAAATTAAAAAATAAGTTATTTAATACAATTCAAAAATATAAAGTATGATTTTGAATGAAATAATGTATTTTTAACAAACTAAAAAGTTTTAGTAAATTGCTTAAAGTATATAATTTTATTAAAGTATAAAAAATAATACAAAAAAAGTTAAGTCAAAATCGATAAAATCAGACAGCATAGCAGGTCATAGGTTGCGTATTCAAGACAAACAAGGTCAAGTTAGCAACAATTTTTGTATACGGCGGAGTCGTGTGACAAACAAGGTCTCATACCCAATAAAACACCACTCCAATAGTATATATATAATATATATCGTTCTGTCTCCCTGAAGCCGGTGAAATCCTGGCTTGACAGGGTGGTTACTCGACAAACTAGGTCAACTTCACCAAACCAATTTTCATAAAATAAAGAAAACCAGTTGCGAACGCAGGCACCAAGACAAACTAGGTCTTATCGGCCACTCATATTAATATATTACAAATCGATCTAACGTAGTGTTTCAAGAGGTAAAAAGACACCAAGACACCACGGTACCGTCGACAAGTGTAGTTACAATCATCATGAAGATATGAGGCAACTGAAGATCCCAGGTTTAGGTCCATTCAGATTACTTATATGTTTATCCACCAAAATTTTCCATTTTACGCTTAGGTCCATTTATCCATTTAGATTGTTATATTAATGTGTTTACAAATCACCAGATGCATCAGATATAAGTTTGAAAGAACTTTACATAATCAACGACGGTACTGCAGGTAATCTATAATTTTATGTTTGATTGAGTCCATGGATTCACTTAAGGATATAACATCAGATAAAAAATTAAAATCACCGCAAGCGCTTATAAGAGGTTCATTTTGCAAATAATTAGTTCTACAAAAGTTCATGTGGAGTAACTCAAAAGATCTTCTAGGACTAAGAGGAATATTAAAATATATTTTACTCAATAAATATGGACTGTTTACATAGCCATGTAAAAGTTTTATAATCCAACAAGCATTTATCATAATTCTCCGATTTTTTAAAGAAGGAAGATTTAAGAGTTGTAACCGATATTCATAAGGTGGTAAGTGAAAATCAGTATTACAATAAAGATAGCTTAAGCAAAACAAAAGAAATTGTTTCTGCACTGATTCAATGTCGTCTATGTAACAACCGTATCGTGGGCACCAAACAACTGAAGCGTATTCTAAGATAGGCCGCACTAGGGAAGTGAATAAGGTTTTCGTTATGAAAGGATCATTAAACTCTTTTGCCCAACGTTTAGTAAATCCTAAAGTACTATTTGCTCTATTTATTATTTTATTTACATGAATATTAAAGCGTAGTTTAGGATCCATTGTAACTCCAAGATCATTGAAACTATCTAAGGACTCCAATGGATAACCACAAATTTTGAAGGTACATATAATTGGTGGTTTGCGCGAGAAAGACATATGCTTGCATTTCTTCATGTTGAGGTTCATACGGTTCGTTTTGCACCAGTTATGAAGATAATCTATGTCGGCTTGCAAAAATACAGCGTCATTATAATTTTTAAAAGAAAGGAAGAGTTTGACGTCGTCAGCAAACATTAAGATGCTGGAATGCATTATGACAGATGGCAAATCGTTTATAAAAAGTAGAAACAGAAGAGGCCCAAGATGACTTCCTTGAGGTACTCCTGAAGTAACATGAAACTCGTGTGATTTCTTGAGCTTAAAAAGAACAGATTGTGTTCTATTGCTTAAGTAAGATTCAATCCACTTTACCAACGGTATATGAAATCCAACAAGATGTAATTTTAAGATCAGTAGTTTGTGATTTACAACGTCAAAAGCTTTGCTAAAATCCGTGTAAATAACATCAGTCTGCATGCCTTTTCCAAAGTTTTCTATAGTTTTTGATGTAAATTCGAGAAGGTTAGTAACAGTGGATTTTCCAGAAAGGAATCCATGTTGGAAAGGAGACATTAAAGATTTAACGCTATGCGATAGTCGTGATGTAACAATTGCCTCTAAAAGTTTAGGCAAAGCGCTCAATTTTGCGATGCCACGGTAGTTATCAATTAAAGACCTATTTCCGGATTTATGCAGCGGAATGATAAATGAATGCTTCCAGGCTGCAGGAAAATAGCAGGATTTTAATGATGAAGTAAATAGTAAAGAGATTGGAGTTACTAATTCTTCACAGCAGTATTTTAATATACACGAAGGTATGTTATCAGGACCACTTTTATATGATGTTTTAATATTTTTTAAAAATGATAAGACTGTGTTAGTGTCAATTATTGGGAAATATATATCCCCAGATTGAATATTGAAAGGATAACTTAAATAATCATAGGACGGTGATGAATAAGTCGACTTGAAAAAGTCAGTAAAAAGATTGCAAATACTATTATCATTATCAGACTCAACCGAATTATACTTCTAAAATGCATTTTTTCGATTTCATTTGTTCCCATGGTTATAATGATTTTTTGTAAGCTTTCGTTTTTTGGTATTTTTGCAACATGATGACATAGTAGGAACTGAGATAGATTGTGCAATAAGTCTAAAAAAAAACATTTGAGGAAAAAAAATGCAAATTTATTTGCATTACATCAACAAGCACACACATAAATTTTTTTCCGGATCGGATGAAAAATACCAAAGATATAACGAAAAAATCAAAATAGCACCATAGGACCACAAAATAGCACCAATAGGATCACTTAAAAAAAAAATTTTTTTTGAAAATGTCTTTTGAATATCTAGCGATTGAGTCGGTGTCAAAAAGATGTTAGTTTTGATGATACGCTCTAATGTACATATGTATATTTATGTAGATGGGTAAAACGTGTGCTGAAAGGAGAAAGGAAGCAAAAATGCGGTAATTGGAATAAATTAAAAGAGATCCTCTGAAGTACAAAGAATATTGCGATAAAGCAGCTGAGAGTATGAAAAGGCACCGTAAAAAGATATGGGTATTTCCACAGGAAAGTCTACCGTGACCAAAAAATTAAAACTTATTAAAAACTTATTATTTTATGATATTATCTAAGAAAAACATTTTAATTTTATTAATTTTAGCAATTTGTACATAAAATTATTAACCATGATGATCACATCGTCTGCACTGTTTCACAAATGTAGTTTTTCTTTTTCGTAAGTGTTTAGTAAATGTTTCGTAAACATTTTTGTTTTAGTAAAAATGGAAGGCATTGGCTAAAGATAATGAAAAAATGGTTGATGCAATTAAAGGAAAATATATTGAATTTGTTTTTAATTACTAAATTACATAATTACTTAACTACCTAATTACTTAATTAACCAATTAAATTGCAATGGAAAAAACTGTCCCGTGCGACCTGTCCCGTGCGACCTAGCTTAATATTTAATTAAAAAATAAGTGTTAAATATTATTGGGTAAAATAAAAGCAATTTAAAAGAAACAACAATGCACAACATCCATAAAATAAACTCTTTGAAATATTCCCTCAGACTTCACTGAATTTGGCGCTTGAGTTGTTGTCCTCGAAAAAAACTTCCGTTTTTTGTCCCGTGCGACCCCCGTTGTTTTTAGCAATTATTTTGAAATGGAAAAATTACCGATAATCAACCTTAGCACCACTTATAGAGCTTACTATGAGTTATAAGTTAAGACCATTATCAAAATATAAATCCGTGTTATTACTAATTTTTTTTCACTTTAACTGCGTACGACTGTCCCGTGCGACACCATGGAAATGCCCATATCGAAATTTGCAAAAACAAATAGCCATTTTCTGAAAGATCTATTACATCTATTTCACCTATTTCATGAATTTACAAGTGCAGCTGCCACTATTTGAGCGACATATCTTTGTAAAGCGAGCCCAACAAAGTTATTTTGAAAGCGTAAAGGAAAATATAAAGCTCGGGGATCTAGTATTGCAAATTGATTTTGCAGAAAATCATAGGCTGATCTGCCAAAATGTTTCGATTTTTACTTGCGTTGCGTGGATGTTTGAAAAATCGAAATCATTTGCTATAATCAGTGATAGTTTAAGTCACAGCAAAATCGACGTTTCCGTTTTCATAACGAAACTTGTTCAGGAGATAAAAACTCAACACGGCAATTTTCAAAATATATTTTTATTCTCGGACGGAAGTAGCAGCCAATTTAATAACAAATTTATTATTTCGAGTTTATCTGATTTCTTAGTTCAATTCGGTTGCAAAACAATTAATGGAACTATTTCGCAACTTCGTATGGGAAAGGTGCAGTCGATGGAGTTGGAGCGGTTATAAAAAGAAAAATTTGGGGTATAACCAAAACAAAAAATATTATTTTAAGTGATGGATTTTCTTTCTTCAATTACGCACGGGAGCACATAACTGGAATTACAATAATGTATATTGGTGCTGAAATAATCAAAGATATATCTCCAACATTAACAGAAAAATGGAAGGAAATACCAAATATTTCAGGCATCCGAAAATTGCATTATTTCTCCTGTGACGAACATTTGAATATAAAAGCTGCTCAAACGGCGTATTCATTGAAAAATTATTTGAGATAATTTTACTCTGTATATGTATGTATATATAAAATAAAATAATAAAGCTGAAGTTTTTGCCAGTTAGTGCAATTTTGAGTTAAAATTACTTGAACTAATCCTTATTACAAAAGTGACGGGAAAATAAGTCACGTTAGGAATGTCACGAGGGGAATAATCCTAGAGGTTGTAAAAAAAACGAATGCAAATATTTCAATACGACAACTATCAATATAAAGCCACATAATTCTATTATAGTTTACAAAAAATCAATTTAAGAAATTATATTCCAATTCGTAGATTTTTGCATTTATGTAAATGCAGTCGAAAACGACTTCTATTTTTTGTCGCGTTGTTTATTGGTAGAATCACATGTTTATTGGTAATATATTGGAAACAACAAATTGAAAAAACTTACCTTTTGCACCAAACATAGTGCTCCTAAAACTATAACTAAAAATGGAAACAAGAAAAAAATTCTTAAGAAATCTTTACTTTTTTTCACTTCAAAGCCGTGCGAATGTCGCGTTGGGGACCCTGGAAATGCCCATATATTAAATACATATACAAAAAAAAATCATAATATTATATTTTGGATACATTTTTTTGTGAAGCTTTGATTTTAGTTGGAAATATATTATATGAAATAATAAGAACAAATTAGAAAAACATCACTGCAGCTTAAATGGTATA
Source organism: Dichetophora obliterata (assembly GCA_963920525.1). Taxonomy (NCBI): domain Eukaryota; kingdom Metazoa; phylum Arthropoda; class Insecta; order Diptera; family Sciomyzidae; genus Dichetophora; species Dichetophora obliterata. The sequence continues at coordinate 123,019,871 of OY986437.1, read as the reverse complement.
AGCCAGGGTTATAAAATACCTTAAAGGAAAGTATGTAATATACAATTCCAAAGGACTACTAATTGTACAAAGGATCACTACACTAAAAGAGGAATGTTTATAATAGACTTGCTGCAAGTATAATATTTTACTCATGTTTTGCTCCAAGTATGCTATTCTTTGTTTAGCATTAATTTACTTGCAGCACAAATTATAAAAAACTTTTAATAAAATAATAAAATATTATATGACATAACAAGTTTTGAGTTTAGTTTGTAATATATTACATAAAAAAACATCACTGCAGTTTAAAAAAGTCATATTGCAATTATTTTAATTGCTAGTAGAAAATAATTTAAATTAATGTGGGTTATAATTTATAAAATTTAATAATTTCAATTTAATATTAAATTACATATTGTGCCCGTTTTGCAGCATTTTCCATGGTTTTCTTCAACATTTCGATGGGAATGGCGGTTATTTCTTGACGGATGTTGGTTTTCAGCTCTTCTAGGGTCTTTGGCTTGTTGACGTAAACCTTTGATTTCAAATAACCCCACAAAAAGAAGTCTGGAGGCGTTAAATCTGGTGATCTTGGCGGCCAATCGAAATCACCATTTTTTGACATCAAACGGCCAGGGAACAATTGCTTCAAAAAATCGATTGTAGTGCGGCTTGTGTGTGGTGGCGCGCCGTCTTGTTAAAACCAGTAGTGCCTGATACGCTTTCGACGAACGATTGGCATGAAAAAATTGTTTATCATAACGCGATAACGCTCCTGATTGACAGTAATTCTGTGGCCATTATCATCTTCGAAAAAGAACGGCCCAATGAGCATTTTAGCACAAACGCCGCACCAAACAGTGACTTTTGCATCGTGAAGAGGTACCTCTTGAATCTCTTGTGGATTTTCAGTGGCATAAATACGGCAATTTTGTTTGTTTACCGTTCCGTTCAACTGAAAATGAGCTTCATCGCTCATTTTTTGAAAGCACGTTGAGTTTTCACTATTGACTTGTTTTGTTGAATGTAAATTTCAACAATTTTAGAGCGTTCGCGTGGCGTGTACTGTTCCATTGTAAAAATTTGCTTGGAATGACGCTTCAAACGCGGTATGTCATTAGTCGATTTGGCATCACTGCGGAAAGTTACAGTGTTGCCAGATGGGCGCTTCGAATATGGACAACCCTGTATAATTCGACGACTGATAAATTAAAAATTTATTACCTAAATGCAATCACCAATGAATGCATGCATAATTAAAAATCAATATTCAGAAAACCTATATTTTTAATATTCACAACTTTGAATAGCCACTTTGAGGATTTTTAAAAATAAAGTCAAGTTCAATAGATATTACTTTTTTATTCAAATTTTGGTTTTTGTAATTTTTTGTCCAAAATACTTAAGACTATGCTTTAGCCACTTATTTCATAAGGCACTTATATCCTAAGCAATAAATTGATTTTTTCCAAATAAGCTTTAGCCACTTGTGATTTTTTTTTCTAAATTTTTCGTAAAAATACCCAAACTCTACATTTAGAAAATACAAATTACCCTTCTAGTACAAAATTTCACAAATACCTAAACAAATGCAGTTTAATTTATCCTAAACAATAAGCCCTTAAAAAATCATAATACAAATCAGAAAACTATCTGTAAGTTAAACATTTTGCCAATATGAAATATTGACCTTGATGCATTGAAAGAGTTTGCTTTGTTTTGCTTCATTTCATTCATATTTCTTTCGAGCGGCAAAATCCAGCAGAACAAAATGTTAACATTGATATCCCTTTAAAGGTCTTTCTTATAGGAAACAAAAAATAACTCAAACAAAAGAAAGCTATTCCTAGCTCACTTTATCACACACAATTTTCTTTTCATTCTCCTTCACTGCAAAACAACAAGAGAAGATCTAACCAAGAAAAGATCTAACCTATTTCTGCCCCCCACACGCTTACTGTTGCGTATTCCTCTTTCATACGCTCCTATGGCTAAATGTCAGTACTGCCACGGCAGCAACGCCGGCAGAGGAAGATTTCATTTCCAAAAGTTCCACCGGACGCACGGGAACTGTAATTTAAGTTCCAAAATGTGTCTGAGAGTTTTGAGACCTCTATCTGTATACATACTCTGTGACCGGACGCACGGGAACTGTAATTTAAGTTCCAAAATGGGTCTGAGAGTTTTGAGACCTCTATCTGTATACATACTCTCTGGGATAGTTTAATATAAGCGATTGAACAAAATGGGCAGAAAAAGGAAAAACAAAGAGCACCAATTTGAATTGGATATTTTTGTACAGTTCAATGCCAGAACCATGAATGTGCTTTTTGTATTTTTTCTTTATGCCTATTTGTTAGAATATGACGACAATAATTTTCTGCAAAAATTAAAAAATTTTCACAGATCGTTCTATCGTAGAAAAACGTTCTTTTTAGCAAAAAACTGGTCAACATACGCGTTTTTTAAATTAAAAAATTAACGGTTTTGAATCATTCCTTCGGATTATTGTTATTTTGAGGAAAAGCTTAAGGAATTCGTTGCTTCTGCATCATCGGGACAGTGAAAAAAAATATTTTACAGTTCTGAAAGATCGACTAATCGATTAATTTATGCTAATAGGAAAAACTTATAAGATAAAAATTGAATTCGGCGTCCTGTAGCTAGAGATTGCGATAAAAAAATTTTAAAGAACATATTGCTTATTTAGAAACTATTGAGCTTTCAAATTATATACATATATAAAAAGAACAGTTTTATCAGTTTAAATATCACCAATGATATCATTTGATAATGCTATCTTACAGGAGCTTTAGATAAAATTTGCTATGCCTAGAGGACTAAACAAAAAAGATTGTAATTCCTTAAATAACACCAATCCAAGAGAGAACTTAGTACTGTACCGATCCGCAATAATATTTTCAATTTAGTTCCTGCCACATAATTTTTTTTATCGTAATAAAACGATAATGCTGTTGTGTTCGAATGAAAGTTAAAATAATTTGTGGATTATCTACCTTCTTATTTATCAAAGTGTTTGTTTGGACAATGTCGAAATTTGTGTATAAAATAAAATGCATTAAAAACTGTATTGACAGTCGCAAAAAGTTGAATTTTTGACATTTGTGCACTTTTACACTTTTCGATATACAAACACTGTTTCGAAAAGATGTCAGAAACAAAACTGAAAAGCGCAAAATATAAGAATTTGCAAGTTTCACACTAGAGTGGCCGCCAAATGTTCTGAAGAAAATGAAAATGCGAAAGTTTAATGGGCTCTTTACTTTAAGTCTGCGGTTGTGTCCCAAACTAAAGAGGGTAAAATTTCAGAGCGATCGGAATTTTTTACCGACTCTAACTAAGGCAACCAATTCTAATGAAACTTATATCATTTGAAAGCTCTTGATCATGGCAACGGCTTAATATAATTTTTATTGAAATGTTTTGTCATTTAGATAGGTAAAAATTAGAAATTAAAAACAGCTTTTCCCCATATAAGAAACCAAACCACACACTCACTCACACATATGCTCTATTGAGAAGCGTTGCTGTGAGAGAGCAGAAAGCGAGAGTGAAAAAAAGACAGAGCTGTGTGGTTTTTCAAACAGCGTTGCTGAGACAAAATAAGGTTGTCTTAACCCATTAATGCTCACTACCAGAATCCGTTCAGTTTAACTTTTACAATTTTCAGCATAAATTTGTATTATTAGAAGACGGAAAACTCTGAAGTTTTTTAAAAAAAATTCAAAGGATTTGGGTGTGGCGAAGCGTATGATAATAAACGCATAAGGGGTTTTTAAGTAAAGAAATGTTTATAAAACATAGATGCCCAACGTAGTAGTATTGGTGAGAGTGACGAAATAACACTGGAAAAAAACAATTTGCTATTTATTTTATTTAGTCGTCAACGAGATTGCGACGAAAGCACATGGTGGCAAGTGTTGTCATTTTTTTCTGTTTCTTTGTTTAACAAAAGGGAAATGTAAAATTAATGAATGTACATATTTTAGTAATACTCTTGATGAATGTTTTTATTTTAGTAATACTCTTGATGAATGTATTGATAGATATATATATATCTATAATACACACACATATAATTTATATATGCGGACATCTGGATAGTATGATATATTTCGAAATAAAAAGATTCTTCGAAGTGTTTATAAATTTTCCCTCAATTATTCATTGTTCAGTTTGCAATTAAAAAGTAATGGAATCTTCTATGTTGATACGCTTATTGCAGTTACGCAATAAAAGTATATTTCTCAAACTAGAAGAATTCAGCTTATTGCGTTTTTTTGAGCAAATATAATTCAAATCTGAAGATATTTGTTCGCAAAGATATGTTGAGGGAAATAAAGATAATTTGTAACATAAATACTTTTCGGCTGACCTAATTAATATATCGCAATAATTTCAATTTATGTGTTCACTGACAGCAGTCTCGATGACGATTAAAATGTAAAATAAGACACAGAAGTTCTGCAAGTGCAGTTAGTCTCTCCCACTCAACATGCTGATTTCCTATTGGTTGATTGACGATCAAACAATAGAGCGTAAGTATACATGTGAGTTTAATTTGCTGATAGCAGCCACTACTGGGCATCTTTGTTATAAAACAAAATAGCTCATCTGAGTAACATTTTTTACTTTTTTTTAATACTGCATTAACAGGCTCGAACAAGTAAACAAAAAGATTAAAATGTCAATTTTTTTTTTTTTTGAAAAAGCATACTTTTGGCTTTCTCACACTTTTGATTTCAGACTAATTCAATTTGAACCATGGAAAGATACACAATCGAGCAACGAGTAAAAGTTATTCAGGCTTTTTATGAAAATGGACGTTTAAATTAAAATGATTTTTTCGGTCAATTTAATCGTCAAATGTGCGTACAATCAGAAAAATCGTGCAAAAGTTTGAGCAAACCGGGGCTGTAGATGTGAAAACACCAGTGCATGCTCGTACAGCTCGTACTGCAGAAAATATTGCTACTGTTCGCGATAGTGTGACTGAAGAGCCGTCCACCTCAACTCGTCGTCGTGCCCAACAATTCCACCTCTCACGCTCGTCGTTGATGAACATTATGCATAAAGACTTGCATTTACACACTTACAAGGTGCAATTGACTCAAGAACTAAAGCCTTTTGACCATTTCAAGCGTCGTCAATGGTCAGAATGGTGGCAAGAAATGGCAACAGTGGATGATCAATTTTCGAAGAAAATCATCTTCAGTGATGAGGCACATTTTCACCTCGGCGGATTCGTCAATAAGCAGAATTGCCGTATTTGGGCGAATGATAATTCAAGAGTGATTGTCGAAAAACCAATGCACCCACAAAGAGTGACTGTTTGGTGCGGTTTATAGGCTGGCGGCATCATCGGGCCGTATTTGCCATAATGATGCCGGTCAGGCAGTTAATGCGAATGGTGTTCGCTATCGTGAGATGATAACGAACCTTTTATGGCCCGAATTGGAAGATATGGATGTGGACGATATGTGGTTTCAACAGGACGGTGCCACTTGCCACACAACTAACGAAACAATGGCTCTTTTGCGCGACAAATTCAATGGCCGTGTTATCTCACGTGGTGGCGATGTCAAGATCCAAGATCATGTGATTTGACACCGTTGGACTTCTTTCTTTGGGGCTATTTGAAAGGTGTACGTCGATAAGCCAGCAACAATTCAAGAGCTAAGGGATGAGATAATTCGGCACATTAACGGCATAGAACCTCAATTGTGCCTCAACATCATCGAAAATTTGGACCATCGGATGGAGGTGTGCCACCGAAGTCGCGGCGGCCATTTGGCCGATATTTTGTTCCATACATAATTGAACCATACCAATATTATCATAATAAAAAGAAATGACAGTAATTTCCTAAACAATTTGTGTTTTATTCAAAATCAACATCGGCCCTTAAAATTTAACCACCCTTTATTATGTTATTAGTATAAGATGTAAAGGGTGTTTTTTATAGATAGTTACAAGTTTAAATCACAATAAAACATAATAATTAATTTTTAATATCAATGAAACGAACTTTATTTGATAGAGAGTTTTATGACATTAATTTTTAAATATGATTTCGGCCATATGGCGCGTACAAGAACACTAATCAATCTGGAACACTAATTTTCACAAACTTTTCGCAGAATTTGCGGCCGTATCTCGCCGATAACTCTTCGAATGTTGATTTCCAGGTGTTCAATTGTTTGTGGCTTATCGACGTAGACAAGTGACTTTACATAACCCCAAAGAAAATAATCCAATGCGGTTAAATCGCATGATCTTGGGGGCCAATTAATTGGGCCATTTCGTGAAATTATTTTTTCGTCAAAAGTTTCCTTGAGTAAATCAATTGTATCGCCCGCTGTGTGACATGTGGCTCCGTCCGGTTGGAACCACATATCAGCAAGATTAATGCCAGCTAATTGAGGTACGAAAAAACTTCGAATCATGTTCCTATACCGTTCACCATTGACAGTAACATTCTGACTATCATCGTTTTTGAAGACATATGGGCCAATGACTCCGCCAGCCCATAAAGCGCACCAAACAGTAATTTTCTGTGGATGTAATGGTGTTCCGACAAAAGCTTGTGGATTCTCTTCTCTCCAAATTCGACAATTCTGTTTATTTACGTAGCCATTCAACCAAAAATGGGCTTCATTGGAAAATAAAATTGTCCATGGAAATTCAAAATCAATATCAATTTGTGATTCAGCCCATGCGCCGAATTGGCGGCGTATACAATGGTCGTTTGGCTTTAATTCCTACACAAGTTGAATCTTGAAAGGTTTTAAGCGAAGATATTTTCGTAAAATCTTCCATAAAGTGGAAGGACACAACCCCAGTTGCTGAGAACGACGAATTGATTGATTAGGATCATCTTCAATGCTTTCCTGTACAGCGGCTAGAGATTCTTCAGTGCGCACTGTTCGGCATCTCACGGGATGCACATTATCAGTAACAGTTAATGTGGTCCAAAAACGATCTATTGTTCTTCGAATTAGCAGCTCTGAAGGACGATTATGTGCGCCATAAAATGGACGAAGTTCAAGATAAGTTTGACGAACAGAACCATTATTTTGATTAAAAATTTCCACAATTTGCACGCCTTGCTCTGGTGTAATTTGATCCACAATAAAATGTCAAAGCAAATTAAACAAAAATCAACTATCAGCTATTAAATGGGTGGTTAAATAAAACAGTGATGCCAACTCAAAGTTATATCACTCTATAAAAAACACCCTTTACATACATTTGCAGAAAATGTATGTACGTATATGATTGTAAATAAAAAAAAAAAACAAAAAAACTACTGCAAAAAAATTCGTTTTACTGTTTTTTTTCAAAATTTACTCTGATTTACGAATTTTAAAGTTCTTATCCTGTGCACGATCTTTCTCCTGGCTAACACTTATCAAGACTTGTTGACGGTCAAGTTTGTTGATGCAGGACGCGGATATCAGCGAGAGAGAGGTGAAAGTATAAAAGGGAATGACCAAGAATTATCGTCAAGTTTTGACGAGTGTAAGCCAGGAGTAATTTAAAAAAGAAAATGCAAATAAACATGTTACGGCTAAATATTAATGAAATTTATAATCTTTGAAATTTCAGAACTTGTATATTTTGTTGTTGGTTTTTCTCTCACGTTTACCGAATTTTTTTTCGTTTCTTAGAACAAAATTTTTGAAAGCAAGTCTGTGACTTGTGTTTAAACATGGCAGAACTAGAGAAGGTAGATGCATTTCAGACTGTCAACAGTTGGTAACTGGCTGTTGTGTTAAAATTCGCTGAAACACTGAAAAAACGCTGCAAATTTGAATGAGAAATCTTTGCGATTAAATTATTTGCATAATAAAATAATTATAATTATCAAATAAAATAACTGTCAACTTTTCTACGGTATCACCATAACAGTTCACAACAGTTGACTTTGCTGAATGCGGCCAATGTTCGCTTTTTCATCGGTTTCAGATTTTCTATAAGCTGCCAACTTCGTTTTGATAGTTTCGGCAGTCTGTCTCTCTGAAATGCTTCTACCTTCTCTAATTTTACTATGTGTTTAAATAATACGTAATATTGAAAGTGTGGTTTGAATATTTATAAAAAAATGCGATAAATAGAGATGTGGGAGATATCGGTCGTGCGTGCATTACTATGCGTTACTATGTAGGTGTTTTCTTGTTTCGGCAGTCTGTCTCTCTGAAATGCTTCTACCTTCTCTAATTTTACTATGTGTTTAAATAATATGTAATATTGAAAGTGTGGTTTAAATATTTATGAAAAAATGCGATAAATAGAGATGTGGGAGATGTCGGTCGTGCGTGCATTACTATGCGTAACTATGTAGGTATTTTCTATATAATATGCCACACATTAAAGTATGGAGGGGTGTTGGACATTTATGATGAAATGTGGTATTGGAAGTGAACATTTATGACGAAACGTGAAATAGTTATTAGAGGGGGGTGGATTATAGTGGTTACTGGTTACTTAGTTAGTTTATAGTGGGCCCATGTGCACCGCGACCCATAGGATCTATTGTGCATGCCCTTAATTAACACTCCAGATTTAGGCTTTTTATACATTTCAGCACTGTCTCTGGCTTGGTGTTCCAAATTGTGGACGGGGGCACTATTTCCCCTCCAAAATGGAGGCGTATTAGGTTATGGGTTGCCGGACATTCACATAGAATGTGTTCGGGGGATTCTTCTTCCTCCTCGCATGGTCTGCAGACGTCTGATTCAGAAAGACCCATCTTTTTAAGATGGTACCTGAGTGAACAGTGAGCTGTGAAGAAACTGGTGAGAATTCTAAGGTCTGCTTTGATAAGCTTGAGTAAATCTTTGGATTTTGCTTTACTTGGAGTTAAAAATTTCTTAGATTGCCTTTGTCCATTAGTTTTGTTCCAGTCTCACTGAAATTTCTTATCTTCCCTTATTTTTTCTAGAATGTAGCCTTTTGCTAAGCTACAGAATGGTTCAGGTTCTATAAGAGTTCGAGACACTCCTCTTTTGGTAAGGCAGTCTGCCCTTTCGTTGCCCTCGAATCCTTCGTGACCTGGAACACACCATAATTCTATTTTGTTCCACTCTATTTTGTGTGAAGATGTGAGCCCCCTTTGAATTTCTGCTGAAACATTCCCTGATACAAACTTCAACGGCATATACCTCCCGCCTGGAATATTGTCGGCGTGTATCCCATTGGAAGAGCTTTTTGGAAATTGGGACCATATATCCCCGCTCCCGTTACTCCATTTTCGAATTCTAACCTATCAGTGTGACATATCTGTGAGCCAGGATCAACTGTAAAGCTATCTTTCCTCCATAGTTGCCTATTAGGTATAACGACCTTGTAGCGTTTTGTGAAGTTTACCTTCGGCACTATCCTGTCGGGGATTTTTAAAAAGGGGTAATTTTCGAAGGTTTTTAATAAAAAAAGAAGGAATTTAGGCTGATCGGTCTATACGATGTAGGCAATTGTTCGGGCTTTTTACCCACCTTTGGTATAAAAACTACCTTAACCTTTGTCCATTCGCGAGGAATTTGGCCTAGCAAAAGGCTGGATTTAAAAATCCGAGTGAGTGGAGGGACAATGGAATCAATGCATTGCTGTAGTAGGCACGGGTACATACTATCAGATCCCGGAGATTTGTATGGGCTAAATTTAGATATGGCCCAACGTACACTATCTGACGTAAAAAGTTTACCTGGAAGTCCTTTTTGACCACCTATCACTGAATAGTAAGCCCCAGTGTCCGATGGGGTGTCTTCTTCAAATACACATCCCGGGAAATGCGTCTGCAGTAAAAGACGATTATTTTCATCCGAGCTTATAGTGTAGCTTCCATCAGGTTTTAATAGTGTACAGATGCCGTTTGAATGATCTTTGACTAGAGCCTTCTGCAGACGGGTCGCTGCTGGTAGACTATCGATCTTCTCGCAGTAAACCCTCCACGTGGCCCTCTTTGATCTTCTCAGCTCAGTGTTGTTATTTGTTAAAGCTTGTTTATATTGGGTCCACTCTTCCGTTTGCTTAGCTTTATTGTAAAGTTTTCTAGCGTTTTTCCTGAGCTTGCCCAGCTCCTTGTTCCACCAAGGCACTTCCCTGCAGGACCTGATAGTCCTCATCGGGCAGCTTTCGTGGAATGCTAGCATTAAGTTGGTTTTGAGTTGTTTGGCCTCAAATTCAAGCTTTTTCCTAGTTACAATGGGTTGAGTTGAGTAATTTAGGTTGAGATTTAGTGTATGCCTAAAGATTTCCCAATTACTATTTCTCGGGTTTCTTAAAGAGTGCCAGGTCTCCATATGTGTTCCCATATCAAACCTAATGTGACTATGGTCAGACATGGAAACCTCTCCTGAGACATGCCACCCATAAATATAGGTTGCCATATTGGAGCTGCAAAGAGAAAGATCTAATATCTTGCCTCTAATGATGTTCCTAAAAGTTGGTTCATTACCCCTATTTAAAATGATCATATTGTTTCTATAAATTAAGTCTAAAAGGAACTCACCCCTTTTGTTGATGTCTGGGCTTCCCCAGACGGTATAGTGCGCATTTGCGCCGTAGCAGATGACCCAAGGAAGGTTTAGCCTCCTGCAGTGGTCCACAAGGGCTATGACTTCTTCGGTTGGTGCTTCCGCCACATCACCAGGCAAATAAGCCGAGGCTAGCATCATCTCATGGTTTCCTTTCAGGGAGGGCATGATTGCCCGAAAGGCCACAAGGTCGCCGGAAATAAATACTGAAAGAGGTAGAAATGTTAATCTTTTATTGACCAAGACGCACCCTAGGACGACAATTACCGGTGTTATAAAGCAACCTACCTTCTGGATTTTGGAGCCCTTTGATGACTAAAGAGTTTACCCATGGTTCCTGTATGAAAATGACGTCCAGGCATTCTTTGGCAAACCTCCTGCAAAGCACATCCCATGCGGCTTTAGCGTGCTGGAGGTTCGCCTGGAGACAGAGGATCTGCCTCCCTGCTAACGATGGTAAGTCACTCATCGTCCTTCCTTCGGGGCTCTGGCTTTTTCTGGCTTGGCACGTAATTTTGTCTCTTTAGAGGAGCACGGTAGCTCGTCTATCTTTTCTGGCAGTTGGGTATTTTTGGAGAACTTTAGCTTTTCTGCTGCATCTTTTGGCGGGATCGCAACTCCCACCACGTTTGCCTCACTTTGGCTCTTGGCCTTGGGCCTGAACTGCACCTAGTTGAATTTGTAGAAAACCTTGTTTTCCGTCTCTTTGAGCCTCTGTACCGATAACGGATCTACGGCCACGGCGAGCTCGGCAACGCTGGTTTTCTGCCATCTGCTCATTACCCTCCAGTCATACACTGTGAGGTCTTCATTCTGACCCTTGATCAGTTTGAGGATGTTACTGGTGGGTGTGTTTGCGGGCTCTGGGAAGTACGCCACGTAGATATGGGGTTTGGGCACGTCTTTATCTTTAACCTTTTTCATTTTCGAGTCTTTCCAGGGCTTTAGGGTTGCCACTGCTGCCATGAGCCACTCAGCGGTGGATTTGCCCTTGCAGGTGAACATCACCCAGCCCGGCTTGAAGGAGCAGCCGTCAAATTGAGACTTGATAGCCTTCTTGCTCTGCAATCGAATTTTATCCAGAATGGCATTATGACTGAGGTCCAAATGCTCTGTCGTTCAGACTGTGTTGGGGTAGTCATGTGGTATGACACCAACCTTGTTGTTATCCACAACCTCCTTGAAACTGAGCACTTTAGCCCCTTTGTCTTTAGGTTGTTCGCTGGTAGTGAGCACTGCAACCCTATCTCCTGGAGCACAGGTTGCTCTCTTCGGAGTAGGTGCCTTGTCTACATTTACAGCTTTACCTAAAGCCAAGCGCTTCGGAGGGTTGTTTTTTGGTGTTGTGCTATCGGACCGTGCACGCTTAGACTTCTCCGGGAAAGCATGTGGCGCGTTCTTTATGGTAGCCCTAATAGGCTGCTGCGCTAGCTTCCTTGCTTCGGCCAATTCAAAGCCTTTGCTTAGGAGGACTTTTAGGCGCTTTCGTCCGGCTCCTGAAAGCCTTATTTTTTCGCCACCCTCCGAGCTACCTCTTTCCGTTGCCGTCATCATCAGTGTTTATGTCAGGAGCACCTAGGGATCCTAGATCCTCATCTAGCTCCTTGACATCCATAAGTTCAGCTACGCCAATTGGACCAGTGCCCACTGAGGCTATAGCTGCAGTAATGGCGTTTTCGGGTTCGCCAACCTCATTTGTTTTTATAGTTGTTATATCCATGTAGTTCCCACGAGCATGGGGGGAGGGAAGGTCGACCAAGGCGTAGCCCACTCCACCCTGGCAAGGCTGGTTGAAACCAGAGGTCGCCCGGTATCTAGAGTCCACCGTTAGAAAACACACTCACGCAGTGATATTCATCCCATAGGCACGGTTCGTTGTACACCTGGGTTTGCGGGTTTAGTTCGAGTTTTCCTCTCTAGATTCGCCATATTCAGTAAAAACTCTTCGTCACTTATGGTCGGTCTTAGACACCAGGTGGTGCCTCTGATCAGACAACGAGTACGTAACCTTAATCCCCACGAGTACCTCACCTTAATCCCTGTACTTACTTCAAGTAATCGTAATAGAATAGTGGCATTGTGCGTGTTATTCTTCTATCTCGAGCTTTAAAAATTTGTAAAATAATGCTTTCGAAAACAGACCTAATATTACGTAAACAAATATTTTGTGGTACCATTTAACCTGTGTTAACGTCAACATATTCACATGAAACGCATATCCATGGAATGGTATTTTCGAGTAGTTTTGCAGAATATAATTTTTATTGTAATAAGATAAGATAGGTAATACTAAACACACTTTTAAAAATCCTTTTTCCCAATGGGACAATGGGAAACAATAGCTACACAACTCTATTTAACATCGTTGCTGTAGCATACACGAGAAAGAGTAGAATGCGAGTGTAAATTAGTCACTTTAACCATAGTATAACTAGACAAGGTAGTGTTAGGGCTGAATGTGCTCTTCAAAGTTACCATAACTATCAACTCAGCCATTTTAGTATTTTTGCCTATTTTTGCTTTCTTATCGCATTCTCATCGGTTGCCGATTTTGTATGAGTTGTCAACTTCGTTTTGACAGTTTCGGTCACCGGCTCTCCGCCCTAACACTACCTTGTCTAAGTTTGACATGACTTCAACAGAGCTGTGTGGCTCTGTTGTTGCGTTTGCTGTTTATTAATTACTAAACTCAAACTAATAGCCTGAACAGAATAAACTTGCCGATGCTTCAGCGTCAAAAACTTTTAACACAGCTCTGTTAAATAAAGTTGCTGTAACATACACAAGACGTTTGACAGTCTGAGCTTTTATGTCTTGAAAGGGTTTTGAAGAACATTGGGTGACGAAGAACATTGTCTAAAAATAATTGTTGAATAGATAGAAAATCGATAGAATTTTTATCATCTGTGATAATTGTGGAATTAAATTCAGATGTGTTTGATTAGATCGAATAAGAATTAATAATTGCATTTTTAAAGTTAAAAATTGAGTTTTACATGATTTGATAGTAAAATTTGGTATGTAGGTGCTATGGGTCAAAGTGACGGTTACTATATAAATAAATATTGCCACGCCGTCCTTTAACGGCTGCTGAACGACAACACTTCCTTCCTTTAATCGCCGCAATGCCGATCATGCGATTGCGATACAACTTTTTCAACTTATTGCTTGCACTTTCGCGAAAAATAGAGGCATAGTAAAAATTTTCCACAAACACTTTTATCGCCCACAAATCAATAAAAATGCTATATTTCAGACGGTGTTGATCGTAATTAAATTAAATTTAGTTATTTAGTTCCTGTGGCAACTTGACTAAAAATATTGCAATATATCTACGCCTACTTTCAGAAATCATTATAATTCTTGAATTGTATACTATTTTTTATTTAATCTTGGTATGTAGGTGCTATGGATCCAATAAGTGGTCACTATATAAAAAAATGTTGCAACGCCTCCTTTAAAAAACAACTGTTGTACAACTGTCCCCTCATTGCAAATTTTTTTATTCAAAATTTTTTATTATAACGGCTGAGTATTGGGATATGTTTAAGATTTTGCGGCGAGAGGATCAAATTTGCACGCTCGGATTGTTTAAATCGTAACCAAATTAAATGCTGAGAGCGATATTGTAATAAAGTATGTTGGTCTAATTGAGCAGATGATTGAGCAGCATCAAAATTTTGATTACGTTTTAAGTTTATTTTCGCTCTTGCAGTTGTTTTTTTAAGCTGGAAAAACAACAACAAATTTGGATTCATTTCGGCATTTGCTTCTCGTGTGATTTCACCCATCGTCCTGCATGCAGCATGAAAAAGACGACAAAATTCTTGGTCTTTTGACGAACTTTAAGGAAAACGGGAGCTAATGGTTATGCTAACAGGCCCTACAGAGCTGTTAAATTAATTTTGAAATTGTATTAGCCAAAAGTCTTTCTCAATTTAAGGTTTTTACCGTTGCTAAACGTTTCTCAATAAAAACAAAAAAAAAAACACAAAAGGCAAATCGATTTTGATATGGTCGAATTTCGACCACTGGCGATACTAGTATGATTAAATGGCCGATGAGAACGTTAAATTTCATACGAATTTGTTCGAACAAGGGTCAAATCCTATGAGACATTAACAGTAGGTTGGTGACAGCTGAATCACTTAAGACTACTGAAGAGGAAATGTAGCAATTTCCGAAACAGGCTGTCTAGTCTGCTGTGTGATTGACTCTATACAGAGTTGCTTTTTGTTGTTGTTGCCTTCTTCAAACTTACTTGATCCAAAAAGCTCACAATCAAATTCATGCAGAATATTTTTCAATTCTTAATATGTTTTTAATAAGCTAAATACGAAAAATTTGGTTTCAAGCATTTTTATACTTCTGAGATGGATAACCATACAATTATATCAAACAAGATATATAAATATCTTAGTTATTAGAAACTGATCCAATGAATATAATTTAATTTCAAATTAGGAAAAACACAAACAATTAAGGATCTACTGGGTACAACAGCAAAGGTAAAAATAAATGTAAGTGTATTTTTTGTAAACGGGCGTGCCTTCAACTCAGATAAAGTTTCAATTGGATGCAATCTGCTGTAGATAGATTCCAATGTAGATATCTGATTCGTTTGCTTGGCTACGGCAAGAGAGCAGCACCAATGCTATAAAAAATGCTGGAGTCCCTAATCTTAAGCCGGCAAGCACGACAACGCCTGTGGCTGTCACATAGCCTTCTGGGTTAACCATAATCTTATCCGAACACTTCGGGCCCAAAGAGGTCTTTAGGATAGATGAGATTTGACGCGCTGCCAAAATGTGTGTCTTGATCGCATCGATTCTTGTGATGCTTTTCTGATTCTCTTGGTCACGCAGGTTCATCCTTAGATGAAAGGCCGGCCATATTCTTTTAAGGCAAATGTTCCCGAAAAGGAGCTTAACCTTCGAAATCGATTATCTAGACAGGATTTTTGAATTTTGCTGATATATTTTTTTTTACCAAAAAGCCGAAAAACATACACGAATTATAAAATTGAGATGGATTAATTCCCAGATAACCCCGATTCTTAAGTTTAGTTAGAAAAATTAAATAAAAAAGTAATTTATTACGAAATTATATTTTGACAAAATATTCAAATGTTTGTTCAAAACACAAAAAACAAACAAAGTGGGCTCCGTCTTAATATAATTCAAAGTAGTTTATTAACTACATGTTTTTAAACTAGTTTTTCAATTACTAGTTTTGAAAAATAAACCAGTTTGTTCCTATAGGGTAGGATAATGAAATTCGGTGTATTTGTACAGTAAATGAGCCAAGCACTTCATTTTTTAAATGTCAATGAAATGTTTCCATGTACGGAATTTCATCATCATCTTAGCGTCTAAATGTTATGAGATATAGTCATTTTCCAAAACATGGAGCGTAGATCACAAATTTTGTAATGAATATCCATTTCTTTGCCATATACTGATTTTTATCATCATTGTGTCTGTGTATCATGGTATATTGGCATTTTTGAAGCGAAGCTTTTTACGCCTCGTTTTGTGATTTGCTTGAGCGAAATCTGAAAAACGACACTTTTTTCCATACACCTTTTTCTTAGAATTGTTGTTTTTTTACTTGCGTCTATTACAACAAGAGATATAAAAATTAAAATTATTTCTTTGCAAGCGTGAGGATCGAACTCGCGCCTTCCGATTGAGAGTTCTACACACTAACTTCTACTCCAAATCAACCCCTTTCTGATATGATGTGATTTGTGATAAAATGTAACAAACCGTTCAGCAGGCACACAAAGTAACGGAAACTAATACAAACATTTATACTAAGAAAAAATGGCGAATAGAATGGCCGAAGTCCAACTCGACTCAATGTTGTGCATGGAAACACTATCGAGCTAGAAACGCCATTATGTCAACTTGAAGAAAATCCAACCTAGGATCAACTCGCCATGGAAACGTAGTAAAAAGCAGTTTGCATTAGCTATCCAAACAACAAAAGTAGCAACGTTCTATTGAATGGGTGGATTTTAATTGCGAATTCAGACATTAATGTTCATAGGCACTTAAGGCAAGGATGGTGGAATAGCGATAGAAAATTTAAGGTATTTTTAGGATTTTTTTAAAAAGTTAAAATATTGAACAACGATGTTTAAACTTTTAAGGTGTATTGTAACTCTAATTCATCATAAAAAAATATTTTTTTTAATGTAAAAAATTGTTGATCTTGTTCAAAATGTCGGTCAATGAGACGCTCTCGAGGAAATGGGGCATGGGCGATGTTATAGATTTTGACTGTTCTATTTATCTGAAAAATAAAAACCTAGAATAATATTAATCAATATGAGTGCAGTTATGGCTGGCACTAGAAAAAAAGATATGAAAAATTGACAGAATGACGCGCTTTTGAAAATTAAGTTCTTAAAACAGCTTGTGAATAGCATTTTTAAATTTCGGATGATTCGGCTGAATAGTTTTTGTTTTTTCTACAACACCATGCCGAAAAAAGTAGTTTTGAGATAAATGAGTGTAAAGAGAATGAATGTAGACGAAACACTGAGGCTCGACACCTACTAAAACGGCTGTAGAAGTGAAAATACAATGTTGAGTTGCTTTTTGACAAGACGTTATATAAAGTAACGTAGAAATCTAAAATCCACGAATCTATACGTCACGTTACGTTACGTTAATAAAAACCACTTGTATAAGAAAGCATTGTTTCAAACAATAAGTGAAAGAACGCACTGCTCAACTGACATTAGATCACATTACGTTACTTCTATTATAATTGGACATTAACGTCAGAAAGACTATACTTTTGAAGTATAAAAAAATCAGTTTCATAAAAATTCTAAGCTTTAAACAATGCTGTTTTGATATATTGCACAAATATTTGCACAACAAGATTAAGACAACTATTGATGTAATATTTGCTAGAAATATCGATGACATTACATCTATATAATATACGTTTGATATTTTAGATATTAAAACCCAATAATTTCACTAACATTTACAAAAATAATTCAAAATTAATGTAAAATAATAATGTAAAGTATTAAAATTTACTGGTGGGAAATTATTCTTTTAGTTAACGTTAGGTATTTAAATTTTTTCAATTTAAAATTTTTTATTAAAAAACCATTAAATAATGAAATGTATGAAACTGCGAAAAAGCTTCGCTTCTTCGTGAGTCCAGCGACGCATCTGTTTTTTTTTTTCCTTTCCATGTTTCCTAATACAAAATTTCACTATCCTAGCTATCCTACTAAAAGGAAGTACATTACTTTAAAATTACCAATATATGACTTCTGGGACATTGTTGATCGAAACTTGTGCGATTTTCATATTCAACGACCACGTAAACCCCGGGAAAGCATTTAAAAACTTTTTAAATTTCCAGTACCTTCATCAGCTGGCATAACGCCATATGGCGCCATTCTATGATCGACACATATGATTTAATATCAACCACTAGTTGGGACACCTTAAAATTGATATGACCCACCAAATATCCAAATTTTCAACAAATATCTTGTCGGCGGTCAATCGGGGTTAATCGGATAAAATTCAAGCATTGTTTCTCATTTACCATAAATATTTTAATAATAAAACAGCAATAAATATTATCGGAGAATATCGATTTATTTAAACAATTGATACAATTATGTGACATATTGTGCAATGTTTTTGTTTATAGTATGTATTAATTTTATGTATGTAATACTTAGTTTACTTATTTTGTATATAGTAATTTCTCTTACTTTCTCTAGGTCAACAATGGAAGACTTGTTTACATTTTTGTTATATTACTTATATCTATAAATATCGGAAGACATTTTCTTATTTTGGAAGACATACATTTCTATGTTTGTAAAAACTTCAATATTATAATGGGTACACCTCCAATTCATTGGGTTAGAACTAGAAGAGATAGCGTGATCCTATAGTCCCAGAAAAAAATCTAGAGATATTACTAAATGACTTTTCGAACAAATTACACTTGAATTCTCCACAAAATTTAAACTTTTCTACACTTTTTGATTAACGATCTAAGAATAAACATTTTATTTTTTTTTTTTTTTTTTTTTTTTGTTAATCAAAATAGAGATACTTTGTGTTTTTGCACTTTGTAACCTTTTTTATGGTTTCTAAAGAAGTCTTTTGTTTTAATTTATCAACAACTCAGCACTATCTTATGCTAAACTTATGCATCTTAACTCACATTCGTGACGTGAGATTACTAGTCGTAATCTCTATTCCAATGAACCAAAAAAAATTTGTTTCTTTTTAGCTCATGAATTAAAAAATTTGGAAAAGTTTGGTTTGTTATAAAAATCACAAAGATTCTGGTATCTTCAGAATTTCTCCTATTAAGATATAATCTTGCTGTCTCTTCTAGATAAAAAGAAATACCATCATTTTTAATGAAATTTGGCAGACTCTCACCCATGAAACGGAGTGTATATGTGTATAATTTATTTTTTTATTACATTTGTTTTCCATAAATATAAAATAAAATTTTTGTAAAAAAATTACAATAAAAGAAAAATTACACAAGATCATTATATTATTACACAGTGTTAAACATTTTTTTATATGTTTTTTATATTGTTAATGGAAATAAAAAAGTATGCTTAATTGAGATGCAGCTTAATATAAAAATAAATAATTTTAAATAAAATTTTCTGTCATTTTAAAAAGACAATAAACAATTTAATTAAAAAATTGTGTACCCCTTAAGTTTCGCTTTGATGTGAATATCGTTACCGAGCTGAGAGGATCTGTCAAATAATGAATCTTTCTCAATATAGTAATATGGAACTTGCTTAAAGGGTCTATAGTACACTAAATTTGAGAAGTTTTTCGTAACCTGTACACTAACACTCACGCATGTAAAATGTTGAAAAAATCAATGCAGCATTAATTTCGTTTGAAGGACAGCATTTGAAGGATGAGTTCTAAGAGCTTTAATTATTATATCATGGTTTGAAAAAGGTATGAAAGACGGTTGACAAAATTGTCACATAAATAATCTTTCACATCATCATGTTTTTAATCTTACATTTAGAAAACAAACATGAAATGGTAAATTTATAAATAAATTAGTACACGAAACAGTAGTTGAAGAATTCGAGTATGCGTACCTTCAACGAAACCTACTTGGAAACGTATCTCTTAAGTTTCAACGCTATATCATTTTTTTTATATGAACTTTATTGCGTTAACAGCAGCGCTGTCAAAATATTTTGTCAATTAGGAATTATATTAAAACTCGCACTTAAGTAAATAAATTACTGGTATTTGGCATTTTAAATTAAAGAGTAGTATTTAGAAGAGTTATTTTTGACTGATTTCAAGTCATCCAAATCCGAATATAATTTAGTATAGTGTTGACAACAATTATTGAAATAAAAATGGCATATGCGCAAGAATTTTTCTTTCAAGCAACACAATGTTTTTTTGAACGTTCAATAGAGGCAGAGTACGTAATACGCTTGCCTACGCAATGACTTGAATCCCACTAGTATTAACTTGTTAATTCAATTATTCTTCACTTATAAGGGTATTCAGTAAAATTTGTTTAATCCTGCTAAACTTCTAAATTGTTAACGTTAGCAGCTGTTGATGTGAACGCATCTGCTAAGACATTTTACAATCAAGTGCTAAACTGATATGTCAAAATCAGCTGACAGACTTCTACAGCTAGGAATCTGTGGTTTTAATAACTCGTATAATCAGTACTCAGGAACCAGAAAGGTTTTTAATTTTGATATTACAGTGCGTTAACACTTTTGATACATTTGCTTCTCAGAAACTTTGAAATGTTTTAAATCCCTACCAATTTTTTTTTTTTATTAATAAAGTGTAGTTTTTAGACTCTGAAGCTATAAAGTAAAAACAATTTGGTACTTGTTTTCATACCCAAAACGAAAGTCCGCAATTCGTCGTTCAGACAACCTTGTTTTTTTTCAAATCACAGTATAAACTCCAGTGAAATATAACAGTGAAACGATTCTTTCATCATGAACTTATGCTAAGTTAAACTCAGAAAAGCCTATGAAGTCCGTGGACTTTCGATCAAATCAATATTTGTCCCGAAAATCATTCGACAACTTGATTCCGCTTGGAATGCAAAGTATTGTAGAATAGCCCATATATACATATGAATGTATAAAATGTTATTAAATTTTTTGTGGATTCATAGTAATAGTATTGTTAATATTTTGATTAATAAGTAAAGAATTTAGTTTTGATAGTACGTTTCAGTATAAATGAAAAGTAAAATAAGTGTGCTATATATTTAATAGTTTTGAAAATATATAAATTAAAGGAGAAATCGCATTGACTGGTTTTAATAGTAAAAACATATTGATTCAATTCTAATTTTCTAAGTGTATAGTTAGAATAGTAGAAAGCCTATTACTTCACTTATATAGTAGCTTAAGTGTATTAAAACCATGACCAAAATAGAGCACTGAATGAAAAACCTACAAAGATTTGAATAACTTTTTCTTTACCAAAGGCTCTCACTTTTGATGGCGCTAATTTTACACGCTTAACTTATTAACCGTACAATTGTAAAGCCTATTTAGGAAGTTTGAAAAAACGTTCTATAACCACTTATGTAGATGGACTCTTTCTAAGGGGACCTTTAACTCGGCAATATATTTATTTTTCAAACACAAACCAAGTTACATTAAAATAAAGTGAGTTAATTTAAGAAAATAAAAACTTTTATCTGCTCAGTTCACTGTTTGGATAGATTCCAATAGACATACACCTATGGATCCTATGATTTAGTGTACAAGAGAAAGGGTGACAATTTTAAAACCTTTATTGGAACTTGAAATTTATTATTTCAAAATATATATGTTGTCAACGACCATTGTAGCTATTATTGACTATTTTTTCTCAAACGGGCAATTATGGCAATTCTTGTAATAATAATAGGATATTTAAAAAGGTAAGCCGATTTCAAAGGCATTTATCAATGCATTTCCTGAATCATAAATACCGATGACACCAAACAAGATACCCAAGCCAATAATTACATAGTCCCTGGCAATCTCCCTTTGATCTAAAAGATGTCCTTTAATTTTTAGATGAAAATAACAGGGCCAAATGAAACTCAACATAGTGCCCGTAAAGCTTCCTATGAAACCCATTAAGATCGAAAAGTGTGGAATGAATATAGCCATCATTATTGTGCTTACAATAACACCCAATCGAAAACCAAGACCCCAAACTTTAAGCTCCCCATCCAAATTCCAAATGGTAGGAAATCTCGTTTTTGGTGGACCACGAAAGAAATTTCTCTCTAAGAGCTCACATGCTGCATAAAAAGGTAGAGGATAACTCAATATTGCCTTGATGACTAGAAAAAAGTTAACTAAGCCCTTAAATCCCTGCGAATGCAAATTGTTTGTAATAACTTGTTGCGTATCGTTTTGAAATGTCAGAAAGCAGATGTACCCAAAACCAGCTTTGAAGATAGCTGCTGCTATATGTGACCAATCAAGCATCCAATTGAATTTTGTTCTATCTATCATATTGCCCTCTAAAGTAGGCAGAAAAATCTGCGATGTATATGAAAACACAATAACTCCCAGAGAAATTGGAAAATTCTCCATATCAATTGTCCATCGTACCTTCGACCAACCCCAATCGCCAATTTGTAGAATACAATAACCTAAAATAACTGCATTGATAACAATGTGTGACATGGTACACCAAAAAGATAGTGTAGATACCATTTTAAGAGATTTGAGGAAGCCCATGGGTAACAAAAATATACCGACTAGCATCATCCAAGATCGTGAATCAAGTGATCCTTGTGGATATGTCCCGGCTAACAGATCTCCACATACAACAACATATAAAATACACGTCATCAGCAATTCAATAAGCTGTGCAATACTGACAGCTCTGGCGCCCAATTTAGGTCCGAAGCATACCTTTGCTATAGCAACATAGCTATCTCGTACTCTTACTTGTTGGCCAGTGCTGGGATCTGGTTCATATAGACATTGGACTAGCACCTTTCCTGTGTAGCAACATATATGCGCAATGCCCACCATTGCTATTATAGCCCAATATCCCCCATGTAAGACTGCAAACGGCAATGACACTATGAACATTCCTTGAATAGCATTTGTTACATTCCACGCTGCTTGAAACTCATCAATTTTTGATCCACCGCCACCTTCCCCTTCGCACACAAAGGAACTTCCTTCGGATGCAATGCTTGCTTGTCTGGAAGAAAACCAAAATAAAAAAACAATAAAAATTATTGTTTAATATAAATTGCTATTCAGTTTTTCCTTAGAGAAAATAAATTTTATCATTAATAACAAACACAAGATTAAAAATTCCCAAAATTAAAAGAGTTCTACATAATTACTTATGTGGTCTGTTTAAATTGTGCAATTGAAAAATAGATTGCTCTTGTTTTAACTTTATCTTCTTTATTTAACCAATGTAAGTATACATATGTAATGACAAAAACAAATAAAAATAATACATGAAATGTTAAACTATTTATTCAATTCTGTTGATCAATTGTGTTGTGCGTGTTATTAAATTTTTGATCATAAATAATCGAGAACTGAACCTACAATTTGTATGCCGACTCCGAATGGCTAATTTTCTCAAGAAGCTTTGCATGACAGTTTTTACTTTCTGAGAATTAGAAAATTGATAAATAAAAAAAAATCTGTTTAAGACAGGACTTCCATGGCCGCCACTGCGTAAGAGGGCTATTAACTTTGTCACTTTATTTGTAATGACCATAAGGGACGTGGCAGGATATACACTTATTACCGATAAGTGTATATCGGTGAATCCATGTCAAAGCGGACCAACAAAAGTTTATTGAAATTCGTGTAAATTACTTGGGTAAATTATTAATTATCCATACAGTCACTCGTGGCGACTACCCTGAAGTTCAACTGGTGGCAGTATATTCCTTTGGACATGCCATTTCCCAAGTCTTTGAAGGTTCCCAAGCATTTCCCAATGGAACAGGAGAATTGTAAAGTCCATGGTAATGCACGTTGCGTACGTTCGCCCCCTGATAATGACATCGATGTGTTAAAAGGATGTACAAAATACGAAGCGAAGGACATGCCTCTACCACTGACGGTATGTGAATTCTCATACCGAACTACAGGGTTGTGTTTACAGATACAAATACAGTATAAATATATCAAATTTATAAATATATAAAAATATAAATATATAAAAAGGTAAAAAATTAATTACGAAGACCAAAAATGTAAGGTTAAAAAAAATAAATTTTCGTAAAAAAGCAACAAAAAAAAAATACTCCACCAATAAGACTCGTTAAAGGTCTTTAAATACACTAATTATTTTTCTGTACGACTTATGTTTTAAGGATACAGCTATTAAAATACATGCACAAATTGTATTTTTGAAGTGAAAACTGCTTCAGGCGCGTTGAACGATTTTGGTAGAGGGTAAATCTTTGGTTTGTTTCATCGTCTTTTTCCGAGCAACTCTCGTCATCAATACAGGCAGCGAGAAGGTTCTTAAATTACGCTCTTGGATCTTGACTACCAGGCGCTCAGCAAATGTAGCAAGCAACCATCAATAATTTCCTCTGCTGACGCATGGTAGAAGAATACAGGTATATGCACCAGATGAGAGCATACTGCCGGAATTGTCAAAACGAAGCAAAACTTTTTCTTTATTTTCTTTTGTTTACATTCGCTACACAGATAAATTTGACAGACATGGCAGTATGGAAAGAGAGCACAGTCAGCGCTGCATATACCTCTATCCTTCTACCATGTGCTGACGCATCGTTCTTTTCCCTCCCTTTGCTCCGCTGCGAAATAATGAATGATACTGTTTTTTTCAATGTATATTAGAGCTGCTGTAGGTTAAAATAAAATACATTTAAAATTTTTGATATTTGGTTTTTGTTTGACTGGCCGTGCAGTCCCTTTTGATGCCACCACTCATAGTACAACTAGACAAGGTAGTGTTAGGGCTGAATGTGTTCTTTCTTAGTGACCATAACTGTCAAACTCAGCCATTTTGGTATTTTGGCCAATTTTTGCTTTCATATTGCATTCTCATTGGTTGCAGATTTTGTATGAAATGTCAACTTCGTTTTAACAGTTTCGGTCACCGGCTCTCCGCCCTTATACTACCTTGTCTAATTTTACCATTCCACCACTTGAGATTTTGCTACCAGGCAAACAGAAAACAAAGCAAGCAAAATGCGGTTTATTTTCTGACGCCGATTCGTTCATCCTCTCTAACGTTGCGCAACTGCTGTGAACCTTTCCATTCTCACTGCGATGTTGTTGTAGATTTGCCATGTAATTGTTGTTGTACAGTTAGCTGGAATTTTTTTAAGACTTTTTTTGTAGCTACAGTCGGCATATGACAACTGATATATTTTAGATAAGAGTTTAAATCAATTTTTGAAATTTTGTATAAATGGCTGAAACTATTTCTTTTAACTAAATGTACTACCACATCAAAAATATATACATAAAATTCATATCATTTATTTAAATTATTTCATTATTGAATTAATTTAAAAATTTAAATCTTATCTATATCTTTTTATATAATAACACAATATACATGCACGCTATATATAGATTGTGTTGTATATTAAAATAAGAATATATAAAAAATAGATATATAAATAATATATATAATAAATAATATAAATAAAACTGTATATAAATAATATATAATTTAATATAATAAATGTACGTAGACAGTTTAACCGCCTAGTGTTGTACATTGAAAACGCAAACCAACGACAAGCAAGACACGAGAAGCAATAGAATTTCGTATAGAAAAAGTGTTGGTTCTCGTGTCTTACTCTCGTGTTTTTATGTACATATAAATACGGTGTTATAAAAATACTTCGATTTTCATATGCCGACTTTAGCTACAAAAAACATATACAAAAAAATCCAAGCTAACTGCACAACAACAATTACCAAGCACTACATTAAGCAATGACATTATCACAGCGGTTGCGCAGCGTTAGAGGGGATGAACCGAATCGGAGGCGAAATATAAATAGCACTTTGCTTGCTATTTTTTCTGTTTGCCTGCTAACAAGATCTAAAGTGGAGGCATTAAAAGAGACTTCAGGACAGTCAAAGAAAATACACATATGAAAAATTGAAATTTCATTATATTAGAGCAGTTAGCTCTGAAGTTTCTTTTAATGCCTCTCTCCACTTGAGATCTTGCTAGCAGGCAAACAGAAAAAATAGTAAGCAAAGTGCTGTATATTTTCCTCCGCCAATTCGGGTCATCCCCTCTAACGCTGCGCAACCGCTGGGATCTTGTCATTCTCTTTGCTTTGTTGTTGTAGATTTACTTGGTAGTTATTTTTATACAGTAAGCTTTAAATTTATGTAGATGTTTATTTGTAGCTACACTTAGCATATGACATCGAACTATTTTAGAAAACAGTTTATACATATGAATTAAAGAGTATATATAATATTGGTAAAACTATTTGTTTTTAGTAAAAGTGTTACCGTATCGGAAATACATATATATATATATATATATATTAGGGTGGGTCGATTTATTTTTCGACAATTTCCCTATGATTTTCGTATTCTATGGGTTATTCCATGAAAATTTTCCAAAGGAACCATACCTCTATCGTTATAATCGAGTCCCCTACTTTTTGTTGGTAGATTTTTTCCCAAATTGACGTTCGTATGAAATATTACCTACACGTTCACATCCATAACTCAAAAACTATCGATCGGGTTTAATCGCCAGTAAGCGCGTTGGAAAGGTGAGCTCATTTGATCAATTTACAAAAAAAATCTCCAACATTGGTCCAACGGTTCAAAAGTAACGGGCATTTTTGTCCAAATTTTGGAGCATTTTTCCATTTTTTTCATGATTTTGTCCAAGAATATTACTTTCATGGCCATTTTTTTGGCTCAATTTTTTTGACTTACGAAGCTTACGAACCTTACGTTACGACTGGACTGATTTGCGCTTTACGTTATTGGCATATTTTTTCACAGGGTGCACACCCTGTGTTATGTTTGTTTATTTCTTTTTGTTTTTAGTTTCTTTATAGACTTCTTTATTTTTGTTTGTTTATAATATTCCAGTGTATGCTAGTTTTGTTTGAGCGTCATTTCAGTGAAGTGTTACTTGAAATAACTAACAAATAATCAAACTTGAAATTTAGAAAAGATTTAAAGGTAAGTGTAAAAACATTGCTAACTATTATAGTTAATAATTATATTATTATTCTATGAAAAACATATTTAATTCTTTTAGTGACGGTTTAAAAAATGGATTCAGAGCCTGGTTCATCGCAAAATCCAACAGATACCCAACGCAGTAATTTGCAACATTTGGTCTCTCATGATGTTTTTTCTTTTGGCGTGGCCTGTGAATTACCTGATATTAATCTGTCAACTAAACGAGATATATTGAAGTACTATTTTTCTTGGCCGAACGTTCAAAAGCCCAAAGCAAAATGTTTTCCTATAAAAAATTTACTCCCCAAGTAGCAGACAGATTGTTAGAAATTTGGAATCAACTTAATATTGAACTTATACTCAAAGGTAGCATCATTAGAAAATTGAATAATTTGCTTGACGCATATAGTAATGCAGATAAACAACGAGTAAAACGCGCAACAGAATTCAAAAAATTCGTAGAATCAACAAACCAATTATTCAACATTGGAAAATGTAAATGCAACTTGAAAGAAAACGACTGCTCATGTGGATCTATCCCAGAAAATTTAAAAGATTTCATGCGCGATCAATATAATGACAGAATACAAACGATACCGGAACACGATAGTGGAAGTGAAGAGACGATACCAACGACTATACCAACAATCCCAGTGAGCAACGATCCTACATACGAACCACATTATGACGAAATGGAAGTTGATGTGAGAGGAGGTTCAGATCTAGTTCTACCACCACAAACATACACTCCCAGATACAATACTAAAAACTATGCAATGATGTGTGACAGATTTAGTGTGCATGACAGAATGGGATCAGCATTGGCAACAGTTCTGATGGAAGACCTGGGCGTAAAAGATGCTCATGACAATCTTGTCATCATGGATAAAAGTAAACTTCGTAGAGAAAGAGAAAAATGGAGACAAGACGCACTTCGTAAGCGGTATGATGGCTCGAATTTGATATCATTTTCATTCGACGGCAGGAAAAATGATGCTCTAACTGTAGAAAAAATTGATGAGAAGTTGCATCCAAGGATGGTTAAAGAACCTCATCTAGTTGTTTTGAGGGAACCAAAATCTCAATTGATAGGCTACACAAAACAAGAAAGTGAAACTGCGGCAAGCAAAGTCAACAAGTTGATCGAATTCTTCCAAGAAAAAAAATTGTCTCTCGATTCATTAATTGCCATATGCGCTGATGGTGAACCAACAAATACTGGCGTACACGGTGGAATTTTGCGACTATTCGAAAAACAGTTAAAGAGACCACTGCACTGGTTTGTGTGTCTTCTGCACTTTAACGAGCTTCCGTTTAGACATTTGTTTGACACTTTAGATAAATCAACCACCACTGGACCACGATCAACTACCGGAAAGTTGAGCTCAAAAATTGCTGATTGTGAAAATCTTCCGGTATGTAATTTTTATAGCTGATTCTTTACCATTTTTCATTCTATTTTTTAGCTTTTATGTTTTCTTTTCAGGTGGTAACCGATTTTGAAGAAAATCGCTTTGGAAAATATGCCTCCTGGTGATTTAAATCCAGAGGAATTATTTACCGATTCGAGGTACTTGATGTTAATGGCCAATGCAATTTCTAATGGTGTGGTTCCTGCGGATTTGTCTCACATAAAACCAGGGCCAATTGCACATTCTCGTTGGCTGACCAAAGCCAATAGATTATTACGGTTGTATGTGACAACTAATAATCCAACTGAAAATTTAAAAATTCTGGCTAACTATATAATAAAAAAAAGTATACACGCCAATGTATTTCAATGCTAAGTATTATAGCTCTGCCGCATACGGTAGTACATTACTTTTTAAATTTATTACTTGGACACGATTTTTATCACCGATCACGATTTTATGATTGATTTAAATGACGATACCATTTTATTCGAACCACCGTTTACGCAAAGTTATTCGTATGAACATTTGGAGGGATATTTAAATTACGAAGTGCCACCGTTCGATGATCCACAAATTCCTTTACACATTCAAGGAACGGAAAGACATGTCCAATTGCTGGCTGCCACTGCTAAACGAGTTGCAGGAAAGAATGTAGAAGGCGCTATGGCGACGACATTAGAGAGCCGTACGAAAACACCAAGACTTGAAAGCAAACAAGACTTTCAGAAAAAATAATTTTTTTTTTCACATTTTGTCTTTTACTACACTCAAATTGAATATTTTTTTTTTGATAATAGGTTGATAGATACTTTATTATCTCTTAATTTGAATTTTTGTAGAAAAAAAATGAAAAGGGGAAAAAAATCAAAAAGTTGGTTTTATGTGTTATTTTGTTTTAGCAATATCGCATGAATTAATCAACCGAATTCGATAAATTTGGGCTTAAACTCTTCGTTTTGAATTGTAAATTGAATTAAATAATGGACTTAGCTAAAAAAATGGCCATGAAAGTAATATTCTTGGACAAAATCATGAAAAAAAATGAAAAAATGGTCCAAAATTTGGACAAAAATGCCCGTAACTTTTGAACTTTTTACCAACAAAAAATAGGGGACTCGATTTTAACGATAGAGGTATGGTTCCTTCGGCAAATTTTCATGGAATAACCCATAGAATACGGAAATCATAGGGAAATTGGTGAATTTTTTCACTCCCTACAAATCGACCCGCCCTAATATATATATATACATATAGGAAATTTAAAGAGTATTTATGTATATTTATATAATAACAATTTCGTAATAAATCTGCAAAATAAATTAATATTTTCAGTAGTAATCGGATAACTAAAGTCTGCTTATCCTAAGCATTCTATTTTTTAAACTGTTAAGCATCAATTTCTTATATGAATTAAATATAAGATTGTGAATTCGAAGTAGGTATTTCTAGAATAAAAATTAATGGGGAAAGCAATATCCTCCTGGATAGTACTACGGGCGAACCAATAGGTTCTGATGGCTCATTTTGTAGTATGCATTCAGACGATGAAACTAACAACGAAGTTACTAATAACATAGAAGCATTCATTCCGGGATGTTATGACATTTCAAATGAACATGTTCGGAGATCTTCAAGACGCAACAAGGGAGTTCCTACAGAGCATTATATACAAAATATCCGTTTGGTAAAATCAGTAGATATTATTGAACCAAAGACATATAGAGAAGCAATACAATCCGAGCAACATCATGAATGGAGAATCGCAATGCAGGAGGAGATGGCACCATTAATTAAGAATCAGACATGTGATTTGGTTAAGGCTCCACAAGGCGTTAATATAGTTGGCTGTTAATGGACATTTAAAGTGAAACAAAACATCAAAGGTAATATACAACGATATAAAGCTCGTTTAGTTGCACAAGGTTACAGTCAGAAGTACGGCTGTGATTACGATGAAGTCTTTGCACCATCCGTTGTTAGTCTACATTTAGAATTTTACTGTCTGTAGCTGGGGAGCGACAGATGCAAGTAGAGCACATGGATTTCAAGTGTGCATTCCTAAATGGGATTCTCAAAGAAGAATTTTATTTGAAGCAACCCCCAGGTTTCGAAAAAGAGTCTATACGGTTTGAAGCAAGCATTAAATGTGTGGAATAAAACACTTTTTCGTTAAGTTAAAAAAAATTTTGATCAAAGGTGGTTTACTTAAAAGATGTTGAAAATCTTCTCAACTCGAGGTTTGAAGTAAACAACCTTGGGCCCATCTGTCATTATTTGGGAGGAGAAGTTGTTCGACAAGATAATAAAATATTTAAACTGCGACAGAAAAATTTTGCTGATTGCCGAAAGATTTGGTCTTCAAAACTCTAAATTAGTACCCACTTGATTTATCATATGGCAAAGTAGAGTCAGAACGTTTGCAAAACAATGAACGATACCAAAGTTTAGTTGGTTCATTGCTTAATATCTCAGTTAATACTAGGCCAGATATATCTGCAAGCGTCCCTATATTAGCACGTCAGACGTGCACGCCAACTAAGGTGGACTGGAACGAGTTAAAGCGAGTGGTTAAATATTTAAAAGGATCTTCGGAACAATATTTGCAGTTAAACCATTCAAGAGCTCTAAAGAATACTCTTGTCGGTTTCGCAGATGCAAATTGGGCGGAAAGCCGAATTGACAGAAAGTCAAATTCAGGTTATATTTTTATTCTTAACGGTGCCGCAGTAAGTTGGGCTTGCAGAAAACAAACATGCGTTTCATTATCGACAACTGAAGCAGAATTTATAGCACTTTCAGAAGCAGCGAAAGAGACGGTTTGGATTCAACAAATTTTTCCAACCGTTTTAAATGAAGACAACCAGAGTTGCTTGAACTTAATAAAAGAAGAACGCCTTAGTAACAGGTCAAAACACATTGACACAAAATTTTATTTTGTTAAAGACTACGTTGGTAAGCAGATCATCAAATGTCAATATTGCCCAACAGAAGAAATGATAGCAGATATGATGACAAAACCGCTACCTGCAACTAAGCTAGAACATCTAAGAACAATCTCTGATATGAAGTGCTAATGAGGAGGAGTGTTGAAAAAATACTTGTTCAAGTTTTACTTGTTATTGATATATTTGCTCTTTTATGTTTTTTCAATTTAAATAATTTTTTTAACTGTCATATTGTGAAAAATTGTAATCTAGTCGAAATAAATTTATAGAAACGTACGGTTGGCTACTGTCTTTTACATTAAATAACTCTAATAATATGCTATAGATATTTCTTAATTTTAGAATAATCTTACAAATAGATTATTCTAAAGTTAATTACAACGCAATATAGATATGGTGAACATGTATATTGTGTCAGTGTTATGATATAAATAGATATAAATAAGCTTTAATTTTTTATATTAATTCAATAATGAAATAATTTAAATAAATTACTTCAATTATATGTATTTTTTTTATGGTAATACTTTTGCTTAAAAGAAATAATTTCATTAATATATAAAAAATTTAATAAATTGCTACAAGCTCTTAACAAAAAAAAATCTAATTTCATATGCCGACTGTAGCTACACTCATAGCGGAACTTTTAGAACTTTTTGATTTTCATCCTACGTGTAGGACGGGCTGCAGTATGAGCTTTCGCACATCCTACATGGCCGTCCGACCTGTCAAATCCGTCCTACATGTAGGATAGTCCGAAACCCCCTTGGCATGAACATTTTTATGTAGCAGTAAGGCGGTAAGTGGCAGGACAACGTCTTCAAGGGAATACTAATAATTTATGTATAGGTTTTCGCTAAGGTCGGCAGTCCCCTCACTGCTATACTTTTTTTTTTATTTTATGTTTTATATTTTTTTCAAAAACATCGGAAACACAAAGTTCAGATTTTGTTCAAAACTTGTCGTATTGATATAGAACCATCGCTATATTATTGATCAGCATCATCTCCTGAGTCGATTTGACAATGTCTGTATGTCCGTTCGTGATGAAAATCAATATATAAGCCTATTTTTACCCGAGTACAGCGAAGCAAAAGGAGCGGTATGTGTGTCTGACAGTCAAATCCTACTTTGCTGCTGATTCTCCGTGCCCCCACTCATATGAAAGGTGCATGCATAAAAATAGTTATACACCAAAAAATACCACACGTGTTTTTCGGGCCCTCTGAGCTCGTGTGAAAGAAACTATGTAAAATTGGTCGCTGAATGCGATTCCATACTCAGATTTGACATAAAATTAAGTTTTCGGTAACCAGGAGCAAATAAACGCGAATATCGTTGATTTTTTCATTCAGTTTTTATTTTAATTCTTCCAATCTGGTAGATAATGATACTTTTGTTGTAAGGCCAGCTTAATGAAGATAATATTAAACGAAAATCTATCAATATTTAAGTGATACATGATTTATTATGTGAATGTACTATTGCGATAAATGTGACTATGTTGTGAAGTATTTCTGTTTAAGTTATTGATAATATTTTTATTTCTGCCATATATGTCTAATAAGGCGCCTCACAAAAAAAAATTGGGTTCCTCAAAATAATCCTTGGTTTATGTTATAATGATTCCCCAAATATTTCGACTCTAGCGATAGAAATTCGTGAGCTGGAATGGTTCACATGAACTCAAAGGGCCCGAAAAAACAGGTTTTTAACTGGAACTCATCCAGTTTATAAAAAGTGTGGTGTAGCGAGGGACTTGGTAAGACAGCGAAAGCGTCAGTACCAGTTTACTCGCGTAATAGTTTTTTGTAATAAGGATCGTACGATTACTTCGTATGCTTTTCGATAAAGAAAAAATAATATCTCTCCTTTTCAATATTTTTTATCGTAATGAATATTTTATTTTATTTTATAATTTTGAAATATCTCAAATAATTTTCATTGAAATACAAATTATACTTTAACAAGTATTTTAAAGTAAAGTAAGGTACTTAAATATTAAAATAAAATGACAAAGAGTGAAACTATATAAAAACAATAATTACAATCGTTACAAACTCCCCCTCTGCTACAGTAAATCGCTCCGATGATATAGCAGCAATTTAATGAGTTTTGAAAACCATGTGTTGTAAATTAATTACTTCTTTGCTTTGTTGTTGGACGACCAAGACGTTGATTATTATATACTGGAGTACTTGATGGACCATCAAATAGAGTTAAGGAAATGCATGATAAGTTGCTAATGGAGTATCGAGATCTAACTCAGATGCAACGACAAAGCAGCTGGAACCTTTTTTTGCAATAACACGGTATGGTCCATCACGTCGAGGTAAGAATTTTGAAGTTTCTTTAGGATTAAATTTACTTAAACCGTGTATTGAGATTTAAACACGATCACCAATATTTATATAAAGTTGCGGTCTTCGTTTTAAATCTGCGAAATGTTTATTCTTGTCTTGCATTTATTCTTGTGCCTCTTGGGCAAGTTTTAGTGCATCTGCAAGATGTAATAAATGAGGTGTAATTTAAGGTACGAAATTTTCAGATTTCACAATTGCTCGTAAATCATGATTTACTTCAGTTGGAGTTCTAAGTTCACGTCCAAATGTTAAATATGCGGCTGAAAAAACCGTACTGGAACATTTTGCTGTATTGCAAATCGGATTGTAGCTAATTTAAATATTATTCCATTCATAATGACTTTTTCCATCACAAATTGAAAGTTTTTTAACCTCTATTTTTTCTCTCAACGGGGTTGGATTCGGTATGGTAAAACGGTGAGTATTTATATACTAACAAACAGATTATATGCAAATACATCCAAACGTTTTTTGAGGTTATGTTTTATAAGTTTCCTATCTTGTTATCTTTGCTGTCTGTATTGATGACGAGAGTTACTCGGAAAAAGACGATGACGCAAACTAAAGATTAACCCTCTACCAAATTCGTTCAACGCGCCTAACGAAGTTTTCACTTCAAAAAAGTTGGATTTTAACAACTTTTTCCCACAAGTCCGCCATTTTTATATTTGTTTTTTTTTAAATATGCATATTTTAGGTTAGTGTACTACAATTAAGCTTACAGAACGATAATCTCCTTGAATTTTTTATTTCAGATAACTACGGAAGGCTGGGTACTTCCCCGCTAACCTAACCTAACTTAACTTTTTTCGAGGTCTCTACTTTTAGATAAATAATTTTAAACATATTAATGTAAAATGAAGCAAAAAAAAAATTTTAATCTTTAAGACACCAATAAAAACATGTTAAAATTTCAAAACAATCGCATTTTATTTATTAATGAAAATATGTAAAAGTTTCGGTCGTCACACTGGACTAAAATCAAATAAAATGAACTGGCCATTTCAGCCCTTGGAAGGACTTTGACCTAGCTTCTATTGATCAATTGTGTTGTGCGTGTTATTAAATGTTTGATCACAAATGATAGAGAACTGGACATACGTGTTTTATGCCGACTCCGAACGGCTTATGTTCTCAAGAAGTTTTATATGGCAATTTTTACTATCTGAGGTTTGCCATTGTCTGCAGAGAGGTGACGACCGAACAGAAAAATTAATTCAATTGAAAAAACTTTCTGTCTGAGCTGGAATTGAACCCGGGTACCGCGGTTCGTTAGCTTAGGGGCCACGCCCTCTACCCACTAGGCTACGGCCGCCACATGTCACACTGGACTGCTACCTTAAAAGTAAGTATACTTATAAGCAGGGCTAGGATTTCGATGACATGTCATCTTTTTTCTGCTGCTTCGAAGACATTTCCTGGTTATTTAGAACGTCCATTTATGTTTCCTAAATTCCAAATATGAAAAATTTTTAGGTCATTTTTTCATAATTTTTCATCAGTTTTAGTTTTCAGGTCATTTTTACTAGCTCGAGGGCATTTTTTGGTCTTTTTAAGTTATTTTGTTGTCATTTTTTGACATTTTTCATTTTTAAAACATTTTTCATTTTAATGTAATTTTTTTGTACTAAAAAATGTAAAAGTAGCAATTTTTAAACATATTCCTTTTACAATAGAGTCTCTTTAATCAAAAACATTTCCTCTAGAAAAAGGAGTAGCTTTGTTTATAGACCTCGATGAAAACCAAGCTCTGCGAGTGGTGAAACTGACGAAAGGGTATGTAGAACGATGAAACAAGTGTTAGATAATAACTCAGGATATGCTAGTTTTTATTAACTCTATTTTTATGCTCTATTGCTGAAATATTAGGGGTACAAATTTTAATACTGTGAAATTAGAGGAGGAACTTACATCCGATGGCATATCGTCTTTTAAATATGTTCCTCTCGTCAGTGCAGAAGTAGAAAAAAGTGTCTCTGTTTACAAATATATTATACAAAATAATAACTTTAAAATTGTCCGTAATATACTGTAACGCTATGTATAAAAATTATATAAAATACATTGTAAGTTTAGTCATGTATTATTTTTAAAGCTTTATTTTTTGTTAATATTTTATGTAATTGTTTGCGTTTTTAAGAGGACAGTACACCTGGATTTTTCAAAAATGAAATTTAGGTAATTTTTCGCAGTTTTTAAGGTCATCATTACCCGAGCCCTGCTTATTAGTATAGAATTTTAGTAAGTATTTGAAGCTGAAAATAAGTATGATGCTTACAAAGTAAGTATAGTTGGTAACATTATTCATACTATATGCATATGCATATCAGGGTCGTCATGTTCGAATGAAAGTTCGATTAAATACACTTCGATTTTTTTTTTTTTCGTTTTCGATAAATTGGGACAAAACTATCTTGACCCCGGCTGATAACGACTATTTTTTTCGAAGTATAATATGGTAGCAATTGTAATAAGGGCACAAACCAAAATCGAAAGTCATGAAAAACTATTCGTACACCCAAAGAAATATTGTTGTATTGTTAAAAAGAGTAGCATTGTTAAATTTCTTTTAAAAATTTTCGTTAATATTACCTGACTCTTGTAAATAAAAAAAAAATGTCTTTAATATAAAGATTTGCCATTTCTCTGAGCTACAACATGCTTGTTATTATAAAGAGATGCTTTTCATTAAATTGTTTGTATACTTAATTTGTATTATTAAAGAAAGCATCTTTCAAATAAAAACAATGTTGTCAATCATTGTAATACTATCTTTTTTATTGTGATTTTTCTTCCTATTGTCAAAAAAATATTTATGTTTTGTTTTACTATTTACAACACTGTCTTTAATAAGAACTGTTTTTGTTTGACAATGCTTGCTCTTTCTCTCTAATTGTGCCGATTTTTTCGCTTAGACCCCTTTTACATTGATCAAGACTTGAAGTCAAGTTTTTTTGACATTCTCTTTTGAACTTGACAAAAGCTTTCACATTGGTCAAGACTTGAATTCAATGTC
Organism: Dichetophora obliterata; assembly: GCA_963920525.1. Lineage (NCBI taxonomy): Eukaryota > Metazoa > Arthropoda > Insecta > Diptera > Sciomyzidae > Dichetophora > Dichetophora obliterata. The sequence goes on along the minus strand of OY986437.1, from coordinate 122,983,372 downwards.
TTGTCTTCTTTCCTTGTTTTCTAAAGATAAAACGAGATAGGTAGCAAGCAAATGAATTATAGTTTATAAAATTTGCAAACTGAATTTTAATTTTGTACCACGATAGAAGCTAACAAAATGTTTTTGCTTAAAAATTTAATGCAAAATTAATTTAAATTAAATTTTAATGCAACCGAAGTCTAACAAACTCACATTGTTATGCGAAAAATAAAATAAAAATCACTGTCAACAACGCGAAAATAACAAAAGGAAAACGAAAAATTGCCGGTACAGCTTCAAGTTTGCTTTTCCCTTCCGTCGCTTCCGATGTGCGGCGGATTGCCTACAAACTCTGAAACTTGACTTCAAGTCTTGATCAATATAAAAGGGGTCTTAGAGCTGCAGTGAGTTTGAAGCTGTTGGAGAAAGAAGTTCTGAATTTTGTTTTGTGTTGGTCTTGTGTTGTGTAATAATAATGTGAGCAAATAAATTAAAAGAAATTAAAAAGAAAGGCTGAGTTCTTAAACGTATTTATGCAAAAAATATTATTTTTTTAGAGTTATTAAAAACAATATCGCAAAGCATTAGTGTTTTTTTTATTGGTGCACCAAATCTCTTCAACTAAAGAATGCTAAAAAATAGGAATCTAGATGAGCACAACAAAAAACACTCCGATGCTTTATAAAAAGACGTTTAAAAACCAGCCAAATATTAAAGAAATGTGTTGTTTTGCGAAAAGTGAGAAAAATGTGTTAAAAATAAATTGGTAAGAAGAAATATGTATGCTATGGCCCCGTTTATAAAGCACGCTCATTGCCGAGCCGTGGTGAAATTAACCCATAAACGCATTGGAGCCAAAGAGGTGCATGACTTGCTAATAAGCGTGCACTATAAAGGCGGAATAATAATGGAGTACGTTGTTCTCGTAACGTTTTTTTTTTTTTTTTTGTAAAAATTTATGAAAACATTTTGAAACATATTTCCCCAGACAAAATTTTTGGCCGGAAAATGAACTTAAAACGGCAGACAGGTAGTCTGTTTATTGAAATAGAAATGAAATTATTTTGGCCCAATTTTGGCAGGGCAGGGCGGAAATTGTACCAAAACCAGCCAGTTGACTGCCACTTAACAGAACAGCAGACTGGCTAACAGAGGCTCAAAAATGTGTAAGAGAGCATGCAAGTGGCGTTCAGTGGAAGCAACTTGGCAGGGAATATTCAGAGCAGAATACAAGCAGGTAGTGGCAGGCAATTGGATGGGGAATTAACATGGCATTGAATGCAAAATATTGGTTTCTTTTATATATTTTATATATTTGAGGTTATTTTATATATTTGAGCTTTTTTTGTTCAACTAACAGTTTTGGTCCTTGGGTTTGTCGATTTTTTTTCGATTCACCTAAATTTTGAACGGCTTTGATGTTGTGACATACAATTTTGAGTGAGATTTTTCAAAAGTAAATTTCTAAGTTTTTTTTTAAAAAAAAAATTTATCTTTAGTATATCAGTTGTAAGCAAACCCAAACAAAGAAGGAAACCCACTCCTGTGGGTATAATAGCAATGCCACTAACAATACCAGAGAGTGAGCGAACAGTTTTATTGAAAAGAATGGTGAGTTTTAAAATCATTGCTCTATAAAAACATAGTCCAACACGAAAAAATTAATTAGATTTCCTAAACGAAATTTGACACAGAAATGTTCGTACCGTATAATCAGTTAAAGTTTTTAATTAAGATGATGAATCAAAAAATTGTGCATCAGACGAGGATAGTGAAGATCCGATTGCTGGAAAAGATAAATTTGTTCTAGGATCTCTGATATCAACATTTGAAGACTTCACCTCAATCCTAGCATACGTTTCACAACACAAACTAAGCGGTTCTGCATAAAGCAGTTTGTTGGGATTGATTGATTCCATCCATATGCCCTAAAACACCCATCTCCACTTATGTCTTTAAAAAACATTTCATAAAAATAAATTCTGCTATTGAGTGTATGGCGCACTGCAACAACTGTTACAGACCAGTAAAAGGAAATGCGTGGAATATAATAGCAAAGACGAATTCGGATATCTGCTTACCTTTTCAATAGGGGCACAACAGCTGCAAGCAATTATTTCTCACCCAGATTTTTGCAAACAAGTGCTCACCATTTTAGCGGAAAAAAGAAAATGTTGATAGGCTAGAAGACATTTACGATGGCGAACTGTATCGCAATCTTATACTATTAACTAGATTTTTATGTAGTAATTAACAAATGCACTAAAAATTATTCAAAACCGATGGTCTTATCAAATGTTGAAGTCACTCTTGTACACCAGTATATCAGATCTTCTGAAATACAGTAAATTTCGCCACAATGTATAAAAAAATGAATTTTGCATTACATGTAAATGATATTTTTTATGTTTTGTGTTCCACCAAATATGATTCTTAGTGTTCCACTAAATATGATTGAAAACGAATAAAGCACCTTTACTTTTATAAACGTTTAAATAACGTTTATTTATGCAAACTTTCGGCAAAAAAATATTAATTAATCTTTTTTCTAATGACCTTGTTATTTATTATGTTGATTTCATATGATTTAAATACAAATTCTAAATGTTTGATAGTTAAAATCATACTTGATTTTAAATACAAATTCTAGTTGTTTGATAGCTTAAAATCGTTTATTGAGCTTAAGGTCAAAGTTATGCTTATGTTATTATATAAGAAAAAACTTTAATCAAATGGTAGAGCACGACCAACAAGCTGAAAATATATCAGCAAAAATCTAAAAACAACTTCAGTAACCATGTTTGGTTATTGGAAGACTTCCAGCAGACTGTTGGACTCCATATAATAACATAAGCATAAAGACTAAAGTAAAGCAAAAATACAACAACAAATGTGAGCATGTGAAATGGGAGAAAAACTGAGAAATTGACACTTCAAATCTCATCGCCTCTGTGGTGCAGTGCGCTAGTGCGCGCTTGCAAGGGTATCACAAAGATTTCTGATGAAGCCTTTTAGCAGGGCCGAAATTGCAATTAAATCAGCTAGTGATTTTTTTCCTTTTCATATTGAAAAAACTTTGTTGTTTGTTGCTGTTTCTTTGGAAAAATTCGTTAGTACAATTAATTGTTCTGACTTTGACCTTAAGCTCAATAAACGCTTTTAAACTATCAAACAACTAGAATTTGTATTTAAAATCAAGTATGATTTAAACTATCAAACATTTAGAATTTGTATTTACATCATATAAAATCAACAAATAAATTAACTGTCAAGTTCACATGTTACACGTGAAAAGGTTTCCAAAAATTTCAAGTTAAAGCCAGTAAAAAGTTAGAGCTCAGAAGAGTTAGACAGAATAAAAACGTCTGCCAGTATAAGACGAGATGACTCTGTTGTCTAGAAAGCAAAACATTTTTAAGCTGCCAATACAATGCTTGTTTTTAATAGAGTTCATGTGCCTGCCAGTATAGGGCGAAAGCATTCTGTTCTGTAGAAAACAAAACTTTTAAGCCTGCCCAAATATTTCAGGTCACTGCCAAAATAATGGTTTTATTCAACAGAGTTCATATGCCTGCCGTTACAGTGCGTAGGAAGGCTGCTGCTGAAAAAACAAAAATGTTTGACCTGCTTGAAAATTTCAGTTACCGTCCAATACAATGCCGAATTTCGACTCACTGCCTTCTACTGACTTTTCCATGCCTTCATGCTGCTACTTTCTGGCAGCGTTTTTTTAAAAAAGGAAACTGGCCGCCACCACATTTCAACATACTGCCAGAACTCTGCTCATTTGCCACAATTATGCTGATATAATGCCATTTTCCTGTCGAATATTTTGTCTGGGGTATATCCGAGAATTAAATTATTAACACACATAATTTGTAATTATTAACACAAAATTAAGTTAAGAATATGTATACATATATATATATATATATTATATATATTAGGGTGGTTTTTTTAAGAATCTAGTTAAATTTTTCAGATTAAACTCAACTCTTCCTTAGGACCCTATTAGTCTTAAAAAATCTGCTAAGGCTTAGAGGTGGCGCTTTTTGATTTAAGTTTTTCCAGACGATTTGTATGGGGGAAAATCTATTATAAGGGTTCATGGAAAATAGAAGCCCTTAATATAAAAAAATTTTGACATAAAAAATACATATTTACTATTTTTTATCTTCTTGATTATCCTTTACCAATTTTATTGAGATTTAGACAGTGTAGTCCCAGGGTCACAAGGAAGTGTTGAAGCCGCAAAAATTTGAAAATTATCTTCTATATGGGCATTTCCAGAAAAAAGTCAACCGTGACCAAAAACTTAAAACTCATTAAAAACTTTTCTTTTATGATATTATCTAAGAGAAACATTTTAATTTTATTAATTTAGGAAATTTCTATTTTAATTCAATAATCATGATGATCAAATCGTCTGCACTTTTTCACAAATGTAGTTTCCTTTTTCGTAAATGTTTAGTAAATGTTTCGTAAGCTTTTTGTTTTAATAAAAATGGAAGGCATTAGCTTAAGATAAAAGAAAAATGGTTGAGGCAAGAAAAGGACAATATATTAAATTTGTTTGTTAATTACTAATTTAAATAATTAATTTACTACCTAACAACTTAATTACCTAAAATAAATTTAAGGAAATTTTGTCGCGTGAGTTACGGCAAATATTTTTTGGAATCTGAATATATTTTTAAATAAGCAAAGTCCATAGGTAAAGTGGGCTTATTATGAGACCTCACTGTTTTCCCATTATTTAAAAATTAAAAACAAAAACAAATTATATGGGAAAATTCGCTGTTTTTGCAATCTGAACATGCTTGTAAAACACACTTCCCTTTTTACCACTGCCATTCTTAATTAGTTACAGGAACGACAATTTTGGTAGATCATACCATTACTATATCTTGTAAGACAATTGTATAAAGAAATTTTTTTACATTAATAACATAAACTTCCGAGAAAAAAAGCTTTAGTCGTATGCATGTCGCGTGAGTTACGATGGAAATGACCATATATACTTTCTTTTTTTTCTCAGTTTATTTTTTCATTTGGTCCTTTTTCGTTAATAGAGTTAATAGGAAAAGAAACGTCATATTACTTTATACCTCGTATTTGTTTTTTCAAATAACAATGAATTTGTCAAAAGTAAAAATTCTTTGGTTTTTAGTATAAGCTTTTTTCCTTAATTGCCATTGAATTAATAACTAAGCTAGCAATTATTAAAGAAAAATTATTTATACCTCAACAAATATTATTGTTACTAAGTCATTAAATAAAATCAATGTATTTACTTGTAATAAACAAACTCTTTATTTCACTGAACAACAAATTTTGTATGTTTTATTTTAGAGGACAATTTTTTCACACATCTGTATATAAGTTCTTTATTCTAAAGAAAAATGTTTTTAAATCGAAACCATATGTTTTTTATATTAACCGAAAGTGTATTTTAAGTAACAATGGGTAAGTTTCTATTTTCAACAAGGATTTTTACATCAACATTGATTTTTTTAAATGTTAAAACGTTAAAACTTTCATATTAACATGAAAAATTTTAATTTAACCTGATGATCTTGTTATAAGGAAGTTACGACATTTTAAAGATGACAATACACATTTGTCGACATACTTTTGTCTTTTCATAATTACAACATTATTGTTAATGTCAGAACTAATTAAATTTTGTATTTAACAACACTTATCTTGTTGCATTAAAAAGCTATCTTATTGTAGTCAAAATAAAAGATTTTTTTAAATAGGCACACAAATTTTTGTAATGTTACAACATTTTTTTTGGGTGCAGTGATTATCTCCATCGACTATTAAAATTTTGTACACATCTTCTTTCTCTTTAATAAAAAAAAATTTTCTTCTCCTTGTTTTGTGTGGAAGTACCTTGAAAAAAAAATTATTGTTGCTTCTGCTAAAAATTTAAAATTTATAGTTTCGCCTCTAATGTAGTTAAGCGAAACACTAATAACAAAACAGAAATAACTCACTTCCAGTTTTTTAACATAAATAGCATAACAAAAAAAAAAAAGGAAATTTAAAACAAATATTTTGCCAATATTTGTAAACTTGGTTCTGTATTGGTTAAAGCCGTTCGCAACAACAACAACTGGAATAACTACAATATGAACAGCTGACTTTTACATCTTCATAGCTCAACTTTTGTCTGACTTCTCTCCAAACTGAGCTTACCGTGTAATTGTATCTTGGAGAAAAAGTACAACATAATTAAAGAGAACGTCCATTAAAAAAAGGGTTCGATCAAATCTTTCTTCAAATCGTTGGCCAAACAACAATAGAAAACATAGAAAACAACATTTTTTAATTTTTTTGATATTTTTTAATACCAAAATAAAAAAAGAGCCGCACTTTACTTAACAAAGAGCCGCATGCGGATCTATGACCAGCGTTGTCGTTTGCTACAATTGTAGCCAATTGGCTACATTTAAAATGAAAAGCTACAATGCTACGATGCTGCTTAAATGGCTACATTTTCATAGTTTCAATTTTTTTTTTGTATTTCCAATAGAAAAAAATTGTCAAAAACACTATACGTATGTAAAAACTTAGAAATAAGATTTTGTTCAAGCCTTTATTGCATTGTATTTAACCTTTAACGCATATATCAATTGTCAGTTAATAAATTATACATTTTCCTTTCCATATGTCAAAACTATCAATATAATTATGTGGGACGCTTGAAGCAATTGTTAGCTGATGTGAAATGGAAAAATAAATTAATAGGTATGTAATGTTAAATCAACAGGCTTAAATAAATTTTTTTGATTTTTAAGAGCAAATAAAACTAAGATTTGATTTCACAAGAAAATACTTTGAACTTTTAAAAATAATAACTCCATTCGAAGTTATATCATACAATGCCAATTAAATTTTGTATTTCGAATACTTATGTAATGTTGGTTGTGATAATATCGTAACTCAATGGACTTTATTTAAATTAAGTAAACAACTTAAAATGTGATTTCGGTATCGATTCCTTATTGAAAAAAGTCTCTTTCATTAAAAATGGACAAGGCGAGCAAATGTTTCCAGATCATGACTTGTAATGAATTATTTAAAAAAAATTGTATGGACGCCCGAGAAAGAATTTTTGCAAAAAGAACTGAAATTTAAATTTTTGTTGTTAAATATTTTTATATTGCAGGCTGTAGTTCCACTTTCATATTATTGTAACTTCATTGGGGTATTAAAATACTCAATGAGATACAATTATAATATATTATATGAATTAACTTTTTGATAAAAACAAATTCTATTAAATAGCTGCCTTCAATTGCACAGTGCGACAAAATTTACTAAAAGCATGCACTTTTCAAATGACCTAGTGTAAGTTGTAGGTCTGGTCGAGTTTAACACGAAACGGTGTATAAAAATTGTCTAACATCCTCAAAATGTTGACTTATCGTCAAAAAACTGCGTTTGCACTCCTTCAAGATAATACAGATCTTTCAAATGATATATAATACTTTGTGGAATTTGTATAGTTTCTACGTTGATAGATTCAAGTAAATGTTAATTTTTTTTAATGTATTTTCCAACTTATTTACCTTTGCCGATGTTTTTTTTGACACAATTTCTTCAAAAAGCGTAGCAATCGTATTAATATTAGAAAATAACGTACATTTATCTTACGAGTAAATATATAGGCTTATTACAGTTCACAGCAATAAACTGCTGTGTCTTCTTACGAGTAGACACAACAGTCAAGAAGACACAACAGTTTCGAACTATTATGGTTCACAACAATATGTTGTTGTTACGTTTGATTGTGGAACGTATGTAGAATTCGTTGCTTGACTGGTCCAGGGTTGCTTCAGAGAAAAGTAAAAACGTACTCTTTAAAAAGTATTTTTTAAATAGCAAAAAGGACTATCTTGATAAGAATTTTTTTGCGATATGAAAAGGCAATATTTCCTTTCCAGCCCATATTTAAACCCGTTAATTTCAACTGGCGTTAAAAATAGGATTAAATAAAGTATAATGAAATAGCTGGATTTTAAAATGTTTTTAAGTACAAGGAAGCATTTTTTACTAAGATTATAATGGTGTTGAAAAAATCCCGCTTCCCCTCCTTTTGGTCGGGAAATCGGACCCTTTTTATAGTAGCAACCAGAGAACTGCACAAGCCTACTTGAAGTCTATTTCAAGTTCTTGCTTGAAATACAAGTTCAAGCTAGCTTGAGCTTGATAATTTTGAATCAAGTATAGCTTGTAATTTAATATAAATAAGCCCACGACAACTTGCGACTTGCAAGTATGCTAGCTTACAAGCGAACGGCACGAAGTTTAAAGTAAAAGACATATGAAAAGACATATTATTAGGTGGCAACCCTATTATTTCAAAATTTTATAATTTTGAAATTCTGACAACGGATTCAGATTCAGCGACCCATTTTTGGTGTACCATTTTTTTTTGCCAAGCCCGAATTCATTAAACTACAAAAAAATTAAGGTGGCAACACTATCCACCGTCTTGCATTTTTACATTCTGACTTTAGATTCGAAATCAGCGACCCCTTAACACTGATAAATGACGTTTAAAATTCTTGAAAATACATTTTATTAGGTGGCAATGCTGTGGTAAAAATTTAGGTGTCAACCCTAACCTCCATCTTAAATTTTAAAACTGTGACATTACATTCGAAATCAAATCCGTCAGAATTTCAAAATTACAAGAATTCGTAAAAATAAAAAGAATCTAGGTGGCAACTCTATCCGCCATCTTAATTTTTAAAGTTTGACATCATTTTCGAAATCATTTACCCCTAAAACTTCCAACCACGTAGTTCATAGAATCCTTAAAAGTCCTATTACGCTTAAGCTCTCTCTAAACAAGCTCATTGAATTCTTTGAATACCTGCTTCAATTGGATACTTGCCTTGAATTTCAAGCTTTTCAAACTTTTTGCCGAAGGCATCAAGCTTTAATTGAAACTTCGTGCCGTTCGCTTGTAAGCTAGAATACTTGCAAGCTGTCGTGGGCTTATTTATATTCAATTACAAGCTATACTTGATTCAAAATTATCAAGCTCAGGCTAGCTTGAACTTGTATTTCAAGCAAGTACTTGAAATAAACTTTAAGTAGGCTTGTGCAGTTCTCTGATGCCAATAGCATAACTATAATTTAAGAATTATTGCAAATTTAAAATAATATTGTTTTTAGTTTAAAACCCCTCTCCCGGCATTTCCTAATTAATAAAATAAAATAGCACTTCTTTCTATCATAAATATTCCAAAATAATAAAAAGGTAGCATCGCAGAAATTTTCTTACTCTCAAAATGAAAACGTAATCTGATTAGTACGTTTCGATGCAACTGTGAACTGGTCATTGTCAAAATAAAAAAGTAAACAAACAAACAATTTCGAATTCAATTGCTTAATTCAATATAATTCTGTTCACAAGGAGACGTATTATCAATTTTCTTTGAAATTTTCATAATTAATAAAGAAAAACGCAATTTTAAATAAAATTTTCATTTTTAATCTATTTCGTTTCTTCAACACAACACCAAATTAGCTGTCTTCAAAATTTGGCAGATAACAAGACAATAAAGCACAACTGCTGTGTTGCGTAGTAAGTGTATTGAAGACACAGCATTGTTGACAGACAACAGTGGAATGTATTCAGTTGCTTCATTGTCTACCGTAATAGAAATTTACACATTGAAGACAGCAATTACTGTTGTGTTGTGAACCGTAATAGGGCTATAAGTGTTCGTTATTCAAAATAGACCAAAAGTTGGCAAAGCTATGGAACTTTATTTAAAATTTTCATATAACTTGTTGAACTTATTTGCTTACAATAAATTGTAAAATTGATTAAATTAAAATAAAAAATTACATATTATGTTAACGAAACTGGCATAAAATCTTGAAGCAGTTGATAACTAATTGAGTAAATTGGTAGAAAAAGCATGAATGATCGCAGAACTGGTTTCTTGACGGTAAGTAAAAATTTTCAGGGTGTTACACAACTTTTATGCGCTGTTTTGTGTTGTACTCGACCAGACCTAAAACTTAAAAATTTCAAAAGTGCAAAATGACTGATCGTGTTAAGCTAGGCTTAAATTTTTTTGGCTACATTGCAGCAAGACTTGATACATTTTTTGCTACGAAGAAAATGCAGTGAGTGGCAACACTGTCTATGACCCACATTTGCTCACTATTGAGCTATAAGTTCTCTCACGGCCTTCTTATATCTAATGCCTTAAATTATAGGCAGTGGTGGATTAACCCTAGGGAGCGAGTGGGCTCGAGTCCACAGCGGCACATTTTGAGGGGCAAAAACAATATAACATATTGTTGTTTTTATTTTGCTAAGATTATAAAAACGTAATTTGAATCAGCTATTGGGCCAAAAAAATGTACTCCGAGATATGAATGGGCCAACAAATATTTAGAGTGGATGCTTTTTACTATTTGAGATAAAATAAGCATAGATTTGACTAAACGAGTTTCCAGATATAAACAAATTTATGAAAATTATGAAGTTTTTAAATGATTAAGTAAAATAAATGTACCCAAGAATGCACTTAAACCTGCTTTGATAACCTTATTAGATGTCGCTCAAAAGTCAACCATGAGTCTTTCAGACGTACCATTGTTTTCGTGGCTTAATGTTATGTTAATTTTTTTTTTTGCACTTACATAATATTATTATTACATATTCTTTTGTTATTCAGACACATTTTTTTATAATTCTTTTTATTTTAAAATGAGAATAAAAACTTACAGTGAAAGCATTTCACGAGAGAGAAACCAAAAAATTTAGAAAGCATACGCCTCGCAGACTTAGATTACGTCAGAATAGGGCTAAAAATTTAAAAACTGTTACCCTTATTATTTAGAAGACTCTTGTCTATCAGAATGCATTAATTTTCAGGAATATATTAAAGAAAAGTTACATTCACTTCCGCGTAACAAAGAAGAATTAAGCTGAATCACCATTCCTAAAAGAATTGTCGCAATACTGAAAACAGCAATCACAATCAAGAAAATAAAATAATTCAGAGGGCGACTATAATTCGAACTAACCAAGTTGAAATTATTTTCCTAAATTTAGATATTGCATTTCGAATGTTTTTATGCCTTTTTGCAACAAACTGCTCATCCGAAAGATCGTTTTCAAAAAAATTAAATGTATTTTAAATAAAAAGTAAGTCAAAGAATTACTAACATTTTCAGCATACGTAGATAAACTATGTTCAGCGTTTGCACTAATTATTTTCAGATCCTGAAAAAAATAGTCTTAAGCAACAAAACAAATTCTAAATATATAAGCTGATGTATTTGGCAAAAATTCAAAATCTTAAGGTATAAAATATTAGTTAATAAGTACACTGTAGGGACGTCAAAAAGACACACGAAAATGCCGGGGCACGTGAACTTATTTTTTGGTCGTAGAACTTAGTGGCATACTCAGTTTTTCTCAATCAGCTCAAAATTTCAAGATATTTGTATTGAAATTTAGTCTCTTTTAGATCCATTCTTATCTATATTTTCCTTATTTTGAGAGACTAACAATTTTGACCACCTCCGATTTTGCTTAAACTTTCAGAATTTAATCTACTTATGAAATAAAAACACTAATTTGAGTAAAAAAAATTAAATATTCTACTTTAAATTTTGTTCAAAATTGAAGAAAAAGCGAAATTGCTTAGCTAGAAAAGACTATATAAAGTTATTGTTAAGAAGCTATAAAAATGAAGCTATAGAAATGAATGGCCAATGAAGGCCAATGAAGGTCAAATATCAAAATCTGTATATCTTGATATTTTGACCTGATTTGGAAAAACTCAGTATGCCACTAAATATTACGACCGAAAATTAAGTTTACTTGTCTCAGCGTTTTTTGTGTCTTTTCAAAAATTTTAAATTTACCTAGTGTTATTAAAGATTTATATTTTTCAAACCAACTCATAGTTGGCTGCAACAAAGAGAACGAAAATAAAAACAAGAACAAAGGCAATGATTGCCAAAGTTCACGCAGCGTTCACTTTCAGTAGCGCTCATATAACATTTGCGTAGCGCTTTTAAACGCAACGCAAGGCCCACCAATTTAGGTTGGATTGTTAGCCGATAAAATTTTTAAAAATATTATCACAATGTGTCCCACTTTTTTGACTTTTTCGAAAAGTTCCCGGGACACGTTGATTTCTGATTCTACTCTTAAAAACATGATTTTGGTATATGATACTTTATAATTAATTAAAGGTAAATGGTAGCGCAAAAAGGTTTTGGGCTAAAAATTCTTTATTTCGAAAAAACAAGAAATCTCTTCTTCAATATTTTGCATATAACTAAGAAACTAATGAAAAATTTTTATCATTTTATTTTTGGTAATTTTTTCTAAAAAAACTCTACAAAGTGAAATTTTGATGAAAATTATTACGAAAATTTGATAACTTTAACTCACATTACCCCGTGTTACAAGAGCATGAGTAAGAATTTTTCTATTATATAAATTTGTTGTTTTGAGCAATCTTACAGCATAAATTTTGATGTATAATTCGAAGATTTAGAATACGGTATTTTTTCCAAAAAGCAAAAAACTGCACGGTGATTTTTTCCGAAGAATATTTAATTTTATTTTTATTAAACGTAGCTACATAAGTAGGTATGTAAAAGTAAAATATATACATGACATAAGCTTTAATTGCAAAATATTTAACTCTGTTTTTGCAATATGCAATTATTTAAATGACTATTTCTTGGAATAATGACTAAACTCAAAGTATTGTAAGAAAAGATATTTTTATTGCACTAACTCCGATTTTTTTTCCTGAAATATATGAACCGTTACAAAAGAAATATGTGCAGACATAAGTGGTAGTTTATTTTGTGTAAAAAGTGTTTTCCTACATCCTTCCAAAGGTTGGTAATGAAGAAAATGCCGTATAGCTTTCTTACGATATTTTGATTTTAGTCATTATTTCTTGTGACCACTGATTTTATGCTATAAATCTGCTATTGATTACTCTTTGGAACAATAACAATCTAAAAAACACGGACTTTAATGCTCTTGTTTTTGTAGTAGAGGAATTCACAATCTCATGTATTTATGAAATTTGTTCATTTTCAAAAATTTTAATAATTTTTTATTAATTGTGAACGGTCTTTTTGGTTTACTTTGTTATAATCGCAACAAAACATGAAATTCACAGCTTATTGATGAAAAGTAAAACTACTTTCTACTGGAAATTTTACTCAACTCAATCGTAAAAAAGCTTTAAGACACAATTCGTTTTTATTTGCTTATCTTCCATATCAGTTTCTTTTTGTCTTTATTTTTTTTTTTCATAATTAGCTGTCAGTTTCCAATTTAGTATTGCAATGTAAATTTAGTATTGCATCCCTGTTTATTTTGTTAGTGTAGCGTAAAAATATGCAATATCATTTTGCAAATGCTATGATGCAAGACCAATTGATAACTGGTTTGTGTTCAGACAAGAGATTGTGTTCTCTGCATTGCTATTCATTGTGCTGCTATTTTTGTACTATGTACTTTTGTTTTTTGTTGTTATAAAGCTTTCTTGCAATGAGTTGGCCTTTGATATTGGAATGAATGCAAATATTCAACTCTTTAACTATATTTCTAGATTCTAAAAATTTTTGCTTTTCCGTACTTGCCTTTCGCTGGCTCTACTGTATCGTAACAGTTTTTCAAAATATTATCCTGCAAGGAATTTACTGAAAAGCATCCTTCTTTGTGGAGTACGAATAAAAAATTTTTGGATATTACAAAATTTTTTGTAATTTTAACTTATTTAAATGACCCAGCAGAACAAGCCGTAGGGCTTCGAAATATGGTAAATAATACGTTGACAATGTATCCAGAAGAGAAAAATTGTGTCATTCAAGAAGTTAAATATTACAAGAAAATTCATACAAACAACAGAAAACGTACAATAATTCGCAATTTAAAATAATATCGTATAATTTTTTTCTTTTGATTATCTACATACCTACTTATGTAGCTATTTTAATAAAAAAAATTAAACATTTTTGGGAAAAATTCACAGTGCAGTTGCGTAGCTTTTTGGAAAAAATACCGTATCCTTAATCTTCGAATTATACATCAAAACTTTAGCTGGGAAATTTTCCAAAATACAAAACTTATATAATAAAAATTTCTTCCTCATACTCTTGTAACACGGGGTAATGTGGTAACGAAATGCAATGTTTCTTAAAGTAAAAGATGGAAAATTGTATAAGCTTGCAAACAAACACAAGTTGATGAAAATTGTTTCATTAGTTTCTTAGTAATAAGCAAAATACTGAAGAAGTAATGTCTTGTTTTTCGAAATAATGAATTTTTAGCCAAAAACGCTTTCAGTACTTTGCGCGACCATTTACCGTTAGTTAATATTAAAGTTATATACCAAAATTCATGTTTTTAAGAGTAGAATCAGAAATCAACGTTTCGAACTATTCGAAAAACGATGAAAAAGTGGGACGGTCTTATGTAACTACTTTTGTAGGTTGGGCTGTGCCATTATTACTATTATTAATTTTTTTTTTAAGGGTGGCATTTTAGTCTAGCCCACAGCGTCAAATTTGGTTAATCCGGCCCTGATTATAGGTCTCTTGCCGTACTGGAACATTCGCACGAGTTCGTGCTATTTTCTGCGACTTCCTGTTCCCTACCATGGTAGAACTAGTGAAGGTATATGCATTTCAGACTGCTCTCTTTTTCTCATAGCCAGAATTGTCAAACTCGGTCATTTTGCTATTCTTGCCTATTTTTGCTTTCTTATCGCATTCTCATCGTTTTCAGATTTTGTATGAGCTGAAAACTTCGTTTTGACAGTTCCGGCAGTCTGTCTCTCCGAAATGCATATGCCTTCTCTAATTCTACTATGTTCCCTACCCAAAAAATTCGAAAAGAGAGAATTCAGTCCTTATCAAATGTTGGTATTTTTTGCTACACAAATTTGGCGAAGCAGAAATTCGCAACAACTCGCAAGCTGTCTTGTTTTGACGGCTAATGTCAAATTAGAGTTCCAACGACATTTGTCCAATTTTTACAAAACTTTTACAAAGGAATTAAACACATGTTTTTTGACGTTTCTTCAAAAGTTGCAACTTTTTGCGAAAAACCTGTTCCCGTACTTTTTGCAATTTTTCACGCAAAGAGAGCATTTTTTCGCTTGCTCTCTCTAATTTTGCAACTTGCTGATTTCTGCTACAAAAGTACGGGAACAGACCTCTTATTTTAATGTCCTTTATAGTAATGTCCTAATTTATATAAGTTCATTCCCATCCTATGCTCAAGTTTAATATCTTACTTTAGCTTACCTTACGAATTGAATTAAATCAACTTTGTTTATTTCAATTTGTATTACCTAAATCCATTAGTTTGTTGGTACCTGCCATCATAAGCATTTGTAAAGGATGTGCTCTGATACTCATCAGCCTTAAGATCTGTTTCATTTCCAGCATCCATCCAAGCACTGGGATTCCTGAACGGATTCAACTCTGTATTTTCTGCTGAATGAACTAGCAAGAATAATAGTGTTATATAAACCAACAATTATTGGCATGTGCCAATATTTTCATACTTCAGTACCTAAACCTACCATAGTTATTTTCTGTCGAAATTCCTTCTTGTGGCTGATGACTAAAGGCCTCCTGAGGTCTGTTCACTCCCGGTTGCTCATAGTCCTTTTTATCGGGCATTTGTTGTCGTGCTGTCTGAACAGCAACATTGAAAATGTTTTTAAGAGGTGGCAAAGGTGTTGACCTTAATTTTTCTATGACAAACATAGTGATTGCGATGGCAGATGGTAAAGTGGCGGAGATAACTTGACAGTATCGATTTTATGTATCGGATGATAATGATAGGACAACTTCAGCAAAATTTATTTTCACTGTGATTGCGAATTTGCAATGTTTTTAATGTGCCAAATAGATATTACTTCAAAAAGTTACTCCAACTACTTACCAATCCTTCTCCAAAATGCATTTCTAATAAAAAAAAATACTTCTAATGTGCTGTTCCTAAAGAATTTTTTTTTCAGCTCACTTCTTTTATATAACCAACACACTTAGTGGCCCTCAGTAGGTTTTTGACCGATTGAACAATTCATTGCGTGTTTTGGACGTGGAGCTGAATTTAATAATTAAAAGCCTTCAAAATAACAAAGTCTGTCTATATAATTAAAATATTTTACGAAATAAGAACGTGCCCAAAAAATAATACAATGAAATACTAAAGGTTTTCGTCACTTCGTAAGAGCATGCGCCAAATATGCATATCTACAATTATCTTTGTGTGTTTGATAGTCCATTTGTGGAACATATTCTTAAGACTCCATCATCCCTCATGTGTGCAGAGGTCATTTTGTTGCAGTATGCAGAAACAGTCTAAAAGTAGGATTAAAGAAAACAATGTTTTTCATTTGACAATTCATCGTCGATACTATAGCTGTGCATACAAGACCAATACAATGAATGCCACCTCTTGATTCCTAATATGATGCAAGGATTCCAGGATTCTAAGAGATTATCATTATCGGTAAAAAGGTGGCACAATTCTGCACTTTTGACATGCATTCAAGAAGGCATAAAAGGCTCATTTGGTTTCGATTCAAAACTTTTTTCAACATATTGCCCTGCAGTTGAAAATAAGAGAAAATAGGACTTTTATTACAAAAGTCAATATGTTGGAGTACAATTAGTTGTTGTTGCCAGTTGTAAACTCTATTGAGCTTAGAAAAGATGTTCTTTCAAGATTAGTTAAAAAATATTAAGCAATTAATGGTACTCACGTGTAAAAATAATTTTTTAATTACAAACATGTTGAATAAAAGAATAGCAATTATTTTCTATACAAAGTAGTTAGTTAAATATAATAATAAGAGCTTCCTACTTGGTTTTCTTAATAAAACACATAAAAAGCAATGTATTGATGCAAATCTTTACTTGGAATGGTAGTTCGGTTCAGAATAATTTTACTTTAGAGCCCGGAACCGAATTTTTTATTTCAAAATGTGTATTTAGCAGTCCTAAATCCGAATCCGCTTTCAAAAAATGTTGCCCTCGAATGGTTTAAGAGATACAAATTGTCAAAGTTTCAAAAAATGACCATTTGAAGTATATGAAAACGTCCTCATTCCTAATTTACACATTTTTACATGTAAATAAAATTTTAAGAAAAATAGAAAAAGTTGGAGTGTGTTCTTTTAAATTAGATACAAACAAATAAAATCCTTTAAGTACTTTAAGAAATACATGGGATAAATCGTAGCTGTAAATGTGAAAAATTGCAATACTTTTGCACTACAATATATAGTGAAAAATGCAAATTCTTTTTAATTTTCATTATAATTTTAAAGTGTTTTTCCCCGGAAGGAATTCTTTGGAAATTTGCAAATATAGGAAGGTATGTGTATGTATGAGTTAAATTTCCTGCTAAAATTAAAGTTATTTAAAATGCACGCGCAGTCATGTCTCCTTTAAATTTAACAGACATATTTTCTGTTTTTAATTACAATAAATCAGTGAATTTACAAATAATTGAGCAGCTGCAAGCGTGGCATTTAATTGCAAAAATGGCCATTTCTTTAAATTATATTCTAATTCAGAAGCCCAAGATGGCTTTCAATGGCGGTGTCGGGAGTGGTTTTATTTATTATGATTGTGATATAAGTGGTATTTTTAATGACATTTATGAAGTTATAGTTGATGAAAGGAAAAAATGTTTACTTTGTTTCCAGTATGAGCTGACATGGCATAAAAAACTGAGCCAGAATGCTATGATTGTATATATTAATGTGATTCTGGCTAAAAAAGCACTTGATTTTCATAAAAAAACTACTTTTTTATTTAACAATATCACATTAATGTTGGGAATGTTAACGTAAAAGGGAAAATTAAGTACCAAGCGCTTAAAAAATTTGCTCTGAATTTTTAAGTTTTCGCGAATTTTATCTCCTAAACCAATCAAGAAAGACAATTTTGGTTGCATTTGTACGCTTAGGAAGACCAAATACATTTAATAAAAAGAAGTAAAAAAAAAAAAATAAAAGGAGAAATTCGCTTCTAAGCACTTAAAAATTTACACTGAATTTTCAAACTTTTGTTGTCATATTTAGGCTTAGGAGGCCCAAGTACATTTATGAAAACAAAAAAAAATACTCGTGTCCGGGCTCTAAAGTAAAATTATGCCTTCGGTTCCTACAACTCAATGTTTAAACATTATTTTGCTTAAATGTTGCCCACGACTATCTCTTAAATGGTCCATTCTGTGGGCCCAATTTTCAAATTTCGACAAAATTCGAGATCGGCGACGAATCGATTATTCACGGTTTTCACAAACACTCTCCGTTACTCCAGCAATATTCTTAAAACTATGAGCTCTATGCACTCTGGTGGAATGATGAATGTCCAATAGTATAAAATTGGTTCGAAATTTGGTAATGGTTTCGATGATCATAACGACCAAAATTATGTTGAAGAACTCTATAACATTCTCTAACTGATGACTGTTTTTGGTAGTAAGTATCCACAATTAATAAACGTTGTTCAGGAGTAAGTCTATTCAAGATTGAGTCGTATTGAATACTGAACATAAACGTCATATGGGCAGGACATTTGACACATAACAGCTGTCAAAACAACCCAGTTGAAAAAGGAACCTTGTATTCGATCGTATTAGTTCAATAAAAATAGTAGTTCAATTAAAGCTGCTAGCGTAAACAATAGTTATATAATTATACTACACTGAGAGAAATAATGAATATTAAAACTATTCACACTCGTGCATAAATTCAATTTAATATTTACGTGGATAAATAAAATATTTTCTTAGCAAATTTTAGTCAGGAGCCTGTGTGAGTGGGTTGCTACTACTTTCTGAGCTTCTTAAATGCGAAAATGACACAAGTTGTGCAAAATGTAATTTTTCTTATTAAAATCTTAATCAGGTTTAAACAAGTTTAAAGCTTAAACTCATAGGCTTAAAACAGGTTATGCGTCGGGTTTGAAGCCCACCCGTAAAAACACATTTCAATGAAAACACATAAGAATAGAAGAAAACTGATCCCCAAATCTGATGTCGACTACCGCAAACGAAAAACTGATAATGATTTACGGATATGCACCTGGAATGTCCGAACCCTTATTTGGGAAGGTGCCTCTTCTATCCAACTGACTTATGTCTTGAAAAGATACAAAGCTGATGTCACTGCTATCCAATGCAATACAATGGAAGGGACAGGGTTGCATTCGGCATGCACCCTGTGATATCTACTACAGCGGCCATGCGGAGAAGCACGAGTTTGGATGCGGATTTGTAGTTGGCAAGAGACTACGGCCCCACGTCCTGCGATTCACACCTGTGAACGAACGACTTGCCATAATCCGCATCAAGGTTAAATTTTTTAATATAACCCTAATATGTGCCCAAGCTCCGACAGAAGACAAGGACGATGAGACCAAAGAAACTTTCTACGAGCGCCTTGAAGAGCGCTGCCCCCATCACGACGAAAAAATTGTGCTTGGTGACTTCAACGCTAAGGTAGGCAAGGGAAATATATTTGGTCCAAAAGTCGGAAAGTTCAGCCTCCACGACAACACCTTCGATAACGGAATGATGCTGAGTGACTTTGCCACAGCACAAAAAAAGGTCGTAAGTAGCACTAGATTCAATTATAAACATTCATAAGGCCACCAGTTGTCTCCTGATCAAAAAACCAGAAATAAAATTGATCACGTTTTGACCGATGGAAGGCACTCTTCCAGTGTATTGGATGTACGCACGATCCGTGGTTCAAAAATTGACTCGGATCATTATCTTGTGGCAGCCAAAATCCGTACACCTCTGTGCGCAGAAAGCTCGACATCGACAAGCTGCACTCAAAACAGATAGCCGAAGCTTTTGTCACTCGACTCTCACATGAAATATGCGCGCAGTGGACACACATTCCCACTCCAAGCGTGAGGCTGCAAAAGAGGTTACTGGCTACCACCCCCAAAGACGCCGCCTAAAAAGCCACCCTGCAGTCGGTTGTAACGCGCGCTGCTAAGGAGCGACACAAAGAGAAAAGGAGGGAAGAGAGACTTTTTTTCAGGCGGACAAAAATAGAGGCAGAAAAGGACGAGCATGAGAAGATTAAGATGTATGGCGACAGGAATGAGGTCCGAAAACTTTTCGTAAAGATAAAAACCTTGCAGATGTTTTTAAAAATAACAAAGCCTCGTGAGCTGATGGCTTACCTGCTGAGCTGTTTAAGAACGGAGGCAAAGTTCTATTTAGATGCATTCATGAGCTTTTATGCAGAATAGGTTGGAAGTGTGCATTTCGAACGATTGGAATCTCAGTGTGCTCTGCCCAATCCACAATAAAGGCGATTCCACTATCTGTGCCGATTTCCGTGGGATAAGCCTTCTTAATATCGCATATAAAGTCCTCTCAAGCGTTTTATGTGAAAGATTGAAGCCAATTGTAAACGAACTGATTGGACCTTATCAGTGTGGCTCAGACCTGGAAGGTCCACCATCGACCAGAATTTCACGCTAAGACAAATCTTGGATAAGACTCAAGAAAAAGAAGTCGGCACCCACCATCTTTTTGTCGACTGCAAAGCCGCCTTCGACAGCCCAATAAGGAAGCACCTGTACTCCACCATGTCTGAGTTTGGTATTCCTGCAAAACTAATACGACTTTGCAGGATGACACTGAGCAACATCAGCAACACAGTTTAAATCGGGAAGGACCTCTCCCCACCATATGTTACCAAACGAGGTTTCAGAGAAGGTTATTCCTTATCGTGCGACTTTTTCAACCTAATGATGGAAAAGATCATCCGAGCTGCTGATCTGAGACGTAGTGGCACAATATTCTACAAGAGTGTTATGCTACTTGCGTATGCTGATGACAGATGTCATTGGCCATAATACGCGCGAAGTCAGTGCAGCATTCTCCAGATAAGAAAGAGAGTCAAGTCGAATGGGTCTGGCAGTTAATGCAGATAAGACGAAATACTTGGTGTCAACAAAAAAACAGTCCCAGTGTCTTGGAACCCACGTTACAGTCGACAATACCTCCCTCGAGGTTGTGAAGGCCTTCGTCTATCTGGGATCCAGCATAAACTCAACCAACGACATCAGCGTTGAGATCAAACGAAGAATAACTCTTGCCAACAGGTGTTACTTGGGGCTCAGTAGGCAATTGAGAAGCAAAACCCTCTCTCGACGAACGAAAATCACGCTCTATAAATCGCTCATCATGCCCGTCCTACTTTACGCATCACAAACCTGAACGCTGAGCAGTTTAGATGAAAAGACTTTAGGAGCATTCGAGAGAAAGATTCTTCTTAAGATCTACGGACCAATCTGCGTCAATGGCGAGTACCGAATACGGTGGAATGATGAACTGTATGAGCTGTACGCTGACATCGACATAGTTAAGTGCATTAAAATCGAGCGGCTTCGCTGGCTAGGTCATGTTCAGCGCATGAAAGACGATGCTCCAGTGAAGAAAATATTCGATTCGGTACCCAGCGGCAGTCAACGCAGAAGAGGACGACCACATCTTTGTTGGAAAGACCAAGTAGAATAACCTGACGAAGCTTGGAATTTCCAGCTGGCGCCAGCAAGCGAAAGACAGAAATGGCTGGCGCAAATTCTTAGATGAGGCCAAGACCGACATACGGTTGTAGCGCTAACTAAGTAAATAAGCCATGTTTATATTATAATCCTATTGCAAAATAATTACGGTGACGAATTGGCGGATGCTACGTTACCTACATTGGGACGAATTTCTTCATCAATGGACAAACTTTGAACCTTTGTAGAGATGAGGAGTAACGTACCGACTAAAGTGTTCAAATTTCTAAAAGTATAACAAGGTTTTGTGAGGAACAAAAATGGAAAAGTGTAATCCAAACTCAAATAGTACCAGATTCTTGTAAAGAAAAGTGGAAAGAACATCATAATTTCTGTACAATGAAGTTTCTATATAATAAAGTAATGTTCTGGCCCTTGGAGTTATAGGGAATTCATTATAGGGAAGTTCGACTTTATTAGAAAAATGCTATATTAATATTTAAATGTTTTGTTGTCGTATTGTATACGTTTACTTATGTGTTTTTTTTTTACACATTATACAATGTTTAAAATTTATTAATTTTTTTAAAAATGAAAATACATATCTAATTTACTTTTACATCAAAGAAAAAATTGGTAAATTTTTTTCATATTGGTAAATTTTTTTAACAATTTTGGTAGAAAATTTTTTTCGTGTGTGGCAACCCTGCTATATCTTTGCGTTTTATCATATAGACATTTGCAAAACAAAATTGAAAAAGTTGCCAGCCTACCTCCCATACAAAGTAACATCTTCAATATGGTGAAACCTTAAAAAAAACCCATAATTTTTCATACGTTTTCTCTACAAAGGAAAGATCATACCCAAAAATGACTATAATCGGATAAGAACGCCAACGTCATAACCTCAACGTGTTAAAACCTTCATAAATGTCATAGTTTTTGAGGTATCGCCTTGAAACTTGGTTCATACTTGTTTCTCTACAAAATAAAGAACACATCCAAAAATGACTAAAATCGGATATGAACCACGCTTACCACGCCATAAAGTATATACAAATTTAAAAAAATCAACTTCCCACCCAAAAAAAAAAATGTAGAAAAAATATTGTAGATATTTTTATAATACCTCATATTATGGGTCTTTGTTTTCTCTTTCATATGTTACAAACTGCTTAAAAAGTTATTCATTCGTTTTGAAGTTATATATTTTTGACTACATAATGCCAAAAAACCCACTTTTCCGTCCACTGTGAGTCGTGAGAGAAACAAGCAACATTTATTTTTGATATGGAAAGATATATTGTTCGCCGTATCTCGCACCACGTTCAGCCTTCGTTTCGTTATACATAAAGATGGAGTTAAACACTCCTATTGTTGTCCGTGCAACAACATTGCGTGTAGATGCATGTAAGATGTTAAATTTGTGCTTTAAGCCTGAAGCTTAATAGAGCGAGAGTGCGATGCGAAATTGCGATGCGATTGTGTAACGAAATCTCGCATGCATTGCCCTCGCATATTATGTACGATGAGAAACGCCAGTTTTGAAGAAAGCAGAGGTGTGACGGAGAAAATAAAAATTTTGCTAATAGTAAACAATAAATTAATAAATAATAAATTTCGAAGTAGAGCCTAAAATATGACGAAAAATAATATTCGCGAAATTTTAATTGCTGGCTTGTCCTTAATTTATATTTAATTTTCAACTTAATGTATACACTTAGAACTGTTTTAATATATTTTATTATTTTAATTTAAGTTTTTGAAGAAAATTGTTACCTGTTTAAATTGTGTATTATTTTTCAATAAAATTTCTATGACAGCTGGCAATCGCATGCCTCGTTTTTCGAATTTTTGAAAATGCCTCGCGCCGCACAGCGCATCGCAAAGCATTGTAGACTGCTACATAAAAAATATGCTTATGGAAATGCTCTGATAGCGTGTGTGAGATTCTTACGTTGTCTCGCAACGCACTCTCGCTTTATTGTACTTCAAGCTTTGCGGACCCAGGCTCTGGTCACCCGCAGGGCCAGCTTTGACTTAGGTGCCCGGAGCGAGGTATGAATTTGGCGCCCTTTTATATATCATTACAATTAAAACAAACTTATTTTCACATGGTTATATTGAGCTTTAGGTAAAGTTATTTATGAAAGAAATGAACAACAACAACAACAACTCTGTAAAAGTTAATCACATAGCAGACTAGACAACCTGTTTCGGAAATAGCTACATTTCCTTTTCAGTAGTCTTGAGTGATTCAGTTGTGACCAACACACTGTTCTACGTGCATATAATTTGAAAATTTTCAAATTGTGTACCATATTTATTATTGAATTAATAGAAAACTACAAACATGTTTTTATTATTATAAATTATAGCATACCTTACCCATTAAATATCTAAACAATGTGCGTACGTACCTACTATATTGTGTATTAGTTAGTCACGAAACATTTAATGAAAAACAAAAAAATTAAAATCTGCCACAGACAAAATTTTTGGCCGGAAAATGAACTCAAAACGGCAGACAGGTAGTCTGTTTATTCGAATAGAAATGAAATTATTTTGGCCCAATTTTGGCAGGGCAGGGCGGAAATTGTACCAAAACCAGCCAGTTGACTGCCACTGTACAGAACAGCAGACTGGCTAACAGGCTCAAAAATGTGTAAGAGAGCATGCAAGTGGCGTTCAGTGGAAGCAACTTGGCAGGGAATGTTCAGAGCAGAATACAAGCAGGTAGTGGCAGGCAATTGGATGGGGCATTAACATGGCATTGAATGCAAAATATTGGTTTCTTTTATATATTTTATATATTTGAGGTTATTTTATATATTTGAGCTTTTTTTATTCAACTAACATTTTTTGTCATTGGGTTTGTCGATTTTTCTGAAGTGAAAACTTCTTTAGGCGCGTTGAACGATTTTGGTAGAGGGTAAATCTTTGGTTTGCGTCATCGTATTTTTCCGAGGAACTCTCGTCATCAATACAGACAGCGAAGATAACAAGATAGGAAACTTAGAAAACATAACCTCAAAAAATGTTTGCATGTATTTGTGCATAAGAAAAATCAACAATGATCGTTACTCTTGTTCTTAATCGGCCGCAAGCTCACAAAGAAATCACTTGGAAACTCCTGAAATTAATGCATATAATCTGTTTGTTAGTATATAAATACTTAAGTAAGGTTGCAATAAGATGTTTGCAACCAAAATTTATTATTAATTCGCTTTATATTGGTCTATATATGCTTTTAAAGTTTGGCAATTTCTTCAGTTGTTGTATTTGTCAACATTTTTGAAAAATTTGCTTTTACTCAAACAGCCGCTATTCATGGTGAGATTTAAAAATGAAAGATCTTCTTTTTCTGCTTTTTTCTGCTGGAACTTCGTTTGCAAACAAGAAAAATAATGTATGGATTGAGTGTTTTAACATTTTAATCTTTAAGTTGTGATAAAGGAATATGTTGAACATTCAAATAATTTCAGCATGCTCTTATTTTATTATATATCTTCAAACAAAGTTTGACAATTTTCACACTTGTTGTATTTGTCAGTGGCTTTTTATTTTCACCACTGCGGCATTTTATTTTCAGAGTTGTCAAATATCATTGTTTTATTAATAAATTTTTTCATAAAGGGTGTGTGTCAAAATTAAACTTTTCAGTAGTGGTAGGATAGAAAATATCAGGTTGAATAAAATTTGTGTGTGTTGAAATTAATTTGTCTTTTTTGCTGTGTCAAATGGACGATGAAATTTTGACAGTTACAAATTTTGACGTTTCACATTTCGGTCGTGTTTTAGCGCAAATATTTTATTTAATTTGCATTTTATTCAATTTGCGACATATTTAATTCGAGTGCTTGTACTTGCAACTTATTTCGTAAACTTGTTTACAATAAACTTAAAAAATAACAAAATAATAAAAAAATCACGAAAGTGCTTCAGTTTGTGTGTGCGTGTGTGGGTCAACGATCTCCCGGTGCATCAGCAAGTGCAGCAAAGTTAAATTGGCTTTCTTTGCTGGCGAACGTCCTCCAAGTGCCACCACCAGCAAGTGCAGTGCAAAATTTGTTGCTGGCCAACATTCTTCAAGTGCCATCACCAGCAGCACAAGCAAGTGCAGCGCAAATTTCCCGATTCTTTTGATTGCCAACGTTCTCCGAGAGTCGCCACGAGTAGCACCAGCAAGTGCAGCACAATTTAATTGACTGGTCAACTCTCCAATATTTCAGAAGAACCATTTCAGCATTTCTCAAGCGCAGAGGCAAATTTTTGCCATTATACTCCGGCGTGAGTTAAATAAACTGAAAGCGGAGAATTTGCGCTTCATTTGCTTGTGCTGCTGGTGATGGCACTTGGATGATGTTGGCTAGCAAGAAATTTGCGCTGCACTTGCTTGTGAAAACTTCTTTAGGCACGGTGAACTATTTTGGTAGAGGGTAAATCTTTGGTTTGCGTTATCGTCATCGTCATCGTCATTTTGCGAGTAACTCTCTTCATCAATGCAGACAGCGAGTAGGTTTTTAAATGACGCTCTTGGATCTTGACTACAAGCAAATGCACCATCAAATGTACCATCAATAAGTTCCTCTGCTGACGCATCGTTTTTTTCCCTCCCTTTGCTCCGCTGCGAAACTTTGAATGATACTGTTTTTTCAATGTATATATAGAGCTGCTTGCTGTAGGTTAAAATAAAATGAATTTAAAATTTTTGATATTTGGTTTTTGTTTGACTGACGGTGAAGTCTTTTTTGATGCCACCACTAGACAAGGTAGTGTTAGGGCTGAATGTGTTCGCTTTCTTAGTGACTATAACTGTCAAACTCAGCCATTTTGGTATTTTGGCCAATTTTTACTTTCATATTGCATTCTCATTGGTTGCAGATTTTTTATGAAATGTCAACTTCGTTTTATCAGTTTCGGTCACCGGCTCTCCGCCCTAACACTACCTTGTCTAATTTTACCATTCCACCACTTGAGATTTTGCTACCAGGCAAACAGAAAACATAGCAAGCAAAATGCGGCTTATTTTCTGACACCGATTCGTTCATACCCTCTAACGTTGCGCAACCACTGTGAACCTTTCCATTCTCACTGCGTTGTTGATGTAGATTGGAAATGTAATTGGTGTTGTACAGTTAGCTGGAATTTTTTTAGACTTTTTTTTTGTAGCTACAGTCGGCATATGACAACTGATTTATTTTAGATAAGAGCAGGCAAACATAAAATATAGCAAGCAAAGTGCTGTATATTTTCCGCCGCCAATTCGGTTCATCCCCTCTAACGCTGCGCAACCGCTGGGATCTTGTCATTCTCTTTGCGTTGTTGTTCTAGATTTGCCTGGTAGTTATTGTTGTACAGTAAGCTTTAATTTTTTGTAGATGGTTATTTGTAGCTACAGTCAGCATATGACATCGAACTATTTTAGAAAACAGTTAATACGTATGAATTAAAGAACGCACAGACAAGAACAGGATCATTGCGGAACTTTTAGAACTTGTTGATTTTCATCCTACATGTAGGACGGGCTGCAGTATGAGCTTTCGCACATCCTACATGTCCGTCCGACCTGTCAAATCCATCCTACATGAAAGATAGTCCGAAACTCCCTATTAGCATGAAAATTCTTATTTAGCAGTAAGGCAGTCCGTGGCAGGACAACGTCTAGCAGGGAATACTAATTTTTTATATATAGGTTTTCGCTTCGGTCGGCAGTCCCCTCACTGCTATACTTTTTTTGATTCACCTAAATTTTGAACGGCTTTGATGTTTCTTTTTTAAAGCATTTGGTATATATTTTATTTAAAATTGTGTTTTCAATACTAAATTTAAATTCAATATTTTAAGGTATATTTGATAGTTTTAAGCATATAAATTAAGTAACAATATTTGAGATGTTAAATTAAAGCTTAAGTTTTAAAAAATTTACTAAAATAAGTACTCGATTTCCTTTAAAAGATCCTAAAACAACTACGTGTATATATATAAAGAATGATCACATTAGAATAAATGGCTTATATTTTAAAATATGTTGTTATTAAAGCTAATTAAGGCAAAGCTAATTATGCTAATTATGTTCATATGCCTGCCGTTATAGTGCGTAGGAAGGCTGCTGCTGAAAATACAAAAATGTTTGAGGTGCTTGAACATTTCAGTTGCCGTCCAATACAATGATGAATTTCGACACACTGCCTTCTACTGACTTTTCCATGCCTTCATGCTGCTTCAGGCCGCCACCACATTTCAACATACTGCCAGATATCTAATATTTTGTCTAATATTTTGTCTAATATTTGTCTAATATTTTTATATTGTCTAATATTTTGTCTGGGGTGCTAAAATCTTATTTTCCTAGCTTTTGTTTTAGAAAATGCTCTGATAAGACTATCAAAATCTAGGTTTTCTGCATCTTGATTTTCAACGGACAAGCGAGGCAAAACAAATTAATATTTTTATTAACTTTAGTCTAGAAAAACTGCATTCGCCACTTGCTATAGTTACCGGTATTGTTAATAAAATACGCAGCAGTATCCAGGTGTTGGGATATAACTCTTGAAGATTGTGCTTTTTGATAAAGTTTAATATTTTGATAAGTGTTGCCTCAATGTCCTCGAGATAGTGCTGCAGACCTTAAATATCATCGCACAACAAATCACCATCAATAGATCAGACTTAAGGATCCATTTTTTTTTTCTCAAAAAATCAATTTTCTAAAAACCCAGTTTTAGGTTTTAGCTAACCTGACTTAGTATTAAAAATTCAAAACTCCGCCATTTTGTTTTTTTATTTGTTGCCCAAAATTCTTGATTTAACTACCACACATAGCGAGTAACTTATATTTTAAAAATGATTTTGAATTTTTTTGTTTCAGACTTTCTAGATCTGAGAAATCATGTATTAGTTTTAAACAGGGCTGCCTTCAGTTGACGCTTATATAAACGTTGACGTTTTGTATAAACCATAGTAGAATTACCCAGGTAGTGTTGACAGTTTTTATGGGAAACATAAGATGTCAAAAAATTTACTCAAAAAGAGAGAGCTTTCAATCGGCCATTGTTAATAAGTAAAAATATAACCAATATAATCACGATAATAGAATTTAACATCACGAACTGAAAAGCTTTTAGCACTCATTACACACGATTTTTTTACAACTTTCAGAATTTTAAAATTTTATTGGTTTATTTAAACGCAACAAACAAAACGCAATTCAAACAAAAATTCTTGTTTTGATTTTTGTTTATGATTTTAGTTTTCGACGCTTTCTTTCACTAGGCTTGTTTTTGACAGGCTCTGTTTTTCTTTTGAAGAGAAAATAAGCAGTTTTCAACACTACCTGGATAATTCTGCCATGGTATAAACAATATGTACTGATTAATGTGCAAAATGAGCAGATTGTCAAAATAAGTTTATCGATGAAAAAAAAAAATCTTAAAAATATGCACAAAAGAACCAGACCGCACCATTACATTTGCCCGTTTTCTAAGCTCATTAACTCTAGGAGGCTTTCACGATCACAAAATAACACGGGCTTTTTAGACTTGAATAAATGGGTTACCAAAGTTTTTTTAATTTGCTTAAGAACTTACGAGTAATAGAAAACGAAGGAAAGAAAGAAGTATACAGTGAGCTTAATACGAATTGCCATTATCTCGCCTGTCAGTAGCAGTCGTCTCTCTTTCGGCCTAGTTAGAAAGGAATACGACAGGGCAAGGAACAACATTACAATTCGTGGTAAATAAATGCTAATGCTCGTACGCATTCCTACAAGATAAGTTCATAAAAGTCAATTCAATGAATTTAGTTTTCCTTTATATCGATAGAAATAGGTATTCGAATTAAGTTATTAAGTTAAGTTGGCGATCGCCCACCCCTAAAGCCACCTCTGGTCGCCCGTACCGTCACCCAAAAGCAAAGTTCTTCGTTCACAAGCTTGATATTTGGATAAAAAGAACTGCTTTACATTGCTAAGGTTCCAAATAAATTAATCATGGCTTGATCCAGGGTGGCAAGCATCGATAGCTAAAATTTTAATTGAATTGAAATCACAAATCTGAAAGACTGAATGAATGTTACATGAAGAAAAAATATCAAAATAAACTTACGATCATGGGCATTACTGTTGTAATATCCTTTTCGGTTATAATAAATATTTTCCTCTTCAACGGGTTTCGTTAGCCTTGCATGCGTGCCTTGCATCAATGCATTCCACTATGCAGGGAATACGAAATTTTTCAAAAAACTTCATTTTAGTTTAATTGAATTCCGCTCCGGTTAACTTAATTTTTATCCACTTTGGGTAATGTGACCAACCGTACTTCTTTTGAGAGTTCTTTTTCTTCTTTTTTGCTCGCTGTACTTCTTGTATCAAAGTATGCTAAAAGAACTTCTTTTTACTTGTTGTACTTCTTTTTGACAATTTTTTTATTAATCAATTCACACTACACACCTCTAACTACTGAAAAATTTATATTATACCACTACTTTCTTTAACTGGAAAATTTTAGTTTGTCTGTTCTTATTAGAGCCCTGCGTAGGTGCACTTAAAACCGGTTTCAAAACATTTGTTCATTTCACACTACACTGCACTGTCTTGCTTGCTGCAAAGAAATCATGTGTGTGATTGCAGCGAAGACGAATAAAACATGATAGAGCAATAAAAAACAGATCATTGATATTGTTGATCTAAGATATCGTTGTCAGAGAGCTCACTGCGGTCAATGCAACGAAAGCTTGTTCACTGGCAATAGATGATTTATATCAGAGAACGAATACGGTGCTGGCGCGAACACTAGGTAAAAATGGGTCACGCATCATTATTTAACAGTGCTAGGAGGTTGCTGAATTCGAATCTGAAGTCAGAATTTTAAAAATAAAAATGGGTAATAAGGCTGCCACCTATTTTTTTTATTTATCAAATGCGATGCTGGTGCGAACATCAGGTAAAAATGGGTCGCTGAATCCGATTCCGTTGTCAGAATTTTAAAATAATGTAATTTTTTTATAATAGGGCTGCCACCTAATATTATATATTTTTAAAAGTTTTAAACATCATTTATCAGTGTTAGCGGGTCGCTGATTTTGAATCTGAAAACAGAATTTTAAAATTCAAGATGGTGGATAGGGTTGCCACCTTCATTTTTTGCATTTTTATGAATTCGGGGCTGGCAATAAAATCTTCCACCATCTTGAATTTTAAAATTCTGATTTCAGATTCGATATCAGCGACCCCCTAACACTGATAAATTATGTTTGAAACTCTTAAAAATACATATTATTAGGTGGCAACCCTATTATTTCAAAATTTTATTTTGAAATTCTGACCACGGATTCAGATTCAGCGACCCATCTTTACCTAGTCAATCTTGAAAATCTTGAAGTTTGTGTAAAAAAATTTCTAGTTAAGCGCTGACGACCGTTTATTAAAATTATCAAAATGATCAAAATGATCCAAATGATCTATTGCCATATGTTGCTTTTTATTTCTTATTTTATTTATTTTATTTCTCATCTCACCCTTAACGATTAAATTTCATTGCTTGTGGTCATGGCAGAGTAACCAGGTAGATGCACTAGAAATAGGCTCTCTCCGGCAACAAAACAATAACAAAGGCGTAATTATAACGTCAAAATGAGCTGATTTGAAAATATTATCAATTTTTACTTACTTATTTATTCAGTTTTGACAATGGATTTTCTGAACTGCCTATAACTTCCTCCCATCGCGATAATCCGAAGACAGATCATCAATTGTTAGCTCCCGTTCCAGCACGATAAAATTAACAAACAATCGTCGATTTCATTAAATAAATTTTGTTTTCCAGCAGCAATTTCATTTGACAAAATATATTTTGACAGTTTAATCTGCCGTACATAGCTACACAAACAAATTGGTTACTATACAATCGATATAAGTAGTCGAGTGAAAATTATATTAAAAGTAAACTTCCTTCGCTTCATTTAAGGCCAAACTAAAATTAATTATGTATTATATCTTAAAACACGGCTCATTTTATGAAATTTTTAGGATTTTTGTTTAGTTTTTTTACATGTTCTACATAAAATCTAGGTACTCAATTGATTTACACTGTTACAAGTAAATTATACATCCCTATGGCTGAACGAATAAACATAAATTGTCAATAGTGACATTATAGCTACGCCAATGTTTTGCTCTCTCGTTTTTTGCTCTCCGAATTGCATCTACCTGGTTATTATGCCATGCTTGTGGTGTTGACGAACAAAAACACGCCATGCTTGGATTGCCGAGAGAGAAAGTGTGTATTGCTTGTCGTTGTAGGCTTTCGTTTGGTGTTGAGCAAATGAAACTCTCAAGTGTTATTAGATGACAGTCAACTGTGAGCAATGCAATAAATCACAGTGTGTGTACGTTCAAATAGATGCACCGACGCAGGGCTTTAGTTCTTATGTTAGTTTCTTTATTTTATTTTTGGTTTTAAATAAAACCGGTATTTCACAAAACTAATTTATATTAAGGTAGCCCTGTGTGACGACAGAAATTTTGACGATTTTTCATACATTTTTTTTATAAGAAAAAAACAGGCGACCGTTTTGAAATTTTAAGTTTTTATTGGTGTCTTAAAGTGTACACAAAAATTTTCTTTGACTTACAGCCCTATTCTGGCAAATTAACAAATTGTTAACCAGTATTTTGAATATTTCTATGTGTTTGTTGTTTTCAATACAAAATTTAAAGCTCAAAAAACAAAATTTGTTAATGAAATTGTCAATAACTGAAAAGCAGTTGACAATTTTTATCAAAATTTTTTATTTTTGAGCTTCAAATTTTGTTTTGAAATAAAAAAATTACAACAAACATATAGAAATATTCAAAATACTGGTTAACAATTTGTTAATTTGCCAGAATAGGGCTGTTAATTTTACATTTATTTGTTTATAACTATTTTTATCAAAGTAGAGTCTCGAAAAAATGTGTTTGGGGGAAGCACCCCTTACGTATTTTTTATTTGAAATAAAAATATTAAAGAAATGAGCGTTCTGCAGGCTTTATTGAAGTGCATTTATCTATATATATATTTAAAAAGATAAATAAAAAATGAGGGACTTGAGAAAAAATTTTGCAAAATAGAACTTTTTTATTTGTTTACAAAATTTAACTTATTATTGAAAACTTTATAGTTTTAAAGATTCCGGATCTAGCATTGTATGTCTGAAAAAACGGGTGAAATTATGAAAATCGGTTGAATATTTTTTAGTCATCCCTGAAGTTTTGAAAACGTAGAATCGAGAAAAACGTGTTTAAAGTTCTTACAGCACTTTCATACATACTACGGCGAGCTTTTTTCTTTTAAGTTTTACTTTAAAAATATTTTATATTTCGGTCTGAAACTTTTACAGTACATTTTTAAGATTTAATCCTTATATTTTATTGCGGAAAATAAAAAAAAAATTATTTTTGGAATCCGTCACACTGAAATACTACCTCGATAAGCAATGATTTGTAAGCTGGATCTAATTTTTAAGCTCTTATAAATTAAACTTCTTGTTCAATGGACGTATTCATGCGTCTTTTCATATATCCATTTTTTTTAAGTCTGTGCGTGTACTTCTTTTTGTTTTAACAATGTAGGTCACATTAACTTTGGTCAGAGTCTCCATTCCAATATTTCTAACATACTTGTTAATAACTTGGACACAGTGTTAATAACGTGGACACAAAGCAATGCTTAAAGGTCCAATTATAATAGACGTAATGTGGTCTAATGCCAGTTGGGCACTGCGTTCTTTCATTTATTGTTTCAAACAATACTTTCTTATACAAGTGATTATAATAAATGTAACGTAATGTAACGGGACGTAAAGATCCGTTGAATTTCGATTTCTACGTTACTTTACATTACGTCTGTTCAAAAAACAACTAAACATTGAGGTTAGATTCGATTATTGCGCTATTTTATATTGTTGAACTACGCTTTTTGTTGAGTTTTCGTTATTAATGTGATAGTTCTATATATCCACAGCTATGGATGACGAAGTTTTAATTGAACTTGTACGGGAACGTGCAATTATTTACGACAAACAGCTGCCTGGCTACTGCCTATTATAATTGCTACAACGTTTTCTTATATTACGTCCCGTCCCGATGACAGTTGACAACATTTCGTTGATTTACATTACGTCTATTATAATTCTACCTTAACTCCTATGCCACTTTTCACCCGTCTCTAATGATTTTCTTACAATTAAGAAATTGTAAATAAATTAATTAATGATATTTGTAAGTTCCCTTTATTTCTTTTCTTCTCGTATTTTCTTTTTGACGTTTGACGTGTCAACGTGAATTGGATATCTTTCTAACACTAAAACAAGAAAAAGAGAGAAAAAACAATAATAATAAATAAATAAGCCCTGTTAGAATAAGATAAGTTCTTAGTTCATCAGCTTATATTAAGCTTAACGAATAAATAAATAAATAAATAAATGCTGGCACCCTTTCCAATAGAACGTTGCAACGTTGGTACCAACGCGTTAGTAACCACCTTCAGCTAAAAATTGTAATATTGCTAACTGTAATATTGGAGATACGGAGGATGGCAGTATATAATGTTGCACATCATTAAGAATAAACGTGAATGCTGCTGTGTTCACTCTGATGTGTCCAATAAACCTATAAAAATATTTTTAATTATTTTTATACCTAGTTATGTACCATAGCAGAATTTACTCATCGCTGTCGTGTAGTTGATACGTACGGAAAGCAGGGGCGTAACTAGCGGGGGGATAAGGGGATACCCTCCTTACTTTTTTAGAGTCGGCCTAATTGTTATTTTTTACCAAAATTTTTTAAAACATTGATTTTTATAAATAATAATTATGAACGCATCAAAGCCAGTCGTACCTTTTATTGCCATTTTCATAACAAAAACCAACTTTAGTCTTCAATCGGCCAATTCACTTTCAGTCGTACCTTAAACGAACTTCAGTCGGCCAACTCATTTTAAGTCGTACCTTTAACTATCTTCAGTCGGCCAATTCACTTTCAGTTGTACCTTAAACAAACTTCAGTCGGCCAACTCATTTTAACTCGTATCATCGTTGAATTGTTGTAAACGAATCCAGTGTTCCTTTGTGACAAAATGCAGAAAAAATTCAGAAAAATAGTATAAATTCTGTTAAAAAAGTACGGAAATAGTAATGCATAGTAATGTAAAAGAGAGGAGTGGACCAAATGGAAAAAATGGACCATTTTTAGTCCAACTATGCAACCGTGTCCTTGACCAAAAATGATATTATTGTTTGCCCAAAAAAATTACCAGATTACTATTTTTATATCTGAGAAAAACTTGAAAATCATAATATAATGAATATTGCATAAATTTTTGGATATTGCTTAATGATAGCAGTTCCTGATACAAATATCTTGTCAAAAATTTGAAAAAATAAGTGAAATAAAAAAAGCCCAAACGAGCAAAGGCTTACTCAGTCGCCACACATATTCCCTTTTTTAAAACCTAATTAATACATTTTTGTAGAACTTTTTGAGATTGATTTTTAATCGTAAAATTCCCAACATTCGTAATAAAAAATGTAATGACGATTGAAATTGGCCAACATATTTAAAGAAATTTTCTTAGCTTCAAGAACTCTGATGTAAAATCTGTAATTTCATAGCCTAAACATTTTTATTTGAATACAATTATAAAAAATAAGTATATAATGAATTGAAAAGATTTAGTTAGAGTATTAGTAAAAAGGCCCGTTTTAACTTTTAAACTCGAGATGGCAAAAGAAGACCATTTTTAAATCTGCATTCAAAATTCATTTATTATAAAAGCATCGCTTTTAGTGGACATCGCAGGTGGACTCGAAATGCTGCATATTCGCTATCAAACCAACTCATTTCTGTGGACTTTATAAGTCTTGTTTTTATGAAAAATGTGCCAGCCAAAATGAAATTCCTGACTGAATCTCTTGAAGCCGTTGAACTGGATATTTTAAATGCTACGAAATTTATTTCTTGTGCTCTTAAATCATTATAAAACATAAATTCGGACTCTGAAGGTACGGATAACCTAATTAGTAGTGCTGTTGCATTGTTAAAATCTTTTAATGTTAAAGGAATTCTCAATTTGCCATCGCCGTCGTCTTGCGCCGAAACGTTTGGACTTGTTTTTCGATGAACTGTTTTTATAGAAGAGAATTTAAACTTGTATTGGATAAGATAACCTCACTAATGCGAGATAAATTAAGCAGTTGCTTAGAAACAATAAAGCCTCTGTATGAACTCTTTAATCTAATTCTATCTTCTACTAACTTGACCCAAAAGCGAATTTTAGAATCAATTACATTGTTACGAAAAAATTGTTTGTTGGATTCACTTCAATTGAAAGCGGAATTTGAAGTATTCTATGATCTATGCGAAGGCGTAGAAACTCTATTGGGTACAGCTAATGTTTCAGAACGCAATAAAAAATCTCTTCCTGCAGTTAACAAAATGTCGCGTTTGCTGTGCACAGAGCCTGTTACCGTTCAGGAAATGAGACAATGTTCAGCAAATTAAAATTAGTTAAAAATTATTTAAGAACCACGAAAAGTGACTCACGTCTTAATGACTTATTAATACTTTCATCGGAAAAGGACATAGGCTCATTAACTTATATAATATTGCGCAGCAATGGGCTACCTTAAAAAAAGAAGAATTAATAGTTAAATGTTATACTTAAAATTTAAGTTTGTATTTTTTATTTAAAACACTATTTTTTTTAATTTATTTAAACAATTAAAAGAAAAAATGTTAAAGAAATTTAAAACCCTGATAAAAAATTACGTAAGGCATTAAGGGGGTGGGGGGTTAAGCAGAATCTCACTAAATCTCACGTGGGGGAGAGGGGGGTTTTCGCAAAAATGACGTAATTTTTTATCAGCAAGAAAAGTGTAGAGTTATGAGATAACTGGTTACATTGAGTAAAACGCGTTTCTCTACTAAAATATGACTAAATTTTACACTATAATATTTTTCGCGGTCGACGAGCGCTGCGTCTTGTGACAGCGACGCATGGACAAGTCTCTACTTGTTGTGTTTAAGTCCGTAAATGTTTAGTTCAGTGGTCGGCACACATGAAGCACATCCCAGTAAGTACATTCATGCATACAGCATTGATGATGTAGGCATACGTTTGATGTTTTGTATGCATGCCATCATAAATGTAAGCTCGTTTCCATTTTACATGGCGATGTCAAACAAGAGCACAATTGCACTGTGCACAACTACTATTGCTGTATGCATGGGAAATTAGTAGTACTCTATGCATTCATTGTCATTAATATTGCATGCATACATTACCCTAAATACTGTATGCATACATTTGCATTAATATTGTAAGAAAAAAATTGCTGTTGTCATTAATTAATCATCTTATTTATTTCAGTTTTTAAAGTTGTTGTAATCTATTATATTAATTTATATTTTGTTAATAAATTATGTACAACTGCACTCCTTAAAGTTTAAATGCATAATGGTAGTTCATATTTTTTAAGCAAGACTATTATGCATGCAAGGTTCATGCCTTAGTACTAATACAGCATGCATATTTTAGTATGCACGCTACTGTGTACAAACAACACGCATACTCAGCGAATTTGAATAACTGTTGGTTTTTTTTTAATGACCATACATGCCTTGTCCGTGCTTCTGGCTGCATACATCATGCAGGTTTCCTGTACGCATGCTACTCTGAACATACTGGGCAAGGCGCCTCACGAAAAAAGTTGTTCGGCACAAATGTTCAATACAAGCCATGGTTTATGTTTTTTTTTTTTTTTGATTCGCAAGGAGGTATGAAATCTTCCAAAGATACGTATACCCGTCCTATACGCATGCACGATTTACATTCTAAAATCTGCCCGAATCAGCCGGGACAGACAGAATGCACCTTCATACTAAAACATACCCCCTATTGGCAATTAGGATTTTCCACTAAGCACATTAGTTGGCTTTTCAGCGGAGTTTAAAAATTAACGGCCGTATTCATTACATTTGTTATGCACTCGTTAAAAACTGTTTTAGTTAGAACACAAACTATCCCTTAAAATGCTGTTTATGCATAAACGTATTTTAAGAGCATTTAAGGCAATATGGGAATTTTTTAAAAACAGTAAGCAACACTTCATCAGCTGACAGCTTAACGAAAGAACTTGACGAAAAACAGACTTTTTGTCGCCAAAAAGTGCCCTGTTACGGTGGCGGTCATAGGCTCATCATGGTCATGCATTGTTGTTGTTTCAATGTATATTAACAATTTGAGAGCGAGAGCAAGAGAGTAAATTTTCACCACCACGGTCACCAAATGATTTGACAAAAATATGAAATCATGGGATCAAACCAGTGTTGCGTTGTGAACTTATTCACAATACTTGTGTTTATGCACGAAAATAGTACACTTTTAGTATAAAATGTATGAAAGCAGTAATGAAACCTGCTTATTAGCAACACGTCGGTTGTAAAAATACTAAAAGTAGCAAAAAGTGTACTGGTGCTTAGGCATCATATGACCACCAGCATAGCATACTTTCGTCACACAGCTCATCAAACGAAAAAAGAGAGTAAAAAGTGTCATGACCAGGGATCATATGACGACCACCGTAACAACACCCATAGCTGATTTTGACAAGTTATGTTAGGCATTAAAAAAACAAAAAAAGTGAAGTGAAAAGTAAACAAATATATAAAAGCAATGGACATGTTCAATATTTTGATTATCTGCACTTTAGTGGAAGAGGAAAATCCTTTTCCAAAGCGCCGAAAAATGTATAGAGCAAGGATCAACCCCTTTGAACAAAACAACGACGAGGAACGAGTAGGAACGATGTTCAGAATGATTTTAACGATCGTTAAAATACTCTTAGAACGTTGATGATAATATACGTTTATGCATAACAAAATGTTTTTCATTGTATAACTATCGCTAAAACAGGTTTATGAATACGGGGGTTAATATATATAAAACGCGTATTTAAGTATACTTGATTCTATATAAATAAGCAACATCGAATTAAATAATAGTAATTATCAATTTAAGGTACCCAAAAAACAATCAAAAACTCTAAACTCATTTTAACTGGTTTGCGGCCATTGTCCAACCCAAGGACCTACGTGGAAATGAGATAAATCTCATATCCGCCAAATCGAAATCCCAATTAGTTGGATATGCATTTGGGCCAACGCAGGCATAAACTTGTGTGGAAAAGAGATATACTCTGGCACCCCAATCCAGGTGATAGTGTGAGTTCAGTCTAATTTCAAATCAGGAAACCACGTGAGCACGTAAATCCCAATTCGATTAAAAATTAAAATATTGAATAATTAAAAAGTAAGTTTTAAAAACGATTCATATTTGATGGTGCTTACTTTATAAAACATAATATCGCCACAAAAAAGAGAAACAGAACAATCTCAATTACCAATATTACATTGTTATAAAACTGCGTTAGGTATAATGAAGTTAAATTGATTTAATTATTTAAATGTAATATAATTTTCCGTTTTAAGACGTCTGCCGAATCAGAAAAATTAATCATGTTGAAGTTATCATTGAAATCACTGCACATACATCGAAAAGGTTCATGAAGAGCGTAATTAGAACTGCACTGACTCAACTTGAAAAACAGAAAATGTCTAGTTCCTCTCCTTGGGATGTTAAAATTTAGAGCTGAGATGAGATATTCCGAATTAATCTCGCCACGAAGTAATTTATACAGAAACATGACATTAAGCATCATTCTTCTGCTTCTTAGGGAAGGTAGTAAAATAATTTTAAGGCGTATTTCATACAATGGAAGCATAATATTGGGGTTCCAACGACTATGACGTAAAGCAAAAAGTAAAAACTGTTTTTGAACGGATTCTATGGCGTCGATGTAGACATTATATTGTGGGTTCCATACAACTGATGCATATTCAAGAATTGGCCTTACGAGAGAGGTATATAATAATTTAGTAGTAAAGGGATCACTGAATTCTTTAGCCCATCTTTTAATGAAACCAAGGACTCCTCTTGCCTTATTTATCACCATATTAACGTGGAGATTGAAGCGAAGTTTTGTATCCATAATAACACCAAGATCGAGAAAACTGGAAACTATTTCTAAGTTAATGTTATTTATAGTGTAATTTATGTTACTAGCAGATCTTCGCGAGAATGTCATTTGCTTACATTTTTTTAAGTTGAGATTTAATATATTTAAGCTACACCAGTCCACAAGTCTATTTAGATCAGATTGTAAAAGATGTCGTTCTTCGGGTGATTTGTAACAAAGAAAAAGTTTCACGTCGTCAGCGTACATTAAGACGTTACAGTGTTTTATTACCGAAGGAAGATCATTAATGAATAGTAAAAACAAAACCGGTCCAAGATGACTGCCCTGAAGAACGCCAGAAGTGACCGAAATACTTTTTGAAAGAGAATTCTTATATAAAACCTTTTGAGTACGTCTAGATAAATACGAATTTATCCAATTTAATAATGTGATAGGAAACCCAATAAGGTGAAGTTTTTTCAAAAGAAGATTATGATTAACACTGTCGAAAGCTTTGCTAAAGTCCGTATAAATAACATCAGTCTACAGTCCCAAAGTAAAACCATTTATAACACGCGTAGTAAACTCTAAGAGGTTTGTTGTAGTGGACTTACCCTTCAGAAAACCATGTTGAAAGACAGAAATGGTGGAAGACACTGAGTGGGTTAATTGATCAGTTATGATTTTCTCAAATAACTTAGGGATTGCACTTAATTTTGCAATTCCTCGATAGTTAGAAACATCTATCTTGGAGCCAGATTTATGAAGGGGTATAATATAAGAATCCTTCCATATAATAGGAAAATAACCACTATGCAAGGAAATATTAAAAATGTTTGCTAGAGGAGTACACAGGTTTGTAGCAAATTGCTTTAAAATACTTGGAATTTTATCAGGGCCGGTCGTAAAAGAAGATTTTACTTGTCGAAGATAACACATGACAATATTTGGGTCTATTACAGGAGTTTCAAAAGAGTTAACTGGCGGGAGAAAAGGATACACCGTGCTAGTATTAAATGGTATATCGGAGTAAGTTGATTTAAAGAAGTTTGCAAACATGTTAGAAATCACATTGTCACAAGATGATTCTTCCTGATTGAATTTCATAAGGGGTGGAAAAATGGAGGCTTTACGTTTTGAGTTAACTAAACTATAGAAAAGTTTTGGATCATCTTTAAATTGAGATTTTATGTTAATTATATAAGCAGAATAGCATTGTTTATTTAATAGTTGATATCTATAACGACAAGAAGAATAGGAAGCAAAGTCTAAACTAGAACCAGATATTTTATATTTTTTAAATAAACGATTTTTTAAAGTTTTAAGTGCCTTTAGATCATTTGTTAGCCAGGGTGGATTTAAAGGATTGGAGAAACACCTTTTTTTTTGGGACGGACAATAAGAAACACCTTTGCAGAGTATCATTGAAAAACTATACAGAAGATTCTACGTCATAATATGAATATGATGTTCCGCTAGTTAAAATTGGAGACCAATCAGTCTGCGAAAGTAAGGAATTAAGATTTAAATAGTCCGTTTTCTTAAAATTATAATGCTATAATAATTATCATGTTATAATAATTCCCCAAATATTTCGACTCTAGCGATAGCCATCTGTGAGCTGGAATGATTTGAAATAACCTCTAAAAATCGAGTTATTCTGTA
Source organism: Dichetophora obliterata (assembly GCA_963920525.1). Classification (NCBI taxonomy): domain Eukaryota; kingdom Metazoa; phylum Arthropoda; class Insecta; order Diptera; family Sciomyzidae; genus Dichetophora; species Dichetophora obliterata. The sequence continues at coordinate 122,942,089 of OY986437.1, read as the reverse complement.
ACCATATTGGCTTGTGTAATTGTTGTAAAAAAATCAATTGTCAGAAATTATAGCAGGAAAAAAGGTCTTCTAATCTGCATCAAAAAATTAAAATTTTTGCATTCGGAATTAAAACAATGTTTTCTTCATGCATTTTTTTCAAATTTATTTTCACAACAATTAAAAAACTTATTTATTTCTAATGCAATCCTCCCTTTCAAGATATCGTTGGAAAGGTTTTGAGTGCATTGATTCCTGGGCAGAATTGCTTCATTTGATATATATTAAAAGTAAAATATTAAATATAAAATAAACACCTACTGAAAAAATATCGTAAGAAATTAAAAAAAAAAATATAAAAGCAATGAAGTTATTTGAATTTTGAAAGTTTTTGTATGGAAATAAAATAAAAAATATTTTACAATTTTTGATGCAGATTGGAAGATCTTTTTCCGGACTGACAATTAATTTTTTTGCAAACTGTTACACCAGCCAATATGGTTACAAAATAACTTGATTTTTAGGGGTTATTTCAAACACTTCCAGCTCACGAATGGCTATCGCTAGAGTCGAAATATTTGCGGAATCATTACAACATAAGCCAAGGGTTGTATTGAGCATTTGTGTCAAACAACATTTTTTTTCTATGGCGCGTGAGACGCCTTAATACTGGGGCCACCTCCACACCCTATCACGCAGATTGATGGGCATCTGACTATCCCAGATCCTGGTGAGCATGACGGAAAGTTATTTGCTCCCTTTTTGATTCGCCACTACTTACCGATTAAAATTTACATGCCTTCATGGACTTGCCCTATGACCTCTATTGCCCCAGTGTACGTGGTGATCTAGAAAAAAGATGCTGCAATACATGCGGTATTAACTTTTCATCCATCACAAGAGCTGCATAGCATCGGCATGCAGTCCACTGTGCAGCAGCGCACAAAGTGCGACCTTCACGGATTATCACACGTCAAGCTAATGAGTGTGCAAGCGATCACGGTTTAGAGTGGCTAAATCAGAGCGAGGTTGAAGGAGCAGATGATTTTACTGAAAATCACATGGACATGCTGGTTCCAGTAGTCACACTCGAGACAGCACATGAGTCCCCATGGACTGAATTATAATGAATTCCTTCACCAATTTTAGAATTTCTCATTTTAAATGACTTACTTTTACTTAATAAGTATTTCATTTTTCGATCTTTTTCATTGTAATTTTATTCTACGATCTCAGTAGTCTTAAATTCTAGTCTCAACTAGTCCTAAATAAAAAAAATGAAATAAATTACGATTTTTTTTTTAAATCCAACACAATGAAGCATTGATTAACATATTTACATTGAAAACACGCATTTTGAACAATCTCACGTGAGACTAGAGGGGGAGGGGGTCGAGCCTAATCTCACGAAATCTCACTAATGGGAGGGGGGTCAAAAATCGCAAAAATCACCTCACGTAATTTATGGACGCCCCCTAAACTATGAATTTTTAAAACAAAAACGAAAATAAATTTTTAAATTCTGATTCGATAATGTTGAAATACTTTTATTTTATTTTCTTTGATAGAGCGAACGATATGAAAACTGCCTTTAAGGGATCTTCTTCACTTAAAAAAGATCAAAATATTGAAAAGTGTTACTATATGTGGGTTAAAAATTTTAGGGTTTCTTAAAACGGTACCAAAGATTAACGAAAAAGGCCGTTTGAGCTGAAACTGTTTTGCACTATATTTATTATTGAAAAATCTCTAAGATTATTACCTAAACCTAAAACTCGAATTTTTAGAGCGTTAGAAATGTGAAAAATAGGGTAATTTTTCAATTTTTGTTTTGAAAATGGCGCCAAAAACAGGTATGTGGCTTAATTGGCTGATTGTACATAATCTTATAGTTTCAAGTATTATAGTTTAGATGAACTAAAAAAAATTTCAGTTACCTGTTGTAAAAGCTGAGAAATCGTTGCCACCTTTTTGGCATCGAACAATGATGTCCAAATTGCGAAAAGCTGCGAAAGAGAGCAGATAAAAGGCTAAACCAAAAAAAATTCAAAACATACTTTTATATGTATTTTGATGTACACAAGTTCTTTTTTCATCATTAAGAAAGTTTTTAGTAAAAATAATTACAAAGTGTTTTTCTTAGCCATTCAAATTAAAAAGACCAATTAAGACTTATTTATATTTATCGAACGGATGAGTAACTTAATATAATTCAACTATATGGTAATTAAAAAAAAGTCGGGACTTAAGGGCATCCAGTCGGCCGAAATACATTGATACAATCAAAAGGACGTCGGTACGCCCCTGACGGAAAGCATGTTCGAATCCTTTACTGCTGGAATCTAGAACACCTTTTTATATCGGAATCGGAAATGAGGTCCGATTCAAATCCACTGCCGAGGCGGATTTAAAAACATGGCTGATAATTAATATTTTGACGGAGAGGACCCAGATGTGGAATTTGTCATAGAAAAAGAAAACAATAAAGAAGAAATTTAATCAAAATTATAAACAATTGCTTCATCTTATTTATCAAACAGCGCAGGTATCGTATACTTTATGTTAAATAGCATATTCTAGGCGTAAGAGTTTGCTCACTAAAAAAATAAGATATTGAAAACTAAAAAACCTTTTGAAAAAATAAATACGGTTTAAGAAAGAATAAAATTTAGAAATGAAACAAAAATTACTTTTTTGCGAAATTTATAGAGTTTTTCTGTTTCTATAATATTTTGGTAATGCTCAAAATTAGAAAAACAAACGCGATTTTTGAGAAAAACAATAGCTTTGCATCAAATCTGATTTCATTTTTAAAATCAGCGACTTTAAACTAACTAAAATTGCATGAAGATTGGACCACTCCTTCTTTTTTATCCATCTTTTGTATGGGCTAACTGTTACTCAGAATGATCTCATCAAAAAATGAATGATCAATCTCAGCAAAAGATTTGCCCTGATTGTGCAAATATACAACAATTTTGCTCTGAGATTCTGTGTTTTCTTTCTGTTTGTTACCCATTTCTGTTAAATCATTTAAATTCTGGAAAATGAAGGGAATATTGACATTTGCACTTTGACCTAATGGTGACTGGTTTTGAATAATGGTTATTTCTCAGAAAAAAGTTGGCTAAATTATTAACTGTGCCAATAATTTAGTCTGGCATTGTACGTATAATCTGAAATGAATTTTGATGTACAACAGCTGATATTAAGAACAGTAAATCGAAGGATATACACAAGATTTAAACTTAATATAAACTCTCACTCGTCTGAACTCCATCCAGTTGCTAATTCGGCTTTTTAATGTCTTCCTAATTAGGAAAAATATGTGAATTTCTATGAAATTAATTTTGTATTTGCAAATCTTTCTCTTTTAACTTATTTTTCCATAGTAAAACTTCGTTTTAATTAAATTAAAAATGTTAAATCTCGTTTATTGAGAGGACGATGTGAATGCTGTGAGATTAATGCAATTTAAAAAATACTCGTGATATATCTCGTTTTGAGTTTTTTATAAAAATATATATTAAATGGAAGATTTAAAGAACTTATGGTCCCTCGTATTTCTTGTATGTTGAAAAGCACCCTGTTTTATTTTGTGAACAGCACATGTCCCAGAAGATGTAGCAAAATGTTCCGATTTTTTCACAGAAGATGAGGATGAAAAGTCTCCTCCTAATTTAATAGACGAAATATTGGTTTGATTCCTTTGACCTCTATTAAATTGTCCACTTTGGCTTAAGATAGGGGTAATAAAACCAGTTGATTCTGAAGATATTAACGAAGACCGAACGCTTTGATCTTTGTGATTGCCTTGCAGACTTGTGTAAATTCGCTTTTCAGAAGATTGCGACGTCTTGGATTCAAGTTCCTTATTTTGTCTGTGAATGCTACTGTAACTTTGACGCTCACTTGGAAACATATAAATAGGCTGTTGCTCGTGTAAATTGAGAATGCTTTTACGTTGAATTTTTCCGTTTGAAGTCAAACCACCAAATTGTCCTTGTTCAGAAGAAACATTTTTACGGTGGAATACAGAGTTTGCCATATTAAACTCAGAAGTCAACTCACTTTTCCGGTGATGAAAAATCTTATTTGTAGTGGATTCAGATAAAATTGTTTGCTCTTCTTTACTTGAGACATTGCTCGTCAATGACTCCTTATTATTAAGTGAAACAGAATTTAAGGACTGATTTTGCAGTTTTACAGTCAAAGGAGAGGAAGTGTTTTCAATTGATGTCATATTTCTTTGAAAAATCTGATTTTCTTGATGATTATTCCTTATGTTTTTTATGTTAGATATATTCTTAGTTTTGGATATATTATCAACAACATTAACTCTCTCGTGTCTTTTAATATAATTAGTTTCTGGTTCCTTTTTCTTATTACTACTGACAACTGTGGTTACCTGCTTTGTTGAAACAACCACTAGCCCATCAGAAGGTTTCTGTGCATTAATGTTATTAGCTTTAACTGCTCCATTTGCGGATATAAAACTCATTTGGTTAGTTGTTTTTAAAATTGCTTCATCAGTACCTAAGCTTATAGAAGATTTATTGTGAGTAAATTTAGACAAAGCATTCACCGCATTCCTTTGTTGTGATGTCTTGATAAGATCCTTTTTATTAGATATATTCAAATCTTTTTTCATCGATGTATAAAGAGGTCCTTCAAGCTTTAGATTATCCACTGGTCGCATAGGCTTTTTCTGAGTGGGTTTTTCTGCAGGTTTTAAAACGTGTTTTTCTGGAATTTGAAAATCACCCTCCGGCCACAAGTTATCTTTTGGTCTTACTTGAATTGGTCTTTCGCCAGGTTGGAATTTAAGTGTTTCTGGGCAATAAAAGTCTCCCTCAGACTTCAGGTTATCTGTGGGGCGAATCTGTTTTTGACGTTCCACTAAATGATATTGTTCGGTCTTTTCAAAAAACATTTTACCCTCAGTTCGAAGATTATCTTTTCGAATAATTTTCTCAGTTCTATTAGCAGTTTTCAATGGTTGCTTGTCAGGCACAACAAAATCACCATCCGGTTTAAGATTGTCTTCCGGCTTCTTCTGTTGCGGACGTTCAACTGCTTTGAACTTAGGTTTTTCTGAAGTATAAAACTCGCCTTCAGGGAACAAGTTATCAGTAGGCTTTTTCTGAATAGGTCGTTCCGCTGGCTTAAAGATTTGTTTTTCTTGAGTTTCAAATTCACCTTCTGGACGCAAGTTATCCTTTGGTCTTATTTGAATTGGTCTTTCACCTGGTGCGAATTTCAGATTTTTGGAACAATTATAGTCTCCTTCAGGCTTCAGATTGTCTGTGGGACGAATCTGTTTTTGACGTTCAGCTGGGTGATAATCGGGTTTGTCTGGGGTATAGAACTCTCCTTCAGGGTATAAATTATCTTCTGGATGTTTCTGTTGTGGTCTTTCAGCGGGGTGGAACTTGGTTTTTTCCGGACTATAAAATTCTCCTTCAGGTCTTAAATTGTCTTGTGGTTTGACCTGATCTGGACGAGAAACAAATTGATATTTTTCGGTCTTTTCAAATATCATTTCACCCTCAGTTCGAAGATTATCTTTTTGAATAACTCTCTCAGTTCTGTCTGCGGGTTTGAACGTTTGTTTTTCAGGAACAACAAAATCACCTTCCGGTTTGAGATTATCTTCAGGTCTGATTTGCAAAGGACGATCACTAGGCCTATATTCTTCCTTTTCATGTGTATAAAATTCACCTTCCGGGTGAAGATTATCTTCTGGCTTCTTCTGTTGAGGACGTTCAACTGGTTTGAATTTTGGTTTTTCTGAAGTATAGAACTCGCCTTCAGGGAACAAGTTATCAGTAGGCTTTTTCTGAATAGGTCGTTCCGCAGGCTTAAAAACTTGTTTATCTGGAGTTTCAAATTCACCTTCTGGACGCAAGTTATCTTTTGGTCTAATTTGAATTGGTCTTTCACCTGTTGCGAATTTCAGATTTTCGGGACTATAAAAGTCTCCTTCAGGCTTTAGATTGTCTGTGGGACGAATCTGTTTTTGACGTTCAGCTGGGTGATAATCGGGTTTGTCTGGGGTATAGAACTCTCCTTCAGGGTATAAATTATCTTCTGGACGTTTTTGTTGTGGTCTTTCAGCGGGGTGGAACTTGGTTTTTTCCGGACTATAAAATTCTCCTTCAGGTCTTAAATTGTCTTGTGGTTTGACCTGATCTGGACGAGAAACAAATTGATATTTTTCGGTCTTTTCAAATATCATTTCACCCTCAGTTCGAAGATTATCTTTTCGAATAACTCTCTCAGTTCTGTCTGCGGGTTTGAACGATTGTTTTTCAGGAACAACAAAATCACCTTCCGGTTTGAGATTATCTTCAGGTCTGATTTGCAAAGAACGATCACTAGGCCTATATTCTTCCTTTTCAGGTGTATAAAATTCTCCTTCCGGGTACAGATTATCTTCTGGCTTCTTCTGTTGAGGACGTTCAACTGGTTTAAATTTCGGTTTTTCTGAAGTATAGAACTCGCCTTCAGGGAACAAGTTATCAGTAGGCTTTTTCTGAATAGGTCGTTCCGCTGGCTTAAAGACTGGTTTTTCTGGAGTTTCAAATTCACCTTCTGGACGCAAGTTATCTTTTGGTCTAATTTGAACTGGTCTTTCACCTGGTGCGAATTTCAGATTTTCGGGACTATAAAAGTCTCCTTCAGGCTTCAGATTGTCTGTGGGACGAATCTGTTTTTGACGCTCAGCTGGGTGATAATCGGGTTTATCTGGGGTATAGAACTCTCCTTCAGGGTATAAATTATCTTCTGGACGTTTCTGTTGTGGTCTTTCAGCGGGGTGGAACTTGGTTTTTTCCGGACTATAAAATTCTCCTTCAGGTCTTAAATTGTCTTGTGGTTTGACCTGATCTGGACGAGAAACAAATTGATATTTTTCGGTCTTTTCAAATATCATTTCACCCTCAGTTCGAAGATTATCTTTTCGAAAAACTCTCTCTGTTCTTTCGGCGGGTTTGAACGATTGTTTTTCAGGAACAACAAAATCACCTTCCGATTTAAGATTGTCTTCAGGTCTGATTTGCAAAGGACGATCACTAGGCCTATATTCTTCCTTTTCAGGTGTATAAAATTCACCTTCAGGGTACAGATTATCTTCTGGCTTCTTCTGTTGAGGACGTTCAACTGGTTTAAATTTCGGTTTTTCTAAAGTATAGAACTCGCCTTCAGGGAACAAGTTATCAGTTGGCTTTTTCTGAATAGGTCGTTCCGCTGGCTTAAAGACTTGTTTTTCTGGAGTTTCAAATTCACCTTCTGGACGCAAGTTATCTTTTGGTCTAATTTGAATTGGTCTTTCTCCTGGTTGGAATTTCAGATTTTCGGGACTGTAAAAGTCTCCTTCAGGCTTCAGATTGTCTGTGGGACGAATTTGTTTTTGACGTTCGGCTGGGTGATAATTGGGTTGGTCTGGGGTATAGAACTCTCCTTCAGGGTATAAATTATCTTCTGGACGTTTCTGTTGTGGTCTTTCAGCGGGGTGGAACTTGGTTTTTTCCGGACTATAAAATTCTCCTTCAGGTCTTAAATTGTCTTGTGGTTTGACCTGATCTGGACGAGAAACAAATTGATATTTTTCGGTCTTTTCAAATATCATTTCACCCTCAGTTCGAAGATTATCTTTTCGAATAACTCTCTCAGTTCTGTCTGCGGGTTTGAACGTTTGTTTTTCAGGAACAACAAAATCACCTTCCGGTTTGAGATTATCTTCAGGTCTAATTTGCAAAGGACGATCACTAGGCCTATATTCTTCCTTTTCAGGTGTATAAAATTCTCCTTCCGGGTACAGATTATCTTCTGGCTTCTTCTGTTGAGGACGTTCAACTGGTTTAAATTTCGGTTTTTCTGTAGTATAGAACTCGCCTTCAGGGAACAAGTTATCAGTAGGCTTTTTCTGAATAGGTCGTTCCGCTGGCTTAAAGACTTGTTTTTCTGGAGTTTCAAATTCACCTTCTGGACGCAAGTTATCTTTTGGTCTAATTTGAATTGGTCTTTCACCTGGTGCGAATTTCAGATTTTCGGGACTATAAAAGTCTCCTTCAGGCTTGAGATTGTCTGTGGGACGAATCTGTTTTTGACGTTCAGCTGGGTGATAATCGGGTTTGTCTGGGGTATAGAACTCTCCTTCAGGGTATAAATTATCTTCTGGACGTTTTTGTTGTGGTCTTTCAGCGGGGTGGAACTTGGTTTTTTCCGGACTATAAAATTCTCCTTCAGGTCTTAAATTGTCTTGTGGTTTGACCTGATCTGGACGAGAAACAAATTGATATTTTTCGGTCTTTTCAAATATCATTTCACCCTCAGTTCGAAGATTATCTTTTCGAATAACTCTCTCTGTTCTGTCTGCGGGTTTGAACGTTTGTTTTTCAGGAACAACAAAATCACCTTCCGGTTTGAGATTATCTTCAGGTCTGATTTGCAAAGGACGATCACTAGGCCTATATTCTTCCTTTTCAGGTGTATAAAATTCACCTTCAGGGTACAGATTATCTTCTGGCTTCTTCTGTTGAGGACGTTCAACTGGTTTAAATTTCGGTTTTTCTGAAGTATAGAACTCGCCTTCAGGGAACAAGTTATCAGTTGGCTTTTTCTGAATAGGTCGTTCCGCTGGCTTAAAGACTTGTTTTTCTGGAGTTTCAAATTCACCTTCTGGACGCAAGTTATCTTTTGGTCTAATTTGAATTGGTCTTTCTCCTGGTTGGAATTTCAGATTTTCGGGACTGTAAAAGTCTCCTTCAGGCTTCAGATTGTCTGTGGGACGAATTTGTTTTTGACGTTCGGCTGGGTGATAATCGGGTTGGTCTGGGGTATAGAACTCTCCTTCAGGGTATAAATTATCTTCTGGACGTTTCTGTTGTGGTCTTTCAGCGGGGTGGAACTTGGTTTTTTCCGGACTATAAAATTCTCCTTCAGGTCTTAAATTGTCTTGTGGTTTGACCTGATCTGGACGAGAAACAAATTGATATTTTTCGGTCTTTTCAAATATCATTTCACCCTCAGTTCGAAGATTATCTTTTCGAATAACTCTCTCAGTTCTGTCTGCGGGTTTGAACGTTTGTTTTTCAGGAACAACAAAATCACCTTCCGGTTTGAGATTATCTTCAGGTCTAATTTGCAAAGGACGATCACTAGGCCTATATTCTTCCTTTTCAGGTGTATAAAATTCTCCTTCCGGGTACAGATTATCTTCTGGCTTCTTCTGTTGAGGACGTTCAACTGGTTTAAATTTCGGTTTTTCTGTAGTATAGAACTCGCCTTCAGGGAACAAGTTATCAGTAGGCTTTTTCTGAATAGGTCGTTCCGCTGGCTTAAAGACTTGTTTTTCTGGAGTTTCAAATTCACCTTCTGGACGCAAGTTATCTTTTGGTCTAATTTGAATTGGTCTTTCACCTGGTGCGAATTTCAGATTTTCGGGACTATAAAAGTCTCCTTCAGGCTTGAGATTGTCTGTGGGACGAATCTGTTTTTGACGTTCAGCTGGGTGATAATCGGGTTTGTCTGGGGTATAGAACTCTCCTTCAGGGTATAAATTATCTTCTGGACGTTTTTGTTGTGGTCTTTCAGCGGGGTGGAACTTGGTTTTTTCCGGACTATAAAATTCTCCTTCAGGTCTTAAATTGTCTTGTGGTCTGACCTGATCTGGACGAGAAACAAATTGATATTTTTCGGTCTTTTCAAATATCATTTCACCCTCAGTTCGAAGATTATCTTTTCGAATAACTCTCTCTGTTCTGTCTGCGGGTTTGAACGTTTGTTTTTCAGGAACAACAAAATCACCTTCCGGTTTGAGATTATCTTCAGGTCTGATTTGCAAAGGACGATCACTAGGCCTATATTCTTCCTTTTCAGGTGTATAAAATTCACCTTCAGGGTACAGATTATCTTCTGGCTTCTTCTTTTGAGGACGTTCAACTGGTTTAAATTTCGGTTTTTCTGAAGTATAGAACTCGCCTTCAGGGAACAAGTTATCAGTAGGCTTTTTCTGAATAGGTCGTTCCGCTGGCTTAAAGACTTGTTTTTCTGGAGTTTCAAATTCACCTTCTGGACGCAAGTTATCTTTTGGTCTAATTTGAATTGGTCTTTCTCCTGGTTGGAATTTCAGATTTTCGGGACTGTAAAAGTCTCCTTCAGGCTTCAGATTGTCTGTGGGACGAATCTGTTTTTGACGTTCAGCTGGGTGATAATCGGGTTTGTCTGGGATATAGAACTCTCCTTCAGGGTATAAATTATCTTCTGGACGTTTCTGTTGTGGTCTTTCAGCGGGGTGGAACTTGGTTTTTTCCGGACTATAAAATTCTCCTTCAGGTCTTAAATTGTCTTGTGGTTTGACCTGATCCGGACGAGAAACAAATTGATATTTTTCGGTCTTTTCAAATATCATTTCACCCTCACTTCGAAGATTATCTTTTCGAATAACTCTCTCTGTTCTTTCTGCGGGTTTGAACGATTGTTTTTCAGGAACAACAAAATCACCTTCCGATTTAAGATTGTCTTCAGGTCTGATTTGCAAAGGACGATCACTAGGCCTATATTCTTCCTTTTCAGGTGTATAAAATTCACCTTCCGGGTACAGATTATCTTCTGGCTTCTTCTGTTGAGGACGTTCAACTGGTTTAAATTTCGGTTTTTCTGAAGTATAGAACTCGCCTTCAGGGAACAAGTTATCAGTAGGCTTTTTCTGAATAGGTCGTTCCGCTGGCTTAAAGACTTGTTTTTCTGGAGTTTCAAATTCACCTTCTGGACGCAAGTTATCTTTTGGTCTAATTTGAATTGGTCTTTCTCCTGGTTGGAATTTCAGATTTTCGGGACTGTAAAAGTCTCCTTCAGGCTTCAGATTGTCTGTGGGACGAATTTGTTTTTGACGTTCGGCTGGGTGATAATCGGGTTGGTCTGGGGTATAGAACTCTCCTTCAGGGTATAAATTATCTTCTGGACGTTTCTGTTGTGGTCTTTCAGCGGGGTGGAACTTGGTTTTTTCCGGACTATAAAATTCTCCTTCAGGTCTTAAATTGTCTTGTGGTTTGACCTGATCTGGACGAGAAACAAATTGATATTTTTCGGTCTTTTCAAATATCATTTCACCCTCAGTTCGAAGATTATCTTTTCGAATAACTCTCTCAGTTCTGTCTGCGGGTTTGAACGTTTGTTTTTCAGGAACAACAAAATCACCTTCCGGTTTGAGATTATCTTCAGGTCTAATTTGCAAAGGACGATCACTAGGCCTATATTCTTCCTTTTCAGGTGTATAAAATTCTCCTTCCGGGTACAGATTATCTTCTGGCTTCTTCTGTTGAGGACGTTCAACTGGTTTAAATTTCGGTTTTTCTGTAGTATAGAACTCGCCTTCAGGGAACAAGTTATCAGTAGGCTTTTTCTGAATAGGTCGTTCCGCTGGCTTAAAGACTTGTTTTTCTGGAGTTTCAAATTCACCTTCTGGACGCAAGTTATCTCTTGGTCTAATTTGAATTGGTCTTTCACCTGGTGCGAATTTCAGATTTTCGGGACTATAAAAGTCTCCTTCCGGCTTGAGATTGTCTGTGGGACGAATCTGTTTTTGACGTTCAGCTGGGTGATAATCGGGTTTGTCTGGGGTATAGAACTCTCCTTCAGGGTATAAATTATCTTCTGGACGTTTTTGTTGTGGTCTTTCAGCGGGGTGGAACTTTGTTTTTTCCGGACTATAAAATTCTCCTTCAGGTCTTAAATTGTCTTGTGGTTTGACCTGATCTGGACGAGAAACAAATTGATATTTTTCGGTCTTTTCAAATATCATTTCACCCTCAGTTCGAAGATTATCTTTTCGAAAAACTCTCTCTGTTCTGTCTGCGGGTTTGAACGATTGTTTTTCAGGAACAACAAAATCACCTTCCGGTTTAAGATTGTCTTCAGGTCTGATTTGCAAAGGACGATCACTAGGCCTATATTCTTCCTTTTCAGGTGTATAAAATTCACCTTCCGGGTACAGATTATCTTCTGGCTTCTTCTGTTGAGGACGTTCAACTGGTTTAAATTTCGGTTTTTCTGAAGTATAGAACTCGCCTTCAGGGAACAAGTTATCAGTAGGCTTTTTCTGAATAGGTCGTTCCGCAGGCTTAAAGACTTGTTTTTCTGGAGTTTCAAATTCACCTTCTGGACGCAAGTTATCTTTTGGTCTAATTTGAATTGGTCTTTCACCTGGTGCGAATTTCAGATTTTCGGGACTATAAAAGTCTCCTTCAGGCTTCAGATTGTCTGTGTGACGAATCTGTTTTTGACGTTCAGCTGGATGATAATCGGATTTATCTGGGGTATAGAACTCTCCTTCAGGGTATAAATTATCTTCTGGACGTTTCTGTTGTGGTCTTTCAGCGGGGTGGAACTTGGTTTTTTCCGGACTATAAAATTCTCCTTCAGGTCTTAAATTGTCTTGTGGTTTGACCTGATCTGGACGAGAAACAAATTGATATTTTTCGGTCTTTTCAAATATCATTTCACCCTCAGTTCGAAGATTATCTTTTCGAATAACTCTCTCAGTTCTGTCTGCGGGTTTGAACGTTTGTTTTTCAGGAACAACAAAATCACCTTCCGGTTTGAGATTATCTTCAGGTCTGATTTGCAAAGGACGATCACTAGGCCTATATTCTTCCTTTTCAGGTGTATAAAATTCACCTTCAGGATACAGATTATCTTCTGGCTTCTTCTGTTGAGGACGTTCAACTGGTTTAAATTTCGGTTTTTCTGAAGTATAGAACTCGCCTTCAGGGAACAAGTTATCAGTAGGCTTTTTCTGAATAGATCGTTCCGCTGGCTTAAAAACTTGTTTTTCTGGAGTTTCAAATTCACCTTCTGGACGCAAGTTATCTTTTGGTCTAATTTGAATTGGTCTTTCTCCTGGTTGGAATTTCAGATTTTCGGGACTGTAAAAGTCTCCTTCAGGCTTCAGATTGTCTGTGGGACGAATCTGTTTTTGACGTTCAGCTGGGTGATAATCGGATTTGTCTGGGGTATAGAACTCTCCTTCAGGGTATAAATTATCTTCTGGACGTTTTTGTTGTGGTCTTTCAGCGGGGTGGAACTTGGTTTTTTCCGGACTATAAAATTCTCCTTCAGGTCTTAAATTGTCTTGTGGTTTGACCTGATCCGGACGAGAAACAAATTGATATTTTGCGGTCTTTTCAAATATCATTTCACCCTCACTTCGAAGATTATCTTTTCGAATAACTCTCTCTGTTCTTTCTGCGGGTTTGAACGATTGTTTTTCAGGAACAACAAAATCACCTTCCGGTTTAAGATTGTCTTCAGGTCTGATTTGCAAAGGACGATCACTAGGCCTATATTCTTCCTTTTCAGGTGTATAAAATTCACCTTCCGGGTACAGATTATCTTCTGGCTTCTTCTGTTGAGGACGTTCAACTGGTTTAAATTTCGGTTTTTCTGAAGTATAGAACTCGCCTTCAGGGAACAAGTTATCAGTAGGCTTTTTCTGAATAGGTCGTTCCGCTGGCTTAAAGACTTGTTTTTCTGGAGTTTCAAATTCACCTTCTGGACGCAAGTTATCTTTTGGTCTAATTTGAATTGGTCTTTCTCCTGGTTGGAATTTCAGATTTTCGGGACTGTAAAAGTCTCCCTCAGGCTTTAGATTGTCTGTGGGACGAATCTGTTTTTGACGTTCAGCTGGGTGATAATCGGGTTTGTCTGGGGTATAGAACTCTCCTTCAGAGTATAAATTATCTTCTGGACGTTTTTGTTGTGGTCTTTCAGCGGGGTGGAACTTGGTTTTTTCCGGACTATAAAATTCTCCTTCAGGTCTTAAATTGTCTTGTGGTTTGACCTGATCCGGACGAGAAACAAATTGATATTTTTCGGTCTTTTCAAATATCATTTCACCCTCACTTCGAAGATTATCTTTTCGAATAACTCTCTCAGTTCTATCTGATGGCTTGAACGTTTCCTTTTCAGGAACAACAAAATCACCTTCCGGTTTGAGATTATCTTCAGGTCTGATTTGCAAAGGACGATCACTAGGCCTATATTCTTCCTTTTCAGGTGCATAAAATTCACCTTCCGGGTACAGATTATCTTCTGGCTTCCTCTGTTGAGGACGTTCAACTGGTTTGAATTTCGGTTTTTCTGAAGTATAGAACTCGCCTTCAGGGAACAAGTTATCAGTAGGCTTTTTCTGAATAGGTCGTTCTGAAGGCTTAAAGACTTGTTTTTCTGGAGTTTCAAATTCACCTTCTGGACGCAAGTTATCTTTTGTTCTAATTTGAATTGGTCTTTCACCTGGTGCGAATTTCAGATTTTCGGGACTATAAAAGTCTCCCTCAGGCTTTAGATTGTCTGTGGGACGAATCTGTTTTTGACGTTCAGCTGGGTGATAATCGGGTTTGTCTGGGGTATAGAACTCTCCTTCAGGGTATAAATTATCTTCTGGACGTTTCTGTTGTGGTCTTTCAGCGGGGTGGAACTTGTGTTTTTCCGGACTATAAAATTCTCCTTCAGGTTTTAAATTGTCTTGTGGTTTGACCTGATCTGGACGAGGAACAAATTGATATTTTTCGGTCTTTTCAAATATCATTTCACCCTCAGTTCGAAGATTATCTTTTCGAATAACTCTCTCAGTTCTGTCTGCGACAACAAAATCACCTTCCGGTTTGAGATTTACTTCAGGTTTGCTTTGCAAAGGACGATCACTAGACCTATATTCTTCCGTTTCAGGTGTACAAATTTTATCTGCTGGATATTTATTTCTGTTCAATAATTTTTCTCCTTCGCTGTGTATATTTTCTTGTTTACGTATGGCACTCATATCACTGATTTTTTCTTCAAATGTGTGATGTTCGTATGTGAGGTTTTTCTCCATGTCAGATTTTGTCCAAGTGTTTTTTCGCACCATACTGAAGTCATTAGTATCAAGATCTGCAAAACAATAACAAAAAGCTACATTAGCAAAGTGAACATTTATTTTTGGCATTATACATTTACCCGACACATTATTTTTTGAAGTCACGCAATGATGTCGCCTAAGAATTAAAAAAGTTTAACATATTTTGTGTATTTTTTGTTTATATTAGTAAAATTACCCGCATGTACATATTTCACAAATGCATTTTTCAGAATGTGAGATATTTGTGTCTGTGGTTTTCACGACTCCTAGCTAATGAGCAATTGTTAATTAATATTTCTTTTTAGATAACTTTTAGCTTTACCTTTTTTGAATCGATATCTCGTTGATTTTTTTGATGGTGATTAATATGTTCAGTAGTTACCATATTTGTTACTGAGTTATTGCATACATTCGTAATACTTTCACTATTTTCGGTAGAAACAGCATTGTTTTCAATATCTACGAATTCATCAATGTAAATGGTTTTTTTTGGTGCTTCTACAATTTTTTCAA
This sequence comes from Dichetophora obliterata, assembly GCA_963920525.1. Classification (NCBI taxonomy): domain Eukaryota; kingdom Metazoa; phylum Arthropoda; class Insecta; order Diptera; family Sciomyzidae; genus Dichetophora; species Dichetophora obliterata. The sequence goes on along the minus strand of OY986437.1, from coordinate 122,926,698 downwards.
TTACATCCGTGTGTGTCCTTTCATCAAGTACTCTCCAATCGTTAATCGTTGCATCAAAAATCTAAAAAATGATAAAGAAATATAATTTTTAATACTTAAACAACATCTTAAAATCTTTTGGCTTACATTATCTTAACTAAAAACATTTTTAACTTTTAAATGCAAAATGAATATAGCTCTTATTTCTAACGTAAAATTTGCTCAGAATGTCTGCAGAAAAGTTCAACAGCACTCTAAAAACTGATAGAAAAATCTCTATAACAAATGTTGTGAAATTTCACGACATTTATTAGCGATTTTGTAAGAAAATCACGCTATGCAGTGAGTTTTTTAAATTTTGTCAGAACATCAGCGCCTTTTTCCAAATCATGTATATTTACTTTACTATTCTCGCTATTTGAGCGTGTTTTCGCTCAGAGAGTCTTAAAATATATATATCTCTCTACTTTTCACGCTATTTTAGCGTGTTTTCGCTCAGAGAGCCCTAAAATATATATATTCTCTACTTTTCACGCTTTTCTAGTGTGTCTTCGCTCAGAGAATTCTAAAATATGTATATTTTCTTCTTTTCACGCTATTTCAGCGTGTTTTCGCTCAGAGAGACTTAAAATATGTATATTTTCCCTACTTTTCACACTATTTCAGCGTGTTCTTGCTCAGATATTCCTAAACACGCTCCAGCAGTGGTATTTTACGCTTGCCTTTAAATAAACGCCTTTGCTTTAACGTCATATGATTTCAAAGAGTATATTCGAACAAGTGTCCAATTATATACAATTAAAATTTGTGAGCTTTAGATCAAGTAAGTTTTTAAGAAGGCAACAACAACAACAACAACTCTGTATAGAGTCAATCACTTAGCTGACTAGACAGTCTGTTTCGGAAATCGCTACATTTTCCTCTTCAGTAGTCTTTGAGTGATTAAGCTGTGATCAACTCACTGTTTAAACTAGCATATGAATGTGCAGATCCTCGAATTCATTTTTATGAATTGTATGGCCATTTTAGATCACCGCCATCAACTCTACCAAGAGTGCCATCTGTTCTAGAGTTGATGGCGGTGATCTAAAATGGCCTACTGCTTTGAAGTGTCATATGATTAGCAGCCATACAATTCATAAAAATGAATTCGAGGATCTGCACATTCATATGCTAGTTTAAACAGTGAGTTGATCACAGCTTAATCACTCAAAGACTACTGAAGAGGAAAATGTAGCGATTTCCGAAACAGACTGTCTAGTCAGCTAAGTGATTGACTCTATACAGAGTTGTTGTTGTTGTTGTTAATGTTGTTGTTAACTTCTTAAAAACTTACTTGATCTAAAGCTCACAATTTTAATTCATGTAATTATTTAATAGATCATAAAAACTAATTAAATATACAATTTAAACAGTAGATTGGTCACAGCTTAGTTACTCAAGCCTACTGAAGTAGGAAAGAGTAGCGCCTTCTGCTGAGTTATTGACTCTATACAGAGTTGTTGTTGTTGCCATGTTCAAAACTTACTTGAGAGACTTCACGCATTTCTAGCTTTTTTTATAAGCGCTGACAAGATTGGAAGAAATAATTTTAGAAGAGAGTTTTTACAAGAGAGCGAAAGAAATAATTTTAGGTGAGAGGATTTACGCATTTTTAACGATAAATATTTATAATTTTGCTCTATGGGATTTAACGACAATAAATGTAGGCAATCAGTTGCCAGCAATTATTGTAGTTAATTCTCGTGAATTTTTGTTAGAGTGAGGTTGAAAGTCGATTTTACAAAAATTGAGGATGCTAAATAAGATGGTATACTGAGTGATTTACTATCACGTCTGAATTTAAAGTAAAATCACTTCGAATATTAAAAAATTAAACATGTTCGATTTTTTAAATAAAAAATTTTATATAATTTCTTGCTCAGTGCTTGCATAGTGCGTAGGCTATGGTCTATTTTTTTAACAAAAAAAAACAAACCGACTTAAAAACCACTTCAAAGAAAAAATTATTTAAGCGACTTTTCCTATTAATTTCTTGGTAAAATTTAATAATTTATTTATTTATTATATTATTAGCGGACCCGACAGACGTTGTCCTGCCCCAATTCAATGTATTTGCTTGTAATCGTGTTGTGAATTTGTGAAAAGTGTGGAAGTGTCCAAACAAATTGTCATTCGAGCAATTCATCCAACAAATTTTTGGTCGATAGCGATGATAATGATAATGATAATGATTATGATAATGATAATGATAATGATAATGATAATGATAATGATAATGATAATGATAATGATAATGATAATGATAATGATAATGATAATGATAATGATAATGATAATGATAATGATAATGATAATGATAATGATAATGATAATGATAATGATAATGATAATGATAATGATAATGATAATGATAATGATAATGATAATGATAATGATAATGATAATGATAATGATAATGATAATGATAATGATAATGATAATGATAATGATAATGATAATGATAATGATAATGATAATGATAATGATAATGATAATGATAATGATAATGATAATGATAATGATAATGATAATGATAATGATAATGATAATGATAATGATAATGATAATGATAATGATAATGATAATGATAATGATAATGATAATGATAATGATAATGATAATGATAATGATAATGATAATGATAATGATAATGATAATGATAATGATAATAATAATTATAATGATAATGATGATGATGATAATTGCTTTTTCTTTGCATTTTTTGGTCAAATTTGATTATTTATTTATATATGTATTATTATATTGGAAATATTATTATTTTTATTTTTTCTAATTTGTTATATTATCATTAAAAAGCGTTTGAAGTCAAAGCATTAATTACCCGACTACAGCGAAGCAAAAGGAGTGGTGCATGTGTTTGACCGGTATGTATGTATGTATGTATGTATGTTCATCTGTTCCAATTTTACTTCTAAACTACTTATCATAGTTTAACAAATGAGGTATCGTTGGAAGAGTCTTGATCGTCCGCTGGTTATAGGTAGTGTTCGCCCGAATATTCGGTTTCGGTTACGACCAGTTTTTGTCAGTTTCGGCTAGTTTCAGGCCGAAACTTTTGGTAAAAACTTCGGAACATTTCAAGAATAGCGACAACTCTAATTTTTAATTTTTTTTTTGCAGATTATATGGATTTTGGCCTCCTAATTCCAAATCTGAAAAAGTGCAGGCCGCTCGCAATTGGTTTAGAAGTTATAGGATTACAAATCTTGCTATTTTTAAAATTGTTCAAGAAAACTACACTTTATGGAAATCATAAGAAAGGTAATGTAAGTACCTATTCAACAAAGTAGCAAACATGAACACCCATGCATAACTTTTAAAGATATAAACATTTTAGTGTAGTGCTTTCGTAAAAGGGAAACCACTAGTTTTTTAGACAAATTGTAAATATAAGAATAGGTATATCTTGAAAAGTTATGAATGGATTTTCATGTTTGATACCTCGTTGAATATGTACTCGCATTACCTTTCTTTTGATACCCATAATGCGGAACACTAAAAAAACAGCAAGATTTGTAGCCCATTTTTGCAACTTTGGAGGCCTATAACTTCTTAAACAATTGCGAGTGGCCTGAAATTTTTCTAGATTTGAATTTAGGACGTAAAAACTGTATAGTCCAACAATATTAAAATTAAATTTAACAATATTAAAAAAGAGAGTTGTCGCTATTATAAATTATACCAAAATTTCTTGCATCAGTCATTTAATTCAAATATATAACGTTGGTTTAATAAAAATATTTACAACCCATTGTACAAAACAAAAATTATGAATTCTTCTACAATTTGATTTGTCGTATTAACGCAAAACATTTTAGTTAATTTTATGCGTTCGATACTATCATTTTCGATTTTATCATCTCTATTGCAATTACTATTTAAGTTTTATAGGTACTGAAGCCAAAAATTGATAATTAAACTTCCTAACGAAGTATGTATTATATTTTATGTATTATTATTCTGTGTATGTGGAATCAAGGAAAAGAAAGCGAAATATTTATTTTTTTTTAATACTAAAAATTTTGAAAAAAAACAAATACTTTCGGACAGTTTCGGTTTCGGACGAATATTATAAAATGGGCGAATATTCGGTTTCGGTCGGACACTAGCTATAGGTCATATGACGTCACATAAAATTTAATATGGAGCCCTCTAGAGGGCAGAATGTCAACTCAACCTTAACTTCTAAACTTCTTATCATAATTTGGCAAATAAGGTATCGTTGGAAGCGTTTTACTCGTCCGCTGGCTATAAGTTAAGAGACGTCACATTAAATTGAATATGGCGTCCTATAGAGAACAGACAGCCAAATTAACCCTAACTTCTAAACTACTTATCATAATATGACAAATAAAATATCGTTGGAAGTATTTTCCTCATTCGCTTATTATAGGTGGGAAGTCGTGCGATACGTCGGAAAACCTTCACCACACCTGGTCGAAACTAAAAATGTAAAAATTAATAAAAATTTTTAAAATGGCACATTTAAAATAAAACTTGTATAATTGAGCTTGAAGTTTAACGATATGTTGTTTAACTAGTTTCGTTAATTGTTATTAAAAAAAATATCAAACTAAATTTAAATTAAAACAGATATTAGGATAGGCTTAACGAAATAACTCTTACATATAATAACTCCTAATTGAAAAAATAAAATAACTTCTAACAATTTCTATACGAAAATATATTAGAGATAATTTAATTTTAAATGAGGAGTTATAGCGAAAGAACTACTAACTGTCGAAATATTACGAGTTATTTCATTTTTTTATTAGGAGTTGTTTCATTTTTAATTTGATATTTTTTCATTAAGGGTCAGTTTTTCAGTGCAAGATTAACTCTGTTTCTTAGTTTAAGCCAAGGAGCAAGTTTTTCAGTGGATATTGATTAAAGTTTGAACTAAGGTTAAAAGCCAAATATTGGTGGGTTAAACTTTGATTAACTTGTCATATGATCTTGACAGATTATTTGTTTGCTTTGTTTATGCAGTTTTTTTCATTCGCATTTAGGTTGTGAACTGTAATGGTAGCGATACCTTAGTGAGATATGTTTTTCTCTGAATGCATTTTTACTCTAATCGTCAGAAAAGTTATAAATTATTTAATTTCGTTATTATTAGTATTTAATTACATAAAAAATTTAATTGCAAAGGATTCTCACTCAAATTTTAACACAACAGTTGCCAACTGTTGTCTTCGCTGAATGCAGCAAATTTGTTTTTTATTGTTAGCTGTTAGAAATTATCAATAACATTTTGACGTTTGCAAGTGTTGCTTGCAAAGTGTTGTTTATCCCTAATCTGCATGTTTTTTAACCAGCACTGAAAAAAAGATTCGTTACGTAAACTTAGATCAATTTTAATCTACGTTTGAATAATCTCAATTTAAGCATGGTTTAAACTAGCACTGAAAAACTTGACCTAAGACTATGTAAGGGTTTTTTATTATTAAATAGCAATCAAGCAATTATTAAAATTGCAATTTACTCAAAGCATTTTTAATTAATAATAATACAAAAAAAAATTCTATGCTTAAAATGGTTTGCCGTAGCACGAATGTAGTCTAGTGTAGTCTAGTGTAGTCTAGTTTGTAGTCTAGTGAAGAGTGCGCTAGACTATTAACCCAGAGGTCCCTGGTTCAAATCCGGGTTCAAGCATGGTTCATTTAGCTTTCTTTGTTCTTTCCTTCATTTAAGAATTATGGAAAACTAAAAATACACAACTAAATTGGTGAAAATGTGGAATTAAAAGACAGGAACAACTAAGGGCTGGAAATGCTTGCCGAGGCTAAGGCATAACACTAGCTTCGGTTAAAAGCAATTCAAATTGTCTTTCATGTTTGTTTCGTCGCCTTATCAATAATTCACTTATGGTTCCAATCAATTCCTCTAAATAATATATCCCTTTCCTTTTACGTCAAAGACCAAATCTTGTTTAGATAAGTCGCATGCATTGGTTCTTTGATCTTAAAATAAAAAATATCGATTCTGCAGAACTAAATTTTCAATTTCCTTTTTATAATAAAACAGAACTTCTGACAATATTTGATGACTTTTTTGGGTCAAGTCAAAGGAAATATTTGAGCCTGCGCCCACAGTGTTTCAGGGGCAATAAATCATAAAAATTAAAACATCAATAGTGAAAATGTAAGTATGCAAATTTGTTGGCAAAATACCAGATAACTAAAAACAAAAAAAAAATACATTAAAACATTTATTCACATTTTTCACGTGAGAAAATAACGTTAAACTCTTACATTTATTCGTAAAAACTATAAGGTATATATTTCAACTTCGAAATAGGTGGGCATTTAAAAAATTACAAAATATATTTTTTGCATATTTTTTATCTGGCAATGCTAAAATGTGTGTAAATAACTAAACATCTGGAAAGTACTGTCACTACGAAAACGTTTCAACATAAAATGCATAAAAAACAAAAAACTTCAATTTTCAAAGTGAATCAAAAAAATACTTCAAAAAACCATATCTCGAATTTTTAGTTATTTTACGGCACAAAAGTGTGAACTTTAATACTCATTGTCAAAAAGAAAAACACACATTTTGTTGCCTATTTAATCGTAATTGTGAATTATTGTAGTGCGCCGTCAAGTAAAGATTAAAGATTAGTGCCCCGTCAACATGGTTAAAAAAGTTGCTGTTATTGTAAAATTTTTGGAAAAGGAGACGCAAATTAATGTCAATTAGAATGTAAATAAGATATTTCGTGTCTGAAATTACAAATTAGAAAATCGTTGGATATCTGCTCATCAAACAAAAGAAGTTTTCTTTAAGAAGAACGATGCTTGACTGGATTTCAATTTTAAGCCGAATAATGTTGGTGTTTATTATATGTTTATTTAGGAACAGGGAACAAGCAGTGGAAGGGCACAAATTGAATATGAAATTTCATGTCCAAGAACAAGAAAGAAAGAGCGCATAATTTGATTGCTACAAGGTCGCCGGTGATGATAAGAGATGCGGCAGCTGCTATTGAACGAGCATCTAAAGAATTAAAGAAATTTGGGTATAAGCGCTTCACAATTGAGCACGCTTTATCCTTATATTTAGATTAAGACTTAACAGTGCGAAAATAAGACATTCTACGATCGGTTGTGAATGCAATATTATGCAATCCTTGTTTATAAGCAATTCAAATTGTCTTTCACATTTGTATGGTTCCAATCAATTCTTCTTATATTAATCTATCCCTTTCTTTACAGGTCGAAGACCAAACGTTGTTTGTATAAGAAGCATGCCTTGGTTATTGCTTCTTTTTAAAATAAAAAATAAATAAAATTCCCGGAGAATTTTTCCTAAGCTATAACGTGTTAAAAAAGTTAAGAGACCCATTATTTCCAAACGAAATAATGGCTTCCGAAAACTCTGCAGAAGTGCCTTTACAAAGTATGTTAAATGAAACAACATCAAGCCTGCTGAAGCTTTGTAATATTAGGGGAATTCACGAATCAGTGCACTTGCCTGTGCAGTTAAGGACTTGAGGACTTGGGCACTTTACAAAAACAAAATACACGTACGTCAAAAATTTGCACAAGTGCTTTTCTACTATTGCCTTAAACTTGAGGACTTGAGCTGTTGTGCACTTGTGTGCATTAAAAATTTTGATATCTTTGAAATAGTCATGGTAGTGTGTTCACGAAAACCTAACTGCACAACTGCACAAGTCCTCAACTGCACTAGCAAGTGCACTGAATCGTGAATACCCCTATTAAAAAAAATATAAAACTAACGTCAGAGTGTAAGTGGGGCTTTGATAGAAGCGCTCTGGGCATAGCATCTATAAACAAAATCCCTTCAAGAGGGTATTACAGATGAATTTTTATGTGTGGTAACATTTGTGCCATTGAATATTATTGACTCTAAAAATAAAAATCAGTTATGGGAAAACAAAGTACCTTCGTCAACTTTATACTGTCGACCTATAAAGTTGATTTTTAGGAAGGAAAGTGCTGATCTCGTAAAAAATGTTGACCAAAATATTAGAATGCAAATATGTGAAATTGTATTTTTTAACACTGTGGTTAAAGATGCTAATGTTGAAGTAAATTTTGAAATTAATTTGACAATGGTTGATGGGCATTCATAAATATTTTCACAAATAAGTTCCTCAAGTTGCTACATATGCGGAGCAACCCCCATGACATGAACACTGCTTAGACCAGCTAATTTCAAATTTCGTCTTTCTTCACTTCATGATTGGATAAAGACCTTCGAGTGCTTGTAACATATAGCGAACAGACTTCCAAAAAAATTCTGGCGAGTAAGTGAGTAAAATAAACGAATTTTTATAGAAAGAAAACTTGTAATTCAAGACCAATTTAAACAATAAATAAGTCTCATTGTAGACCGAGTGAAGTCAGAGTTTGGAACCACAAATGATAGATGATGAATACAGCCAGACGTTTCTTTCTAAATCCTGAAGTTTCTGCTCGCATATTAAAAATTTATCGTAAATTAGTCAAAAGTTTTTGCTTGTTTTTAAGAACCATTTCTAGTGGAGAAAGGGTAAATGTCGAAAATTTTAAATTGCTGTAGAAAAAAAAGAAATACTCCTGGTATCATATGGCAAAATTCTAGTGCACGGTTGCGAAATAATACAGAACTTTAATATACCCATAGGAATAATGTCCAAAGAGGTTATGGAATGTAAGCATAAAAACATACGTAAAGATCGTCTGAGTCATACTCGCAAAATATCTAGAAAAGTCTCAAATCATGATCTTATGGTAGTATTATTGATGACGTCAGAACCTCTGATTTCTAGTACTACAACAGGCATTTTAATATATAAAAGGCAAGCAAGCTGCTCTGTGTCCAATATCTCTCAAACTGTTAGCCTGAAAGTATGCACATCTTAATACATAAAAGGCAAGCATGCTGCTCCGCACACAGTATTTTTCAAATTGTAATTATTATTTGACAGTAAAGTAATTTTACAAGACACACTGTTCTCGAAAATCTTCAGTCTGAAAGTATGCACAGAAAAAATATTTGATACTTATCAGTGACAATAGGCCTTATTCTTGAACCCTCGCTCGCTCTCAAAACGACGTCGAAACAAAATTGTTATATTCTTAGAACTTTCAGTTTCGACGTTGAGACCTGCAGTGATTGTTCATGTTGAGCAAATCTCGTCAAATAAATGTTAACATTTTTGATAGTCGAAATGATCTTCGACGACAATTCATTGGTGAAAGTGAGCTCTCGACGACGACATTTACTCGACGCGGATTCAAGAATAAGGGTGAATATTGGGTTTTTACAATGGTACGTTTTTGATATAACTACCTATTTTTTCCATCCTTTAAAAAAAAGGTATAACGAATTTAATGAGATTATTTTAATGAATTGTACCAAAAAAATAAAAATGTATCAGCCGCGAAACGACACATGAGTTTCTACGTATATGATGGTTGCAAAGCCAGTTTGTTAAGTTGTATATATATATATATATAATTTCTACCAAAGTCGACTTTTTGCACTTTTACACTTGAACTAATTTTTCAACACTGCTTCAATACTAAAAGTGTTATTATTTAAAGTGGTATAGTTTGCAAAACTCAAGTGAATAAAAATCAAGCTTTAAAAAGAAAAAAAGTGCTTTTGGAAAATGATCCAAAAAGGAAGTGTGCGGAGGAAGCTGTAGCTCTTCAGGAAGCAGCAAAAAAGCGTAAAGCAGACAGACAACGGCTGCGCAGAGAACAATTTAGCGAAGCCGAGTTGGATCGCGAGCGCATGAAAATATGACTCCCTGCAAATAGAAAGCCACCTTACAAGAAACCGAGTCCAAAATATGACTCCATCTGAAATATTGCGTTGCTCCAATTCCCAAATAAATATTGCTGCGTCCAACTTTGCCGAGGCAAATATCGAGGCACATTACTGCAGTGTTATGAACTCTGTGTGTGATTTTTGTAATGCAAAACATTTTGCAGGGGAACGCCCATCAGACAAACTTTTTACACAACGCTGTTAAAATGGTAAGTGTCGTCTTGCGTGAAAGTTCACGCATGACGCCAGTCCATTTTTTTCCTTCTAATATGCCTTACATAGCAAAAGTGCGCTTGGATTCAATAAGGTCTCCTCCTTTAATTGAGCAGCTAATGAAGGGTGACCATGTTCATTCCAAAAACTTCATGACTGAAATAAGGTCATTGAATAGCGCTGTGGCATTTGCATCAATGGGTGCAAACATTACTCCTCCACCTGGGTATGGCCCTTATTGCTTCCGTATTAACGGTAAAATTTACCATCAAACAGGCGCGTTGCATCCCATTAACGGAAAACAACGAACATTTGCCCAACTATATATATTGGATCCTGATAATGCAGCTGAGCAAAGAATATTAATAAAAGCAAATGCTGATTGCACTTGAAGCCTTATGCAGGACCTTAGCACATTTATGGCAGAAAACAATCCGTTTGCTGAAGCATTCAAAATGCTATACGAAGTAGAGAAAGAATGCGCTGAAGATGCTGTACAGCAGGGTGTTGAACCAGGGAAGGTTACAATGGTGATAATACAAGATCGAACGTCTGATCCCAGAAGGTATAAAGCTCCAAAATACAAGGAGGTAGCAGCAGTTTTTCAAAACACTGATGGCGAACCGCTTCTTGAGAGGGACTTACTAATCCATTGCTAACCAAATACGAATTCACAGATCGGCAAAGTTACCGAGCGGTTTAACATTTTAGATCCGAATCTGGAACCGTTAATATACCCCCTACTATTTCCTTTTGGCGAACAAAGCTGGGGTATCCACATTCCTCTTCAAAGACGCCGAACTGCTTTGCGATTTATACCTATTTTTCCAAGAACACGGTTCTCACAGTTACAATTTTCTGGTTAAAGATTGTCAGTCCGCAATGAATTCAATCCTTTCCTTTCTGCTGGAAACATCGTTGTGGATTCACTTGTCATGGAGGTAATGATGAAAAATGTCCAGCTAAAAACAAAACATGCTATAAGTGCGGGGGGAATGATCATTTCGGTCGGAAATGCAGATCTTAGAGGCTCATGATATCGAATAATGAAAAGTGGGCAAACGCAGCTATAATAAGTATCAGTATGATCAAGAGAACCCGAAAGAAAAGCAAACTGTAAAACATGTAGATGCGAAGCTTAATTATATATTTTGTAACAGACACGGAATTACACGGAATTACACGCTCGAAGTAATAAGAATGTTTCGTTCAGAAATCGAGATTGGAAAAAAATATTATTAGCAGATTTTTATGTGATTAAAGGCACTGGAAAATTACTGATTGAACGAAAAACCGCAGAAGCGTTCGGGATCTTGAAAATTAATATCGAAATAAATGCAGTCAAAAGAGATCAATCAACATCGAAAGAAATGAGTTCTATCAAATATATTACAATCGATATTCCTATTAAGACAGAGGTGCGTCCAATAATTCAACCATACCGCCGGGTGTCAGTAGCTTCAGAAGGAGCTGTAGATAAAAAGCTTGAAGGTACCTTAAACAAAGGCATCATTGAGCGAGTGAATGGAACCTCTAGGTGGATTTCATCAATGGTTGTGGTGCCGAAAGATAATGACATACGAAATTGCATTGATATGCGGCGAGCCAACGAAGCGGTCGAACGGGAGAACCATCCATAGCCTACAATGGAAGATTTCTTGCCACATATTGGAAAAAGCAAGGTGTTCAGCAAATTGGATGTCAAGAATGCTTTTCATGAGGTAATATTATCAGAAAGCTCGAGGGAAATAACGACGTTTATAACAAGGAAAGGACTGTTCAGGTACAAAAGATTAATATTTGGAATTACATGTGCACCTGAGCTATTCCAGAAAATTATGGAAAGGATATTGAGTGACTGCGAGGGTTGTTTAAACTTCATCGACGAGAATTTGGTTTACGGATCAACTCTGGAGGAACATGATAAATGACTGCAGAAAGTATTGGCGGAGCTGAAGCAAAATACAGTGTCATTAAATGAGGACAAATGCTTGTTAGGAGTTTCAAAATTGAATTTCTTAAGTCACAACCTATCGGAAAAAGGCATTACACCAATTCATATGGGGCATGGCGCGAAAGAGAGCTTTCGAGGAGAAAAAAGGCTTCATGAAGAATGACATGATTCTTGGATATTATGATGTTACTGACCGAACACAACTTATTGCAGATGCAAGCCCAGTAGGGCTAGCAGCTGTTCTTATTCAATTCAATAAAACGGGAGAGCCAAGAATCATAACATATGCTATCTAAAGTCTTTCAGATGTGGAAAAACGGTATGCGCAAATGGAAAAGGAGGCGCTGACTTTAGTTTGGGCTGTCGAACGTTTTTATTACCATATGTTTGCGTGAAAGTTCGAACTGGTAACCGACCACAAGCCACTTGAGGTGATTTTCGGTCCAAAATTGAAATCTTGCGTGAGAATTGAGAGATGGGTGCTAGGTCTACAATCGTATTGCTATATAGTTATATATAAGCCGGAGAAAACTAATATTGCTAATCCTTTATCACGACTGGCGATAATAAGAGAAGAAGACACTACTTTTGACGGAGGCGTCGAGCAGTACGTAAATTTTGTTGTTGAAACCGCAGCACCTGTGGCCCTGAAGATGAGTGAAACAAGTCGGGCTTCAGTGCTTGACGAAAGATCAAGAGATCAAGAGATTAGAGCGGTCAAGATGGGGGTGTATCAGAATGACTGGACCCCGATAACCGCATCATACAAATTATTCGAAACGGAGTTATGTTTTGCTGGAGAAATTCTACTTCGAGGAAATCGCGTTATCGTACCAAGGTGCCAGAGAAAACAAGTATTACAGTTGGCCCACGAGAGGCATCCAGGCATATCCGTGATGAAGAAAAGTCTTCAGGCAAAGGTATGGTGGCCGAAATAGACCGTGAAGCTGAAGCAGTTGTGGCTCAGTGCCGTGGGTGCACACTCGTATTAGCACCAAATGCACCGGAGCCAATGACATGGAAGGAGTTGCCATCTGAACCGTGGCAGCATTTGGCCATTGACTTCATGGGTTTATTACCTTCGGGGCACAATTTATTAGTAGTAGTGGACTACTATAGTAGATGTATAGAAATAGAGATAATGTCAAAAATTGATGCTGCGGAAACGATTAGACGTCTGAAAGTTATTTTTGCTAGATTTGGTTTGCCTTTGTCAATCACCGCTGATAATGGTAGCCAATTGCGATGTGATGAATTTAAATATTACTGCGAAAGTAACAACATTAAGCTGATTAAAACAATCCCGTATTGGCCTCAACAAAACGGTGAAGTGGAACGTCAAAATCGTTCAATACTAAAACGTCTTCAAATAAGCCAGAATACTAACAGTCAATGGCAGGAAGAATTACAGGATTATTTGCTGATGTATCGACGCCTCATTCAACAACATTTATAACTCCGTCTGAAATGTTATTTGGCCGAAATATCAGATATAAATTACCTTATATAACAACACCGATGGATCAGGATGAAGAATCAGCAGACAGAGACAAGGAAAAGAAATCAAAGGAGAAGGAATATGGAGACAATAAATAAATAATTATAAATAACTTCAGGCCACTGTAGTTAAGAAAAGGGGTTCTGATGTCATTATTCAATCCAACACTGGAAAAGACTACAGACGTAATGTATGCCATTTGAAAAAAGTTTTGGAGTTGGAAACGATTGGGGACGATAACACTGAAGACAGCACTCAAGACATCACTGGAGATAACACTGCTGCTACAGCAAGTGTAAGAGGCAGAGTGGGCAGAGAGAGTTGTCGGCCACGTCGGTTCATGAATTACGAGATGTCAACTTAATTTATTTTAATATAAAAAAAACTAATTAAAAAAGGAAATATATATAGTGATTATTTACGTATGAGTAATATTGAATATGAGCAAACCAAAATATTGAATTTATCTTAAATCAAACCAATGAGAATTTAAAAAAAAAATATTTATTATTTATTTTACGAGAGTCAAATTATACAATCTTTAATTAATTACATGTTAACTAAAAAAAAGAATTTTAAATAATTATTTATTTTTAAGAAAGAAATATTGTAGTATCTGGCACCACTTTCCGGTGAGTTGAGAGAAAAGAATAAAATATATTCATTCGGCTGCAAGCAAGCTAAAAGCTAAAACGTGTTTTCTTGGAGACTACAGTATCAAATTTCATTGCTTTGGGATAATGATTTAGGGAAATATACGATATTAGATTACCGAAATTGGTTACTGTGATTGTCCCCCGAAAATTAGGTGGGCTGGATATAAGCTTTAGAGATTTTATGATTAGTATTATGCCTGGTTTGATGCACTCATTTTAAGTGTCTAGAGCGAGGTTTCTGTTTAACAATATAATTTTAGTAACTTTTCATGAATTAATATAAAATTAACCTCATATTGCAATTTGACAGTGGTAACACTTTAACCCATTGGACAGCCGTGCAAGAGAACTGTTACTGACCGAATAAGTTGTAAGCAACAACTACATGACTTAATACTGGGTTTGCTAAAACTACTTCGGATCAATAGTATTGATTTGACGTACGATTCACCTTTATGCCTCCACTCGTGAATATAAAACAAATAAGCGCTCTTTTGTTAAATGTTCATAGCGATCAAATGTTTTTCATCCCTCTTAAATAGTTTTCGCTTTAAGATTGAGCTCCTCAAATAAACTAAGCTGAACAATACTTTCTGTATTTTTGTTTTTCGCTCATGAAGTTTATGCCATTTTGCAATGGTATAAAGTTATTCCCTCATTCCAATAAAATTTTTGCACTCACTGATAAAGGCCAAGTATAGCTTTAATTTCCAAAAAATTGCACATGGCACGCCGGAGTGATCTCTAGAGGTGCCAAATATAAAACCAGGTTCTATTAATTTTTAATCTCTCACAATTCCTTTTAAAATACTCATTCATATTTGCCACCCCCAGCAAAAACACAAAAAAGAATAATATGTTCCCCTTCTGGGAGTTCTAATGAAAAAAATTTAACTTAGTTAAATGCATAGTTCATATTTTTCAAATAGCCTATTATTTTTTCATCGCCAAAATTTCATTGAAAACCATCCATCCTTTATGACAGCCAAAAAAAAAATTTCTAGCTCACAGGTTATTCCCAAAATATTTTCCATCTTTCTTCAAATAAGAACTGAATACGTTTATAATTAATTTGTACGAACATTTGACCAAATATAATATTGTTTTCAATTGAATTATCCTAATCTGCATTGTTTACAAACATTTTTATTGAAAAATGACTTGTTGGTGTATAAAGGGTAAAAAACAGGTGTGTACTTTTGAGTTAAGACAACAAAATAATAGTCTTCGTTTTGAAAGAATCGAAACAAAGCTACGTTTTTTCGTAAAAGGTTCAAATATTCCAAATATTTTATCACACGATTTGGTCTATTTAAGACCCTTTTCCTTTATGTCACACGTTGGCACAAGATCTTGATTCCCCTTCCCCTCTACATTGTTATTTCTCCCACGAGGTCACTTTGCATTCATATTTTCTAAAATATTTGGGTTTTTCTTACATATTCTAAATTTGTTATACAAAAATTAAAGTCGTTCGTCGTCACACATTTTGGTCCCCCACCCCATATTATATATACCCCACCCACCGTCACACAATATCGCAAAGTTTTAATTCCCTCATGACCGTAATATATTAACATCATTGGCCATGGAGTGGTTTGAAATATTTAAAATTTTTTCACATAAATTATTTTTAAAGCTGTGGAACTTTGTAAAAAATATAAAAACAACATTTTTAAAAAATTATTTTCATCAAAAAATCATAAGGGGTAGCTGATGATTTTCGATGATAGAAACTGT
Source organism: Dichetophora obliterata (assembly GCA_963920525.1). Classification (NCBI taxonomy): domain Eukaryota; kingdom Metazoa; phylum Arthropoda; class Insecta; order Diptera; family Sciomyzidae; genus Dichetophora; species Dichetophora obliterata. Next base: position 122,910,806 of record OY986437.1, on the reverse strand, counting down.
TTATTGAATTATGTGTCGAAATAAAGCAATTTTTGCAAATAAATGATATGTTATATGAAAGAGAGTGTAAAAAGAACATTTAAAAAATATGTATAACAAAAACAACATAGGGCCTTTTTTTGAGCAAAAATTTAATATTCTAGTGGTTTTTTATAAACAATATAAAACATTGAATTGGTGAGGCACCAGTAAATTTTTTTTACAAAGTTATTTAATTGAACTTTCAGACAAAAAAAAATTGATGAAAATCAATTGTAAAATCAATTGCTTGCAAAATCAAAACTTGAAATTGCGATCGTTTTTTCTCATTCTGAGGCGATGGCATTGCTTTTCTCGTTTTACTGAGAAAATCTACAGTTTTTGAGATATTGCAATAATTTTGATGTCATAGTAACGGGAATTTTTTAACATACGTGGAAAATATTACCAAAAAAGCTTTCGTATACCGTTATTTTTCGAAACCAACGACTTTTCATACAAAAATACGTTATACTAAGAAATAATGAATTTTACGAGATATCGCCATAAATTTAATGCCAAAATAAGGGGAATTTTTAAAATTTATTATTTGGAAGAAAATTTACTATCACAATATATATTCACTCAAATTAACCAAAAATGCTTATTGTTGTACATTTTAGCAATGTCTAAAATGCCTTCTCACACCATTTTCTTCCATCTCTTTTAGTTTAGATTTTATTTAAGAAATTCTGTTTAAACGCTCATATTTCAGGTGCACGCCACCACATCCAGCACTTTCATTCGATACCTCATTTACCATTCTAGGCCCTGCCAATCCTGACATCTCAGAAATCCAAACTGAAGTAAATACATAAGTAGACTATTTTCATTTAAATATTCAAAATACTTATTTACAATAGACTTTAAACTTTGAAATTATTTTTTAAGAACTATTACCAAAGTAAAATATGAGAAAAGAAACACAAAAATCGATTACATGTAAAAGTAACTTACGTTTTTATATGTGCATTGCAAATAAGTCCCACTCGTCTGCAATTTTCCAATCGAATGGAATTTCGGAATACAACATCGAGCATATGCTCGTTCACGATAGACATAGTAATCCGAAAATTCGTCACAATTTTCTCGTTCATACTTAGAGATGATAAAAAATCGATATATATTACTCGTTCTCGCCAGCTGTCATACTGTCATTAATAAAATCAACAGATCCCACTCAATCACAATCTCTCAATCTCAATTCAGCCCCAGGCTGTCGCCAAAATTTTTCACATATTCAGACTTATTCCAGAATTCGTCGTAACGAATTTCCGAACGTAAAGCTACGCTGCGAATACGACAAATTTGCTAATACAAATTCCGAACGAAACTTCCCCTTTTCGAATTTACTTTCGGGAGTTCGAAAACAACTGATTTCAAAAGCAGATAAATAAATAAAAATAAAAATTGAAAAACTGAAGTGTTTTTGATCAATATTGCATTTTTTAGCTGTGATTTTTAATGGATTTCATTGCAATTGCAATTTTCGCACAATAAGAGGAAGATTTCCCACAAAGACATGAAAATTCATCGAAAAATACTGCGAGATTCCATCAACTCTTTGAAAATGGATTACGAAATGTAAGAAATGCAATTAAAAAATTTTAACTAAAATATTCACAGGTTTAAAAAAATATTTTACCTACATTTACCAAAAATTAATTATAAGTTTTATTTTGCGACCTAATCTATAAAAATTCAATTATTTTCTATTGTCGTAAACAAATCCGTCGAGGCAAAGCTTTCGTGAACAAATCCGAAAATCAGCTGTCAAAAGTTGATGCGTTCGGGTTGTGGAATAGCAATGCTACGAATGTTCGAATACGAATTATTGATTCGGATTGCAGAATATGACGTTACGAATCTGAAAGAAAATTTACGATACGGCGGATTCTGGAATTGGGCTGATTTTCTTTACATATACCACCTAAAACAGGAAGTCGTAATTTTTATATATATAATGGATATGATTGAAGTGTATATGAAAAAAATGATATATATTTTTTTTAATTTTTTTTTTCAATGAGTTACAAAGAATTTAGTTTTAGGCCACTGTTTTAGTAAAATTAATTTTGCTAAGTAACGGCTTGTTAAAATTTCTTGATTTTTGAGTCAAGTACTATTAATACACGTTAAATTACAAAAATGATTTTTTTTGAAATAATTTTTTTCTTAAAAATTAATAAGTTTTTTTATAAAAAATTAAAAAAAAACGTTCTGGACCTCGTAGAAAAGTTTTAAAAAATATTATAAATGTATACAAATTTAGAAATACACCTAATCCTGTTTTTGCACGGTACATACGTTCCAGAAAATATCGTGTAAAAAAAAATCGTGTAAAAAAAGACACACCGTAATGGAAAAATATTAGATTGGTTCAACAACCTCAAAAAGACTACAAAAATTAATAACTCGGTAAAACAAACACATATTTTGTTCTTCAGTATATCATATTCATTTTATTTCACATATTATAATCATTTTATAATTTTTTCTACATTTATTCAAGCTCAAGACCATTTTGTTCTAATATGAATTTTCATTTATTAGCTTCATATTAAATTTTCAAAATGGTCTCGAGCTTGAATAAATGTAGAAAAAATTTGAAATACAGACCGAATAATGAAACTCCCGCAGGGAGAAATGATAAAAGTCATTTTATAATTTTAAAGAAATAAAAACAAAAATTAAAAAATTTACACATTTTAGATATAAAAACACAACCTAAATATTAAAAAAAAATCACATCTTCAAGTAACATAAAAAACAAAATCATTTTAAAGTTTTCAGGAAATAAAAACACAATTTAAAAATAAAAAATAATCTCATATTCAAGGATAATATAATCAAAGAAAAAAAAACAAAGGAACTGCCAAATTCTAATCAGATTTCTTTTGTCCGTCTAAAAAGAAACGTGTGAAAACAGGATAAATTTTGTCGTGTTATTTTAAAAATAACGTGTAAAAACAGGATAAGTTTATTTCTGTCGACCGTGTTATTTCAAAATCGTGTAAAAAAAGACCGTGTAAAATCAGGATTAGGTGTAATACAAAAAAAGATGTATTCTCTATTAAAAAAGTATGTTATGAAATGTTTTTAATCTGCACTATCTGTCTTGTGCGAGCCATGCAGAGCACTGCACAATGGAATGATTGGTACAAACTAGAGGGAATAAATTATGTTGATGAAGTTTTTAGTGCGCTAGGCACAGAAAAGTACAAAAAAGGGTTTTAAATATTTGGACAAGTGGGCGTGGCTCCTCTCATACAAATGTATCTTATTATTCGCAATATCTAAAAAACCAGTGAATTTATGACAACACAAAGTTAGTCAGTTATCAAGTGCATCATTTAAAGGAAATGTGTCAAAAGTAGGCGTGTTTGAACAAGTGGAAGTGGCACCTACCATACAAATGGATCACATTTTTCGCAATATCTAGAGAACTAGTAAAGCTACAAAAACAAAACTTAGGCGATTATCAAATACATAATTTGGAGAATACGTGCCAAATTACGGCATGATTGGACAAGTGGGCATGGTACCTCCCATACAACTGAAACACATTTTTCGAAATATGGCGAAAAATAAAAATTAATTTTTTCATATACACTTCAGTAATATCCATTATATATAGTCTTGTGAAATTAAATAGGGACACCTATATTTTTATATTTGAAGCTGCATGAATTATAAACAAGGTGCCCCAGATATAGCATTAATTCCCGCGGCTGGTGATTTTTATTGATAAGGCGAGTATAACACTTTATGGAGTCTCCTCCCACATTGTAAAACTTTCAAGATACACGGTGCTTTACGGTTTTGGTACGTGTTTAGTATTATTGATATAGAATCTATACTACTCACCATAAAATAAAAAATAATATTTTCTATTTTAGAAAAAATATCAACTTTTTCATCAGTATATCAACCACTTTTGTGTGATATGCTGTAGCGGAGCTAAAATTTTGAGATTATCCAACGAAATATCAACAAATTTTGTATCTTTTCTTTTAGCGGAGCTGTTATCATCCAAAGTTAGAATTTAGAAAAGAACTGTTGATTAAGTGTATTTTAACATGAAAAACAGAGATTATAAATTTTGACGATTACAGCTCCGCTAAAACAAACTATACAAAATTTCTTGATATTTCGTTTGATAATCTCAAAATTTTAGCTCCGCTGTTGCACATGAAACGAAAGTGGTTGATATACAGATGGAAAAGCTGATATTTTTTCTAAAATACAAAATATTATTTTTTATTTTATGATGAGTAGTTTAGATTCTAGATCAACAATAATAAACACGTACCAAAACCGTAAAACACCCTGTATCTTGAAAATTTTACAATGTGGGAGGAAACTTCATAAAGTTTTATACTCGCCTTATCAAGAGGAACCACCACCCGAGGGAATTAATGCTATATCTGTTGCACCTTGTATGCAATTCATGCAGCTTTAAATATAAAAATACAGGTGTCTCTATTTATTTTCACATGACTGTATATAAAAATTACGTCTTCCTGTTTTAGGTGTAAAAAAAAAAATTTCTTATAAACCATAACCTTATTATATCCACTATTGTTCACTTTATTATTAACTTTATTTATCAAAATTTTTCAAATTATTTTCTTTTCTATACTGCTTCATTTTCTAACAAAGCTTCTGTGTTGTTCTTCGTTATAAGCACCTGGTGCTAGAGATGATCGATCCGGTGATTTTTCAGGAACGGCGTTCTTAGTGAACATGATTTTGAAATCGCCGTTCTTTTATGTGGTGACCGTGATCACGTTATTTTATAACTAAACAAATACAAATCCAAGTATATAGTTATGAGAGACAGAGACAAAAAATTCTAAGAAGCAAAAAGTCGCTTTGCGAAAATAAAAACAAATCGCTGCAAACGACATAAAACAAAAATGAAAAAAAGCTCAATCACTGATCACGGTTTTTGATAGTATGTCATCACCGCAGTTATCAGTGATTTCTCCATCACGGTGACTAAATCACCAGTATCAAAAGATCGCACATCTCTACTTAATACCAATTTATAGGTCTGTTCCCGTTCTTGAACATTCGTACGAATTCGTGCTATTTTCTGCTATTTCCTGTGCCCGTACCCGAAAAATTCGCAAAGGAAAGCGAAAATAAGTAATCCAGTCCTTATCAAATGTTGATATTTTCTGCTTACACAAATTTGGCGAAGCAAAAATTCGCAGCAATTCGCAAGCTGACATGTTTTGACGGCTGATGTCAAATTAGAGTACCAACTATTAAAACAACACAAAACACAACAGGGAAGCCAATTTATCTGATCCGACATTTGTCAACTTTTTACAAAATTTTATTAAAGAAATATGCATATGTTTTTGACTTTTCTTCAAAAGTTGCAACTTTTTGCGAAAAACCTGTTCCCGTACTTTTTGCAATTTTTCACGCAAAGAGAGCATTTTTCCGCTTACTCTCTCAAATTTTACAACTTGCTAATTTCTGCTGCGAAAATGCTTATAGATTGTAAACGCTTTTAAGAGCAACTCGTTCATACAACAACAATTCGTTAATTATAAAAATTATGGAAATTAAAAATTGACAATAACCAGTGTATATACAGAATTATAGCAAGTGTTGTGCACATAGTAAATAATACATGATCAAACTTATATATGGTTAAGGGAAACATATTTTGTATTTTTACTTGAATTTATTGCTTACTTTAACAATTTAACAGTTTAGCAGGACTTAACTAATATTACTGAGCACCCTTATTATATATGAGAAACTTGTGTAAGATGTATTACCAAATTGTTCATAATGTATGAGCACCTGGCGTAAGATGTGAAGCCAAAGTTTTCATGAATCATACGCCAATGACTATATTATTGCGCAATCATGCGCAATTGATATTGAATATACCTTTTTACGAAAAATTAAAAATGTTCGTTATTTCATTACGAAAGCTATTTATTTGTATATACATCAAAAATTTCTAATAAACTAAAACCTTATTATATTCACTATTATTGACTTTATTATTAACCTTATATGCATAACTTAACTTTTTATATATATATATATTTTTACATTTTTCTCTTTTCTGGTTTCTTAGTCAGAAATTCTTGGTTTCTTAGTCATAAGCAAGGTATATAACGGGTGTTTACATTTTAAGGGCCGATGTTGAATGTTAACCACACCTAAATGTCAAGTTTTTTTTCTGCATTTCATTTGACATTCCTCAATTTCAGACTAATTTAATTTGAACCATGGAAAGATACACAATCGAGCCTCGCGTAAAAGTTATTCAGGCTTATTATGAAAATGGACGTTCAAATCAAAATGCATATCGTGCACTTCGTGATTTTTTCGGTCAATTTAATCGTCCAAATGTGCGTACAATCGGAAAAATCGTGCAAAAATTTGAGCAAACCGGGTCTGTAGGAGATGTGAAAACACCAGTGCATGTTCGTACAGCTCGTACTGCAGAAAATATTGCTGTTGTTCGCGATAGTGTGGCTGAAGAGCCGTCCACCTCAACTCGTCGTTGTGCCCAACAATTGCACCTCTCACGCTCGTCGTTGATGAACATTATGTATAAAGACTTGCATTTACACACTTACAAGGTGCAATTGACTCAAGAACTAAAGCCTCTTGACCATTTCAAGCGTTGTCAATGGTCAGAATGGTGGCAAGAAATGGCAACAGTGGATGATCAATTTTCGAAGAAAATCGTCTTCAGTGATGAGGCACATTTTCACCTCAGTGGATTCGTCAATAAGCAGAATTGCCATATTTGGGCGAATGATAATCCAAGAGTGATTGTTGAAAATCCAATGCACCCACAAAGAGGACTGTTTGGTGCGGTTTATGGGCTGGCGGCATCATCGGGCCGTAGTTTTTCCAAAATGAGGCCGGTCAAGCAGTTACTGTGAATGGTGTTCACTATCGTAAGATGATAACGAACTTTTTGTGGCCCGAATTGGAAGATATGGATGTGGACGATATGTGGTTTCAACAGGACGGTGCCACTTGCCACATAGCTAACGAAAGAATGGCTCTTTTGCGCGACAAATTCAATGGCCGTGTTATCTCACGTGGTGGCGATGTCAATTGGCCGCCAAGGTCATGTGATTTGACACCGTTGGACTTCTTTCTTTGGGGTTATTTGAACGTCGATAAGCCAGCAACAATTCAAGAGCTAAGGGATGAGATAATCCGGCACATTCACGGCATAGAACCTCAATTATGCCTCAGCGTCATCGAAAATTTGGACCATCGGATGGAGGTGTGCCGCCGAGGTCGTTGCGGCCATTTGTCCGATATTTTGTTCCATACATAATTGAACCATACCAATATTATCATAATAAAAAGAAATGAATTTTCAGAGGACAAGTGGCGTAAGTCCATTCATTTTATATCTCCCTTAATAATGAAGATAATCGCTAATGGGTAGATTTGTCCAACTTCTATGTAAAAATTATGTCATTCCTCATCAAACAATTCTTAAAAGTATTGTCCATTACATTTTTACAGCAAAGAGGAGGAATTTTAAAAAATTTTCAGAGGACAAGTGGCGTAAGTCCATTCATTTTATATCTTCCTTAATAATGGAGATAACCGCTAAAGGGTGGTTTTGTCCAACTTCTAGGTAAAAATGCTGCCATTCCTCATCAAAAAATTCTTAAAAATATTGTCCATTCAATTTTGACAGTGGAAAGGAGGAATTTTAACAAATTTTCAGAGGACAAGTGGCGTAAGTCCATTCATTTTATATCTCCCTTAATAGTGGAGATAATCGCTAAGAGGTGGTTTTGTCCAACTTCTAGGTAAAAATGCTGTCATTCTTCATCAAAAAATTCTTGAAAAATATCTCCTATTAGATTCCTACAGCGGAAACGAGAAATTTAAAAAATTTTCAGTGGCGAAAGTCCACATGTTTTTACTAATATGCAATATTCTGCATCATTTTTGTGTATTATTTAGTTTATTTTTTACGATATGGATAGCTCCATTTATGCTCTTGGCCTAGCTTATAAGCAAAACTGAGTTCTTTATACTTGGAATTTATTATAAGAATTTTTCTAAATGTTCAATTTTCTCAAAACTACCAAAAATGGACTTACGCCACTTGTGCTCTGAACAGCTCATTTGTAGAAAGCCTTTTAAAAAAGAAAATGGCTCATATTTTTGTGTGCATCGTGAAGAAATAAGCAATTGCTGGAACGTTGCTTGTTTCACAATATTTTCACAATTAGTTTTTTATCATCTGTCTTCAATGTGTTCAAGCCTAGGAAAGAAGTGGAATTTTTCAGATTGTGCCTAATTGCAAAAATAGTACCTTTTTAAAAAAATTGTGCTTACTGAAGCTGAAGCAAAAAAAAATGTTTTTTCATATCCATAGGGATTTCTGAAGGCCTAAGATTTTTCCAATTTCTTAAGCGATTTCAACAGTCAATATGAAAAGAGTTAATGAAATTTTATTTTTTTTAAGGTCTAGTTTGGTTAGACAGGCCGAAAAATATGCAATTTTCATGATTGTTTTTTAAAAAAGTAAGAAATATAGGTTCTTAAAACTTTTCAGGTATATTAATAGTACTTTGAAGAAAATTGTATAAAATTTTCAGATTATTTAATCAATATTCAAAACAATAATCAAAATAAACAAAAAAACACGAACCGAGCTGGCGACCTATCTACAGGTCGCAAGAATCATATGAAACCAAAAATCAAAAATTTTCCTGTTTAGTAAGATTGTTATTATGGAAAATTCCACTTTTATTGAAATTGATTAAAAACCAACAAAATGGCGGCGATTGAAAAATTGTTTGTCATTTTTACTGAAAATTTTCGATACATTTTTATTGATAAATAATCCAATATGCAATGTATTGGTAAGAATTTGGAAGATTATTATAAGAATTTGGACAACTCAATAACGAGTTTAAAAAAAAACATGATTCGTTAAAAATTGACTAATTGCTACTATGATCCACAAACTGATCCAGGGCATAATTTCGCTACAAACAGGTTGTCGCTAGACAATCTTGAAAAACTTAGCAAAAAATATATTGCTACCTTAATATAGAAAGGCCCTACTCATTTTTTGTTACTTCACAGGAAATGGAAAAAACTTTATAAAAATTATAATTTTGCGGGTCCGAATTTTCTTGAAATGAGTTAGGGCCTTTCTATATTAAGGTAGCGATATGTGAATACATTTTTGTATTGTGAATGAATATATATGGACAATATATGTGAATGAATGCCCCATTATTGGAGACAACAAAAAACTTTTTTAATTTGTTTCTTTTTCCGTTAGACCGTGGTTACACTCGAAACCATCCAGGGTCGCCCAAAATAAACATGTTTTAGGTGCATACGATTTCCCTTATATCTTTACTTCTAAAAAAGGTATTGACTTCATTTAAAAATAGTTTAATATAAAAGTAACTGGTTTTTTAAGTACAATAAAATTGATTTTTATTTAATTATGAATAAGGTTAGGAAAATTATTTAAACTTTTGGAAAAATATCTTTTTTTTATTTTAACCAGTTTTTGGAAGTTAGAGTTTTTAAAAATTATTTATTTTTTCTAAATTCTTATTTAAATACTTTTTGATAAAATTACGCAAAAATGTATGAAAACAATTACAGGTTTGCAGATATCATGCTTTTAAAATATGAATTTACGAAAAATGTGTCAACTATCGGACACTATATCTCCGAAGACGTACATTTAAAAAAATTTTATTAATTTATATATTTTGTGTAACTAATTTGCAATACATTGATAAAATTTTAAGAGTGTCTTTTGCCTTGTTTTTGAAAAAGTACACGAATCAGAAATAAAATTGCAAAAAACTCATCTACATATAAGATGTGTGTGTGTATCCCTTTAGGGTAAGCATTTTGTATTAAATTAGTAATTGTTATAGACATAAATATGCTTTAAATTTCTTAATGTAATCAGATTGAAGGGCTAACTTTTTTTATCACTTATAAAATTATTTTCAGATATTGGGCTTGAAACTTTAAATTTCTTTTAAAAAAAAGGAAAAAACCCGTTTTTTAACTATATTCGATCATAACAACCATGCTACTTTTTGGCACTTTTATACCTTACAATATTTGTTTGACTATCCTCTAAAACAATTTATTGAAAGAAAATACAAGTTTTTAAAAGCGTTTATGTAAATTATTACTCTCAATAGTGGATTATTTGAATTTTGCCATTTATATGAAAAATTGGGGCTAATAAAAAAAAAACCATTACGATATTTGGATTCGACGAAAAATTTCACTATTAAAAATGATATCGCTGTTTGTTATAGTGAAAGTTCTCAAAAATTTTTGGCGTAGTGTAATTATGTTCAAGTAACTTTACTAGCAATGATAAGAATAATGAAATGTCAAAGTAAGCAACAAGGTACATAAAAAATTGAAATTTACATTAATTACATTTACATGCAACTTGATTTTTTTAACTCCGAGAAAATTAAATAGTACGCAACGGAAACGCACGTGCCTAAACTCTCGTCTGATCTCGAAAGAACGAAAAATAGCACAATTGTGGCTATAGTTCCATCCCTGGTTCAAGTTCTTATCCATTGTCTTTTACGCTCTTCTTATGTTTGACAGCTACGGTACCTACCTCTCTGGGACGACTCTACCATGTTGAATATACCTTGGTCATAAGCACTTGATACTAGGGCTTTCAATCCCGAATGATTTTGGCGAATCCCGGAATTTCGAGATTTGAAGTTCGTGATCCCAAAATGCAAAAATTTTAAATGAATAGCATTCAGCTGTATTAAAAGCAGAGACAGCCAATAATTAAAAGTCTATTAATTACTGCATTTTGGCAAAAAGAATTACATATAAATTTTTTATTTTTAGATATAAATCCAAACGTATTCGTTATTCATTAGGCCTGGTCGATTTGTGGGGAGGCAAAAAAATCGCCCATTTCTCAGTAAAAATCGTATTCTAGGGATCAAAATAAGAAACTTTGCCGAGGAACTATACCTCTAAAACGAATTCTAATGCCCCAACTTTTGACTTTTGTCCCGTAGGGTCAAATTTTGAAAAATCCCTCTTTGACCCATTTAGAGTGCCCCAATCGAGTCCAAATGTATGACCGACCCCCACTAACTTTGGAGGACCGATCCACTCATGCCAGTGGCACACCCCCTGGAACCCCTTGGGGGTTCCCCATACAAACATTTCAAAAAATCACAATTTTTGGCACTTTACGTGAAAAAATCAGCGAAATAGGGTCGCCACTGGCATGGGTGGATCGGCCCTCTAATGTTAGTGGGTGTCGGTCATACATTTGGACTCGATTGGGGCACTCCAAATGGGTCAAAGAGGGATTTTTCAAATTTTGACCCTAGGGACAAAAATCAAAAGTTGGGGCATTAGAATTCGTTTTAGAGGTATAGTTCCTCGGGCAAAGTTTCTTATTTTGATCCCTAGAATACGATTTTCACTGAGCAATGGGCGATTTTTAATCGACCCGCCCTATTATTCATACTTAAAATATTCAAAAACACTTAAAAATTTATAAAACGTTTAAAAGACACTAAGACGAAATCATAATTTCTAATACAGACAAGGGTTACAAAATAAGAAAAACAATTCAAATATAATTGGAAGATAAAGTCTTATTCTGAAATCGAATTTTGTATTTTAAGGGGAAACACTTGTAAATTTATGATTGAAATATTTGATAACACCAGATCGAAAAAAAAATTAAATAAGAAAATAACGATTATGATATGATTTGGTTTTTAATAAAAATCATAACTTGCACGGTCCTTAATTAAAGATAATTTCAAAATTTTTAACTATTTAAATTATAATAATAAGTTTATTTATTAAAAAAAGGTTTTGATTTCTTATATTTCAGAAAAGTTCAACATTTATTTCAGAATGAAAACCAAAAGTATTTAAAAACAAAATTCGATTTCACTTTATTATAAACATAAAAATACAAGCGTAAAAAAGTTAACAAAACAAACAACATAAATTTATATTTTAAAAAATTTAAATAGAAAATAAAATTTATAATTCAAATAAATTAGTTAGCTGTTAGTAAATAGTATGAAGTGAATAAAATATTCCTTTTATAGAAAAAACTATAGCATAGTAAAAAAAATATTGCTACTTTCAAAATTGCATGGAAATTGAACAGCCAAGTAAACATAGTATTTTAAGATCGCAACCAAAACAAACTACAAAATAGACTTTCAATATAGAGAGATAAGAAAGAACAGGGTGATTGCTATTGTAAAAAAGCCATCGTTTACATTCCAGTTGCATTTATAGTTGCTGAAAATTTTAATAATTTCTTGAGAATAAAATTAAGGGATTTAGTGTTTTGAATTTCGGGATTCTGAGACTAAAAATTGGTTCAGGATCGTGGGATTTCGGTATTCGAGATCCCGGGATTAAAAGCCCAACTTATAATTTGTTAACGCTTTCAAGAGCAATTTGTTCATAATAAATGCAATTTTGTTGATCATAAAAAATATGGAAATTAAAAATTTATAATAAAATTATAGGATCAGTGTTTTATTCAGAACTTTAGCAAAAATTGTGAGCATAGTCTATAAAACATAATCAAAGCATATATATGGGCATTTCGAAACTGGCGTTACGCGCGATTTGTACGAAGAAATATAAAAAAAAGAATGAAAATGTCTGATTTTCAAAAAGGCTCTTTTATATTTGCGAAATAATTAGCTAGCACTATGTTAAGTAAAAACCATGACAACAATCGACTCTTTAGGATTTAAAGGTATGTGCTGGCGTTGCGTTACAAAAAACGAAAGTGATTTTTGACTTGGCTTACAAAATTAGCAAAATTTCTAAATTGGGCCAGACTTTTTGTATACAACTTCTTTTAGAAGGCTTTAAAATAACATAATTTTATTTTCAAAGTGATCAAATTTCAAAATCTACTCTGGTGTTTTTTATTAGGCTTTTTGATCTGGCGTTACGTTACTTAAATTTCCATTGTAGTTTAATTGGGTAATTAAATAACTAGGTAGTTAAGTAATTATGTAATTTAGTAATTAAAAAACCAATTTAATATATTGTCATTTTCTTGTATTAACCATTTTTTTATATTTTTACTAAAACAAAAAAGTTAACGAAACATTTACTAACCATTTACGAAAAAGAAAAACTGCATTTGTGAAACAGTGCAGACGATTTGGTCATCATGCTAAATGAATTTATATATAAATTGCTAACATTAATAAAATGAAAATGTGTCTATTAGAATATATCATCAAATAATAAGTTTTTAATAAGTTATAATTTTTTTGTCACGGTAGGCTTTTCTGTGGAAATGCCCATATTGTTAAAAGAGACATTTTTTGTATCTTATGAACAGCTTGATCATGACTTGTGCACAAAGAATTTTCTCCGTGCACGCCCTATAAAAGTGACGTCACGTATTTTAACTTACGTCCAGTCGAAGATAATTCGTTGCTGGTTTTTTTTTTAATTTTAGATAATTTAGTGACGAGCAGCCTCCAAAATTTCCTGTACGTCCCAACTTGTTGTGGCCCCTTAACGAAACAAGTCCTTATAAGAAAGAACATGACGAAATGAGACAAGATTTTGCATGCAGCGTTTTATTACATACACATACATAAATTAAAAAGCTTAACTTTTGTTTAATTGTTGTTTTGTTTTTAAATTTGCTACCAAACTACAACTTGTATCTACGCCAATGACATGTTTTATATATTTTTTAATCACATTTATATATGCATGTTTGTATATATTTAAACTTACCTTTGTTACTTCAGTAGTTGTTGTTATGTTTGCAACATCGGTGTTGTCTTTTTCAATCTCGCGAGCAATGTCGTTCGGTACGAACGCTTTTGAGTCTACAAAAGACTTTTCATCGACGACTTGCCACTTGCCGAGCTTCGAGTCATATACCTTGGTAGTGTAGGTCGTTGTTGTTGTATTCATGACATCATCAATAATATCGGGGTAGCCGACGTCATTAGAGTTTTCCACCACCTTCTCTTCAACTACCTTCCAGCTATTATTTCGTTGATCGAATATTTTTTTTTTATATGTAATCTTGTAAGAGCCATCTGATTCTTGACTAACATATCGCTCAAATGTAGGATGATGATGCTTTTTATTGACAATACTTTTATCGCTATATTCGGTCCAAGTTTTTGTCTTAGTGTCGTATATTTCTTTTTTCGTTGTTGTCTTTGCATCGGTTTTTTCATGGTGCATGTCTGTTTGTTTAGAAATCTTACTGGCCACTATTGTTGATTTCTTGTTATCATTATCTTTAATTGAAGATAATGATTTAACAGATTGAGGTTGATCAGACAACTGCTGGAATGATGTCATATCACGCATGTGCATATTTGTTGATGTACTTGATTCAATTGAGAGTAGGTCGTTTAAGTCAGCGATGTTTGTATCTGTTACACTTTGACTTAAATCAAAACCTGTTTTGGCATCGTCAGCAATGTACTTGTTCGACGATGATATCATTTCTGCAGCAGAGGTTTTATTTTCGATATGTTTGTTCAGACCATCTGTTCTCTTACTTGAGTCTATCTTCAAATATTGGGAGCTAGAGTTGGCTAGACTTTGAGAGTGGGATGCATGTGAAGAGGACATTATTCTCATATTGCTACCTTGGGAAAAAGTCCCGAAATCAATTTCCTCGATTGGTACAGAAAACACTGGTTCCTTGTTCTCAGTTTCCAGCAAATCAAGTGATGAAATAATTTTCTCATTGCTGTACTCATTCGAGGAATGCTCATAATGTTGAGATTTTGAAGAAAATAATGACGAAGAAGCAGTCGTTTGTTCATTTAAATCTGATATCAATTCTTTAGTGACTAAGCCGCTACTACCACCAGACATGGTCGAAGTACCTGCAATCGATTTCGTTTTGTGTGTCGATGGCTTTTCGGTTTGAATGGAATTCTGAGGCTCTTCCAATTCCTTGACAGAGTGTTGATTTGCTAACAAAGTCGTTGTCTTCTTGGTTGAACTGCTGCTGGCGCTGCTACTGGAATGTGTCTGTTTGATTTGTTGAACTGATCGCACTTCACCTGTGGATTCAGGTTTTTTGTTGTGTTTTTTCAAAACCATTTTCGTTGTTCATAAAGCTTTTCAGGGAATGCTTTAACTATAAATTATTATCTAACAGAGTTGAGTTTCTTCTAAGCTAAAAACAAATTTTATTTCGAGAATCACAGTTTCGCTTTCTTCTGTGTCTAAGATCTACACACGATCTAAGCAAATGTTATAGTTTAAAAAAACACACACACACACATACACATTCAAATTGCAGTCATACGGCAATTTAACAAGATACTTCTTAATGAATTAATTAATATTTTCCAACACAAATATTTCAGTACGAACCGCTGCGATTGAAAACTCGAACCGAACTGATTACTTTTTCTCGCTGGAGCAGCTTTCAAGTTAGCCTCGTTGGCATTATCAGCAAATCGCTTTGAATGTACGACTGCCAAGCTTTGCTGAACAATCCAAAAAGTTTGCTTATACTATGTATATGGAAAGCTGCGTAGGCTTATACTGTGTGTGGGCATTGTAACGATACAGTCATATCTTTGATCGCGAATGGAATGAACGCAGATTTGTGTAGTCTGGTAGACAGACTTGCAAGCAGGCAGACAAGCGACAAATGTTAGTTTATGCATCATCAGTATGAAACATCTAAATAAGCCAGTTTAGGTAGCAAACAGACAGAAGATCAGGCCAGACAAATTTCATATTCAACCCAAATAGATCTGCGTACTGGCACAACGTTTGTTGGTTTGCAGCTTTTCCTGAGATTTTTTGTTTTTTAAATTTGTTCCACCCAAAAAGCGAAGTTAGTGAAGATAGTCGGCTTCCTACATAAAAGATTACTTTTAGTTTTCCTTCTTAAAAATCTGCAAACTTTACCCTAATCGCCCTACATAAATAGTTTTATAGCTTTAAGCAGACATCAAACACATAATTTCTAAGATTAAAAGCACCACATTTTAGGTCTGTTCCCGTACTCGATTCAAGTAACTTGAAGTTGCTTGATAGCGTTTCTTTACACATTTTTCAAGCTCGAGAGAGAAGAAGAATAAGCTTAATGTCACTCTCTATTCTATTAAATTTAACCGAAACAGCAGTAAATCATAGTGAAAATCATACACTTCACAATATTTTGTAATTTTAAAGAAAATTTAAGCTAAAGATTTTTTTATTTTTTCTTCATTTATATAGTAATCAAACCAAAATTAAATTAACAGAAAAAAGTACATTCAAATTGCAGTTACGAAAATTAAAGAAGAGAAAAAAATTCATATATTAGAGTCACAGTGAAAATCATACACTCTGCTTAAATTTCAAAAATTCAATGACGGTGCCTATTGAGGCAACGTTAACTCTTTTTTTAAATTTATTGCATTGTTATTGCATTTTTATTGCATTGTTATTCAGTTGTTTAGAAAATGAGTTCCAAAAAACAAACTACTACAGAAGAAAGAAATATTGTAATTTCTCTTTATAAATCCGGGAAAAGCTATCGAAATATTGCTAAAGTTTTGAATAGAAGTTGCGCGACTATTCAATGTATTATAAAACGCTATAAAATTGAGGGCAGAGTGCAAAATAAAACAAAAACAAGCAATAAAATAATTTTTAATAACGTCTATGAACGCTGGATACTACGAAAAATAAGGGACGACCCACGGTGGGGCGATCCCATACAAAGGGTTGGACATTTAGAAAAAAGTGCAACTTGCAAATTATTATAATATTTTGATATATTTCGATAGAAATATATTTGGGCTATTTGAATTGGGCATTTTTTTATTTTTAAGTGCGAACTTTTGTTTTTGATATTGATATTTTGTAATATAAAAAAGTATAGTCTTTTTTTAAAGTCCTATAACATTTTGTTAAACTGCTTGATTGAACAGATCTTTATATTTTATGAAAGGGTATACTCTAAACTTTTAAACCAGATATTTTGTTTTTAAGTTTTTTGCTATCCCGTTATTGCGATAAGGAATAAAAATTAAAAATTTAAAAAATTATTAAATTTGAAAAATAAAAAAATGGCCAGTTTTGGCCAGGATCAATTAAATTAATTTAAATTAAATTACAAATAATGATAGTAAAAAATGGTTTAAAAAAATTAGCGCGCGAGTTACGACACCCACAGCACCCACAACAACAACTGCGAACCAACCACCACCAAAGCCACAGAGGGCCAACAACCAAAATGCTGACAAATAGTTAAGTGCATTTATTGTTTACATTCAATTTTATTGCTTCTCTTTCGATTGCGACATTGCAACGTCGCAACTAATTTAGGGCATATTAAAAATATTGTTTATATTACATTAAGTAGTTTCTTTTACGATTGCAACATTGTAACGTTGCAATCAATTAAATTTAGGGCATTTTAAAACTGCATATGTAAATTCTAAGAATACTTTTGCTTACATTATTTTTAAGATTTATAGAAGTTGTTAAGTTACCAAAAATTCAAATTAGATTCAGATTGTATTCAGCAGTAAAAGAAGAAAGTTGTGTTTTATTTTAATCTCCGGTCGTATTAAAAACCTAACTCGCGCTATCCAGCACCTTCTGAGAATTTTAATATCAAAATTGTATTCCTCGGGTTTTTTTATAGCATTTCTCACAAAGTTTGCCTATTACAGCGTAACTATAGGATCTGATTCAGTTTGATTAGCGATAAAAACTTGCGAATGGATAAAAAAACAAGTTTGGGATACTTTTATTGTTTTAACCCACTCCGGCCCGGCTCCGTGAACTTTTGTAAACGGGAAAAATAGATCTTTTGCTTTGATTGCGACATAGCATCCTTACTAGTAAAGTTACGTAAATTTATTGTACTAAATAAGTGCAGACAATTTTAATGAAAAAATTTTGATATACTGTTTATTTATCTGAGACGTTTGGTTTTTAAGATATATTTTAGACACGATGCAAATATTTTCAAGAATTCCAGTAAAAAAATTACATAAACTGGTAAAGTACCGATAAAGGGTATGAAATCCAATTAAAAGTGATCTGCCAATAAACACAGTTGTTATATCTGTAACCGTCAATAATTTATATGAAATATATTTTAAAAGTAGTGAACATAACTATGTTTGTGACAGTCAGAAAATGTTTGCAGCAAATATATTGCTTATATGATAATGCATAGTACATAACATATTCATTGCAACAAATTAGCTTGTTTGCAGTGAACATAGCATATTTATGGCAAACATAATATGTTTCTTGTAAAAATAAAAATTTTTGCTACAAAAGAGGTTTTAATTACATATATACATTAATATAATCTCATATTATGTTTCCATTAAACATTTTTTTTTCTGCGTGCATAATAACCAAAATGTAAAGATTATGATAAAAGCATTTGAATCAACACAACTATACTATTTTGCTGGCTACAAAATAAAATTGTTTAAGGTTTGTTAATAGACGTGGTATTGCGAGGCTCTGGTAAAAGTCACTGCTCGCAGATTTTTTACTAATTACAAGAAAAGTTCAGAAATCACTGGAGTAGACGAAAATTTAATTAAACGATTTTATGATATATTGCGGTAAAACACTGCAATATATACATATATGAATCATTTTGTTTTGCATTAATGCGTAAAAATTTTAATATATTTCAGGTCATAGCATCTAATCTTAAAATGAATATCACAAAATTAAAAAATGTTTGTTTAGAAACAACAAAATTATAGTTCAGAATGTAGTTCAAAAAGCGATAGTACCCATAGGTAGGTTATCCGAGGATGCGCAAGAGGCCAATCACAAACTATTTCGGTTCTTCAGACTTCACAACACGAGAAAATTTTCAAGATCTGCTTGCAATTCCCATCTTTTGCATGCCCTTCTGCTCAATTCAGATCCAGTACTCTCAATCCTTGGTTTTAATAAAAAATCAACAGAAAGCTATATGATTGCAGCAAAATACCTGTTTGATGAGGAAAGTGAAAACGTGAAAACATAACTTTTACAGATAATGTGTAAAATTTAGAATATTGTATAATTATGTGTGGTATAAATAAATCACCGTTTGCTCTTATTATTACATATAATTTGTTTTAAATAGAGATGTATGCTGTCTTTAAACATCTTTTAAATGTAATAAGCTAATAAATTCTTGTTTAAAAACACATTGCGTAATAAAATACAGGTACGAAATATCGCTAAACACAAAAAAAAACGGTTTTTTACCATAAATTTTTTGGGTCTCCTAGATCCGCCACGCTCATAAAAGTTAAAGGATTTCATGAGAAATTCTTTTAAGAAGGCATGTTTAAAATTTGGCTAAAATACATCAAATGGTTCCAGAGTTACAATCAATTATATATCCTTTAAATATTTATTAACCCTTTGTATGGGATTGCCCCACCGTGCTACCCAAAATTGAGCACACCGAAATTAGCTTCTGAAGCGGAATTGTACTTAGGAAAGAAATGAAATGCAGAAACCATACGCCGTATCCTCCGAAAAAATGTTTTGAATGTAAGGATTGCCCGTAAGAAACCATATCTATCAAAAAAAATATACTATTAAGAAAAAAATTTGCTGAAGACTTCGAATCTAAGGATTTTGACTTTTGGAAAAACGTGATTTTTACGGACGAGAGCAAAGTCAATATTTTTGGATCAGATGGGCGTGTTAATGTGTGGAGAAAACCTGGCCAAGAGCTTAATTTGAAAAATTTGAGACCAACAGTGAAGCACGGTGGTGGACATGTAATGGTTTGGGGATGCATGTCTGCGTCAGGAGTTGGAAGCTTGAATTGCATTATAGGAAACATGGATAAATGGATGTACCTTGATATTCTCAAAAAAAAATCTCATTGAGAATGCTGCCAATTTGGGAATCCGGGACAGGTTTCACTTTTACCAAGACAATGATCCTAAACATTGTGCCTATGTTGTGCGAGAGTGGCTAATATATAACTGCCCAAATGTCATCAAAACTCCACCTCAATCTTACCACCTTAATGTCATAGCGAACTTGTGGGACATTTTAGAAATAAACATCAGAAAACATGCGATAACAAACAAAGAATCCTTAAAAAATGCTCTTCGTCTTGGGCAAAAATTAGACCAGAGTACACATAGAAATTGGTCAAATCGATGCAAAACCGCCTAAAGAATGTCATCAAGCAAAAAGGTCAACCAACCAAATATTAATTTTGCACAACTTAAAACTTTTAAAGTAATTTTCTGTTAATGTTTGATTTTCACTGTGAGCCTTATATATGAACTGTTTTTTTTTAATTTTCCCAACTGCAATTTGAATGTAATATCTAATATATAAAATTCTTCTGTCACGGGGTGCGTAATCGAACTCCTCCGAAACGGCTCGACCGATTTTCATGAAATTTTGTATGTATATTTTGTAGGTATGAGAATAGGTCGTAAAGTATATTTCAACCTCCTACTAACAGTGGGCGTGGCACCTCCCATACAACCCAAATTTGCGATATCGAATATCTTTGGAGTTATAAGCCGCTTAGCCTCGGAATTCGGTATTCGACAATTTACACGTGCCGCTTCGCAGATAAAATTTTGTGAGAGTTGGACAAGGGGGCGTGGCACCTCCCATGCAACCCAAATTTGCGATATCGAATAGCTTTGGAGTTATAGGCCGCACATCCTTGGAATTCGAAATTCGACCACAATTTACACGTGGCGTTTTACTGATAAAATTTTATGGGAGTTGGACAAAGGGGCGTGGCACCTCTTATACAACCCAAATTTGCGATATCGAATAGCTTTTGAGTCAATCAAACAAAGCAAACAAAGCCTCGGAATTCAGCATTCGAACTCAATTTACACATGCAGTTTTACTGATAACTTTGTATGGCGTTGGACAAGGGGGCGTGTCACCTCCCATGCAACCAAAATTTGAGAAATTCTACAGCTTTTGAGTTATAGGTCGCACAGCCATGGAATTGAGTATTCGACCACAATTTACATATACAGTTTCACTGATAACATTTTATTCGCGTTTGGCAACGGGGCCGCGGCAGCAACGCGCCGGGTTTAAGCTAGTTTTTCTATAAATTTAATTTAGTTTACTTACTGTATAAATTAAGAAAAATATACAAAAAAATATTCAACGTAAACTGTTTCGTTTATATTGTCCAATATAATAAAGATATTGAAGTGTATGATTTTCACTGTAGCTTGAACTTTACTTCAATATAAAAATTTCTTCGAGCACGCATCTTCTTCTTCCATCATGATTCAATTATTATAGGTTGTCCATTCCATTCCAAATTTGTAAAAAAATATATATGCTCTCTCAAATATAAATGACAACCAGGGTTTTGTGGTCTTCTATGAAAAAAGTTATGTTTCAGGGTTTTGTTGTGTATTTTTTTTTTAAAAAAGTAGTTATTTAATATTTTGTTGTTAGCAGGAAAAAAATAGTGTGCGTTGCGCTTATAATAATTATTGCTCTGATAATTATTACTGAAAATTGTTTTTAAATTTTGTTGAGAGTCGTTTTTTTTTCAATTGAAATATAAATCGCTATATCACTTAATCGCTTAAGTTAATTTTCTATCAAAACAAACAAGCAGTGCAGGACGTAGTAGAAAAAGCAGCAGTAAAATGTATCCTTAGGTATTTAGTACTGCGAAAAAGTATGATATTCTTGCAACTGATTACTTTGATGGCATTAAAAAATTACTCTTTTGCTCTCATAATACAAAGAACTCCAGATAAAGTATTGCGCATGTCCGCCATCTTTGTTGTGACGTAGTTCGAGCTTGTCAAAGTGGCTAAATAAAAACGTAGTCACAATATATTTAAAGGGGATAATTTATTTATAGCGATGAAAAATATCGACATTTTCTTATTGAAACTTGGTTTATTGACATTAAATAAATTACATAATAAATATTTTTCTAAATAAATTTAAGCAAATATATTTTTCAGTACTATTAATGAAAAGAAATTTATATGTAATAGGGGTATTTGCTCCCATTTGTTCTCCTACACAAAAAATATAGCTACGTTGCTTGATGTGTTTGACGCACTTTGATTGCTTCTTTTTCATTTTGTTGTTCTTCTCGTTTGTTGACAAAAAATTGTGAATTCATTTTATGGCCCAAATTAAAATCGTTTTTAATCTCATCAAAACCATCTAAAACTTTAGTACTAATTTTAATTACATACAAGATAATTTAAAATTATAATTTACACGTTCTATAAGTGCACAATATTAGAAATTAAACTAAATGAATGCAATATTTCTTAAATGCTTGCAATTGTGCTGCTTGCTGCTTGTGTTTACTTTTTGCTTTTTCACATTTTCTTTTGTATGTATGCACCACGTGTTACAGCTGACAAGCTCGAGTGACGTAGTGCGCAGAAGATTTCAATTTTTGCGCACGGAGTAAGCTATCTGGACATCTTTGTTTCATGTTTTGCTCTCCTCTTCAATTTTACGGGTGTATATCTTCATTCTTGTGAGTAAACGTCAAATGAATAAACAACCTTTAGTAATTGAACCATGTTGTCAATCAGCTGTCAACAGCAAATGTTCTGCTCGAATCTTGCCTGAAGTCGTTTCCGTACTTTTTTGCATATTCTCACATTTTGACAGATAATTGAGTTACTCTCACAGATTGAACATTACTCGAACTTTACTTGAAGTTAGAAGGTACAGAAACAGATCTTTTAAGTGTTAGCATTCGTGTTACCATATGGCCACAGCAGTCTTAACAGCCCACTGACACATTGAAGCGTCACAAAGTGTAACGAAGTCTATGGGATGAGGGAGAAAAAAAAAGAAGGAATCATCTTAGGTACATGAAATTTAGCATGTGTCCATTAATCATCATAAACGCCACACTTTCGTTTGTGTAAAAACCAAATGAAATAATTTTTTTATTAATTTTCATTTTTAATTTTTCCTCACACAAAAGGGCCATTTAAAAATTTTATTAAGATCTGCCACGCTCTTCATCCGCCTCCCACACAAAATTAAGATTAAAAATGCATCTCGAGTACTAGAAAATATTAGAAAAAAAGCTAACTACATTTTTATTAACTTCATTCACGTAATTATCATATAACATTTTCATCAAGATCTGGCACGCCCTTTGCTAACCTCCCATACAAAATTAAGAATAAAAGTGCAATATTTCGAATTCTAGAAAGTATTAGAAAGGAAATTAACTATTTTTTTTAGCTACATTCACATGATTATCCTATAAAAATGTAATCAAAATTAATTAACTTTTTATTTACTTAATTTACATAATTACCATATAAAAATTTCATCAAGATCTGCCACGCCCTTCGCCCACCTCCGACAAAAAATTAAGAATTAGCTTGTTTATTTTGAACTGATTTCACTTAATTATCATATAATTATTTTATTCAGATTGGCCACGTCCTTCACCCGCCTCCCACACAATATTCAATGGAATTTATTTATTCAAAAAGTTTTTTTTAATACATGGGTTTGTTAAAATTTTATATAAATCTTAAGAAGAGAAAATAACAGAGAAAATTATTGACTGTCATCAGAATAATTTGTTACTCGACACAAAGTCAGCGAAATCGAGATCAGAAATTAAATCAATTTTTCATCATTCATATCATGATCTTCATTTGAAATCAATTCATTGTTTTCATTATCATTATTCTGTTTTTTTTTTCAATATTTTTCTAGGAGAAGATATAAAAGGAGCTGATGAAAGCAGTAACCCACGGAATAGATCTATATTGCATAGTTCTCAAAAGCTTTTACGGGTATGATTTAAGCTAATTTTTATAAACTATTTGTGACTAGCTTCTCAAGCAATGCAATTAATATTTTAACATATTTAAGCCTACAACCTTCACTAAAATTTTTTCCGACGGAGATCTTAATGGTTGAAAATGACAGCGTAAAATTAGGGAGAGTACATTGTAGCCAAACTTAATAATTCTAGTGAATGTTGTAGTCAAAACCCTAACAAACAATTTAAGATGAACTACGATGAAATCATATGCGTTTAACTCGAGAAATATTAAAAAATTAAAATTTTTAGGATATCGATTTTTGTATTATTTACTTAAAAAATGTCAAGCCTCTATGCATTATTCGGGGTATTCACGATTCAGTGCACTTGCCAGTGTAGTTGAGGGCTTGAGGACTTGTGTAGTTGTGCAGTTAGGTTTTCGTGAACACACAACTATCACTATTTTAAATCTGTCACAATTTTTCAATGTACACAAGTGCACAACTGCTCAAGTTCGCAAGTTTAAGGCAATAGTAGAAAAGTACTTGCGCAGATACTTTGACGTACGTGTATTTTGTTTTTGTAAAGTGCACAAGTCCTCAAGCCCTCAACTGCACAGGCAAGTGCACTGAATCGTGAAAAGCCTATTGTCTTTGCACAATAAAGCCTGTAACACGACGTTACAAATATTACATATACTTTTATACACTAGATAAACTATAATATTAAATAAGTTCGATGTATATATTCATATTATATTACTTAATATTACTTTTACTTAATTCATATTATATTCATATTAATTATAATACTAAATATTATCGATATATATATTTTTATTATATTACTTAAATATTTCTATTGATTATTATTAAAGCAGCAATAACAGACAACCGCACTACGACACCAGACCATAGAAACAAACACACGCTACATACCTACTTAATAAAACTAATTGACAACACCCAACCGCACTACTGCATGAGCCACTAATTAATACACACACTGCCTATCTATGCATAGCCAGGCAGGCCAAAGACAACACACAACCGCACTACTGCATAAGCCGCTAATTAATAAACACACTGCCTACTCGGCATACTCTGCATTTTTGGTCGCAGTGACTCAATGGCGAGCTAGCTTGCTGGTTCTTCCCTTTGAGTCTCTGTGTGAGATGTCGCACCGGCGGTGAGAACCATCTTTGGTTCGTCCAACGCAATCGGGATACTCTACGGGGGGTTTGCTTGGGTTTTGGCGCCGGGACTAGATGGCGAGCCAGCTTGCTGGTTCTTCCCTTTTAGTCTCTATTCGAAACGTCGCACTTGCGGTGAGAACCAGTCTCCGGTTCGTCCAACGCAGTCGGCATACTTTTGTTTGTTGTTTTGTTTATTTTATCCCGGCCGCAGTAGCTCAATGGCGAGCCAGCTTGCTGGTTCTTCCCTTTGAGTACCTTTTTTAGACGTCGCACTTGCGGTGAGAACCAGTCTTTGGTTCGTCCAACGCAGTCGGCATACCTTTATTTGCTAGTTTGTTTATTTTATCTTGGTCACAGCGATTCTATGGCGAGCCAGGTTGCTGGTTCTTCCCTTAGAGTCTCTGTTTGAGTAATCGCACTTGCGGTGAGAACTAGTCTCTGGTTCGTCCAACGCAGTCGACATACTTAAATGGGGGTTGTTTGGATTTGGTCACAGTGACTCGATGGCGAGCCAGCTTGCTGGTTCTTCCCTTTGAGTCCTGTTTGAGACGTCGCACTTGCGGTGAGAACTATCCTTCTGTTTTTTCTTATCTCCTTTTCTGTTTGACGTGTTCTTAAATTCATGTCGTTCATGTGGGCGGATTACGCCCACTTCGATTAGCATGTCTTTGTACACCAAAACAAGGTAAGGGGTGAGAAAAAAAATAAATAAAAAAAAACAACCTGTTAGAATAAGTATAGTGCCTTGCTTGGCCAAATAAATAAATAAATAAATAAAAACTAGTCTCTGGTTCGTCCAACGCAGTCGACATACTTAAATGGGGGTTGTTTGGATTTGGTCACAGTGACTCGATGGCGAGCCAGCTTGCTGGTTCTTCCCTTTGAGTCCTGTTTGAGACGTCGCACTTGCGGTGAGAACCATCTTTGGTTCGTCCAACGCAGTCGGCATACACTACGGGGGGTTTGCTTGGGTTTTGGCGCCGGGACTAGATGGCGAGCCAGCTTGCTGATTCTTCCCTTTTAGTCTCTATTCGAAACGTCGTACTTGCGGTGAGAACCAGTCTCCGGTTGGTCCAACGCAGTCGGCATACTTTTGTTTTGTTTATTTTATCCCGACCGCAGTAGCTCAATGGCGAGCCAGCTTGCTGGTTCTTCCCTTTGAGTACCTGTTTGAGTAATCGCACTTGCGGTGAGAACAAGTCTCTGGTTTATCCAACGCAGTCGACATACTTAAATGGGGGTTGTTTGGATTTGGTCACAGTGACTCGATTGCGAGCCAGCTTGCTGGTTCTTCCCTTTGAGTCCTGTTTAAGACGTCGCACTTGCGGTGAGAACTTGTCTTTGGTTCGTCCAACGCAGTCGGCATATATATTAAATTATTTATTGATTATATCTATTTACATGATGCGAACCTCATAGAGGTTTTTCCACCATGATTGTCTCTAAAAATATTAAATGTGAGCATTACTTCAGATTCTTTTAGGATACGAGCCCCTGGCAACAATCAACCACCGACTACCGCTCTACCGATTACCGAATTACCGATTGCTGCTACACCGATTACCGAAATACCGATTGCTAATCCACCGATTTACCGAATACCGATTTTGCCGTCAACTGGACTCACAACCTCCGACCGCCTACAATTGACCGCCTACATTCACTTTTAGCCAAGCTACTGATGTCACGCTGCATTAAGTATTTTTAAGGAGAATATATCAATAAAGTACAAAATTAAAATATTAAACCAACACCGACTGCGTTCTTATTTAATGGAAGTTTGTGGATCTTCCACTCGACCCTGGCAAGGCTGAGCTAACCTCAGCTAGAAGATAAAACCACTGTTACAAATGGCGCCCGAGCAGGGACCAAACTCCAACGCCGACTGTGGAAAAAAATCACCAGCCACCCACGACGAAGGAGTAGGTCAAACGCAAAATAATATTAATATGCAGCAGCCGCCCGACGCAACAGCCAACTCTGGCTTTCCACAGTCAAGCAAGGAAACTCAGTATTTAACACCAGACTCAGTCGGCTGGGTATACCTATTAAAAAAGGAAAGACTCGTCAGTGAATGTCAGAAAATCGGATTGGAAACGGATGGTTGTATCGTCCAACAGTTGCGGCGGCAACTCATCGATTTTATCAAGAGCAAACGTAGCCGGAAGTCGACAGAAAACCTACTAAGGGATTTAGAAGAGGAAGTCACGAGAGACGAGAAAACCACCATTACTACAAATGAAGAGGTGTTGCTTGACGTTCCCCGCCCCGCTTGACCCAACCCAGTGACCCGTTGGTCGAGCGCTGAAATAATCAACACGGTAAAACGCTGGGAGCTATACTTCGAGGGAGGAGATAATCTGCTAGAGTTTATTGAACGCATTGAAGAGCTGGCAGAATATCACGATTTGGCTCTTAACTTGCTGTTGCCATCACTTCCCGCAATCCTATGTGGCAAAGCTTTGCAGTGGTATAGAGTAAAAATGAATGCTATATCGTCATGGGATACGTTTAACAGCGAAATAAAGCAGTTCTTCATGCCAAAAAGATACCTCGCCCACCTTGAAGAAAGTATTTACCATCGCAAACAAGGGCAGCGAGAAAAAGCAAGAGATTATATTTTAGCTATCCAAACCCTCATTCGTCAGCACCCTCAATTAAAACTTCTCAATCATACTGACCGCATCTACGACGGCCTGCGAGTAGAATACAAATTATATGTCAGGCGTAGTGATTTTTTCTCGTTGGACGAGCTCATGGAAATGACCGATGAATACGAATTACTGAAAAAAGAGGAAGCCAAAACTGGCCGGCAGCAACCAACCTTCTACCTAGGCGAAGACATGCCCTACAATAGAAGCACTCACTGTTGGCGATGCAAGCGATACGGTCACCACCGCCATCAATGCAAAAGCAAAAAAAAAATACTCTTTTGCTCTTACTGTGGCAAAGAGGGTGTTTACTCGAATTCCTGCAAATGTGTCACTTCTGATGCCACCACCTCAGCAGAAAGTACCAAAAGTCGATACTACGTGGAAGTCGACATATTCGGATTAAGAACTCCGGCCTTGATAGACACTGGGGCAACCCTGACATATATCAACAAAACCATACAAGAACATTTGTTAGCACAGGGCATACACTCACGGAAACACGTACGAAGTGTACAATTGGCAGATAAAACCATCGTAATATGTAGTGAGGTCCAATGGAGATAGAGTACAACAGTCAGAAAACCCGAGTACTTGCATCATGTCTACCAACCTTGGCTGAGCCAGTAATTTTAGGGGTGGACTTACTGAATCATCGAAATATAACAATCATGTTGGATGGAGTTAGCCTACCGGCCCCGTCAAGCACTAACGACGCATCAATATTTCATCTTAATGCACTAAAGAGCAGAGAGTTCCTTACGTACGCACAGAACGCCACTTTAAACACCCTGCTTGAAGAAAATTTCATCGCTTTCGGTCACATACACGGCAACTGCAACATCGGCACTCATAACATCCAGCTAAAACACCAAGAGCCGATTTAACAAAGGTATTACCCGCGCAACCCGGCGATGCAAGCCATTATTAATCAAGAAGTTGACGAACTTCTCGCCTCCGATCGGATCGAGCGATCATACAGCCCATACAGCTCGCCCATTGTGCTGGTACGTAAAAAACAAGGAAATTGGAGAATGTGCATCGATTACCGCCAACTAAACGCCGCTGCCAAACCAGATGCCTACCCGCTTCCGCAAATAAACGCGATCCTGGACCAACTCAGAGAAGCCGTATATATATCTTCCATCGACCTCAAAAATGGCTATTGGCAGATACCGTTAGAGCAATCGTCTAAGCCATGTACTGCGTTTACCGTCCCAGGTAGAGGCCTCTTCCAATGGAAAGTGATGCCGTTTGGCCTTCATTCTGCACCAGCCACATTCCAACGCATTCTAGATCAAGTGATCGGGCCGGAATTGCAACCGAAAGCTTTTGCGTATTTATATGACATTATTATACTCGGGAAAACTTTCGAAGAGCACCTGCAAAACCTGTCCGCCGTATTCCAGCGGTTATTACAAGCTAATTTACAAATTAATTTTGACAAGAGCGAGTTTGTCCGAACGAGCGTGAAATATTTAGGACACGTGCTCAGTTCACAAGGCATACACACCGATCCGAGCAAAGTGGAAGCAATGAAAGAGATCGCCGCCCCAACTAACATCCGCGAACTAAGACGAGTCCTAGGAGTGGCTTCCTGGTATCGCAGGTTTGTGCCAGATTTTTTCACCTTGGTAGCTCCGCTTAACCGTCTGCTAAAGAAAAATATTAAATGGCAATGGAGTAAAGAGCAGAGTGAAGCTTTCGAAGAAATAAAAACAAAACTCACACAAGCACCAGTGCTGTGTTGCCCAGATTTTCAACAACCATTTATCCTGAAAACCGACGCTAGCCGAGAAGGGCTACGGGCCGTATTGTTTTAACGGCATTCCAACCAAGAACGGGTAATAGCATATGCGAGCCGAACTCTCACCGAGTTAGAACGTAAGTACTCAGCAACCCAGCAAGAGTGCCTGGCCATATTATGGGCAATACGAAAAATGAGGCCTTATTTGGAGGGGTATAAATTTACCATTATAACCGACCATCACTCACTCAAATGGCTTCACTCAATGCAGAACCCCTCTGGACGCGTAGCACGATGGGCCCTGGAGCTCCAACAATATGACTTCAACGTAGAGTACCGGAAAGGGAGCCTTAATATCGTCGCCGACGCCCTTTCGCGTAACCCATTAAAATATACAGACACCAACTCATTGTTCGCGCTCACCACAAAAAAGCACGGTTGGTATTTTCGGCATCAAGAAAAGGTGAAGTCTCAACCAAACAAGTTCCCCGACTACCGAATAACTGACAACCGCATGTTCCGTCATATACCGAGAAAATCAAACCCACAATGGAAATTATGCGTCCCGCTTTCTCAGCAAAACGAAGTCTTAAAGGAAATTCATGACGATGCGACCGCTGGACACTTAGGCTTGTATAAAACTATAAAAAGAGCTCAAGACAATTACTATTGGCCTGGCATGCACCGCGACATTGGTCGATATATCCGAAGCTGCGAAAGCTGTGCTAAGTACAAAGTCGACCAACGTAAACCCGCCGGTTTGATAACAACAATGATGTGCTCTCGGCCATGGGAGCTGGTTTGTGTGGATTTCATCGGACCTCTTCCTCGCTCAACTCATGGCAACACTGGTTTATTAGTACTAGTGGACAAATTCAGCAAGTGGTTAGAGCTCATCCCAGTACGACGTGCCACCGCAACCAGCGTCATCAACGCCCTCAAGGAAAGAGTTATCTACCGGTTTGGTTGCCCGAAAATTTTTCTGTCAGACAATGGGACACAATTTACTGGCCACGCGCTCAAAAATTTTCTTGCCAATTTCAAAATCGAGCATAGAGTCACCGCACCTTACTCACCTCACGAAAACCCTACCGAGAGAACCAATCGGGTAGTAAAAACAATGATCGCTCAACGTACCGAAAACAACCACCGCCATTGGGACAGAGAACTACCAGAAATAGCCTTTGCAATAAATACCGCAACACACGAATCAACCAAATTCTCAGCAGCGGAAATAAATTTTTGGAGAAACCTGCCTATCCAGCCTAATATGGGTTCCTTATGGAAAGAGGTAAAAAGAAACATGGTCGTCGCATCTGACCAACAAAAAAAATACTACAATCTGCGGCGGCGAGTTTGGCGACCAACCATCAATTAATTAGTTCTGCGACGGGACCACCCACTCTCATCAGCGATAGATTATTTTGCGCAAAAACTGGCTCCAAAGTTCTCGGGTCCTTACATCGTGCGTAAGTGGATCTTATACAATATCGCGGAACTAGAAGACACCAAGAATCCCCGAAAGGCCCGAGTACGAGCACACCTGCAGCATCTAAAATAATATCCCCAGAGACCAGAAAAAACAACGATTAACCGGGAAAGTTGTAGTCTTATTTTTTCTTTGTTCATCTATTATTTCAGTATTTTTGCTTTATTTTATTTTAGTTTATTTTGCTCGATTAATCAACCTCATTATCATTTTTTTTCTTTCTCCCAACTCCTTCTTTGTCCTATCCCATGTTCTCACCTCATACTCTCAAATGCATGGGCCATTGTTAATCAGTCTTCTTCTCTGTTTCGTTTCAGACCCTCAAGATGGAACGTAAACTAACGCGACCAGTCGCGCCAGGCAAAATCGCGGCATTACTGCGCCGAACCAGTATGCCCAAACCACCACGACCCTATGAGCCGCCTTTGGAGGCATCACGGCAGCCGGCAACCCCAAGGGCTCGGGTCGTAAAGATTCTAGCCTCGCGAGCAGGTCAGAGAGTACCATTGAGTAACCCCAGAGAAGAAGAAGCCATACAAAATACACTACAACGAATGGGGACCCAAATAGCCGTGAGCAAATTGCACTCAGTACAGCAGGGAAGCCAACCAACCAGAGTTCATCTGAAACAACCGGTTGTACCACCGGGTCTCTTCGGTCAGTCGGTGGCCTTACTAAGAAAACCTCCGCCCACACAAAAATCAACAACGCATACATCAGCAAAGCCACCAAAACCAATATCAACAAATACAACAACGCAATCCCAACCAGTACCATCAACCTCCTCAGTAACACCAGCCATAACGCGAAAACAACAACATCCAAAGCCAACAACAGTCACTGCAAGCTCCGAAGAAATAGACCAGCTATTTGAAAGTATAATAATAAGTCAACCGAGAAAAAAGAAGTGGGCTATCTTCAAGAAGAACAAACCGGTGGTCCATGCAAAAGTCCTCAACGAGACACAAGCAGAATTGTCGTGCTTAACCTACAAAAAAATAATACAAATCCAACTTCCACACACACCCTGAAAGATCACCACCCTTCCTTTTTCTCTTCCTTCCTTTTTTTTTTATTTTATTTTATTTTTATTTTAAGTATACTTATGATATGAATTGAAATGTACTATATGAATTGAAAAAAAAAAAAATATATATATATATATATAAAGATTTGGGCAGAGCCGACCGTTCCCACGGCCTGGTAAATATACTGCATCACACTACGTATGATGTTGGTAGTGTGGGTCATTAAGACCTTAAGTCCCCAAATATATGTATCTTTATTTATTTATCACACATAAAGAAATCCTCCTGAGTGGGGGGAGACTGTAACATGACGTTACAAATATTACAAATACTTTTATACACTAGATAAACTATAATATTAAATAAGTTCGATGTATATATTCATATTATATTACTTAATATTACTTTTACTTAATTACTTAATTCATTTTATATTTCTACTTAGTACTATAAAGACGTCACAAATATTATATTTCCACACTACGTAAACTATAATACTAAATATTATCGATACATATATTTTTATTATATTACTTAAATATTTCTATTGATTATTATTAAAGCAGCAATAACAGACAACCGCACTACGACACCAGACCATAGAAACAAACACACGCTACATACCTACTTAATAAAACTAATTGACAACACCCAACCGCACTACTGCATGAGCCACTAATTAATACACACACTGCCTATCTATGCATAGCCAGGCAGGCCAAAGACAACACACAACCGCACTACTGCATAAGCCGCTAATTAATACACACACTGCCTATCTATGGCCAGGCAGGCCAAAGACAAAACTAAACGTATAATTCCCAACTGGTTTTCTGTCCATATCGAATAAAAGGGCGACACAAAACCAACCAAAGCAGCATTACTTCAGGTAAGCCCGAAGTGGCTCGAAGTGGCGAAATGGCGAGTCAGCTTGCTGGCTCTTCCCTTAGAGTTTCTGCTTGAGATGTCGCACTTGCGGTGAGAACCAATACTTGGTTCGTCCAACGCAGTCGGCATACTCTGCATTTTTGGTCGCAGTGACTCAATGGCGAGCTAGCTTGCTGGTTCTTCCCTTTGAGTCTCTGTGTGAGATGTCGCACCGGCGGTGAGAACCATCTTTGGTTCGTCCAACGCAATCGGGATACTCTATGGGGGGTTTGCTTGGGTTTTTGCGCCGGGACTAGATGGCGAGCCAGCTTGCTGGTTCTTCCCTTTTAGTCTCTATTCGAAACGTCGCACTTGCGGTGAGAACCAGTCTCCGGTTCGTCCAACGCAGTCGGCATACTTTTGTTTGTTGTTTTGTTTATTTTATCCCGGCCGCAGTAGCTCAATGGCGAGCCAGCTTGCTGGTTCTTCCCTTTGAGTACCTTTTTTAGACGTCGCACTTGCGGTGAGAACCAGTCTTTGGTTCGTCCAACGCAGTCGGCATACCTTTATTTGCTAGTTTGTTTATTTTATCTTGGTCACAGTGATTCTATGGCGAGCCAGGTTGCTGGTTCTTCCCTTAGAGTCTCTGTTTGAGTAATCGCACTTGCGGTGAGAACTAGTCTCTGGTTCGTCCAACGCAGTCGACATACTTAAATGGGGGTTGTTTGGATTTGGTCACAGTGACTCGATGGCGAGCCAGCTTGCTGGTTCTTCCCTTTGAGTCCTGTTTGAGACGTCGCACTTGCGGTGAGAACTAGTCTCTGGTTCGTCCAACGCAGTCGACATACTTAAATGGGGGTTGTTTGGATTTGGTCACAGTGACTCGATGGCGAGCCAGCTTGCTGGTTCTTCCCTTTGAGTCCTGTTTGAGACGTCGCACTTGCGGTGAGAACCATCTTTGGTTCGTCCAACGCAGTCGGCATACACTACGGGGGGTTTGCTTGGGTTTTGGCGCCGGGACTAGATGGCGAGCCAGCTTGCTGATTCTTCCCTTTTAGTCTCTATTCGAAACGTCGCACTTGCGGTGAGAACCAGTCTCCGGTTGGTCCAACGCAGTCGGCATACTTTTGTTTTGTTTATTTTATCCCGCCCGCAGTAGCTCAATGGCGAGCCAGCTTGCTGGTTCTTCCCTTTGAGTACCTGTTTGAGTAATCGCACTTGCGGTGAGAACAAGTCTCTGGTTCATCCAACGTAGTCGACATACTTAAATGGGGGTTGTTTGGATTTGGTCACAGTGACTCGATTGCGAGCCAGCTTGCTGGTTCTTCCCTTTGAGTCCTGTTTAAGACGTCGCACTTGCGGTGAGAACCTGTCTTTGGTTCGCCCAATGCAGTCGGCATATATATTAAATTATTTATTGATTATATCTATTTACATGATGCGAACCTCATAGAGGTTTTTCCACCATGATTGTCTCTAAAAATATTAAATGTGAGCATTACTTCAGATTCTTTTAGGATACGAGCCCCTGGCAACAATCAACCACCGACTACCGCTCTACCGATTGCTAATCTACCGATTACCGAAATACCGATTGCTAATCCACCGATTTACCGAATACCGATTTTGCCGTCAACTGGACTCACAACCTCCGACCGCCTACAATTGACCGCCTACATTCACTTTTACCCAAGCTACTGATGTCACGCTGCATTAAGTATTTTTAAGGAGAATGTATCAATAAAGTACAAAATTATAATATTAAACCAACACCGACTGCGTTCTTATTTAATGGAAGTTTGTGGATCTTCCACTCGATCCTGGCAAGGCTGAGCTGACCTCAGCCAGAAGATAAAACCACTGTTACAAGCCTTAAATTTTTTGTTTCAAATGTGGAATGTCACTCTGTCATGTATTTTTTGGTATGCAATTGGTGCTCATTTTCGTCTAAACAGGCTTTAAAAAAGTGGTCATAAAATCCATATTTAAAAGTAGTCTGATACCAAATTTTGGGAATGTGCTAAGAAAGGCATACTTTAAGCCATACTTAAAAATAAAAACATTTTTGTATGTTTGTGCTTGAATGTATATGAAAAATTTGTTATTTTTTCATATAAATTTGCACATTTTGGTCAAAACATTCTTTAAAAAAGTGGTCTAAAATCCTTATTTTAATGTAGCCTTAACCAAATTGTAGGAATGTGCTAAGAAAGGCATGTGTTAAGACATACTTAAAACTAAAAAAAACAAAAATGTTTTTATTCTGTAGACGCAGAGAAAAAACATAGTAGCAACAACCATGTTTTAAGAGGATCACAGCATGATTTGGATTATGATTGTTGGTTGACACCATTGTTCTTAAACACATAATGGTTTCTATGATCATGGTAAAATGATTACAACAACTATATTTACAGTAATATTAATTCAATTGGAAAAACTTTTCAAAAACTTTCTGACCGAGCTGGGGTTTGAACCGCGGCTCTTTCGCTTACGAGCCACGCACACGCAGACTACCAGTAGACCACAGCTGCTACTACCGGTCGCCTGACTAAAGTCATTCATAAACATGGTGCATTGAGTGCATTGTCACAAAAATAACAATATTTACGGTAAATGGAAATATGTTTGCTGCAGTCAAAGTCGAAAATGTAATTT
The DNA here is from genome assembly GCA_963920525.1 of Dichetophora obliterata. Lineage (NCBI taxonomy): Eukaryota > Metazoa > Arthropoda > Insecta > Diptera > Sciomyzidae > Dichetophora > Dichetophora obliterata. Next base: position 122,875,356 of record OY986437.1, on the reverse strand, counting down.
TTCTGCGTGCAGTCTTAAGGATAAGGCGATTTATAACAAAACATTGTAATTGAAGAGTTGACGAACGAAACGGCACATAACGAGGAATCGATAAAACTTATCGTCTCTGAACAAAGTGAAAGGTTTCCTGCAAACTGTTCGTTTACCCACGAAAAAAAAGTAGTTCAGACAAACATTAAAAATTCTAGTATTTTTGTCTCTATCATAATATTCACATTAATCATGATTGACAGAACCACAACATTTTTGCTGCAACTAATAGCTGAGTCAATTATAATATGTTGACGATAGTATGATTTGAACCATAATGTAATTTTTGGTACCACAATTAGTAAATAATGACTTTATTAAGGCAAAAATTTATGTTTGCAGGAATAGTACAATAATTTCAAGAAACAAATTATTATTGCAGTAATCATGTCTCAACCATGTCTTTTCTCTGCGTGTAATCTTATGTATCGAGAGTTTATATTCAATATGACCTATCTACACTCAGAGAAAAAACATAGTTGCAACAACCATGTTTTAAGATGATCATAGTATGATTCGGATTATGATTGTTGCGAACATGTTCTTAAACATGTAATCTTTTTTTTGATCATGATAATATGATTATAACAACTATATTTAGAAAAGGAACCAAAATATTATTAAAACAATCATTATTTTCTTACTGGGTCGAAAATAGAATGTGATTGGGGTTTGAACCTTGGCTTTTTCGCTTACGAGCCACGTATACTACCAGTAGGCCACAGCCGCTACTATCGCTCGCCTGACTAATGCCATTCATAAATTTGGTACATTTTGGACAAAATATGGTCAGAATTGCGAAATATATTTACGGTAAATAGAAAAAGTATGTTTGCTTCAATTAAAGTCAAAAATGTCACTTTTCTGCTTGCTGTTTTTAGGATGAGGTGATTTAAAACAAAACACAATTATTGAACAGTTGACAAACGAAACGGCACATAACCAGGAATCTATTAAACTTATTGTTTCTAAATGAAGTGAAAGTTTTTCCTGCAAACTGTTCAGACATAATAAATTCTTTCGATTTTTGGTTATGTTCTGCTTCGTTTGCCAACAATCAAAGAATAGTTCAGACAAACATTCAAAATTCTAATATGTTTGTCCCTTAATATTCACATTTATCATGATTGACAGAACTACAACATTTTTGTTGCAACTAATAGTTGAGGCAATCATAGTATGTTGACGATTTCAATGATGTTATGATTTCAACTATAATGTTATTTTTGGTACCACCATTAGTAAATTATGACTTTATTAAGGCAAAAATTTTTGTTTGCAGAAATAATACAATAATTATAGTAAAAAACTTATTATTGCAGTAATCATTTCTCAACCATGTCTTTTCTCTGCGTGTACAAAAAAAAATTTTCAGGAGAGCAAAAAACCGTTTAACAGCCCTATTCTGGCAGCTTAACTAAGCTCACCACATTAACAAAATAGTTAATATTAACTATTTGTTAAGGTTTCGTATTCTGCTGCAACTTTAAAAGCTCTTTTCCTTACAATTTTGTTAATAACAGAAAGAGTCTTAACAACAAATGAAATGTATGTGCTTAGATAGAAAATTGTTGTGAAAATAATAAAAAAATACAACTTTTAATATAATATTGAGTTTAAATACATTAAACTGAAAAATGAAAGAATTTTTTACTTATTTTAAGTGTTGATAATGAAATCTTTCAGTAGCCGTGGCAAATTTTTCAAGCGCTTGCAAAGTCACAAGCTGCACTCGAAGCATCTGTTTATATAGCGCATCTCTTCTTTCAATAGGCATATCGATTTTCACCATGCATGGTGAACTTTAAAAGCTTTTTAAGCTTTTATGTTGTTAATGATTTTTAAGAATACCAACATTTACATAACATAACAAGCAGCTTAACAAGAGCTCCTTAACTATTTCTTGTTAAGTTAACAACCAGAATAGGGCTGTAAATCTTTCAGTGTACAATTATTCACCAACCAAAGTACCAGAATATTGTATTAAGAGAATGATAAGCTTCCATAAGAAAAAAAAAATTAGTTATATCTCGTACTTTTCGTTTAAGTTTAGATAGGTTGTTTTGTATTTCAAATATATTTTTTTTTTCTTAAATGAAATCAGTAGATAAGTCTTTTTATAGGAAAAGTAAGTTCTTCGTGCATTTATTGACGATTTTATTCAGATTTTAAGAAAAATTTTTTGATAAAAATATTAACAAAAACAAGATAAAAATATCGAAATAGCAGTAAAGAAGGGTATTGGTCTATTAATTTAATTGCTTACATTTTTTCAATATTATCATAAAAATATTGATATTCTGTTATAATTACAGACTTCATTTCTTGGAAATGGTTGCACTGGCGACTAATTTCAAATGGAAATTAGAGTCCTGATTTCTCTTCCTTCTGCGGATAAGGCCCATTGCCGAATTATCGTCCGAACCCGAGTAAAAATATGAGCAGGCGAACAGCGGTCGATCAGCGGCTGATCATAGATCGCACGGCCGTACAAGGGTCGAAGATGGCCTAAAAATTAAGTTCTACTGCCGCTGTATGGACGCTGAACGCCCGTTGTATGTCATCAAATTTTTCAAAGCTCTGAGTCAACAGCAAAAGTATGCTCAGCAACAAAAGTAAGCCTTACTTTGTAATGCTGATGTTGATAGTATCGACATTTCTGTGTGGCGCAAAATAATATTTTTTTTTGTGTTTGAAGTTATTTAAGAAAAGCTGCTCATTTTCATTGTGGAATAACCACTGCTTCGCTGATGTATGACCGCTAGACGGCCGTTGTACAGTCAAGATTAATAAATAACTCTATACGGCCACTGTTTGACCAAAAAGTCCTGCAAACAACCTTTGTACGACCCCAGTACGACCCTCGCACTGCCGAGAAAAATATTTAAAATTAAGCCTTGTACGTCCACTGTTTGGCCTTCTCTAAAAAAGTTTTCATTTTTACTCGGGAATTTGCATAAAAATTTATTAATATTCGAAGAGAATTTCATTCGATTATAAAAGAACCTGCTATTTATCCAATATCTTCCTCCGCTGATGATGCATAATCACTTCTATGCTTTTCAATGTATTTCCTTATCTATTTTACCCTTAAATCGTAATCAAACGAAATTTGTTACAATTTTCTTGAATAATTCCGAAAAATTGTGTAGATGAGTCCTTTTGTATTCACAAACAAAAAAACTGTGTTGTAGATAAGTCAGACATTTAAGGGGGTAAACTTTGCTGAACTCTTTTATTTTTTATCACAATAAATCTCATAGGTGGCAGATGAGTCAACGATTTCTTTTCCATAAAAAACACATTTTTGTGGAAAATGTAGATAGGTCATATTGAATATAAGCTCTCGATATAAAAAAAGTGTACATTTTGATGTGGCCACCAACTGAAAAAACGGACCGACCGATTTAAAACAAAATTTCAGGGTACGTTGGGTATGGTCTGTCGATGGTTTACGTGAAGTATGCACGAAATCGGCCCAGTGGTTCCGGCATTTTGCAGATGTGGCATTTTAAAGATTTTCCCATATACTCCAATACATGGCAGAACCAGAGAAGGTAGATGCATTTCAGACTGCGTGCTCTTTCTCATATTCAAAATATTCAGTCAGCTTTTTGCGAATGAAAACAAAAGGAAATCAATGGCCGCACTCAGCGGAGTCAACAGTAGTAACTGGCTGTTGTGTTAAAATTCGCGGAAACACTGAAAAAACACTGAATATTTGAGTGACAAACATTTGCAATTAAATTATTTACATAATTAAATCATTATAAGAATTAAATTAAATTAAATAATTGTCAACTTTTAACCGGTATCGCTACCATAACAGTTCACAACAGTTGACTTTGCTGAATGCTGCCAATTTTCGCTTTCTTATCGGTTTCTGATTTTCTGTAAGCTGTCAACTTCGTTTTGACAATTTCGGCAGTGTGTCTCTCCGAAATGCTTCTACCTTCTCTAATTTTACTATGACTCCCATACAAATATTCTGGCTGCCTGTGTGATGCCTGCAGACTCCAAAACTAGTGGGCCGATTGAGTTTGTGAGTCTTTGTTTCAGGTAAGAGATGGTTAAAGAAAAAATTTGCCACACCATTTTTGCCGCCCCCAAACCAATAACAATGCTATATTTCAGACGGTTTGGATCGTCTACGACTTTAATTTGGTAATATAGTTTGTATGGCTACTGTCAGCAACTGTACTAAAAATGGGTTTGGTCGCCAATTTCTCAGCCCACAAATCAATAAAAATGCTTTATTTTGGACGGTTTTGATCGTATTAGACTAATATTTGGAAATTTAGTTTATATGGTTATTGTCAGCAACTGTACTAAAAATGGGTGTCCACGCCCCTTTTTACCGCCCACAAATAAATGGAAATTCCTTACTTAAGACGGTTTTGATCGTGTAAGACTTAAATTTGGTAACTTAGTTTGTGTGGTTACTTTCGGCATTTTTTAGTAAAAATGGGCATGATCGCACTTTTGCTACTACCAATTTTTTCAGAAATCATAAAAAATTGACTACTGATTGAGCTAAAATTTTGGCTTAGTTTGTATGGGTACTGTCAGAAACTGTACCAAACATTGGTATCCACGGCCTCTGTTACCCCCACAAACCAATACAAATGCTTTATTGCAGGCGGTTTGGGTCGTATAAGACTAAAAATTGGTAATTTAGTTTGTATGGCTACTTTCGGCCACTGGACTATCCTCTCAGTAAAGCATTAGTTATAAGTTATGTAAATAAAATATTTATACTTGATTAGAATCTAAACCGTATTTAAGCTTTACAGTTTTTAAATAAATCAGTCTAAGCCGAACCTTCAACCGTGTCATATTCATTTTCGTTAAGATATAACAAGTACGAGATGGTTTAAGGGAAAAAACGTTTCCACGCCCCCTTTTACCGCCCACAAATAAACAAGAACGCTATATTTTGGACGGTTTTGGTCGTATTATACTTAAATTTGGGAATTTAGTTCATATGGCTACTTTCGGCAACAACACTAAGAATAGAGTATATATACAATTTTTCTTGGAATATATATACAAGGTATGCCGGAAAATACTATTTGTTTGAAAATACTATTTTACAAAAAGGTCCAAAATATTGACTATTTAGAATTTAGTAAAAATTGCATTTCTGACTGCCTTTCATATAGTATATTATTCATTTGCAAAAGTTCTTCCAGTTTTGCGCAAAAGTTGTTTTACCTCTTCCCCCTTTTTCAACTAACGTTAATTTTTTTTGCTTAGATACATTTTACAATAATAAATTCTGGCCAGTTTAATACTAACAAATTTCTATAATTTTGATACCAACAACATGCACATATGTTCAAAATTGGCAACAATTTTTAGTACAATGAATATTTTATAAGACATCGTTACCTAAGAATGAGAAAAAACGGAATTAAAATCAAAGTTTTGGTTTTCGATGCAAATAAGCTCTTCTCATACAAAAAAGCTCTTCACAAAAGTATTTCGAACTGTACAGTTAGGTCAGTGTATATATTTTTTCAAAAAAGGTTCAAAATACAGGGTCCGCCATCTAACGTTTTTTTTTAACTTGTGCTTATTTCGTTAATGGTAACACTTAGCTCATGTCTGATTTGACAGATAATTAGTTTTATCCTTCCGCTGAACGAATATGGTTGTATATACGCTTGAATAACGCTGGGAAATATTGCGACATTACTTTGAAAATCATGGTAATGTTGCAGAATGTGTGCGAAAATTGCGTACGGATTTTGGAAGAAGAGAAGCATTGTCAGCTCCGTATGTTCGTTATCTTGTGAAAAAAGTGAAAGAAACTGGCATCCTCATCGATAAACCAAAGCGTGAAAAGCCAAAAGCAGTGCGTACACCCGAGAATATTGCTGCTGTGGCAGAAAGTGTGCGTGAAGCACCAGCAACATCAATTCACCGTCGTTCTCAACATTTGAACATTTCAGAGACATCATTGAGACGAATTTTGCATAAAGACCTTGGTATGACGCCATACAAAGTCCAATTGGTTCAGGAGTTGAAGCCAACTGACCTGCGATCGACTTACAGAAGATGCCGATTTGGCCAAAAAAATCATCTTTTCAGATGAAGCTCATTTTGATCTTGGCGGGTATGTAAACAAGCAAAATTGTCGCATAATTGAGGTCGCAGAGGCATAATTGGGCCATTTTTCTTCGAAAATGAGCAAGGAGTGGCCGTTACAGTCAATGGCGATCGTTATCGGGCCATGTTGAACGAATTTTTGTTCACAAAAATTGAAGAGGAGGATATTGGCAACATTTGGTTTCAACGGGACGGCGCTACGTGCCACATAGCCGAAGCTGCACTCGATGTTTTGCGCCCTGTTTTTGAATATCGTATTATCAGCCGCAGAGCTGATGTCGTTTGGCCACCTCGGAGCTGCGATTTGACACCGTTGGACTATTATTTGTGTTACGCCGACAAGCCAGAGACAATTGACGCTTTAAAAGACAATATTCGTGAAGCCATTGGTGAAATACAGCTGCACACAATCGATAATGTGCTTAAAAATTGGACCGATCGTGTAGGCTACTGCATGGCCAGCCGAGGCAGCCATTTGAATGAAATTATTTTCCATTATTAACCGGAAGGATTGTACTTTCAAATAAAAAAAGAAATTTGAGAAAATATCCAGTAGTTTTTTTTTATAGAATTTTAAAGTTATTTGGCGGACCCTTTATTTACTGTTTACTCAAAAAAATATATTTGTTGTAAAAATAAAATCAAGTAAAAATTGCACATCTGACTATCTTTCATATGACATGGCATTTGCAAAAATTCTTCCAGTTAAGCGCAAAAATCATTTTACTGTTTTCGTCATCAAAACAACAAGGGGCGTCCGCCTTTGATTTTTTTGGCGAAATTTATTTTTTCCAAAATGTTGTTATATTTTTTACAAAAAAGTCAAGTCTCCAAAATAATTTATGTGAAAAAATTACCCTAATATCTCTTTCCAATCAAAAGTTATGGCTTTTATGATAAAATTATATCTATATATATAAAATAGGATGTGTGTATGTATGTAACGTATGGACTCCAAAACGGCTGTGCCGATTTTGATGAAATTTTCAGGTAATGTTCATCTTGGTACGGTGGGTAACATAGGCTAGGCTATATTTGGACCCGATAGGTGGCGCTGGGGTGGACTTATATCGAAAATTTGTATTTATGGACCAATTTAACTGAAATTCAGAATGTATGTTTGTTTGATCATAAGAAAATAATTTGTGTATAAATGGACACGGTAGGTGGCGCTGGGGTGGACTTATTTCGAAAATTCGATGGCGTGAAAAATATATTGGGGTTGGAATTAATTTTAAAGGTTTTTTTTCGGTTTTTGAGCATTTATTTAGAAACAACGGTACAATGTATATTATTCAAAGTATTGTCCATCGTTAGCTACAACATTTTCCCATCTTTCTGGCAGCATATGGATTCCGCGCCGGAAGAACGATTCGTCTTTTGAGGCAATCCACGAATCGACCCATTTTTTGGTATCCTCGTAAGAAGTGAAGCGCTGCTCAGCCAAGCCATGCGTCATCGATCTGAATAGGTGGTAGTCGGAAGGGGCTATGTCTGGGCTATAAGGCGGGTGGGGTAGCACATCCCAATTCAGCGCCTCCAACGTTTCCTTGACGGTTCTTGCAACATGTGGCCGTGCGTTGTCATGTTGAAAAACCACTTTGTCGTGTCTTTTGGCATATTCCGGCCGTTTAACCTTTAATGCTCGGCTCAATTGCATCAATTGTTGTTGGTAGCGTTCCCCAGTGATGGTTTCGTTAGGTTTTAGCAGCTCATAGTACACGACACCCTTCTGATCCCACCAAATACACAGCATAAGCTTGGCGCCATGAATATTCGGCTTGGCCCTCGATGTTGATGCATGGCCGGGTGGTCCCCACGATTTTTTTCGCTTAGGATTATCGTAATGGATCCACTTTTCATCGCCAGTGACAATACGATGCAAAAAACTCTTCCTTTTATGCCGTTGAAGCAGTTGTTCGCACATGCAAAATCGCCGTTCAACGTCTCTCGGCTTCAACTGGTACGGCACCCAATTTCCTTGCTTTTGAATCATTCCCATGGCCTTCAAGCGTTTGCCGACCGTTGATAAGTCGACTCCCAATCATTCTGACAATTCTTGAAGGGTTTGACACGGGTCTTCATCGAGCAAAGCCTCCAATTCCTCATCTTCAAACTTTTTCGGCTGGACCGGACGCTCTTTGTCTTCCGTATCAAAATCACCACTTTTAAACCGACGGAACCAGTACTCACAAGTAGAAATCGATGGAGCATAGTCCCCGTAAGCCTCAGTAAGCGTGCGTTGTGCTTCAACCGCTTTTTTCTTCAAATGGAAGCACAAAAGTAAACCTTCCCGCAAATTGCGTTTTGTTGGAACGAAAGTCGACATGTTCACAGAGAAAAAAATATATGTTGTTTACACTTCAGTGGAATGACACATACTAAAAAATGAAGCTTAGACAATGTGCTTTGAAATGAATATAGTCACAGGTGTGCCCGATGCGATCTATTGATAGTTACGCCATCTCTTAGAAAACCTTTAAAACTAATTCCAACCCCCAAATATAAATACTTTTAATTTTATTTTATAACGAGGGGAGTAGCGAAGCACACCGGGTTCAGCTAGTGATTTATAGAATAACTATGGAGTTATATAGGTCGCACAGCTTCGGAAATAAGTATTCGACCACAATTTAAACATGCCGTTTCACTGATAACATTTGGGTGGGTGTGTGGAAATGGCTGAAACGCTCCGGGTTTCAGCTAATTCTATATAGAAGTTTAGGTTTTTTTGGTTTTCTAAGACCTTTTTTGTAGTATGTAAAATTTTTTTTTATTTATATTTTTAAAGTTGTGTTTTTTAGCAAGAACTTTTAAAATATATTTATTTAATATCGTATATGAGTTTTACTAAAATTTTTGGGATTTTGGAAAATATTTAATACAAAACTATAAACCACAAATGGAAAGATATTAAATAATCTTTTTAGATTCTTTACTCTTACGAGTTTATGACTTTTTTCATACCTACTTTTGTCCACTTGCGAATAACGTTGTAAGAAACAAGGGATCGTTATAATTATAAGAGATATCCAAAAACTCAAAGATTAATTACACTGTTCTACAAAAAAAGTTGTTTTAATGTACAAGAGCTCCCACCAATATTTTATATTTTGCCGATTCATATGATGGCTTCCTGCGTTTTTAGAATGTTTACATCACTTCGATTTTTTCGTCAATGGTCTTTCTAAGAAGTCACTTCGGATTTTCGTAACTTGCCAAACTTAGTGATCATAACTTTGCTTTTGAACAACTGATTTTAAAAATCTTGGTTTTTTCAGAACAGCAGCACAATATTCCAGCCTCAGAACAGTAATTGCTTTTTTATATTTTTGTATCAGCTGTCAAGGAGTTTCATAATTCTTCATCTATTCACAGTGCGTGCATCCCATACAAAAGTTGGACAAAAATATAAGGAGTGCTCCTATGATAATGCAATTTTGTATGATAAAAAATGGTCGAAATCGGTTAGACCTTTTTGGTACCACCGATCCGAAAGGTTGGCCAATCTCAACAAAAACTAGTCAGAAGAGTAGTCAAATAGAGTTATAGATGTTACTGAAAATGGTTGAAATCGGTTTGACCCTGGCGGTTCCTCATTTGGACCTATATTAATTTTTTACTGGAAATAAAAAAACCGTGCATGTACAGAACACTATGTTAAAAAAGAGTGACCTAATCGCACATTGCAGAGAGTAGGTCAAAAAAGTTTTATATATTTGACTAGTTGACCTTTATCAAATCATTCTGCCACCACTTCACACTAAGCTTGGATTAATCAAACAATTTGTTTAAAGACTAGACAAAACAGGAAAGGAACAACTTTCAAATAACTAGAAACAAAATTTCCAAAACTAATCAAAGCAAAAATAAGAAACAGTTATTTTTTTTTAAACTCTACTTTTTAAAATAAATTTTTTATAAAATTTTTTTAAGGCATTTTCATTGAACTGCAGATTCGTGAATTGGTGAAAAGTGCAGAATTTTCAAATCAGATGACAACTGTAGAAAAAAAGAGGGTGGTTAAGTTTTGTTGCAGTTTGTGAAAATTTTCTAGGAAATCAACGAAGCAATAACTATGCAAGAATTGTGAAGGAATTGCTTATAGCAATTCAGGCTATGGGCTGCAATATGTCAACCAGAGTTTACTATTTGCATTCAAATTTTTATTCCACCAGGAAATGAAAAAAAAAACACGTTATATAGGAAAAAGTAAAAAGCACATGCTATCGGATTATTGTTGCTCTTCTTCAGCGCGAAACCAGCAATTATAAATATAAGGGGAAAAGGTTATCGAACGATTTTTAAAAAAGAAACCAGTAAATTAAAATAAATGTAAAAACTATATTCATAAAATTTAAAAAAAAAATAGAAAAATATTAAATGATATTATAATTTACTTCAATATTTTTAAACCGATATTTTTTAATGAGAAAAACAGCATATATGTTAAATCATATTTTCGTTAATAACTTAATTATTTCTATACCGAGTCTAATTTTTTATAATGACTTCGAAAAATTAATACCCTTGTCTTCTAAAGAAAAAAATAGACACAATTATTTCAGTAAATTTTTTTGATTTCTCACCGTTAGAAAATGTAAAAAAAAAATATGCGTTCATTGTTTTAATGTCTATTATTTTTAAATGTATTGACGTATTTTTATTCTTTAAATTAGAGTACAAAACTGCAAGTCTTAGCTTTCTTATAATATGTAGGCATGGGCATCCACAGGGGGAAGGGGCGGGCACTTGCCCCACCTAGGCAGTGGTTTTTTTTTAAATATCTTCATATTAAATCAAAAAGTCGTAAGCTACAATTAAAAAATTTTACAGGAGACTCAAAAAACTTTCTGAATTGTAATTGTATGTGGAGCTCAAACTGAAGGATTTTAGTAATTTTTTACTAAAAACGTAGTTTTTAATTGTAGGAGTGCACAATTTAGCAGGAACATGTATTTTGATAAGATGCATCAATAATAAATCAAAAAGTCGACTTGGAATTTATTGTAACTTACGGCTTTTTTGATTTTATATGACGATATTTTCATTATAAATGTTAATATATTTTGAAGAGTACTCAAAAATACTTTTTTTTTAAGGTATATTTATAAATAAAGCTGAGCTAAACCATGCATGCATTTTTAAATAGTATGTTGTACCCGTCTCAGTGATAAGTTACGATACCATTTCATTTACCCTTGTTTCCCAGGCACTTTTCAATACGTGTTCTTACACTCAAAAAATTTTGTGTGCAAATATTACTAATAACTACGTCCAATCTATGAATTTTATTCGTAGTTTTCAGTCACGAATAGGATTCGTAGATTGGACGTAGTTTGGTACATATTACAAATATTTCATTCGTATTCGTACAAAAACAAATGTATGTTGTACGAATACATTTGTTACATTTACCAGAGCTCTAAAAGATTGGATCAATTTAATTTTATCTACAAAAAAGTGAATCAGTGAATAACGAAATAAGAATGCATTCAATAAATGCAAAATTAATTTATAAACAACATTTTTAATTCACATTCATTTTTAAAAAATGATTTATTATTCATTTCAACTATTCATTTTCGTTATTCAGAAAAATGAATAATTTTTTTATTCATTTGAATGATATTCACAAAGAATGCTGTTCACAAAGAATGCTATTCACAAACAATTTCAGAATTTTCAATTATTCTACCTTTATTCATTATTAATTTTTCATTCTTTATTTATTTTTAATTCATTATTCATTTGTTATTCATTTATCATTTTTTATTCATTATTCGCTTGTTATTCATTATTCATTTTTTATTAATTATTCATTTGTTATTCATTATTAATTTTTTATTCATTATTCATTTTTTATTAATTGTTTATTTATGGCTAGTCCTAAACCATAAATGAATAGAAAATGAATAAAGAATAACACATGAATAATGAATAAAAAATTAATAATGAATAAAAAATTAATATGAATAACAAAAGAATAATGAATAAAAAATAAATAACGAATAAAAAATTAATAATGAATAGAAAAGAATAATTGAAAATTCTTATGTTGTACTAAGTTTGTATTCAGTTGTACTTAAAATTCTGAATATGAATGCCAATTTTGTAGCTCTGACAATAATAGTTATTAAAAAAAAACATTCTTTCTTAGCTAAACCACGGTATTTTAGCTTACGGGCCACTTACTCTTTCAGTAGACTACGGCCACCTTGCAATCATACATTTCCTTATATTCGGTTATTTTTTAAAAGAACTAGGCTGAAAGATTTCGGTTGTAAATTTTTTAAACTCAACTAACACTAAATAGTACGAAGCCATTAGCATATACTACGAATGCAATGGAAGAAATTACGATGTTATTCTGACGAGAAATTGAGGAATGATATCACTATTAGTCGAAGATCATTCTTCGGAGCAACAGATGGTAAGGGGCGTTTAAGCCAATAACGCATATGAACTTGGACGATAAGCGAACTTATGTTTTAAAGTAATTAGACACAAGAAGAAAACAAAGTAAAATTAATTTAAAAAACTAAATGCTTTCCCAAAAGTCGGCTTAAAAAAAATCGTTTTTCTGTCATAAAGATGATAATTTTTAAATTTTTCGTAAACTTAATAAAATTGCTAACAATCTTGCAGCTTCTAAATTTGAGAAAATTGCAGCGATCTAGGCGAGGAAAAAGCTTCTGATTCAAAAGCGAAAAAAATTAAAAAAGATTCTGAATAAAGTAGGGTAATTTTAAATTGCGCAATAATTTTTAAAAAAATCAGATGGCAAATTCTTTTTAAGAAAACGCTTTTACATTAGAATATCTTATGGTCAAAAGTTTTTTTAAGACTAAAATTTAAATAGGAAACTCCATTCATATTCACGTTTTTGAACAGGCGTCCACCCATTTTAAAAATTTTCTGGATTTTTTCGCGTTACGTGCTTATATTACATCCAGGATTCAGAATCAAGCATTGCAGGGAGGTTCTGGAATATGTTTAGAAAGGAACGGATCCTAAAACCCATCTGTACATGTACCTCTTTATATATTTATTCTACGTTTTGAATTAAAAAAAAATTTAATAATTTATATAATAGGTATGTTTCCAAACTCGATTTTAGTAACTTGCATGCTGCTAAAACTGATGTTGAAAAACAGAAATAAGTCAGTTGATGTCCATGCGGGGAACATTTCAAGAATAGCGATTTTTACCTCTTAAATCCAAATCTGATAAATTTCAGGCCGCTCGCAATTTTTTTATGAGTACTAAAAATCTTGCTCATTTTTCAAAATAAAAAAAATATTTGGAAATTTTTTTATTCTTATTTGAAAAGAGTTCAGATGAAAAGATTTTAAGAGCATTCGAGAGAAAGATTCTTCGTTAGATCTACGGACCAATCTGCGTCAATGGCGAGTACCGAATACGTTGGAATGATGAACTGTATGAGCTGTACGCTGAAATGTCGAGCACATTAAAATCGAACGGCTTCGCTGGCTAGGTCATGTTCAGCGCATGAAAAACGATGCTCCAGTGAAGAAAACATTCGATTCGGTACCCAGCGGCGGTCAACGCAGAAGAGGACGACCGCATCTTCGTTGGAAAGACCAAGTAGAGGACAACCTGACAAAGCTTAGAAGTTCGAACTGGTGCCAGCAAGCGAAAGACAGAAATGACTGGCGCAAATTCTTAGATGAGGCCAAGATCGACATACGGTTGTAGCGCCAACTAAGTAAGTAAGTAAGTATTTGAAAAGAGGAAAACTTGGGGGCTAAATAGTAATTAATGCGATTTTATTTAGAGATAAAAGAGACCTCACATTATTTAATTTACTAAATTACTAAGAATATTTGTTGAGAAAAAAATTTTTTAAATTGGATGAAAAAAAATTAAATTTGAAAATTTTTCGGGCATGATACGAGAAAGACTTTTACCTCATCTTTGAAATATGTATCATTTTCTTATGTGTATAAGCGTGTGTCAACCGGCGTAACATGATATAGGTTTTTAAAATCAGATATACCAAGTAATGCAAGGTACGAAAATATAAAGTGACTCATTTATGAGGTCCTTGAGGAAAAAGTCGAAGTGATACAAAAATTCTGTAAATGCAGAAAGTCTTTATATTTTACCACTTTATGAAATATATATGTGGGAAGTCTTGTACAGTTTTCGTGTAGAACAGCGTTATTTTTTTTTTAATTTTTATTTTATTGCCCAACAATAAAAATTATGTTACGATTTTTATTTTTTTGATCAAAAATAAAAGCTATTTTTTGATTTTGATTTTTCTGTTCAAGAATAATATATAATTTTGAGTTTTGTTATTTTGCTCAAGAATAAAAATTGTACCACAATTTTTATTTTTTTCGCTCAGAAATAGAAACTTTTTCTCAATTTTAATTTTATGCTCATAAGTAAGAATTATTTGTTCAGTTTTATTTTTTCGCTCAGAAATAAAAATCATTTGTCGACTTTTATTTATTTTTACTCAAACATAAAACTCAAAACACCTCAGAGCTTTGTTGTTGCTGGCGCATGCTCGCATTTCAATTCAGTGTATTTCAATTCCACGCAAAATTTTAATTTCAGTGGATTGGAATGAGATAATATCAACCAGATTTTACCTTAACACTGAATAATTGGTCCTAATAATACAAATAAATTCTGACCTTAACGATATTTTGAAACCGCCAAACACACGTTTTGCGTACGCTCACAAGGCACACTCAATGCGAGCAAGCGCCAGCAACAACAAAGCTCTGTGGTATTTTGAGTTTTATGTTTGAAAAAATTTAATAAAACTCAACAAATAATTCTTATTTATGAGCATAAAATAAAAATTGAAAAATTACTTTTATTCCTGAGCGATTTTAACATCGAAATACAAGAAATACCCACATATTAAAATTTCTCAACGTTAATGCAACCCAGCATTGACATGGAATGTCAAACGCACGAGCTAGTAGAAAAATTTTCTACTTACAACTTCGATCGGACTTTACCTCTGCTTTAGATTTTTGCGGGATAAGGTCGAAGCAAAGTCTGAGGTCAAATTTAGTGTTACTTCATAAGAACTCGTTGTTTCTAGTCGAGCTGTCAAAGGTCGACCGACCTAAAGCGCTATTGAGTTTTGGGCATTTATGAACACTTTGGTAATACATCTTACACAAGTTGCTCATACATAATAGGGGTATTCACGATTCAGTGCACTTGCCTGTGCAGTTGAGGACTTGGGGACTTGGTTCCAAATTCTTACCTCATTGATTTTTCACCGTCTTCTAAATTTATTTATTTTTATTTATTTAAAAAAGATCAAAGAACCCAGGCATGCGCCATATACAAACAAGGTTTGGTATTTGACCTGAAAGGAAAGGGATAGTTTTATTTAGAGGAATTGGTTGGAACCATACGTGAAATATTGAGTAGGCGAAACAACCGTGAAAGATAATTTAAATTGCTTTTAACCGAGGCGGCTTGTGTTATGCCTTAACCTCGGCAAGCATTTCCAGTCCTTAGTTGCTTCTGTCCTTCAATATCACATTTTCCACAATTTAGTTGTGGATTTTTAGTTTTCCATAATTCTTAAATGTAGGAAAGAACAAGAAAGAAATTTTAATCATTTCTTTCTCATTCACACTCTTTACATCTTCATTGTGTTTTAATTATTATTCTCCTTTTTTTCTTTTAATTCACTTTAAATTTAATGTATTGATGAAGGTTAAGTCATTTAGATCGTCGAAGTATTTTTAAAAAATTGTAAAATTAAATTGTCATTATGAATCATAACCTTATGTTATTGCGCTTGCCATAAGACTTCAGTCTTGTTAGAACAATCGTCGCTCAATACACAAACATATAAACAAATAAAACCGTTTTCGGGCAACCAGCACTTTATCCTAGCCATCAACTTTATGTGGAGGAGTTTAAAAATGTCTAATCCCTAAATAGAATCTATCTATACTCTATCTGATACTGCAAGTTTTTAAGAACATAAGAAGTATAAACTATAATACTACACATCTAAATCAACATACTCACGCATTCGGTACTAGAAACAGAACTATCTTAGTTATGGCAAGATGCAGTCGAGAGGTCACAAAGCAACGCCACATATGTGCAGGTCCCTAGGGCTTATTATAATTTACCAACCAATATAATTTTTTATATTATAATATATAATATCCACCAATATTATAATTTTACAATCAATATAAATTACCAGAACCAATTAAAAATGATAATTAAGTAAAAAAATGTTCCGTTTGTTTGACACCAAAAGCATTCTCATATCTTGAAAACTATAGTAAGTTCTTGCACAATAAAGTTTTGAATAAATTTTTAATCTTATTTCAAACAAATTTCTGTTTCTTCCAAAAACTGTGCAAAAGTTGTTTTTGTCGTAAAAACAATAATAACTAAAAATTGCATTTTGTATACTCTCATTGGCGTCGGAAGCGGGGGGGCAAGGTGGGCAGTTGCCCCCCCCCCACTTTTTTAGCTAGATAAACAATTTAAAAGGAAAAGTTATTCAAAATATCAGTTTTTTTACAACGATAATTTTTTTGTATTATATATTTTCCTCTTCTTTCTCTCTTCTTCATGTTTCATGTGAAGTTAATTTTGGTGAACTTTTTTTGCACCACCATTTGTACTGCCCCCCCATTTGTACTGCCCCCCCAGATGAAATTCGCTTCCGGAGCGATTGTATACTCTTTCATATGACGTATCATTAAAAAAAAACATCTTTTTCATTTCTATTTGACACAAAATTTTATGTTTTATTAAGATGCTTTTTAACATGTTGTTTTAATAAGTATTTTTTTCGTACGCAGAACCCCATCTGTGGGAAACAAACTACAACTATTATAAATTTCAACTACTCAAATCATAAAAATATATTTTTCTTAAAATATATATTTTCCTCATTTTACAACACACGCTTACAAATCCTCCCTATTTTTAAAGAAAATTCAAATAATAACCGCAAAAAAAATATTAACATTCACTCTGGGACAACGGGGTAGTATCAGCTAGTCTTAAATAATATTATATATAATTTTTTGGAGTTTTTTTTTAATTTTTGGTTACTACATGAATTTAATTGCGAGCTTTAGATCAAGTAGGTTTTTTAAGAAGGTAACAACAATTTTGGTTGTGAAAATAGCCACCTTTCAGTTAAAACACTAGCTTCCTAGAGAAACAAAAAAACTCGTTTCATTTCTATGGTGCATTTCGACAAGCTGTCGAACACCAACGAATATTGAAATAAATAAGAAGCAACTATAACAGATGGCAACCTTGGTAGAGTTGATGGCGGTGATCTATAAATAGCCAACTGCTTTAAAATGTCATATGATTAAGTAGCCAATTTGAACGTTCAATTTGTTGTATATAATTCAAATGAATGAATTCCAAATGTGTGAAATCATATACGACTTTAAACAGTGATCACAGGAGGAAATGTAGTGATTTCTGAAACAGACTGTCTCTTCAGCTAAGTGATTGCTGACAGGTAGACAGCTTTAAGTGAAGCCTTCTAAAAAAACTTACTTGATCTAAAGCTCGCAATTACATTTATGTAGTAATTTAATAGATCACAAATTAGCTAACTAATTTTTGGTTATGTTACAATATCTGAAACCCCTCCCCCCTACCGTTACTTATCGTAGTGCATTTCAAAATCCCTCCCCTCCCCCAAATTGGTAACGTAGTTTATGAACGACTCCTAAAATAATGATTTTATTTTCGTTGCTAAGCTTTGAATGTCTGTTAAGTAATGGGTATAAAATTTTTATAGCAATATTAAATTTTTTTATCGTGTTAGTGATATGCTCTCGAAAGATTTATTTGTAGTCTAGGTAAGTCCCAAAATATTTAACATTATTTGAACATGGAACTTCAAATCCGCTGATTATTAACTTAGAGCTAGGTAAAAGCAAGCTTTTCTTTTTCTAGTAAAAAAGATGGCATGTGTTTTACTAGCGATGACTTTGATTTGAAATTTCTCAAAGAATTGAGCAACATTATTAAGCTTGCATTGTAATTCAGTCAAGACGTTTTGACCAAACTCATGCGAATAGAATATTGCTGTATCATCCGCATAAACACCATAATTGCAGTACGAAGATTTTGGTAGATCAGAGCAAAAAATTTCAAAAAGAAGGGGTGCTATAACTGACCCTTGAGGAACTCTGGTAGGAATATTAATGAAATCATTAATATGTACACAGTAAAATCGGTTTTTTAGGAAACTTTTTATTATTTTGGATAACTGTAACGGAAAGCTATAAGTTTGAAGATTAACCCGTTGTGCCAAACGGAATCAAAGGCTTTTTCTACATCAAGCAAAATAAGACCAGTGAATTTTTTTTGTTCATTAGCTGTATTCGATGACTACTCTATGTTGAAATTTCTCACTTTAGATCAGCAAAAAGTGTTCGATGAGTTCCTTTTTCTGCTCTTAACTGCTCTTACTTGCTCTTGATCTTTGTTTTTTGAAGCTGTTATAAGTTGCTATTTTTGCTCTTTTCTGGCAATGGTGATAAAGATGTCGCGAAGTAATTATTAAGTGATGAAGAAGGTTATTATACAAAATTTATTCAAATATAGTCTAACATGTTCACTTTTGACAGTTGTTTCCTCAAACTTTCCCTTTTTTCGTTCTTTGAAAAATCGGCTCTATTCTGCGCTGAAATTATTTTCGACGAATCAGATGATCTGCTCTACTCTGCACTGAGATTTTTTCATCGAACACAGCTATTAGGCAAAATGTTATTTAGGTTTACAAATTTTAAAATTTTGTCTCTTATAACTAGTGTCCGATCGAAAATTCGGTTTTGGTTTCGATTACGGCCAGTTTGGGCCCTTTTTGTCAGTTTGTCCCGGTTTATTCTCGTCAAGACTTGACGTTTAAGTTTTGCATATTCCCGGTCGAATTGACGGTACGGTCAATTTTTTTCTTTCCCTTTTGTTACGATTCCCGCACCACCGAACACAAGACTTGATCGTCAATTCTTGACAAGTATAAACCGGGACTTTTAGTTTCGGCCATATTGAGGCAGAATAGCCAAAACTAGCCAAAACTAGCCAAAACTTTTGGTAAAAATTTTTTTCATCAGTCATTTAATTCAAATATATAAGTTTCGTTTAATAAAAATATTTACAATGCATTGTACAAAACAAAAATTATGACTTCGTCTATAATTTGATTGATTGTGTTAACGCAAAACATTTTAGTTAATTTTGTGCGTTCGATACTTTGATAATTAAACTTCCGAACGAATTCTGTGTGTGTGGAATAATGGAAAAGAAACCGAAATATTTCTATTTTTATAATACAAAGCCTTTAAAAAAAATACTTTGTTTTGTAGTTGCATACTATTTTGAGTGTGTACGGAAGATTAAAAGTATGCAATACTTTTGTAATATTGGGGGTTGGAATTAGTTTTAAAGGTTTTCTAAGAGATGGCGTAACTATCAATAGATCGCATCGGGCACACCTGTGACTATATTCATTTCAAAGCACATTGTCTAAGCTTCATTTTTTAGTATGTGTCATTCCACTGAAGTGTAAACATGTCGACTTTCGTTCCAACAAAACGCAATTTGCGGGAAGGTTTACTTTTGTGCTTCCATTTGAAGAAAAAAGCGGTTGAAGCACAACGCACGCTTACTGAGGCTTACGGGGACTATGCTCCATCGATTTCTACTTGTGAGTACTGGTTCCGTCGGTTTAAAAGTGGTGATTTTGATACGGAAGACAAAGAGCGTCCGGGCCAGCCGAAAAAGTTTGAAGATGAGGAATTGGAGGCTTTGCTCGATGAAGACCCGTGTCAAACCCTTCAAGAATTGTCAGAATCATTGGGAGTCGACTTATCAACGGTCGGCAAACGCTTGAAGGCCATGGGAATGATTCAAAAGCAAGGAAATTGGGTGCCGTACCAGTTGAAGCCGAGAGACGTTGAACGGCGATTTTGCATGTGCGAACAACTGCTTCAACGGCATAAAAGGAAGAGTTTTTTGCATCGTATTGAAAAAAATCGTGGGGACCACCCGGCCATGCATCAACATCGAGGGCCAAGCCGAATATTCATGGCGCCAAGCTTATGCTGTGTATTTGGTGGGATCAGAAGGGTGTCGTGTACTATGAGCTGCTAAAACCTAACGAAACCATCACTGGGGAACGCTACCAACAACAATTGATGCAATTGAGCCGAGCATTAAAGGTTAAACGGCCGGAATATGCCAAAAGACACGACAAAGTGGTTTTTCAACATGACAACGCACGGCCACATGTTGCAAGAACCGTCAAGGAAACGTTGGAGGCGCTGAATTGGGATGTGCTACCCCACCCGCCTTATAGCCCAGACATAGCCCCTTCCGACTACCACCTATTCAGATCGATGACGCATGGCTTGGCTGAGCAGCGCTTCACTTCTTACGAGGATACCAAAAAATGGGTCGATTCGTGGATTGCCTCAAAAGACGAATCGTTCTTCCGGCGCGGAATCCATATGCTGCCAGAAAGATGGGAAAATGTTGTAGCTAACGATGGACAATACTTTGAATAATATACATTGTACCGTTGTTTCTAAATAAATGCTCAAAAACCGAAAAAAAACCTTTAAAATTAATTCCAACCCCCAATAACAAGTAAAATAAAAAATTATCTCATTTATTATTATAGTAAACTTCAATTCATTATTACAAACTTCAATATTCGAATAATAATTTTTTATATTAAATTTTTTCTTATGTGTATGAAAGTACTTTTGTTTCCTTTTATTAAAAAAAATCTTTGGAAAAACTTACATTTTCATATTAATATCCAGTTTCGGTTTCGGCCGAATATTATAAAATGGCCGATTATTCGGTTTCGGCCTAAATTCCGATTTCGGTCGGACAATACTTATAATTTTTTCCAAGACTGTTTATACTGCTAACAAGACTAATTGGTCTATAGCTATCTAATTTGTTTTTTGGTTTACCAGGGGCCGAATTAGAGCATCCGTGATCGAGGGCTCTCATCACGTAACTTTGAAAACGACTATCGTTTGAACGATACTATTCGACGATATCATTTTTAGTTTGCTTCATATAAGTCTATCGTTATCGTCTCGTCTAACGTTGAGTTTTCTAAAATTTGAAAGCCACGGCAAAATATATACTCAGTACCAAAAATGACATTTACTTTAATGTTTAATTTGCTTTTGGATTTGTTTGCTTCAAAAGTGAAAATTTAAGCAAAAATGTAAGAATATTTAATTAGTTATTTTGATGATATCGTTTTGAAAATTTATTATTGGGCAGCGCACCTCGGTAAATGAAAATATTGCTACACTTTATTGACGAACATCCGCAGCTGGCCGACAATTACATCGCAAACACAGTGCAGAAACGACATTCTATCAATTTGCTATGAACCACCTTAACAAACTAGCACCCAAAACATTTTAAAATTATTTTTATTATTATTTCCAACCAGAAAAATAGCCAAACGATACCAAATTAGCTATCGTGCCAAGCAATCGTTTCGACGATATCATTTGACAGTTGTTTGCAATACATGAAGCAAGCAAAACGATATCGTTTAGACCATGGCGAGTAATAAGGTAGGGTAAGTAGCTGTGACAAGACCTATCGTTAATGTCAAAGTGTGTTTTAGAGATGCCAGTTTTCTTTATTAATGTTATTTCTGGGATAAAAACTTGCAAAAGGAAATTTATGAAGGGTAAATAAGATTAAATGTCTTTATTCCACGTTGTCCGACAAATTACATAACTTCTTTTTGCCATTTTTATAATATTAAAAGTTATTAAAATATATGTAACTTCACACAAAATTCTCTATGAAAACCACAAATACACGCTTATAAAACCAAGAATAAATTTGAAGTCGAAGGCTCAAGCTGGATTATAACATACAAAAATATTTCGCAGAATAAGTTCGCTTCAAGCTTGCCTAAAACAAAAAACATATACTTCCCCGTTTTGAAGTATAAGTTTAAAGGATTTCATCAGAAACGCTAAGACAAAGTATGGATTTTTCATTGGATTTTAATTTGTGATATGGTACCACTATATTTGATGATTTTGACAATAACGATAGGTCTTGTCAAAGCTACTTACCCTACCTAATTATTCTGCCATGGTTAAGACTAGGACACTCCAGAATTCTTGCCCGTGCGTCGACAGAGAGCAGGCAGTGCACTTTAACGTCTGCTGGATGAATTCGGGGGTGTAGCGGAAAGAGGAGCGGAAAATGTTGAGAGGATGAAGAGCGTAGATGTACAGAACACGTTAGAGCGAGAACATGCTGTAGTGAAAAAGCAGTGTTGCACATTCTGCATGTTTTTCCTTAAAAGGGTTTTTATAATTTGGGATAGCTACAAAAAGCGATGTTGCCTTGACGTATAATTACATCCTACAGCGCAAATTTGTTTGTTTGTTTTTGTTTAAACTTTGGGGTAAACGTACAGCCTTTAATATTCAACGTTCAAAGATAAAATATATAACAAAATATCAGTTATGTGGCGAATAATGATAAAATTGTATAACCTTTTTCGCAGGCATAATTAATATCTATCACATAGCAGGATATCAGGCAGGATATCAGGATATCAGGTAACTTAAATTGGCATTTTAAGTTTTATTATTGCGTAAAATAATAATAACAAAATAAATATTTTTTCTCAAAATTTTAACAGTCAAAATTACTAAATTTGTTTGTTTTTAATGACAAAATACATACACGATACGGTAACTGGATAATTTACACCATGGTATAATTATTTGGCAAGGTAATAGCGTAGACTGGCTTTTTTCTCACGAGCGGCGATGGGTAGTTGTCAAAATTAGCTGTTCATGCAATTAATCAAAGAAATGTGAAAAAATAAGCAATGACTTAAACATAGCTAGTCAATCGCAGCAAACTTAAAACATTCCAATAAACTTTGCGAACAAATTTAATGAATAAAAGAAAAGTTCAAAATAAGCACATAGCTAGTCAACAGCAGCAAACTACAACTCCTTTAGCTGTTTCTGACAACTTCAAATCGCCAAAAAACTGTCACGGCTACCTTGTCAAATAATTATACCATGATTTTCACAGTATCTACGATTACAGTTATAAAACGCCCGATTTTTATATCACTGAGGATGCAACATTGATTTTAGGCGGCTCTGAGCACAATGAGCGTAATTATAATTTTCGAAATGCTGGCGCTCATGCTAGGGTTACATGCAACTATTTTTTTAAGTATACATACGATATATTTTTAATTCAATATATTAATACTTCTTCTATCAAACATAATATTATGCTATTATTTATAACTAGCTGAACCCGGTGTGCTTCGCTACTCCCCTCGTTATAAAATAAAATTAAAAGTATTTATATATTTTTCACGCCATCGAATTTTCGAAATAAGTCCACCCCAGCGCCACCTACCGTGTCCATTTATACACAAATTATTTTCTTATGATCAAACAAACATACATTCTGAATTTCAGTTAAATTGGTCTATAAATTCAAATTTTCGATATAAGTCCACCCCAGCGCCACCTATCGATTTATACACAAATTATTTTCTTATGATCAAACAAACATACATTCTGAATTTCAGTTAAATTGGTCCATAAATTCAAATTTTCGATATAAGTCCACCCCAGCGTCACCTATCGGGTCCAAATATAGCCTATGTTACCCACCGTACCAAGATGAACATTACCTGAAAATTTCATCAAAATCGGCCCAGCCGTTTTGGAGTCCATACGTTACATACATACACACATCCTATTTTATATATATAGATATTACGATTTAAAATTATAAAAAACTTCTTCTTTAAATTTGACCTTTAAATTCAATTAAAGCGTTCAGTCAAAAATTTGTTTTTTGGAACCGCTAACTTGGAGAATATAATTTTAATTCTTTTCCTTGCTTCGAAACGCTATCTTTAGGCCGAAACATAATAGGCTCGAGCTGGCTGCAGCTAATGTCAAATTTTATACAACTACATAGAAATGATACGAACAGCAAATAATTGCTCAAGCCAGGTTTTTCGTCAAGTTTCGTTAGCTTGATCTGGCTGCAGCCAAAGCAATTAAAATCGCATATTCCGTGAGGAATCAGCCGTTTTTTTCTTTCAAACGAATTAAAATGAAATGAACATCAACTTATTTTCGCGATTCATTCCTGTTATCACAAATTCAACTGTACAAACTAAACAAAACTAATTAATTTACAAATTTACAAATTCAGTACGAGTATAAAGTTTAGTCAAATTGAACCTAACTTTACCCACCAAAATTGGACGTTTAAACTCTTTTTGCCTAAACAAAGTTAAAACGTCCAATTTTGGTGAGTACTGAAACTCGTACTGAAAAACTGGCCCTTAAAGACGAGCTGGATCATGTCATTTTGGTCAAATTGAGTATTTGGCAAAACTTGAGCTAGCTTTTCGTTGATTTTTGACATTAGCTACAGCCAACTCGAGCCTATTATGTTTAATCTCAAGATTTGAACAGCTCAAAATATACTGACGTTTGAGAAGTCAAAATTCTGATATCAGCTTGGGATAAATAATGCGCCTTGCCTTCACATTGTATTAAAAGCATTTCTAAAACCACAATATTATTAAACTCAATTTCATTTTACACACTAGCTGTCAGTTATAAGATATTTTTAGAACTTTTAAAAGATTTAATTTATAAAATATTTAATAATAAAAATGTGGTAGCCCTGTATACATTAATGAGCTATACTATGACTTTCGTAAAGCACACTCTCACACTCACCATCAGTGCTGCCAGTTAGATTCAGCTTTTTTTTTCGAAAATTGTGTTTCAGCTAATAGCTTATTTTTCAAGCTTTTTTCTTTTAGAGCTTAGCTATTTATAACTACTGCTTTTATTTATTAATAAAGGTCAATATTAAACTATATATGAAAATTTAAAAAAAAATTATCAAAAATACTTTTATTCAATTTAATATACATACAATTTTATCAATTTTCTTTAATTTTGTGTACATAAAATTGAATCAAGATAGTTTTTAATAATTTTTTATGCAGCAATACATTGTATTTACAAATCAATCAATATGGCTGATAAGCTGATTAATCTGATAAACTGATTAAATATAGCAATTGTGTTTGCTTTTAACTATTTTTTTTTAGCTTACAAAAAATGATTAGCTCTTTTTAGTTACTTTTGTTAGCAATTTTAGCTACAGGTTCAACATTTTTCTGGCAACACTGATCACGATATAAAAGGCGCTTTTATTACGCTCTTTCTCTTTCTCTTCGTGCATGTCCCTCGTATCTTTTACCCCCGAATTCATCAGGCATACGCTGTTGCCCGTGCTGCTTGCTACAGGCGTTTTGCCCATATGGGCGACTTTGGACACCCCTAGTTTAAACGATACATAAAATTAAAGGTTACGTGATGCTAAAGTATCGTTGAAACGATATCATCAAACGATTTTCGTCATACGTGATGAGAGCCTAGAATTAGGGATGGGAATAACTTTAGCTACTTTCCAATAATCTGGAAAATATTGAAGTTTTAAGCAAGAATTTATGATATGAGTAAGACAGTGTACAGCAACATTTGGAACTTGTTTTAGTATATTATTTATTGTATCATCTAAACCGGAAGCAGATTAACTGAATCTAAAGTTATATAGTCGTTTATTAAGGTATCTACAATTGTGGAGTCAAAGCGCGATATCACTGTGTTTTCACAGTTATCAAAAGTATTACTTCCTAGATTTGAAGATACCTTATTATTGAGAAGAATAGTATCAGCTAGAGCAATACTTTATCCTTATTACGTATTAGAGTTTAATTTTCTTGAACCAATGGTGGAATCTGAATATATTTTTTCCTTAACAATTTAGCTATATTCCAAAAGGGCTTACAGCCTTTTTTAAGAGACAACATTCCATTGCTACAATTCCAATGCTTATTTCTATGCTTTCTTATTTATTCACGAATATAAATTGTGTATCTATACATTGCATTGTAATCTGCTTGTAGGCGATATGTACTCTCTAATTTTTCTAGTTTCTAATTTTTTTTACTATGAAGGAAGGCAGTTTCATATAATTGATTTTAGGGACTATTTTTGGTATAGAATATCAGTACAGCATCCATTATCTTACTGGTAAAGAATTCAACTTGTTCATCAATTCGGTAGGAGCTGTTTATATTTATTTGATTAATAGGAACGGGAGAAATACTAACTATTAGAATTTGCCTGTACTTTTTCCAATTTATATTTCGATAATCATTAATCAAACTATTTGGGGTTAAAACATTTGCCGATAAGTTAAACTCTACCGACAAACGGTCAGAGCTGAGTTCATTTAGAACTATGGTTTGTGATATAAATCAAAAAATATGTAAATCCCGAGAATATGTTACCCCAAGCATTGGCGCGACAGCAACCCCAATCCCTGTGCCGACTGTTCAAGTCACCACAGCATATAACAATCACGTCTATACTACAAAGTTTCCGCAAATCATTTTTAATTCAAAAAATCATTCAAAATTTAGACTTCAAATAAATAAAATAAAAGAAAATAAATTAAAGGGGAAATTAAATTTTAAAAAAAAATTTTTGATAAAATAAAACCTTCACTCCTCCATCTGCAGTTTCATCACAAAATCGGTGATACCTTGTATTTCAATCGACTGCTTCCGGGCATTCATCGCGCTTATTGAGGCGATGGTCATTTGCCCGAAGGCAAGTACAACCTCGTTCTTTGGTGCAGCCCTTTGCATGCCCATTTCCTTATGGACATTGCAAGCTACGCGGAATTCTTCTTGACTGGTGTCAATATAAGTTCTGCGTCGTTTAGTGCTTCTAGTGTTCTGGTCGGTGTTTCTGCTGGTGTAGGAGCAGGAGATGGCATTATTGGAGGAGGTGACATGGGTTCCGGTGTCGTTGAACTTGAGGAATTCAGGAAATCTTCCAGAAGGTTCGATGTGCAACGTGTTCTAAAAATTACATTTTATGTTATGTAAGAAAAAATAAAAATAAACTGGCCATTTCTGCCATTGGAAGGACTTTGACCTAACTTCTTTTGATCAATAGTGAGGTTTGCCATTGTCTGCAGAGAGGTGACGACCGAACAGAAAAATTAATTCAATTGAAAAAACTTTGAGCTGGAATTAAGCCCGGGCTACCGCGGTTCTTTAGCTTAGGGGCCACGCACTCTACCCACTAGGCTACGGCCGCCACTGTTTATGTTATTTTATGCTATGCATTGCATTTTAAACTAAAACGTGTATTCACGGTCTTGGCTTTACGTGCTCCTTAAAAAAGCTTAATGCATCCAAAAACACCCAACTTTCGCTAAAAGTAGCTCCTCTGCCTGATCCATGCGCCTGCACTCCCTGGAGAACCGCTCTCTTAAGTTAGTCCATCTCCTACAGCACTGCTCCTGTGGTTAAACAAAATCTCAAAATAAGGATTTGATTTATGTTATAGTTTTTATAGGAACCTGTCGCTTCAAATTCCATTGCAATATGTGTCCACAATGCTCTTTTTTTTTTTTGTCCGGCAACCTATACCCTAAACAAAACTTAACGTAACTCACTTCGTTGCTTCTAACCAAATCAATAAGGGTATTCTCTATGTCTAGTATATGACCGTTGCACGGTATAGGAAATATATAATACGTGCACCGCCGCAACAACAAAATACAAGTAAAAGAAACCGTAAAATATTTCCTATGTATGCTACACTGATACCCATGTATACGGCGATGCTATGAAGCATAGTTTATGAAATGCAACCCTGTGTTTGTAATGAGAGAGAAGAGAATGAGAGAGCAGCCAAACAGTAGGTGAAAGTGCATCTAAAGGCTGGATTAGCCAAGCGTAAAGGCCCAGTTATAATAGACGTAACGTAATGTAGAGAAATGCCACTGCAGCAGTGTGTTCTGTCACTTACTGTTTCAATCAATACTTTTCTTATACAAGTGATTATAATAGAAGTAACGTAATGTAACGGGACGTAAAGATCCGTTGGATTTCGATTTCTACGTTACTTTACATTACGTCTGTTCAAAGAACAACTTAACATTGAGGTTAGATTCGATTATTGCGCTATTTTATATTGTTGAACTACGCTTTTTGTTGAGTTTTCGTTATTAATGTGATAGTTTTATGTATCCACAGCTATGGATGACGAAGATTTAATTGTATTTGCACAGGAACGTGCAATTATTTACGACAAACAACTGCCTGGCTACTGCCTATTATAATTGCTACAACGTTTTCTTACATTACGTCCCGTCACGATGACAGTTGACAACATTACGTTACTTTACATTACGTCTATTATAACTGGGCCTTAAGGTAACGTAGCGCGACGTTGCCAATTGTCAAGCTAAAATCTGTTTAATGATAAATGTGTACAAGTCGTTACCGAAATCGTAACGTGGCGTGACGCAGCGTAGAAGTCTGTAGAAAATAGATTTCTACGCAACGTTACGATTTTTGGTAGTTCGACAGCTGTGTTACAAGCGAAAAAATTTGTTTAACTTCACATTTTTGTAGATTTTAATACTATATAAGAAAGAATGCAATCTTTTATTGACGAGGAGAAGTAAATAAGCCTTCTAGAATAAAATGAGTGCCCTGCACTACGCCGCCTGCACTACGTTGGATTACGATTTCGGTAATCGCTTATCCTCGAGGCAACGTCGCACTACGCTACATCCCGCTGCGCCACCTCACGTTACGCTTGGGTAATCAAGCCTTAACAGTCCTATTCTGGTTGTTAGCTTAACAATAAATAGTTAAGGAGCTCTTGTTAAGCTGATTGTTATGTTATGTAAATGTTGGTATTCTTAAAAATCATTAACAACATAAAAGCTTAAAAATCGATGTGCCTATTGAAAGGAGAGATGCGCTATATAAACAGATGCTTCGAGTGCAGCTTGTGACTTTGCAAGCGCTTGAAAAATTTGCCACGGCTGCTGAAAGATTTCATTATCAACACTTAAAATAAGTAAAAAATTCTTTCATTTTTCAGTTTAATGTATTTAAACTCAATATTATATTATAATTCGTATTTTTTTATTATTTTCACAACAATTTTCTATCTAAGCACATATATTTCATTCGTTGTTAAGACACTTTCTGTTATTAACAAAATTGTAAGGAAAATAGCTTTTAAATTTGCAGCAGAATACGAAACCTTAACAAATTGTTAATATTAACTGTTGTGTATTACCAACAGAGATGAAGTACACAGTTTGATTGCTAAGCTTCAACTGTTTATTAGTTCAATAAGTAGAAGTAGATTAGGTGACATTGAATAGGAGAGAGAGTATGTTATATAATGCTAGTATGTACTTAGTAACAATAAGTGTATTTAAAGTAAGTATAAGAGATAACCTAGAATACTCATCATGCTCTCCCTTAAGAATGTCATTTAAAATGTATTTATTTTATATAATTATTAAATATTAAATATATGCAACATATGAACAATTTAATTATAGATTTTAATTCACTTAATATTAATTCAAATTTTATATTTATGTCTATTGTGTTCAAA
Organism: Dichetophora obliterata; assembly: GCA_963920525.1. NCBI lineage: Eukaryota > Metazoa > Arthropoda > Insecta > Diptera > Sciomyzidae > Dichetophora > Dichetophora obliterata. The sequence continues at coordinate 122,845,642 of OY986437.1, read as the reverse complement.
AGATAAAAATAGTTAACATAAGATTTTCTTTAACATTCTTAAACTGAAATCAACATGTTTAAGTAAAGTATTTGATTAAAGTTTTTATTTTTTATTTTTTTACTACCTTGCCATCAACTCTAGGCCTTAACTCAATTTTTGATTGTGCGACACGAATGTCTCGATCAGATATATCGGAGCCAGATGAATCATCGGTAGATGGAATGTTTGTTGCACTTTCGCTTTTTACAACTGGTTCGCTTTCAGGACTGCTTGTATATATTTCTTGCAAGTATGAATCACACTCTCCATCGCGAATTTGATTAAGATCCCTGCAAGACACTCCTAACCGAAACTTTAACACATTCACAAAAAATTTTGTATTCACTAACACAAATGCATGGTATTTTGTTATTAAAATGGCGGTACAAAATACTATTAGTTATTAAACCTATTATTTAACAGGCAGCAATTTAGTTGTACATCCCTGTTTTCTCTTATTGGTGTGGTAGACAGAGACAAATGATTTTCGTTGTGTTCTACTTGTTTTGTCTTGTTCTTTCTTATGAGAAAAATAAATTTGATGTACACACAATTTAGAAAATTTTCAAACGAACGATTTATATCATGCAACAGCACGTAAGTACTTTTAATTGTGAAATATATTAAATAAAATATTGTATAATGTAAAAACAATTATATTTTAACACTTTTCTAATGAAATAGACGAAGCTGGTGGTCGTCAAGTGCAGGTGATAGCTGCTGCTCCGAGTACTACTGGAATACCATTGACTGCAGCTCCACAACCGCAGGCTCAAGCTACACCAGCAGTCACCTCTACGGCTCAATAAAATGGAAATATTACGACCTTGCTTTTCGTTCTGCTAACTTTGGCATTCAGCAGCAAACTTTGGTGCAACAAAATACTTCGCCAACAAGTGTCTGACCACCGTGGCCATAGCCAATCCGATAGTTCTCGCCCAACAAGCAGGAGCTCCTAGCATGCTTATCACGAATACTTTTGCTGCTATTACACACAGTGTTTCCAAGTGGATTTGTTAATGGAGCTACGCAGCAAATTTCAATATGCAATTTTCAATAAAAATTCAAAAAATAAATGTGTTCATCTAGTTAAAAAATAATAGGGAATTAACCAGTCAGTTAAATGGTAGGTATAACTGGTGTACTTGGCATAACAAATAGTTAATTACTTAGTCATTTCACTGGTAGCTGCGACTGGTATTTTTGCCATATAATTAAGTTATTTAACCCACTATTTAACTAATTGCTTTAACTGGCAAGTTTGACAGATATTTTCAGTTATTTAACTTATTATATAACTGATTGGAATAACTGGCATATAAAATGTGTGAGCGAGATGACTATGCAATTTAAACTTCTGAAAAAGTATGTGCAAGAAAAGGATACAAAATCACACGTACACAAATGTTTTGGTAAGATTTTTCACATGGCCCTTAAGAAACTGATAGAAAATACTGACCGAAACTTCCGCATTGCTTTTCTTTATATAACCAGTAATATAACCGGTTGTGTTCTTGCAGGGATGTCTCTTTATTTCTCTGTTATTGTGAAATATGATACAAGTATATGATCGAGGCCCTATTTTTTTGTTGATTTTGGCTGGCATCCACATTGGTTGGTTTGGGTTTCTGTAGTCGCGTACAAAAACTTTTTGCCCTTGAGAAAAATTTTCCTCTCGTTGGCCTTTATAATTCTTTTCGCTCGCAGTGTGTCTTTTTATAATTTGAGTTTTAACAAGTGGTGGTTTCAACGAACTGAATCGGGTTTTCAATGATCGAGAGAAAAATATTTTTGCGGGGGACTCACCTCTTGTGGTATGAACTGTATTTCGATAATCAAGTAAGAATCTGTTTAAAATAATGTCAAAATTATCATGTTTCTCTTTTTCTAACATTGCTGATAATGATTTCTTTAAACTTTTTACTATAATTTCCACTTGACCGTTAGTTGCGGGATGACCAGGAGCATTTAAAATGTGATTGATGTTATTGAGTTTTAAAAATATTTTGAACTCTTTTGAAACGAATTGAGGCCCATTGTCGCTTACAAGCGTATCGACAATGCCATATCTGGAAAAAGTTTCTCTCATTTTACTGATAACAAAGTTTGTTGTAGTATTTTTAGTTTTAAAAACTTCGACCCATTTAGAAAATGAATCGATAACACTGTGCAACAACCAAAATGGGAATGGGATGAGACCAACTGCAAATGAAAGTTGACATTATCTATAACAAAACCTCCAAGGGTTTTTTTTAGTTCAGTGCGAGATTTTTTTTTACACGCATTTGATCAAAGAGTAAATAATCTGGCATTACTCAACTCTGAACGGCCATCTTTAAAAACAGTCAATCACAACTTAGCTTCTATCCAACAGAATTGCTGTATGTATAGTACTTTTGGTTAATCAAATATAGACGCTTGGGTTCGACAGTCAACAGTCCAGACATTAGAAGATTAATGAAAAATAATGATTTTGATAATTCATTGAATCCAAATCAAATAATTGCATGGAATGCAATTAAAGACGTCATAGAAAATGTTCTTGGTAAGAAACGAGAAGCAGATAGTGCAGAAAGAGTTAAACGTCTCTTGAAAGCCTTTGAGGTACTTGGTGTGAATATGTCACTAAAAGTTCATTTTCTCCATCATCATATGGATTGGTTTGAAAAACAACTTTCCACCGAATCTGATGAGCAAGGTGAACGTTTTCACCAAGTAGCTTTAACCATGGAAACTAGGTACAGAGGGAAGAGACTAGACTCTATGTTAGGAGATTTATGCTGGTGGTTAAAGAGAACAACCGATGAAGAGGATACTGACGAAGAGCAAGAACTACAAACATACAGACATTCACCACCTACTACTTCTTTTGCTAAATCAAACATGGAAATCGACAGTGATAGTGATGATGATTAAGAGGATCAACAACGAGATCCAAGCATTTTTCCCAATAAAAAACGCAATTTTTCCCATAAAAATAGAATTTTTGTAATAGTAACGTACTGAGAATAAAAAATGGTACTTCATAATATCATTAGAAATTTATTTTACCATGATGCCAACATCAAAAATTGATTTTCAACCTAAAAAAAAAGGAAGTACACCGTTTTTTCTATGAAAATCTACCAGAAATTACACCATTTGTGTGACAGCGCCATCTAGCGTGAGTTTTAGGTATAAATAAATATCAAAAATTAATTTCTCGACCCCAAAAACAGTTAGATACCACAACTTTCCACGTTACTAAAAATAAATAAAAATTATTTTATCAAATTTTCGATCACCAACTTCAAATGAGTGTAAAAAAAAATCTCGCACTGAACTAAAAAAAAAACCTTGCAGGTTTTGTTATGGATAATGTCAACTTTTATTTGCAGTTGGTCCCATCCCATTCCCATTCCGAAAGTTCGATTTTGTGTCACTGTGTAATTATAAAAAAGTAAAATTCTTTAATTGGGCCAGCAAAATCGATATGAATACGACTCCATGCCGAATCAGTGGGTCTCCATGAAATTAACGAGCTTTTTTCTGGACTCGATTGTAATTTTTGGCATGGAATGCAATGTTTAATTAAGTTTTCAATATCAGCGTTTATGCTTGGCCACCAGACATATGATCTGGCAAGTGATTTTGTTTTAACAATGCCCATATGTGAGGCATGAAGTTCATTTAAAATTAGAACTCGAAATTTTTCTGGAATGACAACTCTGTATCCCCACAAAATGCAATCGTATTCCACCGTTAATTCATTTAGTTTATTTTTGAAATTAAGGAATTTTGGATCGCTTAAATTGTTTACCGTGCCATCACGTATAGCATGCGATAATTTTGATGGAATTGGGTCTCGTCTGGTTTCCCTACCGATGTGTTTGAAATTTATATTTAAATGGTTTGATTTCTCAATAAACGATATATACGAATTTTCTATAATGTCTTGTTGAATCGTAGCTTGGGGTATGCGTGATAAGCTATCAGCGTCATTTAAGCTACCTTTTATGTACTCAATGGAGTAATTAAAACCCGACAAAATGAATGCCCACCTTTGCATTCTAGTTGCTGCCATGAGTGGTAATCCTTTATGCTCACCAAAAATTGTGATTAAAGGCTTATGATCGGTTCTTAAAATGAAATGGTTACCCAATAAATATTGGCGTAACTTTGTGACATCAAAAATAATAGCAAGAGCTTCTTTATCTAGAACACTATAGTTCTTTTCACTTCTCGAAAGAGCTCTGGATATAAATGCAAGGGGTTTAATTGAATTATTTGGAAACCTGTGTGAAAGCACACCTGCAATTGCGTTATTGCTTGCATCAGTTGATAATATCAATGGTAGATTCCGATTAAAGTGAACTAAAGTTTTTTCGGATATGATTTCCTTCTTCATGGACTCATACGCAATTTGGCAATCATTTGTCCATTTAAAAGGAACATTTTTTTGTAAGAGAGTATATAAAGGATTAATTTTATATGAGAAATTTTCAATAAATCTTGAATAATGGTTTACCATTCCCACAAATGCTCTAACTTCAGATACATCCTTAGGAACTGGTGCATTTAAAATATTCGAAATTCGATCATTTGTTTTGCTTAAACCATGTTTATCAATGGTAAAACCAAGATACGAAATTTTTTGTTGAAAGAAAACACATTTTTTTGAGTTTACTTTTAAATTGCTAGTCTTAAACTTGTTCAAAACTGCTCTCAAGTTGCTGACATGGTCATGGAAATTTTTTCCTGTGACAGTTATGTCGTCTTGATAAATAACAATATTGGGAATCCCACGCAATAGATTTTCAATTGTTTTCTGAAAGATTGCTGCCGCTGGTTTAATACCAAAAGGCATGCGTTTTACTTTTAAAGTCCCTATATGTGTACTTAACGCACATAAAAGTTGAGAACTATCATCGAGAACCAGTTGGTTGTATGCATTAGATAAATCTAGCTTCGTAAAGAGCTCACCACCCTCTAATGAAGCGAATATTTCGTCGATACGTGGTAGTGGATATTTTACATCGACAAGAAACTTATTGATAGTTGCTTTGTAGTCCCCACAAATTCTAAAAGTTCCATCTGGTTTTGGAACTGGAACAAGTGGTGTCCCCCAATCAGAATTGTCGACTAACTCTAAAATATCCTTTGAAATCAAATCACGTAATTGACTTTCGATATCCTCTTTCCATGCGATTGGTAATGGTCGTGGCTTAAAAAATACTGGTTTTGCATCATGACACATATGCAAACTTATTTCTTTACCATTGAATTTTCCTAATTGTTCGTTAAAAACATCACTGAATTCGTTTTTGAGTTGATCAATAATTATTGAGTGCTTTTCTTCATTTAAAACCAAATTTACTTGAGCCAGTTTAAAATTGAATGATCGCAAAAATGTTCTACCTAACAACGGAGGACTACTAGTGTCCGAAACAACAACAGCAATTTTTTTAGAATATGCCTCTACACGTTATAGGAGTATCAAACTCACCACATAATTTTATTCGCTTGCCATTATAATCAACGTACGGCATAGAACAAGGAGATAATTTTCCATTCTTGCACAAACTATAATATAGTGAAGCGGGAAACAATGTGCATGGGGCTCCAGTATCACAAACAATTTCCATTTTCCTACCCATAATTTCAACTGGAAGTGAATATACCTCATTCGATTCGCCCGTGTTGACACTGAAAATAGAATAGTTAAATAAATCATTAATGTTGCTTTCATTATTATTTTCAGAATAAGAAACATAATTAGTGTTTCTGTCATTATGATTTTCAGAATCGGAAACATAATTTACTGCCCGTTTTTGCTTAAATCGGCACACTGAAGCGAGATGACCTACTTTGGAACATGTATGACAAGTACTGTTCTTTTATTTACAATTTTTCGTCTCATGATTCTTCCATCCACATCGTGCGCACTTCGATTTCTTGTTGTAGCTACTTTCTTGCTTCGTGACTTTAGTTCCGTTGTTTGTAATGTTGGTTTTTGATGTGTATTTTTTTACAAAGTTGACACTGGGGTCAATTGATGAATTAATGTGATTTGGTGTAAATTTTGATTCGAGAACCATCGCTTTATTTAAAGCATAAGACAAAGAGATATTTGATTGTTCTTCGCTGATCCGGTCAAATAATTTTTCAGGCAAGCTGATCAAAAATTGATCCAATACCATTATGTCGAAATGAGTACCAAACTCACATTTAGCTGCCAATCTTTTTACTCTTGCGAACCATTGTGAAACTGTTTCATCATCAGATTTTTCTGCTTTGTGGAAAATTTTTCGTTCACGAAACACAATGGTCGGTGGAGTGTAATGGGTCGCTAAGATTTCGCACAATTCTTGAAAACTTTTTGATGCTGGAGATAACGGTGTACACAAATCATATAGAAAGCTGTATTGTGCAGCACCAATTGATTTTAATAAAATCCTTTTCTTTGAATTTTCATCAACACAGTTTATTTCACCAAAATGGTTTTCTAATTTGTCTTTCCACATAATCCAAGTTTCCTCATTTGGTTGGAATTCTGGAATATTTGTTGCTTGGAAAAATGTGCTCGATGTCATGATTGCTGGTGGCATTGTGGTGACTCAATAACTTTAAGTTGCATCACCACAATATTTTCAAATAAACAGTTATAAAAAATATATTAAAAAAATAAAAATTATAATTCAAAATTAAAAAGTTCGGCATTGTGCGTCCAAAATAGCAAAAACAGCAGCCGCAGTTACAACAGCATCAAACTTCATTGCACCGTCGCTCTGGCAAACGCCACTGCTTTTGGAAACCATAGTGAGTCCGCCAACATCTCCGGCCTTGCTACCATCGCCAACGCCTGTAGCACCTGCTCTCCCTAATATATCAACAACCTTGCCGTCCTCGAATTTCCATCATACTACTTTTGCACAACATTTGCAAAAAGTTGGCTGCATACGGAAGTCGCCTCCTACGCATACCTCCAAGGAACGCATTAGTCTCAACTCTCATGTCATGTCAGCAAGCAGCCAGACTTACAACAACAAATGAAAGTGCACCAATAAGAACTCGTGAGGATCCGTATGTTTTCACAGATACAGTGTCAACCACGCCGTCAATATTATTCAATATACAGAAATCAAGAGGAAAATTACCAGACTCGCTTAATACAACTAAATTTATACATCAAAAAATACCCGTCAACGCCACCTCCACTTCAAGTTCCTCATCAGTCGTCGCTTCCACTAGCCAAAGCCACAACAACAACAACAACAACAACAAAAACTAAACAACAAAACAACTACAGTAGCAGTAATAACAACAACATCTACAACAACAGCAGCAATAAAAGCAACAACAACAACATTTGCAGCAGCAACAACAACAACATTAACAACAACATTAGCAGCAACAACAATTTTCTTTCCACATAAAAAAATATTTTTGTATACTGTGTTAAATTTTTTTTAACAATTTATGTAAATCCTTTTTGTTTGTTACATTTTATAAAAATTTTTTCAGGTTGCCTTGTTATTCTAGTTTCTCACGAGGTACACACTTAGCTTCTTTTAACGAATATTATACAATCGGGACGTAAGAAACCAATTGTATCATATTCGTAGGCACTCCACTGCACTAGGGCAACACAAGTTAGGAAATACACTAATAGGCATACATTTTAGGAAATTATGAGTCTGTCACACACACCACCACCCGTTCCTAGGCAAACACCTATACCTTCACAAACTTCTGACCCTCTCGCTCACTTTGGCGAAGGCGACCATCGTCCCCTTATACATTTACAGACTGACTTCGTCAATCCATTTGACACTCCAATGCGGTCAGAAATTCAAGCGGCATCAGTTAAATTGCCACAATTTTGGACAACTTGTCCAGACGCATGGTTCGTCCATGCAGAAATTCAATTTCAATCAAAAGGAATTTCCACTGACAAAACAAAGTACGAATACCTAGTTACAGCTCTACCTCAAGAGGTAATCATAACGGTGCTTGACTTTATTCAAAAACCTCCGTCTTCAAATTTATATGAAGGTTTAAAAAGAACATTAATCGATAGACACACTCTGAGCGAGACTAAGAGGTTCGACAAAATTCTGTCTGGCACCGAGATGGGTGACCAAAAACCATCTCAATTCTATAGAGCACTACTCATGTTGGCCGGTACCACAGTTGATAGTGAATTAATCTCTAAAATTTGGCTACGAAAGCTCCCCAAAAGTCTCAATATAGCATTGACCGGATCTAATCACAAAGACTTAGATGAATTATTGAGATTAGCTGACAAACTGTGGGAAGTTATGTCAGAAACAGAAGTAGCTTCAGTTGGCAATGATACCCAACGCATCCTTAAATCTACTGAACTCACGATGATTACGCAATCGTTTGCCGAAACGACCTCAAAGATTCTAACAAGTTTCAACAAACTGGCAATTGAGATCCAAGAACTAAAAAACGATCGATATCGTAATAATTCACGAGAAACAAATTACCAAGGATACCCAAAACGTAGATCCTCTTCAAGAAGTAAATCACGACCTGTCAACTGGGTATGCAGATACCACTTAGATTTGGTAGGGCAGCTAGACGATGTGAACAACCATGTTCATTCAGACAAAACGACACTCAACACAACACAACACAATTCGACAAACTAGGTGACTCCATAAATAATGTGGTGACTCAATAACTTTAAGTCGCATCACCACATTAGTTGAATTCCTAACTTCCATTTTACTTATCTTCTGTTACATTGATTTTCAACTTACATTTTACTTACCTTCTCGTTGATTCTTAACATACATTGTACTTACCTATTGTTGATTATTAATTTACATCTTACTTACCTCAACTTAACATTTATATTATTCTTATGTTAATTTATTTACACTTTGTTATAAATACTTGTTATTATTGAAACATTTGTATAAATATTCATATTTGTATCAATCAGAAATTTTCATTTGAAAATTTCAGTTGAATAAAATATTTTCAAATAAACAGTTATAAAAAATATATATAAAAATAAAAGTTATAAATTAAAATTTAAAAGTTTGTTATGCACCAAAGCATTACCTTAGAATTAGTTCCCTGCAAGACACTCCTAACCGAAACTTTAACACATTCACAAAAAAATTTTGTATTCACTAACACAAATGCATGGTATTTTGTTATTAAAATGGCGGTACAAAATACTATTAGTTATTAAACCTATTATTTAACAGGCAGCAATTTAGTTGTACATCCCTGTTTTCTCTTATTGGTGTGGTAGACAGAGACAAATGATTTTCGTTGTGTTATACTTGTTTTGTCTTGTTCTTTCTTATGAGAAAAATAAATTTGATGTACACACAATTTAGAAAATTTTCAAACGAACGATTTGTATCATGCAACAGCACGTAAGTACTTTTAATCACAGATAACCAGATAGGAAACTTCGATTTTGCAGTCAAAAATCAGCTGATCTGAGATTGGTTTTGCAATTTGTGAAACTCACGTATTGTGTACGTGAGTTCACCTTTTTTCACCTCATAGCTGTCAATGTTGTTTAATGTCGGATGCTAAAAATCGAAGTTTCCTAAATTGTAAATTTTTGTGTTTATCAGTTAAATCGTTTCATTATTAAAGAAACTTGTGTGAAAAATAACAGAAAATCTAATAATTAATCATTAATAAAGAAATGGCAAACAGAAAATTGATGTGTGTGCTGTTGTTGGCTTTGGCAACTTTGCCAGCGCAGATCCTTTGTGATGCTGGTAAAAAGGAGGAAGACTGCAGTGGATCTACACTTTCTGATGAATATCTATGAGCGCCTAACAAATTATATCTTAGATGCATCGCACAATCAAACAAATGTTTTGGCGACCATCTATCAACGTAGCACTGAGATCTGTAAGAAGCGCTATGTTAAACCTACTATTGGGACGGATACCCATTTGGATCTGTTTCGTAAGTCAAAGCGTGTATTTGATCAAATGCGTCAAATGTTAGCGCTGCGCCAGATTTTTGCGTTCCGCGATAATGTTGCTCGTCTGGAAAATAAAAGTTACGGCTACGTGCCAATCATATGATGCAGATCTGAGAGTTTTCCAAGTGAAATGCAAGGTATTTAGTCATGATGCAGTGCGATACCTCCATTGGTGCGTCAGAATCTGCATACGTTGCATCAGACTGTGCTGCGTGTTCGAGAGCAGCCCTTGGTGAAGGTAGGATAGTAAAAAGACAATTTAAATATAAGTTGGTTTAACTTTGATATATTTCTTAGCCAATTCTTGCAACAGCCAAAGTCGTCAAGGGAAATTTTAAAAAGATGGAGCAAATTCAATTCATCAGTCCGTATGAACGCTACTTGGCTATGTTGCTGCCCATTGCGGACAAGGAAAAACGAGAAGAGGCTGCAAGAGGCGGAGAATAAGAAACCACAGTTGTGTGCAAATGTACCTACGCTGATGATCAAACAAGAGGTATTTTTATGAAACATTTTTATTAGTTTAAATATAATTGTGTGCTATGTACTTTACAGTTGCCCGAATCTATGAACACAGACGAAACTGATGAGCTATATAGCTTGCCAATTAAGGAGATGCTTAGGCGAAAATATGAAGATACTTGTGGCAAAGAACGGTTTATCAACAAATCAGCATTAAAAATTTTAAAATGTTTTTGAGCTTTTATTAGAAAATTATTCATAATAATGGTGATTATCTAACTATCTTATTTTTGTATAATTTTACATAAAACACAAAAGAATCATGTCTAAGTTTTCAACGAGGATTTTTGTGTATATCAGTGCATTGCTAGAGTTTGTGTACAAGACATCAAAAAATAAGATATGTTGTGAGAGTTACTTGCTCTCACCAACAAAAAAACAATTCAACAAAAGTTACTTTACAGTGAATGAATGAACCGAAAAGCCCTTAAAAAATTACTAAGTGACAAACATCGCACACCCACTTCAAAAGTGCACAACTCAAAATTTATACATATTCAGGAGGAGCAAAAAACAATTTTTTTCTTCAAGTGACTTCATACAAAACAAAAAGAGACAAAACGATTTTTTTTAATTAAAGACTAAAAATATGTGTACAAAATTAAGACAGCCAATGTAAATAGATGATCACTACAAACAGTTTTACACGAAAAGGTCGAAATTTCGAAATTTTGAGCTGTCACTTCTGAAGTGGGTGTGCGATATGTTTGTCACTTATTAATTTTTTAAGGGTTTTTTGGTTCATTCATTCACTGTAAAGTAACTTTTGTTGAATTGTTTTTTTGTTGGTGAGAGCAAGTAACTCTCACAACATATCTTATTTTTTGATGTCTTGTACACAAACTCTAGCAATGCACTGATATACACAAAAATCCTCGTTAAAATAACTTAGATATGATTCTTTTATATTTTATGTAAAATTATACAAAAAGAAAATAATTAAATACTTTCACTTTTGAAGTGGGTGTGCGATATGTGTTTATGTATCAGAGATCTGCAACGGATAGCTTTTTTGCGACTCTGAGTGTATCCGAAAAAAATAAGTATAAAAACCTACTCACCCTAAGCGCACGCAACTCGACTCATATTCTCTTCTACGAAGCTAAAATGCGGCGGCTCAAATAAATATGAGTATCCTAAGTCATGAGTCGGATCGGGAAAGATCGGGTTTTTTCGGTACATAAATACTTATGGTTGTTGTCGTCTTGCTGATACTTATCCTACTTGCCGAAATACTCATAATCGACACAAGTAGCCGAATCACTCGGCTCATCTGCCACAGATATGAAAGAGAGCGCAGTAGAGCGCAGCAGTAAATAGTGAGCGAGTTTTTTGTATTTGTTTTGTGCTATTTTTTTCTAAGCATATCTAAATGCTGAATAACAGATATGTTATTCTTGTGTTGCTTTTTGTTTTTATCTTACACAGAGAAAGCTGCGCATGAGGTAACGTTGTTGAGGCTTAAAAATAATACGCAGTTTCGATAATATCGTGTCATTCATTTTCTGCAATCAGCAATTATTATTAAATTTGCAAGGTATATTTTTTTATTTTTCTGTAACCTTAAGTTGCCAAATCACATGCGCATAATTTAAATTTAACTTCCACTGCACGTGCTTACGCACAAGAAGCAAACAGACACGTGCGCCGCACAGTGGTTGAGCCCCATACAAAAGTTGTCAATAAATAGAAGGACTCATCGTAAACCAATTAAATTTTGTGTATTATTTGGAATTTGCTTTATTAGAATACACACAAAAATATTTTTAAATCCGCCCTCAATCAAGCCTACCTCCCATACAACACAAATATTTAAAACGCCATATTTTTTTTGTCTTGAACCAATACAAGAACCATTCTGTCAGAAATCTTCAATATAAGTCTATCATTAAAAAAGTCTCTTTTGCCACTCCCACCTCCCATACGAAAATTTCTACTTCACGTGTTTTTACGTATTCCAACTTCAATGAAGCGCAGCATCTAAACTGTTTAAAATAGTGGTTTATAGTATTCCAAGATATTGTTTGTTTGCTTTTTATAAAAACGGAAAAAAATCATCAAAAAAAAGCTTATCGTTTCGTTTTTATTATAAAAAAAAGGAGTAAACCTAATGCTTTTTGCCACAAACTGGCGCTGGTTGTAAATATGATACTATCAACAGTTAAAAAAGATAATAGCATACATTTTAGCATTGTGATAAAGTGAGCACAGGTCGTGTAGCATAAAAACATGGCTTGCATACATGGAAAAAGCTGTTTGCTAAATTAGTATTGTGGTTAAGCAAAACTTGCGCTTGATTCTCAGCCACTTCAAAATTATGGTAATTTTCAGCAAAAACTAATCAAAATGTGCTATTCCAATTTATAATAACTAAGCAAATATTTGCTTGAATTAAGTTCAAATTTGCTATTCCCATTTATAATAACTTAGCAAATATTTGCTTGAATTAAGTTAAAATTTGATTTTCAGTTTATAATAACTTAGCAAAATCTTGCTTGAATTTTATCAAAATTTTTCTTTTTCCTAAATACAAATTGATTCAAGCAAATAAATTTTCTCCGTGTACGTATTCCAATTCTGTTGTTTAGAATCAAAGAATATATATTTCACTTTCAGCTGATTGAAGATGTTTGAAGAACATTCATTGACAAGGGAATTTAAATGTTTGAATAGTTTTGAAAGCATTTTATTGCGAAATTCATTAAAATGTTTCATAGTAAGATTTAAGATAATGTGAATTAATTTAACTTTATACATATCACATTACTGTTTAACTAATTCAATTTAATTGTAATTATTTAAAAATTATTATTTAATTATTTAATTATTTAAAAAAAATATTTAATATATATTAACATAGCAAATTACTAGACTGAGAAACACACTGTGGAATACTTAATTACTCTGTAAATATATACTAGTATTTCAAAAGAAGAATTATAACATTTTAAACCATTTATCGTATTTAGTAAGTAAATGCTTTCACTATTTACATTAAAACTTTAACGATTTTAAATTAAAAAAATATACCTATATATCAATATGCCGCACTTTCGTAAGAAGTGATCGTTAAATAAAAAAATGCCTAAAAGCATAGTAAAGAAAATGACTATAGAAATAAACCTTGAGACTAAACATACCTATATTTTCTTCGAAACGCATTTACCAAATGTTGTTCAAAGACGCAAAAATCTCTGTCAGTTTTTTTTTAATCGCTCAAATTAAAGTCCAATAAAAGCATTTCTTTATTTAATATATCGTCGACATCTGAAGATCATTATCTTTTTGAATTATAAAAATATTTTCTGCAAAAAAATAAATTTACGTTTTTTTGTCATATCAACTTTGCATAAGAAATTTATTGCAAAAATAAAAAAAATATTTCAAGAATGCAAAAAACTTTTTCAATAATGCTTTTTATACTTGAAAAAAACCAGAGTGCAATACGTTTTCTCAATTGTCTGTAATAACTCTTGAAAAATATCAATATTTTACGAAATTTTTTCAGCATTTTTACATCAATCCAATTTTAAGGCGTCTACACAGAAAACCTATATACAATATATATATACATATATTTCTGATAAATATTTTGGAATATTTGGAGTTAGAATATTGTTAAGCAACGCAAAGAAAAAAAAAATCACAAAAAGAGATCATCAGTTTTGATATTTATTTCCAACTCTTATCCACTGTGCGGCGGCATTTTGATTTTGTTTTATTTTTTTTTATGTCCAACAAACCAAAATCACAAGCGTTGTTATTTTTTTTCCTCCATAGAGTGCAACAATAAAATACCAAGAACGAGTTTTCGAGAAAAAAACAGAAAATGAGAGCTCACGTGGCCTGCAGACAAGTACAAACGAAAAGTGCATACGCAAAAAAAAAACTAATTAGCGCTAAGAGACGTTGGCAGAGAAGGAGCAGTACTCAAAGTACACTCAAAATACATTCGAATCGAGCGCCTTTGTAATAAACTGACTCAACGCACTCATTGAAAACGGCTCGAAGTGGATCGGATCATGCCTCTCTCGGATATGAGAATGTACTTATACCCGAAAAAATTCTAATGAGCCGAATGCCTATAAGTATTTTACACATATTATTAAGTATGGATAGAGTTGAGAACAGCACGACACTCGGGTATGATTTGAGTATCCGAATTCTGTCGGATACTCATTGCAGTTCTCTGTTATGTATATAGAAGAAATATTTTTAATCTTAGTATTTAGTATTATTGATCTAGAATCTGGACTACTCAGCATAAAAAATAAATATTATTTTGTATTTTAAAAAATATAAGTTTTTTAATCAATATATTAACAACTATCGTGTCATGTGCTGTAGCGGAGCTAAAATTTTCAATTTATCCAACGAAATATTAACAATTTTTGTATCTTTTGTTTTAGCAGAGCTGTAACCGTCCAAAGTTAGAATTTAGAAAACAACTGTTGATTAAGTGTATTTTTACATGAAAAACACATTTTAAATTTGGACGAATTAAATATTCTTATTATTAAAATTTTGAAAGAAAAATAACTCTCAATAAATCTGTAGCACAACTATATTTTAAAAAATTTTTAATAAAAATCGGACCAGTAGCTTTGCACTAACGTCGTAACTTTTAATTTTCACTTCAATTTTATATAATAGTATAGATAAACATTAAAGACCACTCCCACGAATTAAGCCTCAGCTTCGGTCTTAAGCTTGGTGATGTAGGCGGCCTTGTGCTCTGCTTAGACTTCCTTTCAGGGTTGGTAAGTTTCTTAGGGCTAATTTTTCAGTGCGAGTTTAAACTCTAGTCAAATTAAACCTAGCTTAACTCACCAAAAGTGGACGTTTAAACTCGGTTTATCTAGATATTTTAGCATTCGTTGATGTTAAATTGACTTAAAATATCATAGGTATGTGTTTCTTTTTTGCCTAAACAGAGTTCAAACGTCCAATTTTGGTGAGTTAAGCTAGGTTTAATTTGACTAGAGTTTAAACTCGTACTAACAAATTGGCCCTTAGCATTTCACCGTTTCTTGGAAACTCCTGTCCGTCTACTCCTGCTGCCTTTTGAGTAGGATCGGCACGAATTTGTTGATGAGCCTTTTTGTAAATTTCTTCAATATCATCAGCGCGGATTCCCAACTTGATGTAACGGCTGAATTGGCGTTTGAAGGCTTCTTCCTCAAGAGTGCGCATATAATCGGCAACATGTTGACCAAAGATATGTGAACGATGAACATCGGCATTGAAGCTTTTGGTCTCTGCAGAGCAGCCAGGGAAACGCTTGACGGAGTGTGGAATATTGAAACCACCATCGACAGCACCTTTCATGGCACCGAATACACGGCACCAGTAGTGGTACGTGCTAAACCGACATCCAAGTAACAACGGAATGCAGGTCCATCATCGACAGGTTCAACATTGTATTCCTCACCGGCAACTTCAGAGCAACCAGCATAAATAGAGTCTGAACCCAATTTGTTGAGCACACGACGTACCACCAAGCCAGTGCAGTAGACGGCTTCAGTTCTGGCATGATTCTGTTGATAAACAAACGAATAATGGAATTAAACAATTAAGAATACAATTTTTACAACTTACATGAAATCTATTTATTTATTTTCCTTGTTTGACACAAAACATTTTTAGTGGTGAATTTATACAAACAGTAAAGTCGAACAGTGTTGCCGCGACGAAGTTAAAAAAGTACCCTAGAAAAGGTCCCAAATGTATCCACTTTAGAAAAAAGAGCATCCACGTATCAAATTCGAAAAATAAAAAATATATTCATTTTTTTTAACACAAAAATAAAAACAAAAATTTTTCAAACAATGAAACCCAATTTTTGACGCTTTAATACCAATTGCACTAGAAAAAACGGCATATTTAACCTTTAGCTAAAATACATTTTTTCACTTATTATTCGTGGAACATATGTATTAAAGCCTTCTAATTACAAATCTGAAAAAATTAATGGTCGCTCTCATCTGGTTTAGAAGTCATATGGATCCAAAGTTGAAAAATGGGCTAAAAAAAACTTGCCATATCTTTGCTATATATAAACAAAACTAAGCAAAATGGGCATTAAAAGAAAGGTATTCCATTACCTATTCAATAATCTATTAACAATAAAATTCCATTAATTACTTTCTGAGAAATAACACTTTTTATGTTTATTTTGATGCGTGGATGTCATCTATCAACAGAGACAAAGATTAATTATGGATCATAATCATTATTTACAAATGGAATTTATTTATTTATTTCCATCTAATGACGAAAATGTAGAAAAACCAATAAAAATTTACAAATCTGTAACATATATACCAGAATTCACCGAAAATATCACCCAATCAAACATTTACAACAAAGACTTATTCCAATTAGCCATGAAAAATAACAACACCCTTGAACAACTTTACAGTAAGACAAAAAACAAAATTGACAAAAAAGACAAATACAATTTAGTATACAAAATTGGATGCAAAGGTGATGGTATACAAAAATGCGACAAAGTTTACGTTGGAACGACAAAATTAAAACTTAAAACGAGAATGTCGGCACATAAATCAGACCAAAAAATTACATTTAAACCCATCGAACAAAAAACAGCACTTGCAGCCCACTGTGCAAAAGCTCGACACATAGCAAACTTGGACGACGTGGAGATACTACAACAAGAGAGTAACTACCACAAACGAATGACTCTGGAAATGCTACACATCATTAACGTTCCGTTGGAGAAGAGGCTCAACTTCAAAGTAGACACCGAAAAATGCGCACAAACATACAGACATCTAATAACAAAATATGGACAAAAGAGAAACCTAAGAAAACATAAACAAAGCTCACAAAGTGATGAACGCCAAACAGACAACAGCTAAACTGCCGCACCTTCGTAGTTTTTAGTGAAAAAATTTTAAATGTAATTTTTATTTTATTTTATAATTTTATAAAAAAAATGTGATAATTATATGTGTTGTCATAATTATCTGTATAACTATGTGGTTATCGTTGTTAAAATGTGTTTATTTGTTTTTATACAAGTGTTGTGATTTTGTTAGTTTTTAATGCTTACATTTTTATTGTTTTTCTAGTCTCCTGATGATGAACTTCCGACGGCGGTTCGAAATATCGAGTATTTTAAAATAAAATAATTTTATAAATCAAATAATTAAAGATTTTTTCAATTATTTTGTAAAATAAATAAACGCAGACCTAAGGCCGAAACAACTTTATAAATCATTTATTTATTTTATTTATGTGACACAAAACATTTTTGATATCTCCATAGCAACCATAGCACGCTCTCGTTTTGATTTTCTTTTGTTTGACATACAGTTATCGCAGCAAAAACTGCCGCTCCTACTTTATAATAATAAGACTATGGTATATTGTAACACTCCACATAAGAAATAATTTTTTTATTTTGATAAATTTTCAAAATATGAGCCTGGACGGTGTTGGAAATTTTCACTCTTTTATTTGTAGTCAAAATAAAAACAATGATTATTAATGGTATTCACTATATCATTTAAGCCCTGCAATTTGCTAAACTTAACAAATTTGTTAAGTCCTGTCAAAATTTTATATGGGATTCAGCAAGTTAACAAGCTCAGCTCCGTGTTTTTGCTTAGCCGATACCATTTCTTAAGTTGAAAACGTCAACCTTATTGAGTGAAGTGATAAATCGTTTTTGGATTGAGTTCTAATAAGAACCATATTATTTTTGATTTGTAGCTTTAAATTCTAAAAACTGCTCCTTATTAATAAAAAAATAAAAACTTTGCTACGGGGTTGGTAGAGATGCAAAACATTTCAAAGGTTCTGAATAGCAAATGTTTAAAAAGGGTCACCGAACTGTAATATAAAAATTTAAATACATTTTTTTTACAGAGTACTGGTTACACGAGTTATTAAAACAACATATTTTGATAGTTGCAGAAGTCTGTCTTTCGATTTTGGCAATCAGTTTAGCACTTTATTGTAAAATGTCTTAGCAGGTTCATTCATATCCACAGCTGCTAACTTCAACAATTTAGCAGTTAAGCAGAACTTAACAAATTTTAATGAATACCATTATTATTAAATAATAACAGAAGGACGTGCTTTTGAAATTTAAGTTTTAAAAACAGGGTTTTTAACCGGTTTTAAGTGTAACATATACGATTTTTTTAAATAAAACTTTGCTAGCGATATCCACTGATGTTGTGAGTTAAATATTTCAGATGTTTAGGCTGAATAGCTTTTGTTTTTCTACAACACATCGCCAAAAAAAAAAATAGTTTTGAGATAAATAAGTGTTAAAACAGTAAGCATGGATATTTTTAATGTGCGCTCGATACCTTCCAAAACTGCATATAAAATTTAAAATTTCAAACTTGTTCGTTTTTTAGTAGCTATATTAGAAAAATATGCTAAGAAAATCTATTAGTCTTATCGTTTATTGCAAGTTTTGAATTACAAAAATTAAATTACATCAGAAAAAACAGCTGAGGAAAACTTAAAAGGTTTATCACAAAAATTGAAAGTTATTTGTAAAGAGGTGGATTTAATACATATTTTGATAAGAAAATATTACCCAAAAAAGTCTCAATGTCATAATTTGTCTTAACGTTTTTGTCCAATTTAAGGAACTATCAACTTTTTTATATATTTGCATAAAAAAACATATATTCATATTAAAAAAATATCTTTACAGAAGCTCAAATAAAAGTATCCATCCATTTTTAAAAGAGAAAAGTATCCAAATTGATTTGCAGCCAAACGGCAACACTGAAGTCGAAGATTTTCAACATGGCTTATTCACCACTAAAAACCAGGGAAGTTTTCCTGTGCACTTCTGATTTCTTTTTTGTTATACCTTTTATTACCCATTTTGTTCCAATAATGTAACTTTTTAAAGTATGCGGTTGCCACCTATTATAGGTGAGATTCTCTTCGATTACCAAAAACCAGGGAAGTTTTCCGGTGACAATTACGACCACAGTCAAACATTTTGCGATAGTATTGGGGCAATTTGACGTAAAATCGTACATCGTGCCATCCCTTTCTACAAGTCGCCCATCGAAGTTTCCTATCTGGTTATCTGTGCTTTTAATTGTGAAATATATTAAATAAAATATTGTATAATGTTAAAACAATTATATTTTAACACTTTTCTAATGAAATAGACGAAGCTGGTGGTCGTCAAGTGCAGGTGATGGCTGCTGCTCCGAGTACTACTGGAATACCATTGACTGCAGCTCCACAACCGCAGGCTCAAGCTACACCAGCAGTCACCTCTACGGCTCAATAAAATGGAAATATTACGACCTTGCTTTTCGTTCTGCTAACTTTGGCATTCAGCAGCAAACTTTGGTGCAACAAAATACTTCGCCAACAAGTGTCTGACCACCGTGGCCATAGCCAATACGATAGTTCTCGCCCAACAAGCAGGAGCTCCTAGCATGCTTATCACGAATACTTTTGCTGCTATTACACACAGTGTTTCCAAGTGGATTTGTTAATGGAGCTACGCAGCAAATTTCAATATGCAATTTTCAATAAAAATTCAAAAAATAAATGTGTTCATATAGTTAAAAAATAATAGGGAATTAACCAGTCAGTTAAATGGTAGGTATAACTGGTGTACTTGGCATAGCAAATAGTTAATTACTTAGTCATTTCACTGGTAGCTGCGACTGGTATTTTTGCCATATAAATAAGTTATTTAACCCACTATTTAACTAATTGCTTTAACTGGCAAGTTTGACAGATATTTTCAGTTATTTAACTTATTATATAACTGATTGGAATAACTGGCATATAAAATGTGTGAGCGAGATGACTATGCAATTTAAACTTCTGAAAAAGTATGTGCAAGAAAAGGATACAAAATCACACGTACACAAATGTTTTGGTAAGATTTTTCACATGGCCCTTAAGAAACTGATAGAAAATACTGACCGAAACTTCCGCATTGCTTTTCTTTATATAACCAGTAATATAACCGGTTGTGTTCTTGCAGGGTTGGTGCGCCTGCAGGAGAATCTGTTTCCATTTTTTTTTTTATTTAAGAAAATTAGAAAAATATTCTAACTTTAGCACTTAGTTTAACTACTGTAATAATATTACAATTTTCGTTTTTCAATATTTTAATTTTTATTCGGCTAAAAAATAGCGGAATTATTTTTGTTGTAGAACTCAATTTTAGTACAATATTGTAGCGGTTCTTTTATTAGAGGAAAAAAAAATCCACTTTTCTCCACGTCGCCAAATATGTTGTGTATTACCAACAGAGATGAAGTACACAGTTTGATTGCTTAGCTTCAACTGTTTATTAGTTCAATAAGTAGAAGTAGATTAGGTGACATTGAATAGGAGAGAGAGTATGTTATATTATGCTAGTATGTACTTAGTAACAATAAGTGTATTTAAAGTAAGTATAAGAGATAACCTAGAATACTCATCATTAACTATTCTGTTAATGTGGTGAGCGTAGTTAAGCTGCCAGAATAGGGATGTAAGTATAGAGTTCTTTGAGCTGTTGATTTTGCTATGCTTCGCTTGTACAATACATGGCAAAATTTCTGACAAGGTAGTAGCTTTTTTCTCACGAGCGGCGATAGGTAGTTGTCAAAATTAACTGTTCATGCAATTAACCCTAACACTGGTACTATTTACATATGTAAATATTTCACTTTTAAAATGGCTACAAATTTTATGTTTTGTGCACGATTTGAATATAATTTACATTCAGTGGCTAATTTTGTTTATTTAAACAAATTTAAAAATGGCGCCCTCGATACATTGGATATTTAAGTATACGATTGTTACAATCCGTGCTCTCATGCAATTATGCTAGACATAGAGAATACCCCTAATAAGTTTTTCATCGTCTATCATTCTGAAACATATTTCGGTTATATTAGTTATTATTAAAAATTCAATTAAATTAAAAAAACTTACATTTCACTTCAATAATTCAATAGTTACAAAAACCTCAAAATTTAAAATAATAGGTTTGTTCACTCACAAAAAATTGTTACAAATTGTTACAAACTATTACAAGTTTTTCCTGGTAAAGCGTTCACATACTCAAAAAACTTGCAACGAGAGAGTACAACGAAAGCGTAAAAAAGTGAAAGAGAAAAAAGCAGCTAAAAGTTTCTGCTAGTGAAATTTTTACCTGCAAAAATTTGCAGCTACCGAAAAAAATTGATTTTAAAAAAAAACAAGCTATCTATTTAAATGAGTGGAAAAATATGCATTTCTGATGGTTTTCTTTTGTCATATTTGTTTGAAGATGCTTTAAGTTCGATTTAAAATGGCTTAGTATTTTTTTAAATAACTTTATAATTTGGAAAGAAAAACAAATTCATACAATTTTTTAGGTTGCAAATAAGCTGTCAAGTCGGTCGATCAGCTGTGCTTTTGCAAGTTTCTACTAGTTCTCTGTTCACGTACTATTTCTGCTATTTTTCTCTTTGGAACATTTCTTTTTTTAATCTCTCATTGCAAGTTTTAACAAGTAAAGGCCCAACCAAAATAGCCGATTTGCTACGTGACGTGTAAAAACGGAATTGTTCGGTTGAATACATTTTAATGTAGTTACCCAAAATGAGCAAACGTAACTGAACGAACCTAAATGAATCAGTTTGACATTAATATGTATTATTCCGTAAGAACCAAACTGCTAGCGTAATAGCCGATACACATTGACTACAACAGTCGTCCACCGACAAAACGAAAACTAGCCGTCAGAGAGAAATGTCGCAGCATTCTCGACGACTTGATTATTATGAACGCAACAGCGACAATCCGTATTTCATACAAAACATAAACAAACTCTGCTATGTTCGCTCTTGTCGTCTATCAAATTAGAAATAGATTTATGTACTGAACACATTGACGACGACTGCAACAGTGCGAAACAACATGAAGAAAAAAACAACAATCTGGAAAAATCATTAGATTGTTTCATTCACGTATACACAAACACTTATATTGCTCTGTTGTCGCACGTCAAATTAGGAAAAAATTCTAAACCGACGACAGCGACTTTGTTGCAACCACTCATTGTCGTTGCAACATTTTCACCACATTCACCTCCATAAGAAAAGCATGTAAAAATAATTTGACATTTGACGCACTGTTGCTGTCGTTGTCAATGTGTTCAGTGCATGAAGTCTGCGGCAGTAACAATTGTGGTCGTGTTCTCTCTTTGTCGTGCCGTCTTCAAAAAATATATCTTCATAAGAAAACATGCGTTCTATTTTTTGACAATTGTCGTTCGTCGCTAGTCGCAGGCAATGTGTACAACGAGTATTTATCTATATAGATAGATATGTACTCGTTATCTATATAGATATATACTCGTTGTACACATTGCCTGCGACTAGCGATGAACGATAATTGTCAAAAAATAGAACGCATGTTTTCTTATCAAGATATATTTTTTGAAGACGGCACGACAAAGAGAGAACACATATCTATATAGATATATACTCGTTGCACAAACACAAAAACATTCAAACAGGGCAGCAATCGATTATGTAGTAAAGAAAGGTGTAAGCTATTTTTCGTTTTTTAGATTTATGTTTACTAAAGACCACTTTACATTATCCTACTGTGTGTTAACACATGTCAAAATTTTCATGTGTGATAGGCCCAAAATACGCTGTAGTACTCAGTCTGCGTGAAACCGGGTTTCTTAGGCAAGGGAGGTGAGGCAGACCACGTGAGGTGCACGAAATTGCACTCATACCTTGAACACATTGACGACGACAGCAACAGTGCGTCAAATGTCAAATTATTTTTACATGCTTTTCTTATGGAGGTGAAAGTGGTGAAAATGTTGTAACGACAATAGGGGCCCTCAAACAATACTACATGACGGACGTACATAAAGTAACGGGACTTTTTTCGTTGCCCTCACACACATCGCACATGACGGATAGACTTTGGATAGACTTCATTATTTTTTAGCTGCCGAAGAGTTAACATCAATTAA
Organism: Dichetophora obliterata; assembly: GCA_963920525.1. Classification (NCBI taxonomy): domain Eukaryota; kingdom Metazoa; phylum Arthropoda; class Insecta; order Diptera; family Sciomyzidae; genus Dichetophora; species Dichetophora obliterata. The sequence goes on along the minus strand of OY986437.1, from coordinate 122,822,141 downwards.
AAATATTAATATTAATTGTTTTGAACATTTATTTTTTATGTTTTTTGCTTTAAATATTCTAAACCATCACAATTTTAGGTAAAGATAAAAAAATTCGCGTCAAAATATAACATTTCTTACGTTCGGCAGTTTTGCCGCGAGATGTGCTCTCTCTGAAAATTTTCAACAAATGGCAAAATGTACTAAATGGGATTGCCGCGCACGCAAACGGAACTACATGTCGGACGTACTGAGCAAAAAGTCAAAATTTTTCAACTTCCATCGGACATGTCCATCCGCCTTGATTTCTTGCACACGAACGATACTACATAAGTGATGACTTGACAGGTCGGATGGACATGTAGTATCGTTTGAGGGCCCCTAATGAGTGATTGCAACAAAGTCGCTGTCGTTGGCAGAGATAAAGAGATAGGAAACTCACATTTTGTGACGTCAAAACATATGTTTTTTCCGTTTTTCTGTACTTTGGTGAAACTCGTTTATTGTGTACGTGAGTTCACCTCAGATCAGTGTTGCCGCGACGATTCTAAAAAAAGTATCCATGAAAAGGTCAAAAATGTATCCACTTCAGAAAAAGTATCCACATATTAAAGTACTAAAACCCAATTTTTTAAGCTTTAATAATAATTCTATTTATTTAATTTTAAGACTAACAAATAGCCTTGTTAAAATGTAATAGTAAGAAACAAAGCATGTACAATGTACATATGTAAAATAATAAATAATAATATTAAGAACTTGTGCTTGAATATTTTAAATATTTTTAGGATTTGTTTTTTTAAAAGCTAAAATAATGAACAACGATATTTAAACTTTAAAGGTATTGCAATACTCATAAAAAATTTTGGATTATGTTCAAAATGGTGTTCAATTAGAGCCTTTCGAAGAAAGAGCTTCGGCGCTGTTGTTGATATTTACTCTTTTATTAATCTTAAAAATTAAAACCAAAAATATAATTAATTACTATGAGTCCTGGCCATAGCAGGACTAGAAAAAATAAAAATTTAAAATTGGCAGAATGACTCGCTTTTGAAATTTAAGTTCTAAAAACAGGGTTTCTTACTGGTTATTCAGTGTAAAATATACGATTTTTTAAAATTTTGATAGCGAAAGCCACTAATGTGAATAACATATTGGTATTTCAGATGATTCGGCAGAAAATCTTCTGTTTTCGGTACAACACATTGCCGAAAAAAATAGTTTTGAAATAAATGAGTGCAAAGAGAGTAAGTATATATATTTCTGATGTGCGCTTGATACCTGCTAAAACGACCGTGGAAGCGGAAATAGCGTCAGTATCCTTACAAAAATTTAACAGTTAATTCTCAAAAACTATACTTTTGAAAGATTAAGAAGAAAAAGAAGATACCAGTTTTAGACAACCGCCGCCTGCCTTAAAAAGGAGCACATGTACATTTCAGTACTTCATTCAGTATGTTATATTTTGTGTTATTTTCATATTTTTTATAAATTATGTTTTTTACATGAATCTTAAAGTTTTGATATTTATACAAATATCATAGTAGCTGTTAATTTGCGATTAATAAAAAATTAGATTATATTATTATATTTTAAAAATAATTATTATCATAATGTAATCCTTGAGGAAGATGCTTATGATAAGTAATTGATTACGATTACAAATAATCAAAAAATAATAACGACTACTTGGAATTACGAAAATAATCAAAAAGAATTAAATGTAATCAAGAAAAAATAGTCTGACTACTTTTAGAAATTATTTTTGATTCTGTTTGAGGTCGACTCGCATCGTTTCAACGGTGAGGTTGTGAAGTGCAACCAGTCATTTTTAACTGAAATCGCTTATACGCTGATACGGCTTTTTCAGTTAACACATTTATACGAATAACAGTTACACGGAAACTTAATCAGTTTTATTATCAAAATTGTTTTGAGCTACAGTATGAACTTTGGGTTCATGGTTCCTTCTCTGTTACCGCTGCTAATGCTATACATAATAAAAAAAAGAATCAAACATAATTTCTCAAAGTACTCTGATTATTTTTCTTGATTACTTTTAATTCTTATTGATTATTTTTGACATCTAAAGTAATCGTAATTATTTTGCGACTTTTATAATTATATTATGATTATAAACAGAAAAGAATTGTACTTAATCAATTATTTTACAATTTTAAAAAAATAATCGAATTGCTAATAAATACGATTAGTAATAATTATTTAACAGCTATGATACAAAATAATATATAAATACATAAAAAAGTAATTTAATAGCTTATTCAGTTAAGTGTAATATAAATAAAATGGGTTGATATTGCCCTTTATTTATATTAAATTTAAAAATTATTCGTTTTTAAGTATTTTGCAAAACAATATACCTTTACTTATTAAAAAAGAATCTACTAGTCGTATCGTTTATAGTGAGACTTAAATTAGAAAAACTTCATTCAGCAACAGCTGTGCTTTAAGGCAGACTTATTATATTTATCATAAAATTGTAAAGTTCTTCGTAAAGAGGTTGCGTTAATGCATTTTTTGATAAATAAAAAATTACTGTCCAAAAATGTCTCAATTTCATAATTTTTCTTAAAGTTTTTGTTAAAGAAATGCCTCCTTTTTTATATTTTTGCAAATAAAAACATATATTCACATATGAGTGTGGCGTAGAGTGCGTGGCCCCTAAGCTAAAGAACCGTGGTAGCCCGGGTTCAATTCCAGCTCAGACAGAAAGTTTTTTCAATGGAATTAATTTTTCTGTTCGGTCGTCACCTCTCTGCAGACAATGGCAAACCTCAGAGAGTAAAAATTGACATATAAAGATTCTTGAGAACATAAGCCGTTCGGAGTCGGCATAAAACACGTAGGTCCAGTTCTCGATCATTTGTGATCAAACATTTAATAACACGCACAACACAATTGATCAATAGAAGCTAGGTCAAAGTCCTTTTAAGGGCTGAAATGGCCAGTTTTTTTTATTTTTTTTTTTATTCATATATGAGTATGAAAAAAGTATCCATAAATTTTTCCTAACGGCAACACTGCTTGGACTTATTCCTATGGTGTAATTATATTAAGATAATTTCACCATGATGTTTCAGGGATGCTTTCCATTGCATTTCCGAAGTCTTTTTTGGTATACCTTTTGTTACCCATTTTGTTCCAATAATATGCAGTTTTACAGTTTGCGGACCTCAAACGTAACTGGTGAAATTCTTCAATCTACCATAAACCAGGGTTGTTTTCCGTTGATTTTACGACCACTTATAAATGTTTTGTGCTAGTATTAGAGCCAATTTAACGTAAAATCGAACATAGTGCTATCCCTCTCCAACGGAGTTTCCCATCTTTTTATCTCTGGTCGTCGGTTTAGAATTTTTTCCTAATTTGACGTGCGACAACAGAGCAATATAAGTGTTTGTGTATACGTGAATGAAACAATCTAATGATACTTCCAGATTGTTGTTTCTTTCTACATGTTGTTTCGCACTGTTGCAGTCGTCGTCAATGTGTTCAGTACATCACAGAAAAAGCTGTACTGACGATGGACTGACACGCACACATAAGCTTAGGAATCATATTTTATTTAAGGGATGCCTACACCAATACAATCAAACACAGTTCATGTACACAAAACAAAACTGGTTTCACGCAGGCTGACCAGTACAGTGTGTTTTTGAATAACTGACTGCTCACGCAGACAGCACTTCAGTGTATTTTGGGCCATAGAATGTGAGAGTGTGTAAACAACGGAAAGCAATGTGTGTTCGAGTCTGTTTTGATTTTTTTGGCATGTCATACCACATTTTATTTTTTAGTTTGTTTCTAATTTCATCACATTCTATCCCACCAGAGATGCATTTTACCATAAACTTGCTTACAATTCATTATTAAAGTGAAAAAATTTTAAACTCGTCATGTATTTTCAAATGGAATAACAGAAGGAAGCAGTTTTATAGCTTATTGAACTTCGTAGAGGCTTTAAATGCATTAACAACCGATTCATTACTCAAATTTTCACGTTTAAGTATAGTGTAAAGTATAAAAATGTGGTGCGACTCTGTGAGATAGTCTAAAAGCGAAAAATTAATTTCTTTATAAAAAAATTAAAAATGACAGCATGAAATTCAATAATACTTTCTATCTCACATATCGTAACACACAGTAGGACAATGTAAAGCGGCTTTAAGTAATTCTTATATAGCACCATTATACAATATGGTGCATTACCGATTTTTTTACAGAGAAAAACATTAGTAAAAAAAAAAACTACTTTTAATGATTTTTTAATAATTCATTTCAAAAAACTTTTTCTTATAAACTTTTTCATTGATATTAAAATAATACAAAATCTAAACAACTAAAATCCATAACAAATTAAACAAATTAAATTCCTTTAAAAGAAATAGTTTTATGTTGTGTTTCCGAATTTTCGGCTTTTCATTAGTTTTTTTTTATCTAAAAGTATCTAATTATAGCTTCCAACCTTAGGGCGCCAATCCATTTTAACTTTATGTCAAGTTTATAAAGAAATCTGTAAAAAATATGTAAATATTAAAGCTTATCCTCATACAAAAAAAAAAATGCCCTCTTATATGCCACCCTAATACCTTGAACACATTGACGACGACAGCAACAGTGCGTCAAATGTCAAATTATTTTTACATGCTTTTCTTATGGAGGTGAAAGTGGTGAAAATGTTGTAACGACAATGAGTGATTGCAACAAAGTCGCTGTCGTCGGTTTAGAATTTTTCCTAATTTGACGTGCGACAACAGAGCAATATAAGTGTTTGTGTATACGTGAATGAAACAATCTAATGATACTTCCAGATTGTTGTTTCTTTCTTCATGTTGTTTCGCACTGTTGCAGTCGTCGTCAATGTGTTCAGTACATAAAGAATGAATGCGCTCATGATACCTTGATCACATTGACGACGACAGCAACAGTGCGTCAAATGTCAAATTATTTTTACATGCTTTTCTTATGGAGGTGAAAGTGGTGAAAATGTTGTAACGACAATGAGTGATTGCAACAAAGTCGCTGTCGTCGGTTTAGAATTTTTTCTTATTTGACGTGCGACAACAGCGCAATGCAAATGTTTGTGTATACGTGAATGAAACAATCTAATGATACTTCCAGATTGTTGTTTCTTTCTTCATGTTGCTTCGCACTGTTGCAGTCGTCGTCAATGTGTTCAGTACATGAAGCAGAACTTGTGTTTTGACAGAAGCTTTAGCTCTCAAATGGCGGGAAACAATTTTTTGTGCCATTTGTTTTGCTCGCAAGGGCTTATGTCAACAAATTACGCTCTATCTCGCTTCCTCAATTGACGAAAAATCCTTCTGCACACACTATACGTGAGAGAAGAGCACGATTTTCTTATCTTTTATTTCTATGGGGATGACGGCTATCGACAACGAGCAGTCGTTCGAATATGGGTTTCTGACTATCCTACATGTAAGATGGACATGTAAGACGGCAGAGTAACGGTGAACCCAGTTGGACAGCTCTAACGCATTCACAAACACATTGAAACAGAATTTGGTTTTCACCAATACATTCATATGTTCTGATGTTATGATAAATAAGGAAAGTTATAAATGTTTGTATATCTTGCTCTTTTACGGCCAAAAATATACTGAACTAGCAAAAAAAAAACAAACCTAACAAAATAAGCAGTGCAATCGAGAGGAAGTATACAAATAATATAATTTAAATCAAATTAAAAAAATTTGTATTTTCACAAAACCAAGCAGATTCCCGGGAAACATATTTGGTTAACTGAATAATCAACATAAAACTGGATTTCAACTTTAAACATTTTTAAGCAATTTTCAAGCTGCTGTGTCTCTAGTGCCATTTTTCTGTTTATATAAAAACACATGTATTTTATAAAAATTGTGTGTGATGATACATATATTAATTTCTAAGTCATAATCTAAAGGTATATTGTTTATTGAAAAATTGAAGAAATTAATTTACAAATTGGCGTTCGTTATTTGGAAATAAAATGTCGCAGTTTTAATCTCTTGAGAAGGGGGTGGTCATGATAACGGCATGGGGGGAGAAGAGTGCACAGCTGAATTTGTTATTGGTGTGAGCAGTTCAGCTTAACCTTTTTTATGGCTAAAACATGTGTGGTATAAAGCCATATCTCTATGCCATATATATGGCATATTTTGCTGTTAGGTAAAATTAGGTAAATGCTGTTATTATGAAGTTTACTTCTCTAAAGTTTAATAAAGTCCTTCCAAAAAACAGTATACGAGCCACCTGCAATTTTTGTATATTCAACTCTGCACTATGTTTACGTTTTTCTTTATATGTTTACTCCATGACGTTTTTTTTAGAATGAGAAAATGTATGAAGTTGGATGAGCGTGCGTTCGCACATCCTACATGTAGGATGGGCCAGCACAAAAAATCAAAACTTTTTAATTTTCATCCAACATTTAGAACGGGCTGCAGTATTAGCTTTCGCACATCCAACATGTCCAGCCGACCTGCCAAATCCGTCCTACATGTAGAATAGTCCGAAACCCCCTAATGAAAACACACGAAACTTTACTCGTTAGCTAATTTGTGATCGAAAACATTTAAAATTAAATTGGTTTTTGCAAAAACGGTTTCAAAAGAGATAAAATGCAAGAATATTTTTTGTATAAAATCTATAATGGAATATAAGTGAATTTTTATCAGTTTGTAGGACTAATGTAAGCAAAAAAAAATGGATTGCAAAAAGGAATGATGTAGGAATTTATAATGGATCATACTAACCTTCTGCGAACTGCAGCCAAAGGAAAGCCACATCGCACAGACTTAGCAACTTGCCAAAAAATTAAATGCCGCAGGACCACCTATCAAGGATGCAAAATTATGGCGGAAGGTACATTTGTAACGATTTCTACTTTTTTGTATTTCAGATTTTCTTAATCATATGTATATAGGTATTTGCTGATTAAAAACACAACATTAAGAAGATATCTTTTAACAAGTCCTCAAAAAACAAACTGGAGGAGGTCCATATGAGGAGAAGCTGTTGACTGTTACAGAATGCCATTTTATTGACGCTACCGGAATGGATGCTGCCGTAGAACTTTCTGTGGAATCTTTCGATAACGTGGCGCATACCAAAATAACGATTGCCGAGCTGGAAACGGCGGGTGAACCTTACTCGGTAGCAAAAACTTTAAGGCAAATTATGACCAGTGGTGGCGAAGACAGTGACAACTCTTCCGATTTGCGTGATTCGCCGAAAGAACCTCCCAAACAAATTAAAAAGAAAGTGCAAAAAGATGCTCGAAAGAGAGCTTGCCAAAAACCAACAGAAAAAGTTTACTTTTGAAGACAAACATTGAGGCGTTCGAGGGTTTACAGGCTACAATAATATGTAAGTTAAATAAACTCATTGAGTTAAAGGAGCGATCGCTCCAAATAAAAGAAGAGGAGCACGTAGCTAATATGGCTGCTAAAAAAGTTGAGCTAGAAATTATGAAACTTAAGCTTTATATTATGAAACATAAATAATTTGTTTTCAAGCTTTTTATTTAATATTTTATATTTAGTATTTTTTTTAAGTTTATTTTTTTTAGTTATAAGTTACTATAAAATAACAATGAACTAAGTAATAATATTAATAATGAAATGTGATATAATGGGCCTTTCCGCAATCTTTCCGCGCTGAAATTTAATTATCTATTGTTGATTCTGTATTATAAAACTGCATTACCTACTTTGTTATTTCTTTGTTCCACAACTTTAAATTGCATTGTTGATTCCGCAGCATTGATAGTTAACTGTGTTTTCATTCCTGTCAACGACGCGTTCCGACGAGTAAAAGTCAGTCGACTTAAGACCGTAGAGCAGACAAATTCTGTGTTTTTTTAAATCGAGACTTGAAATTTATTAACATGAGTTTATTTCTTTGAACATTGATTTCTTTATTTTCTTTGAAGTTAATTTACTTTTATTTAATAAACTGAATCATATGCGGATAATTTTCCGGTCAAAATAATTGTTTGAATTCTCAATCGGATATCTTGACACATTAGAAGTGGGATAAAGGACGCATTCCAACGAAAAACAACGACGCTTACGCCGGCAGCAACGTTAAGCTGCACGTGGCAACGAATTCAATAACGTACCAACCAACCAGGGTACAGTCATTACCACCGGGAAAGGGAAAAAAGAGCTTTACGAATAATAACAAAATAAAACAGCGAACAACAGTAACGAATCGCAACGAAAGAAAGAATACAGAAAAAACTCTACGAGCACGAAATAGCAAAGGAGGAGAACGAAATCAGAAACAACGGCGCTAGTAATGCAAGCGCAACGAACAAAAACGCAGCAAGCAACGGAAACAATAAAAACGGCTGTTACTGAACGTTTATTTAAAAAAGGGGAAAAAAACAACAAGGGTTACAACAAGATAAAAGTCTTTATAAAAAAAGTTAGCAAAGTCATAATAGAAAATTTAAATCATTTTTATAACAATAAAGATACGAATTAATATGACGAATGGCAAAGGAAAAGAAGCTAGAAGCAGAAGGCACTATGAAGCTTAGCACACTTAGACTGGTACAAATGAATTGTTTGTTAAGGGAGTATAATGTGCACGTAACAGGCAACAAAGATACGAAACTTGTCAAATTAATTGAAACGCTAGGCACCGACGAAATTAACGCAGAGCAAGTAGAGGTAACGGAACCGTGGCAGCAGCAGATGCAAGAGCTGAGATATGTGATCAGCTTTAGTGGATCAGGTAGCACGAATGGCAGCGAACCAAGGAGCACCAGCATCAACGAATCATGACGATACCTGGTTTCACGGTTTTGGCACGCCGTAGCACGGTCCAATGACTCTTCCAACGATGCGGTCAACACCAGATTCCGCACAGGTGCGTTCTCTTAACGATGTGCACAATATAATTGGCGTTCTTCCGGATTTTGATCCCCTTAAAAGGGCACCAACATCAGTGCAGTTTTTGAGTAAAATCCAGCAGCTTTAACAACTTTATGCGTGGAGTGACGAAACTGTACTGTTTGCAGTGCAGCACAAGCTACGAGGTGTCGCGAAAGAGTGGTTAGATGCGCAGCCAGTTTTTCAGGCATGGTCAGAATTTGTGGTCAAATTAAAAAGGGACTTTCCAAGCTCAACAAGTGCAGCAGATATCTACCGCAGCGGAAAAGGTGAGCGAAATAAGCAGCGAATACTATTACGCCATGTTAACTATGGGCCGTCGAGGTGAGTTAGATGAAATTTTAATGAACTCATTCATAATTAATGGAATTAACGACTCCACTCTTACACGCACCTTACTCACGATGAACTTGCAAACATGCAACAATTTGCTGAGATCAATAGAGAATTTGCCACCTACTTTTTCAAATCCACGATTTGTAAGCTCCCCACGCAACGACCCGCCTGAACGCAAGGAAGAAATTCAATCAACGGCGACCGAAAGGCTTGGTCCTAAGTGATTTAACTGCAACGAGCTGGGACACATAGCAGTTAAATTTCCACATCCGCAGCGAATATTGCGATGCTCTCTTTGTTCCAAGACTGGATACGAAGGAAAGGACTGCAGGTCAGCTAAAAAGACCACAGTAGTACAAGTGGTAGACAGTGTCGCCCAAGTTCTGCAATGCGTTGCTCCAACACCATCGGTCATGAAGGATGTGTGCATAGGTGATCGTACGCTAAGTGCTTTTGTGGACACTGGCAGCGACTATTCGCTTATAAACGAGTCATCAACGCCAATAAGCAACCAACGCATAAAATGCTACAAGCGACTCAAAGGTTTTGGAGGCTTAATAGTCGAATCGCTAGAATTGGTACACACCGAGATGGAAATGGATGGTCGTCGCATGAACGTAAAATTGCCCATCATACCAGACGAATTTCTTCACCAGGATATCCTTCTAGGCCGAGGCATATTGTGTCGCGAAAATCAACAGGTAGTCATTGAAGACGGCATGTTAAAAATTCAACATGACGTGCTGGCGCAGTTTAAAATAAACGATAAATTAAACGGAAAAGACCAAAACAGTATAAAATTTGTGCTTATGAATTATATTGACTGTTTTTCAGAAAATATCGAGCGCCTGGGTTGTTGTGGTACCACTCAAATGGAGATAGAGGTCACGATCGACAACCCAATCGTCGGAAAAAAGTATCAGGTACCAGAGATCTGCAACGGATAGCTTTTTTGCGACTTTGAGTATATCCGAAAAAAAAGTACGAAAACCTACTCACCCTTGGCGCACGCTACTCGACGCATATTATCTTCTACGAAGCTAGAATGCGGCGGCTCAAATAAATATGAGTATCCTAAGTCATGAGTCGGATCGGGAAAGATCGGGTTTTTCGGTTCATAAATACTTATGGTTGTAGTACTGGATACTTATCCTACTTTCCGAAATACTCATAATCGACACAAGCAGCCGAATCACTTGGCTCACCTGCCACAAATATGAAACAGGGCGCAGTAGAGCGCAGCAGTAAAAAGTGAGCAAGTTTTTTGTATTTGTTTTGTGTTTTTTCCTGAGCATTTAGATACATACCAACAGATGCGTTCTTCTTGTGTTGCTTTTTGTTTTTATCAGCTTTTTGGCTTTTTTTTTTTTGTACACAGTGAAAGCTGCGCATGAGGTAAAGTTGTTGAGGCTTAAAAAAATACGCAGTTTCGATAGTATCGTAACCCTGCAAGACACTCCTAACCGAAACTGCAACACATTCACAAAAAAATTTTTGTATTCACTAACACATTTGCATGGTATTTTGTTATTAAAATGGCGGTACAAAATGCTATTAGTTATTAAACCTATTATTTAACAGGCAGCAATTCAGTTGTACATCCCTGTTTTCTCTTATTGGTATGGTAGACAGAGACAAATGATTTTCTTTGTATTCTACTTGTCTTTGTCTTGTTCTTTCTTATGAGAAAAATAAATTTGATGTAGACACAATTTAGAACATTTTCAAACGAACGATTTATATCGTGTAACAGCACGTAAGTACTTTTAATTGTGAAATATATTAAATAAAATATTACATATTGTAATAATTATTATATTTTAAGACTTTTTTAGTTAAATAAACGAAGCTGGTGGTCGTCAAGTGCAGGTGATAACTGCTGCTCTGAGTGCTACTGGCATGCCATTGACTGCAGCTCCACAACCGCAGGCTCAAGTATACCAGCAGTCACCTCTACGGCTCAATAAAATGGAAATATTACGACGACTTGCATTGCGTACTGCTAACTTTGGCATTCAGCAGCTAACAACAAAATACTTCGCTAACAAGTGTTTGACCACCGTGGCCATGGTCAATCCGATAGTTCTCGCCCAACAAGCAGGAACTGCTAGCATGCCGATCACGAATACTTTTGCTGCTATTACACACAGTGTTTCGAAGTGGATTTGTTATTGGAGCTATGCATCAATTTTCGATATGCAATTTTCAATCAAAATTAAAAAAATAAATTTGTTCATATAGTTAAAAAAATAATAGGATATTAACCAGGCATTTAAATGGTAGATATAACTGGTGTACTTGGTATACCACATAATTAATTACTTAGTCATTTCACTGGTAGCTGCGACTGGTATTTTTGCCATATAAATAAGTTATTTAACCCACTATTTACCTAATTGCTTTAACTGGCAAGTTTGACAGATATTTTCAGTTATTTAACTTATTATTTAACTGATTGGAATAACAGGCATATAAAATGTGTAAGCGAGATGACTATGCAATTTAAACTTCTGAAAAAGTATGTGCAAGAAAAGGATACAAACTCACACGTACACAAATGTTTTGGTAAGATTTTTCACATGGCCCTTAAGAGACTGATAGAAAATACTGACCGAAACTTCCGTATTACTTCTCTTTATATTACCAGTAATATAACCGGTTGTGTTCTTGCAGGGAAGTGTAGGCGTAGAATTTTTTGTTTGATATGTTTGCCCTATAGGAACAAACTACCCAATAGGATCAAACTATCCTATAGGAACAAACTAACTTGTTGTTAAAAACAAGTAATTCAAAAACTAATTTAAAAACGCATAGTCGGAAAAGTGCGAAATATTAGGGGAGAACCTAAGGTGAATTTTGTTTTTATTTAAACAACCGTTTGAATAATTTTTCAAACAATACGTCCTGAATAAAATGCTTTTTTGTTTTATTTTTCTTATTCGACTTAAGAATATTTAATACTTTAAAGTTGAAACCAATTATGAACTAACATAAAATCAACTAATTTTCAAGTAGTTGAAAATATATGCAGACACAGGTCAATTGACTTATTTAGCGGACATCGCCATACAAAATATGTGAGTACGCTTTATTGAAAAAAGTCATAATTTTAACCAGTTGACAGTTGTGGTCACTTTGAAAGAGAGCACATTCAGCCATAACAAAAGAAAACAAAAAAATAACAAAAAAAGTGGTCACTCTGAAAGAGAGCACATTCAGCCATAACACTACCTTGTCCTAGTTTTACCATGTGCCTTACTATCTTGCAGTTGTCAAAATCCACTGTCTATGAATTTTCGTTGACAGTAGCCAGACAGTAGGCAGTCATTGAATCAAATGTGAGTGAGTTAGTATATTTATAACAACAAAAACAATACAAGCAGTTACTGATGATAGAAGAATTATTCGTGACACGATTCGTTTCAAGAAACAACACTATGTTGCGTTCATGATTTCAACACAGCCTAAAACAACAAACATAATAACGTCATCAGCAAGTGAAGCATTAATACATGGCTTTGTTATAGAAAAATTTTAATTTTTTTCTATGATTTTGCTATCTAGTGACTTAATTTAAGAAGTGACAAAAGTTGGATATTCGTTTCGTTAACTTTATAACTGATATTTTGGCATATATTTTATGTTTGTACGATGAATATTAAAGGCTGTAGTTATACCTCAGAGTTTGAAAATGACCCCCATATAATCAGCGCTCTAAAACCTAATTCTACGTTCAAATCCAGTAAAAACATCGTTTAATTTGTAATTTAGTATATTTTTTATAAAAAATGTATAAATATAATAAGTTTATAAATTAATAATTTCATTTCATTTATTCATTCTGACGCAACTTATTTAAAAAAATAACATAATCACAGACTTCATGTTTTAATTATAAGGTCCCTTCGCCAAATAAGGCCCAAGCCTTAATAAGGCCCGATTTCTAATACGCACATTTATTGCATTCCCTGCAAAATGATTTTTCGCACGTTTTAACATGTTTATATCTGCATCACGATGCAAAAAAATTACTTCGATTGCGCATCGAAGTCACTTCATTGTGAAGTGACTGACAGTCAAACGAAGTCAGCGGTAGCGTCAAGAACGTGGTTGATGTAATATTGTGCTCGCAGTAAAAGTCCGTTATTCTGCGAATTAACTACTGCCTATGTCCAGCTTTGAATTAAAAATCAAGAGAGGTATTTAACGAAAACAAAAACGTTAATTGATCAAATCTAACTGTGGTGTATTCCGAGAAAAACTTGATTAATGAAATGATATTGAGAGCGCCTAAAAAGGCCCAACAAATTTTTTCTTTCCGGCTTTCTTTTTCCGATCTCCCCACCTAAATCTACCAGGCAGAAAAAACTACCAGAAAGAAAGCCCTCCACTATAAAGGCCAGCGAATTACTAAAATTCTCTTTAAAAAAGCCAGAGTAACTTTATTTTTAAATTTAATTTTCAAAATAAGCTTTTGGCAATAAAAGTATTTTTTCGAAAAAGTTTTTATAAAAAAAAGCTATGAATATCATTTATGTTTAGTATTAATGTAAACAAACACTTGTAATAACAATATGTGTTCTTATTTTATAATTTTCTGATTGTTTTGTTATGTTTCTTAAACCGTTATAGATTGGGCCTTATTTAGACATGGTGGTTCTAATTTGGCAAAAATCAGACCTTTTTATAACCTTCTGAGCTGGATATATTTTTACTTTTTCATGCTTTATTTTTATGTTTTTGAAAAAAGAATTGCATAAACAAAAATACAAAATTGCAAAAATAACTTTAAAAAAACCCGTTTCTCTTATCTGGTAAAAACCGTTAGGTTGGCCTTATTTGGGTAACTTACCTTATGTATTATTTAAATTAAGAAAAAATTAAAATTGCTGTATTTTTCATACAAAAAAATCCAATTTTTTTTAACAAAAAAAAATAATGACTTATTTATCAAGAATTTACTTTTCTTAATTTTTATAATTCTAAAAATAACACAATCACAGACTTCATGTTTAGAATATTTAAATATATGTATTAATTAATATAAGAAAAAGATCAAAAATGCAGCTTTTTAATAACTTTTTCAAACTTTTTTGAAAATAAAACCTTTTTCAAACAAAACAAGAAAAACTAATAATAATTTATTTTACAGAAAAACTTAATCACTAAATTCATAGTTGTTTATTCAAATATTGTATAAAAATGTTTATAAGACATAAAAAGGACACTTAATAAAATACTGAAAAAAAAATTATGTACATTTAAGTTTGTTATACTTTATAAAATACTTCAGAGTTTCAAAGTATTAAAATGAAATGAATGAAACACAAAATCCAGATTTGATCCAGATAAAATAAATATTGGTTATTGTTTTCATTTATTTATATTTATTGTACACTGAATTTAGAAATAAAATGCTGTCAACTGTTTTTGGAGCTAAGCGATTTCTCTTTTCAGTTATAATATTTCCTGCTAATGAAAAAATTTGCTCGCTGGCAGGAATGCAATTAATGCGAAATGCTAATTTTGACAATTTCGGATAGTCAGTAATATGTTTCTCCCGCCATTGCAATACATCAAAATTGTCTTCGATTTTACTCTTTCTTTGGAGTAACGCTCTACTTCTTCTCTATTTCTTGGTAATATCATAGTAGATTGCAATACTAACTCTGGAAAGAAAAAATTTATCTCTTTTGGTTTTGAGGTAGAAGTTAATGGAGTTAGTGTTAATGGAGATAATGAAACAGAAAAGGGGGTAATAGGAGTTGAAGAAGTTAAATATTGTGTTAAAGTTGTATGGATTAAGCTGGAGTTCATGGAGAAATTAGAATTCGATGTGCTGTTTGGGTTTGGCGTTGCAATTAAAGAGTTTTCAATTTGAGTCGATTGAATTGAAGATGGAGAAACTAGAGCAATCGAATTTAGGTCTGATGAAATTGGTGATGTTGAAAATGACTCTGCAGGAAAATTTTCTCCTTTTAGAAGTTCGTCTACACAATAGTTATTAATTTCACATAGATCATTTCCTTGCATATGGTTTGCAGGCGGATATAAAAAAAGGCAGCCTTGTGAATTATATTAAGATTTGGTATCCACTTTTCCTCCAGTTCTTTCAAAATGTTTGATTTTAAAATCGAAATTGTTAGAATATCTTTTTGATTACCATCACATATACTCCTTATTCGATTTAAAGATGGTATCACGAAACATATCGAAGGATAACTACAACCTTGCAATTTCTTTGAAATTGTCTCAAAATCTGCGCAGAGTTCCACAAGGGATTGAAGAACGGATATATTTATGTTTACCAATCTTTCTGTTTCGCAGCTATCAGTAAGAACCTCAACTAATTTTAACCAATTATCGGAAATAGATTTAAACATAACTAGCTGTGAGTTCCAACGAGTAGGGCAGTGGCTCTTTAGAGAAGTTTCAAGCAAATGTTGAAGATTTGCCTTTTTTAAATATTTTACAAGTTTTTTACACGAATAAATCAATTCATTGAGCTCTCTTGTTGACTCAAATGCAGAATCTAAAATATTTGACAGCAAATGATTTGATCAATTCAAACGCCTTATATTTTTCAGTGCACTCTTAATATTAGATCCTCTATCTGTAACAAAATTATTATTTTATCTAGGCTGCTTACACCAAACTCAGCAAATAAGTTTAAAAGCTTTTCGTAAATATTTGTCCCAGTGGATCGCATAAAATCCATAGATTTTATTCCTAAAATAATATCTGTAAGCCGATAGTTTCTGTGATAATGTAATGTTGCACACAAGAAATTCCTTCTGACATAGTTGTTAGTCCACAGATCAATGGTAACGGAAGCTTCATCATTATAAATATTATGTTGGAGTTGTGATTTTATTGCAATTTTTTTTTCAACCGCCAATGTTTTGATTCGACGGGAAATCGTTGTTGAGTCCGGAAGCAAATTATTAATATCAACGTTTTCACCATACTTTACCCCAATTTCAATAAAAAACGTAGCCATTTTTTAAATCCTGTACCTTCTATTGCAGAAAAAGGCCGGCAGTCCTCTACTGTCCATTCCGAACATACTTTCAGTGCGTTATTTTTATCATCCTGGCGTACCTCCTTGAGACGGACTTCCTGTGCAATTGCTTTGAATCATTTGTGGCGATTAAGATTTAATGAACTTTTGCCATCGTATTTGAACAAATTTTTACAAAATCTGCAACACACAATGCCTTCTAAAATGGACCCATCTTCTTTCTCTATCTCCGCAAATAAGGTCCAAATGGAACTCTTGCCTTTCCTTTTTTGCGTTAGTTTGAACAAAAAATGAAGGTTTCATTAGCAATTTGTTCATTAATTTCTTGCGTATTCATTTTCTGCAATCAGCAATTATTATTAAATTTGCAAAATATTTTTTTATTTTTCTGTCACCTTAAGTTGCCAAATCACATGCGTATATGAAATTAAACTTCTATTGTAATTGTTTCAGACAAGAAGCAAACAGTCACTGGCGCCGGCTTTAATTTTTTTTTTTGTTTATGCCTAACAAACCGAAATCACAAGCGTTGTTGTTGTTTTCTTCTCACTAAAGTGCGACAATAAAATACCAACGAGTTTTTGAGAAAAAACAAACAAAAAATTAAAGCTGACATGGCCTGCAGACAAATGCTTACGAAAAGTGCATACGCAAACAAATAACCAGCAGCCGCGATCTATTGAGTTTTCGAGAAAAACAAACAAAAAATGAGAGCTGACGTTGCCTGCAGACAAGTATTTACGAAAATTGCAAAAAAAACATGCAAACAAATAACCAGCAGCCACGATCTATTGTGCGTTGAAAACAATTACAAAACACTGAAATTTTCAAATAAAAAAAAATTTAAATAAGGCAATCCAAAAATTAGTTTGCATTTTTAATATAATTTTATTTCAATAAAAGCCTTACCTTTTACTAATTAACGCTAAGAGACGTTGGCAGAGAAGGAGCAGTACTCAGAGTAAACTCAAAATACATTCGGATCGAGCGCCTACTCAACGCACTCATTGAAAACGGCTCGAAGTGGTTCGGATCACGCCGCTCTCGGATATGAGAATGTACTTATACCCGAAAAAATGCTGATGAGCCGAATGCCTATAAGTATTTTACACATTAAGTATGGATAGAGTTGAGAACAGCACGACACTCGGGTATGACTTGAGTATCCGAATTCTGTCGGATACTCGTTGCAGTTCTCTGTCAGGAGAACCCTTCGCTCAACGAGAAACATTATCGGGCATCATTTGGATCATAAGATCATTCGTCCAAGTACGTCACCTTATGCGGCATCGGTGGTTCGGTGCGGCATGCGTAGACTATCGCGCACTGAATGCAGTCACAGTGAAAAAACAATTCCCAATGCCGATTGTTGAGGAAAACCTGGCTCAACTCTCTGGAAAGAAGTTTTTAACCACATTGGACATGACCAGTGGATACTATCAGATACCGCTTAAAGAAGAGAGCAAGCAGAATAATGAGTTCCTGACGCAAGACGGACTGTTTGAGCTTAACGTTATGCCTTTCGGGTTGGTAGATGCACCGATGTAATTCCAGGAAATGGTGACGCAGCTTATACAAACTGTGGAACATAGACAGAACATCATCAGCTACGTGGATGAAAAAATCATCGCGACGGAAACAACGGAATTGGGAATTATGGTGATGAATGAACTCCTGGGCACAATTAAAGGAGCCAATCTCACACTACGACCGTCGAAATGTGACTTCATGATGACAACGGTGGACTTTCTGGGCCACATTATAAGCGCTGATGGAATCCAGCCTGGAAAAGAGAAAACGAAATATATCAGCGAATTTCCAGTGTCAGCCAACGTAACGGATGTACGTAAGTTTTTAGGTGTGACTAGTTTCTTCAGGAAATTTGTGCAAGATTACGGACGCATCGCCCAGCCACTCACTACGCTTTTAAAAAAGGATGTTACTTTCCAGTGGAATTCGCCACAAATCGATGCCTTTGAAAAACTGAAGACAGCATTGACAAGCCAGCCAATTTTAGCGTTGTTTGACTGCAGAAAACCACATGAAGTGCACACTGATTCTAGTGCCATAGGAGTATCAGGGGTACTAATGCAGCTTGAAGAAGGTAATATGTAACCAGTGTTCTATTACAGCCGACAATGCAGCGAAGCTGAAAGCCGATATGCCAGCCACGAATTGGAGGTGCTAGCCATCGTGGAAACGTTAGATAGATTTCGAGTTTATCTATGGGGAACGTCATATACAGTGGTTACCGAAATTTTAAAAATATTTAATTACGATGACGATTGGATTTACACGATGCAAATTCAAGACAGCAAATTACGAAATATTGTTGCCATCCTAAAGGGAAGTACAAATGAAGACCAAGCTACAACAAAACAGATTAAAAGCGACTATGTCAATCAGAAAAGCGAACAGTCAATCCAAGCTGGTAGTACCACAGAACATAAGGTGGCGAATTCTGAAATCGTGTCACGACGATGCTGGACATTTCAGCGTAGATAAGACCATTGATCGCGTACAGAAATTCTGGTTCCCGAGGATTCGACGATACGTTAAATCATATTTAGAAGCATGTCCAGAATGTTGCTTAAACAAGGTGAAAAACCAGATGGCCAAATGCACATAATGGATGTGCTACCGATACCGTTTCGAGCTGTTAACATTGACCATCTCGGTCCATTTACGAAGAGTAAGAAGGGTAATTCATATTTAATCGTTTTAGTTTGTTCTTTCAGTAAGTTTACCATACTGAGAGCCGTGCGAAATGCAAAAACTACTCCGGTGATAACAATGCTGCAGGATGTCATGTCACTTTTTGGCCAACCGTTACAACTTACGTCCGATAGAGGAACGGCCTTCACCTCGAAAGAATTCGAAACGTTTATGAACAAGCATGGTGTTCACCACGTTAAGACTGCCGTTCGAACCCCTCGGGCAAATAGCTAAGCGGGTGAACAAAACCGTTGTAAGTGCACTTAAAGTTTCTGCACCACAAAATAACGAATGGGACACTACGTTGCCGCGGATCCAGTGGACTATCAACACGCAGCGTGATGCAACAACGAAGTTTTCGCCGAACGACCTCGTCTTTAATTTCAACCCACGAAACGTCAGCCAAAACCGAATTATTCAAGCTCTTCACGACGAAAGGATCAACGGTTACCATGATACAAGCAGAAGCAGCTGAAAATATTGCCGAAGCCCGACGCAAATGAAAAATCCGATACGACGCTAAGCACAGTGTACCACGTTAATATGAGGGTGATCTGGAGGTAATTGACCACGTTCCACAAGCAACTGGAGAGTCCCACAAACTGGATCCAGTGTACAAGGAACCAAATATGGTGACAAAAGTTCTGAACTTCGATCGCTATATAGTTGAGGACCTGCCGGACAAGCAACGCACACAGCGACACTACAGCAAATTACTTTCAAGCGACCATTTAAGGCCATGGTGTAATTCAGACCCAAATATAGATTAGACCGACCAAGAAAATCCGGATTCGTCAGGAGGCGATGAGGTTCAGGAACGGCCGAGCTGTCGACGCGTACCCGACGAGTAAAAGTCAGTCGACGTGAGACCGTGGAGCAGACAAGTTCTGTTTTTTTTTTAAATCGAGACTCCAAATTTATTAACACGAGTTTATTTCTTTGAACATTCATTTCTTTATTTTCTTTGAAGTTAATTTGATTTTACTTAATAAACTGAATCATATGCGGATAATTTTCCGCTCAAAATAATTGTTTGAATTCTCAATCGGATATCTTGACCGTTATAATTTATTTTGCGGAAAGCAAGTCTGTAAATTTTCGTATAGAACAAAAATTTAAGTTTTGCGACATGATTTGCAAATGTATATAAAATAACTTATAAATTGATTCATTTAAGGAATAAGAAGCAAAAGTACACCAACAAAAACCAACTAGAGGTACCGGTTGAAATGATGAAAAAAAATACTGACATTGCACAGGGATTCAGTCAAAGGGCTCCAGTAGAATTGATCGAATTCTGGGAAAACCTAGCAATGAGATTAAATGCATGTGGGCCTCCTCAAAAAGATCCAACAGGATGGAAGAAGGCAATGTTACTTTGTGTGTTGCAATAAACATTAAATAATTTTTCGATTTTAGGTTTGGACAGATTTCAAATGCGGTGTAAAACAGAAAATATGTAAAAACAAGCAGCAGCTCAGATGAACTGGTGGTAGCCCTTTAAAAAAAGTTCCACTAAGTTCCATAGAAGAGGATGTAAGCAACATACTCAACTTCAACATCTCAATTGGTGGCATCCCAACTATTAATAGTTTTGGAAACCGCAACTCAATAATTAATGCTGATTGTGTTGAAATCGGAGAATAAATTATTGAAGAGATAATTGAATTTGATCTGGAACAGCCAGCAGAATGCATTCAAGAGGCAGCATGCGTAGATCAAAGCTCTGATCAAAATTGTTATGTTGCTGCTTGCAGCTCTAAGTCGTCACACCCCAAGAGAACGCGAGATAACCATCAAAATGAGCTCTTAAAAGAGCAGATCTCCGTGCAGAAAAGTCTAGCAGCAAAGGTAACTAAAACTTTGGAAGAAATAAGAAACCAAAATGAAGACAACTACAAAACTATTAGGGATATAATGAGGAATTTATCAAAAATAAGTGAAAGTAAAATAAAGCACAAATATTCTGCAAAAACAGTTGGAAAAACATAAAAAACACAACTTAGAAATAAAAGCAATAATGATAGACAAACTCAAATTAAAAAAGACTTCTAGAGTTAGAATTACAAATTTTAAATAGTCCTTAAATAATTTGTTTTGTATGTTCCTCTATTTACCGATGAATCCTTTTTACTTTAATTTTGAAAATTATTTTTATTTAATAAATTGCTTTGGTTAGTCAAAATAAACCAACAAATATTAAAATAAATTGCAATAAAAAATATTAAAAATACTCTAAAATTCTATTTCTTATTTCATTCGCTTCATCAGCAGCGAAATCACTAATAAAACTATTATCACTGTCGTCTTCTCCGTATGATGGTATTGAAATATCTTCATCAGTCACATTATAATGTAATCGTATATTGTGGAGAGCACAACATAAATTTATTATTCTAGCTGCTTTAACTGGATCATATTGCAGCCCTCGCTCCGATATAAGACACCTAAAGACGGTTTTTAGAACACCAATAATGCGCTCGACGACTATTGTTCCCTTTGCGTGTACAGTATTAAATCTACGCTTTCTTTCACAAGCAATTGACTTTTTGAATGGTGTCAGAAACTAAGGCTGTAAAGGATATTCCCTATCACCTAAAAAAAGTTATTAACCTGATTATTATTGAAAACGTGGTGTTCAAATTTTACCTAAAATCATTGATTGCGCTCCATTTCTATATTTTAATGCAAAATAATGTTTTGCATCCTTCATCTCCCATATATGGGAATCATGGCAACTTCCAGGTAATTGCGCAGATACGTATCCAATTTTAAGCATATGGTCGCATATCTAAAAGAAGTTAATTTTAAAAAAAGATAAATACATAATAAAGTAAAAATACTTAATCATAATATTAATACTGTAATATCCCTTTCTGTTGAAAAAAGGGTCTTTGTCGCTTTTTGGTGCTTTTATTTTCACGTAAGTACCATCAACACCCATTGTGATTCCAGTCATACCACATCTTTGGAAGAACGCTGTATTCGCATTATGTTCTTCATCTCTGTCCATATGTTATGATATCCACATAGGACAAATGCGTCCTTCCAGAGAATCTAGATATTCCGAAAGAATTCACGAAAATATAGACTGCGCCACATTAACATTAAAGTCCTTTCCGATTCCGTGTTGAGAGCTGTCTTTTTTTTAACCATGCCCGAGCCCGGATTCAAACCAGGGACCTCTGGGTTGAGAGTTCAGTGCACTCTCCACTAGACTACAAAGGCCGACAAAAATCTTAACAAGCAGCAAGCTTATCTTTGGCGGTGAGTGCACCGTCTTTTTTGTTGGACAATGCTACTTTCCAACTCGCTTAAGCCGTATTTAAAAACATCCTTGTTAAGCCTAAAATTTAGTTGAAAACTGAAATATTTCAATAAATTTTATTATTAACAGAACAAAGAGTACAAATCATGAGGCAATACTTACTCCTTGTTGGTAATTTCCATAATATTCTTTGCATTGCACCTTAGGCCTCTTCTTTCTAGCCTCAAAATAGTCCAATGGTGTCCATTTCAAAAATTAATTTAATTGTTTTCCCAACCGACCAAAATGACAGCTTAGTGGTGCATAAATTTTCGAGTCTAGTATGTAGTGTCAAGAAATATCGAGATTATACATCAATACTTAACTAGAAAAAGTAAACATTTTTATATCAATTAAAAAGTGCCGTTTCGCAGCACATGTCAAAATCATCGGAAATTCAGTTCATTCCGCAGGAATCAACAATGAAAATAATTTTGTCGATCGAAATGTTTTCCGCAGCGGAATTCATTCCGCGCTGAATCAACAATGAGCCCCATTACAAAGTCAAAGTAATGAATTAAAATGTGACATTAAAGTTATATATAAAATGTTTTTAATTTATGTTTACTAATGACAACATATGTGGTCTCTAATTTTTTGTCCAATTCTTGTCAGATGAGTTTAGTTTCTTAAATCCACTTCTGGGACCTCTGTTTCAGGAACGTTACATGCGGTGTACAATGGAACTTTAAATTTGATGCATACATTATGCAATGCAGCACAAACATTCCCAAACTGTGCAATTTTCTCCGGCCTGTATCGGCTTCTTTTGTCGTTTATTAAAATTTTCCAGCGACCCTTCAAAATTACAATTGTTCTTTCGACAATGCTTAGTACTTTAGAGTGAACTTCATTAAAGTTGGCTTCACCTGAACCTTCCGTAGGGCTTCTGTATGGTGTTATACACCATGGTTCGAGGGGATATCTAGTCGCCTGGAAATTTTTAAATATACATATTTATTTGAAAACTTTTATAATATTCAATGCTTTTGATGAAATCTAAGTGTTGTTTAATTTGCCTGATTTAAGACATGCTTTAATACCCAAATAATAGCCAAACATTTTTTAAAATATTGCTAAATTTAATAAACAGATAGCTCAAATTTGGTAATCACAATCACACATCTGTAAAAAATAACACTTTAGATTTAGAAAAAAAGGTTATATGTTTGATTTGTTATAATTTAGACAAAAACTTACAATCATTGAATTGAGACTGTGGAACCCTTTCCTGTTAAAGAACATATGTTCGTTATTAGTAGGCCGTTGAAGTCCAAAGTGGGTGCCATCAATACATACAATAACTAAAGAAATTGGAAGAAAACTATTTAATAAAAATTAAAGTTTCCAAATACTCAGGGGAGTTATGGAAACCTACAATTGCCAGAATCGGTTTTGAAATTGACTCATATTTCATTTTGGTGTCATAGAAACCGATTATCGATTAAGAAACACAAAACCAATTTCGAAAATTAAACCAGTTTCTAAATCGATAATCGGTTAACATGACGCCAAAATAAAATCTGTGTCAATTTCAAAACCGATTCTGACAACTGTCGGTTTCCATAACACCCCTGACTACCTCCTTGAATCTTATATTTTTCCATAAATGCCTTCATAACTTGCCTTTTCACAACTTGGCTTCAATCTCCTTAGTATTTCCAACGATTTTGCAAACTAAGCTTTGGGGCACAGAAACCAAATAGTCGTTGCCAACATTGTGTTGGAAGCTTCCACTGGCCAGAAGCGAGAGTTTTGCTGCTAACTGAAGCATTTGTGTCACTGCTGTAGACAGATTACCATCGAAATTAATCTCAGACAGCACATAATTAAATGCTTCTTTAGACAGCCTTAAACGCTTTTTAAATCAGGAGCAAATAACAATAAATAATTTGTTTAATATGTAAATTTTGTCAATTTTCCTATGCCGATGCTTGTAGTGATAAAGGATTGCTTTTATCCCGAAGTTGTCTTCTTATGTGAATGTCTTGGTTTTTCTCCTCCGACTCCGAAGAAGTAAAATAAAAAAGGACTGGATTCATATTCAGCCCTATCATGAATAATTTTTCACGCGGAATCGAAAAAGGGAGTTTTCATTTTTAAGATAAAGCTCAAGAACATTTTGAAAATTTTTGATGCAAATTTGTTGATAAACTGTTGATGAACAAATTCGCATTAAAAATTTCCAAACTTTTCTTGAGCTTTATCTTAAAAATTAAAACTCCTTTTTTTCGATTCCGCAAGAAAAATTATTCATGATAGGGCCGATTCAATTGCTTAACTTATTAATGAGCACTTTTTTAAACAACACAATTGCTTTAAATACAAATTTTTTCCATTGCTTGTGACGTGTCTTTGAAATTTAATCTATTACAATGCATAAGAACGCAATCGAAAGTCGATAAATTTCTGCATAAATTTTTCGTTTCGAATCGAGTGCGGCGATCCAGGAACTCGTTTCGTCACGTAATTTTATTCGATACGATTGTTCACTTGATCACTACTGCCGCGATTCGGCGTCTATTCAGTAGGCAATTGAGAAGTAGATAGAGCCTTCGACGAACGATTCCGCTCTATAAATCACTCATCATGCCCGTCCTGTGGCCGAATTACAGCATCCGTGATCGGGCAAAATTACGAAGGGCACGACGAGACAAGTGCCTGCCAGTCTTGTACAATTTTGCTCGATCACGGATGCTGTAATTCGGCCCGATTTCTATGGACCAATCTGCTTGTTGTGGTTTGCACTGGTGTAAGCATGTTCCATGCAAAAACGAGTAATCTTCATTGACCCAAAATAGCTGTTATTTTACAATTTTCAGATGAAAAAGGCATAAAGAAAAAGTGGCCTTAAGACTTTTTTAAATATACCATTATTATCTTAGTGGCAGCAGCTTTGCGAATATTATATGCCTTTTAAATGTTTGGCTGTTACTAAAAAAATTAAAATTAACTGTTATTTTTTGCCTTTTATTTTTTCGGGCAAAAATAACTGTTACTTTTGACTTTGATTTTTTAGGTAAAAAATAACAGTTATTTTGTGCCTTTTATTTTTTCGGTCAAAAATATCAGGCAATTTGTATTTTTTCAAAGAACGAATAAAAAACTTTAAAAACTAAAAAGTTTTATAGCTGAAAATGTGCGCGTTGATAAGACGATAAAAATTGCATACAACTTTTTTTTGCCGTTCAAGTGGCCTTTATAAAAATTCAAATTGCCTGATATTTCTGACCGAAAAAATAAAAGGCACAAAATAACTGTTATTTTTGATCAAAAAAAAAATAAAAGTCAAAAGTAACAGTTATTTTTGCCCGAAAAAATAAAAGGCATTAAATGGCAAGTATTTTTGTCGGAGAAAATAAAAGTTAAATAATAACTGTTAATATCTGACTTTTTGATAAAACCATAAAGGGTACGGTCCCTGGTAATCTTTGTATTTTTTAAATTTAAACTATATAATAAAATTGGAAATGTATTAGATACCCCAGTTAATAAATTTTATTTATAATTTTTATTTTTATTTAACTTATATTAAAATATATTAGGTTACTTCTGTGTACTTAATTTGATATTTCACCTTTTTACAACAATATGGGTTGTATTGTTGACTTTGTATAATACATATATTTAAAAGTTATTATTATTATTTTCTTGTATTACTTGTATTAATGTGTATAAATCATAATTATTATGCATTCAACTTCATATGCATATGTAAATGTGTATATTTTAGTTTATTGTACAATTTGAAGCATCAATATATTTCTTGATGAAGAAATGTTTAACAAACATTTACTAGCTTTATAAAAATATTTTTTGACTGTTAAAAACGTATCTTTTTTTCGGACTTAAAACTTACTAAAAAAAATTTTACTTGATTCGTATCGTTGCTTTGTTTTAACTTAATTCTTTGATGCTGTTTTCAAAATTTTTGAGTCAATTTAAGTCGTGATTTTAATATTTCTCAAAGCAACATGTTTAGACCTGTCAAGGAAAGTGGATAACAGCATTTATTTAAAGGACCATCACTTCGAAGTTATGTAATTATTAATTAAAAATATTTTCCTGGCAACATCTTAGGAGCATAAAAAGGACGAAAAACTGTCAGATATTGAAGATAAAAGATTGTTGAAATGGAGTGTATAATTTATTCTTTAGTATCCAGCATTCTTTACTAGCCAAAAATAGTTTAATTAGGGAAATCAGGGAAAACGTGCGTCGCGATCTTTAATAGAAAGACGTATATGCAAAGTAAAATCGACTCGGAATAAAATATGACAACAATATTTTTTTTAACTCATTAAACATTTTAAAAGTTTTGCATATATCTGACCAAAGTTGGTAATTCTTACAAAGCCTGATACTCCGTTTAAGTATTAATTGATTTATCGAAATCTGCATCAAAGAATTATATTTCACAAATTTTATACCATTTTAAATTTGAAGTGATTTTCCATTTTGCGCACTTTAAAAAGTGTATTCGGAATCGTTTTAAATGAAAAAATAAAATTAAAATACTAAGATTTTAAAATATTCATCATATTATTATCAAAGTATTCATCAATTAAATAAATATAGCTTTTTACACAAGGATAATTATCAACTTCTGGTATAAAAGAACGAACCTACTTAAATATTTGTTTCTCTTCCGCCATCAATAGCATAAATTAAAACGAAATTTAATGTTTTAAAGTTTACAGGTTGTATTTTTAGATGCGACCAACACATCAAACATTTACACTAAGCCTAGATTTAAAAATATTCAATAAAACGTTATTAACTTAAGCTCTACATAATATGAGCCAATATTAACCTAAGCTACCGAAATTATTTACAAAACATATTTAAATAAAACAATTACGCATCTCTTATATATCAACAGAATAAAAGAAAACAAATGATTAATGTAAACATTACTGCATATTGAAAATCTATTACGTCCTAATATATATCGGCTAATATTGAATAATACCGATCATATTTATGTTTATGGCTGACGTTTTATTCAATAGCCTGACTCTCCTGCGGTATATTGATTTCGTATTTTATAACTTGCGCCGTATTGGAACCTTGCAGGACTTGAACGTGCACTGCTTGGTTGCCGATAAGGACTT
Source organism: Dichetophora obliterata (assembly GCA_963920525.1). NCBI lineage: Eukaryota > Metazoa > Arthropoda > Insecta > Diptera > Sciomyzidae > Dichetophora > Dichetophora obliterata. The sequence goes on along the minus strand of OY986437.1, from coordinate 122,794,745 downwards.
CTCGCGTTGTCATTTGTTGTTGTTGTTGTTGCTGTTGCTGTTGCTGTTGTTGCTGTTGTTGTTGCTGTTGTTGTTGCTGTTGTTGTTGCTGTTGTTGTTGCTGTTGTTGTTGTTGCTGCTGCTGTTGTTGTTGTTGCTGATGTTGCTGCTGCTGATGACTTTGCTGTTGGGCTATTTGCTGAACTTGTTGTTGTGCTGCCTGTTGTATAGCATCCTGCTGGGTAAGAAAATAAAGCTGCTTTTGAGATATAGTCTACAATCCAAAGAAGAGGAAAAATATGTAAGATAAATGTGTAAGGGGCACTAGTCAATATCGGTTAAACCTTCGTTTTATCCGAAGTGGAGAGTTACTTTTCAGAGCATATTAAACTATTTTTGAGCATTTTAATGTCCAGCATTTGGTCACGGCAGTTTATCTTAATGGAAACTTTAAAAAAGAAGGTATTTTATCATTGTTACCCGTATGAAGATAATTAAGGTTAATATAAGATTATACAAATTAGTTAAGTTTATTATAATTTTGATAACTGAAAAGAACATAATTTTTAGTTTATTCTCGCTGCTTAAAATGTTTTGTTGTAAAAAAAAAATATAAATTTAATAAAAGGATGGGAAAAAAGGATAGGCAGATCGATATAGAGAGATATTCTGACTAGTGTCTCCTCAAAATACCGTTACAGCTTTGGTACAGAACAGCGAATAGGTTTATGCTAGGTGCATAAAAAGTTTCAATAGTTTCAATAGTCAAGATTGATCATTGGCTATCGTTACAGCTTTGGTACAGAACAGCGAATAGGTTTATGCTAGGTGCATAAAAAGTTACCCATTTTAAAACTTAAGATAATACCTCAGCTCACCGACTTTTCCTCTTCTTTCAACGGAAAATCTTTGTTTAACTTTGTTCACTTTCTGTTTTTGAATGAAAAGATTGTTTTTAAATCGTCACGTGCGTTGAAATTTTCAAAATGGAAGAACAAAATAAATGTTATGAAAAATTAAGTCTAACCATTGCGGATCAAGATCGACTTATTTTAAAACTATATACAACATGAAATTTAACTTCAAGCGACACAAATTGATAGTTTAAATAATAGTATTGAGGTGTTATTAAGTCAAAATTTTACTGCACTCACTGCGCCATTGAAGAAACAAAACACAAATCTTGCTCCAAAAATAAGTGCTTTTGGAGCATCCGGAGATCAAATAATTTCAAACTTATTTAACCCTCTGCAACTGACATGCTCTAATTTAAACAATATTACTGATGCCGTGCCTGACGGACACCTTTTTAAAAGCAATTGTTTTTATGAAGTTCTTTATTTGTCAGGCCTTTATTATTTAAATAAAAAAATAGTTTATTATCCAATGTAAGGTTTAGTGCAACATCTACTGGCCCGGCGGCAAATAATGTCGGAAATGCAATTTTGACGTCTCATCTAGACCCCACCTACAATAGTGTCCAAATTGGAAAGGGTGCACTTCCAACACAACAACCTTACCTTAATTTAAATGGTACTCAAACTGCAAACACGTGGACTGATATTCTCGAGGTGAAAAGGCTATTGCTGTTAGTGAAACAACTACAACTCAACTCAAATTTGACGAAAATGATAACTACAAATGCATTTTAACGGGTGCTTAATGGCAATGTTGGCGTTTCCCGTCTCTCTCAAATAACAACAATCGACACATTCCGTGTAAAACTTGAAAGTATGTTTAATTCAAGGTTGGTGCAATATCGATGCTTTCAGCATTTTTCACTCTGCTTTTTTGTGCATTCACATGATCACGACTCTGTAAACTGTCTGATAACTATGAATAAGAACATTCCAATTGGTCCTCAGAAAATTACGAAAAATTGCCCGAGTGCTGTATTCAAACAAAAGGTCATACTGCAAAAAATTTAACACATTGCGAATACTTCAAGACAGTGAAAAATCGACGCGGTGTGGCTGCTTTTGGTGCTGGGATAAAATTAAATTCAAAAAAACAAAGAACAAAAATTGGTTCGTGTCTTAACATCTTTGGATTCAAATCTATCAACTTTTTCTGGCTATTTAAGCACAGCTCTTTGAAGGATATTCGTACTCCGGCAAATGGACCAAATAATTATAGAAATAAATCGAAAATTTATACATATTCCCAAAAAGTACCTAAAATGAATTGGATAAGTCAAATGGCAACCTTTCTAATGTTTGCATTGATAGTACAAAGGCAAACTGCGCAGTTTTTGAGGAATTATATGAATTAATTGAAGAGTTACAATAAAAAATTGATGCGATTGTTTCCATACATGTTTGTTCCATTGCTCATACTTATAGAATCTATTTATTGCAATCAACAATAACATTTACAATTCGAAATTTAAAAGTTACACGCGATCAAATTCATTATACATATTCATTCAATTGTGCATTTGAACAGTGTAAAATGCAGTGTAATTCATAAACAGTGTAAAAATTTCAAAAAATATAATTTTTTTTTTATAAATTGTTAGTTTACACCAGGGACTATAGTCCTTTTGTGACTTTTTCTAAAAAAGTAAAATTTTAATTGTTATTTTTCGACAAAAAAAAAATAATATTAAACTCTTAGAACGTGATTTTTATTGTTTTATTGGGCTAAAAATAACAAATATTTTGGACTTTTGTTTTTTTTCGGCTATTTAACTGTTATTTTCTAACTTTTATTTTTCAGTTTCGGATTTTTATTTTTTGTCTTTAAAAAAAAACATTTACGGACTTTTATTTTTTCTGTTGAAAATAAAAATCCTTTTAGTGTATTTTCTTTAATATTGTAGATAAATAATTTTTTTTTAAATTTGTGTAAATTATGTTGTATATTTTCCCACCATATAATTATTTTTTCCGAAAACCTCTTAAAAATAACTTTATACAGAATACACAACACATAAAACAACATTTTTAATTAAAAGAAGACACTGAAGTAATATATAAGTCCGAAACTGATTTTTATTTTTTGAGTGAAAAATAAAAGTTAAAACACAACAGTTAAATTAACCGAAAAAATACAAGTCCGAAATAATAGTTATTTTTTCCCTGTAATAAAAAATCACTTTCTAAGAGTTAAGTTTTTTCTGTTAAAAATAACAATTACAGTTTGATTTAAGGACTTTTTTGAATAGTATAACGATTTCGAAAAAATATTTCAATGTGATCTTTTTTAAGGTGGAATGACCGTTAAAAAAAAATTCTTTTTTAGATTTTTTTTTAAAAATGTCTTCTAAAATCATTCAAAAATAATGCTTTAAAAGGATTTTTAAAATTCGAATTATTTATAGTGTTACAGATCTACATATGTATATATAAAATCGCGCCGAAGTGCAGTATAAAACTTAAAATGAGTTTTTCTCGAAATTACTTTTTTCAAACTGGGGTGTCGTTTTTTTCGAGAGCCAGAAGTCGGATGAAGATGCGGAGGGCGGCGTTTAGTAGGTTATCACGTCAAGCAGGTCCTGAACTAGGATAATTGGGCTAACTCCACTACCGGGGGAGGAGTAGGACAAAAACCCCAAAAAACAGCTAATTTTTCACTTTTTTTAAAAAATCGCGCCATTTTGTAAATTTTTTATATTTTGGAAATATCCTAGTTCAGGACCTGCCTGACGTGATTACCAACAAAATGCCGCCCGCAGAATTTCGTTACGACATCTGGTTAACACGAAAAACGACACCCCGTTTGCCTTCTGATTTTAACATACCCAAGCATTACAAAGCATTACAAGTACGGTAAAGTTAGAAAATTACGTCTACATTCACGTAAAAAAAAAACCCAAAGTTGATAAATTGAAAAACGACTGAGCTACAGAAATTTTAAAAAACGTTATTTTTGTGGGCTTGAACCGCAGGTCATACCTGAATAAAGACCTATATGTCTGCGATATCTGTAAGACCATGATTTCTTTGAAACATTTTTTGATAACAGTTATTTACGGTCCCGGATTTACACCACAAAGGATATGCATCTCAAGCTTCAAGTAAAAATTCGAACGTTAAGTATTCGGAAATAGCGCCAAATGCTGTTATGCTATTCGAGCGCTCTTACTATAAACCAGGGACATAACAGTTGTAAACAATTGCGGAAAAACTCCAGATAATTGTAATTTATCAACCATTTTTGATACTGGTTGAAAATAACCATTAATCACAACAAAAATTTTTTGGTTGCTCATAACCAAATCTATTTTTGGCTACCCATAACCATTATCGCAACAAAAAATTTTTTGGTTGCCCATAATCATTATTTCAACCAAAAATTATTTTTGGTTGACAATAACCATTATCGCTTTAACTGTTTAATAAAGTTAATCCGATCAACATAAATTCTTTTATTTTACGATATTTAAAAAATTTGATTTTGTCACTCGATCAAAAATACATGGATGGTGACTGTGGACGTGCGGCCATAAATATCGCGCAAATCTTTAGCTAAGCCATTGAAAAATACGTACCGATTTATACGTAGGATTTACACAGGTGATGAACATTTTTTATTTTTATTTTAAAAGTTAACCTTGGTTTTTTAATAATGATTCCCAAAATGTTTTGGCTGTAACGATAGGATAGCGGCCAGTGAGTTGTAAAAAATAAACTGTTAGATATTAAAGGCCGGAAAAGGCTCTTCAAATCTGCATCAAAAAATTTTAAAGTTTTGCAATAGCAATAAATATTAAGTTGTTTTTCGTGCCTTTTTGAATTATTTTAATTTATTTTTACTTAAATGGAAATAACTAAAAAATTTTTAATGCGATCCTCACTTTCAAGAAGATATCGTTGGAAAGGTTTTGAGCAGGGTTCAGAAATGTTCACTCATGTAACAGAAATCTCCAACATAAATGAAAGTAAACACTATTTGAAACACACAACACACAAGTTTATTTTCATTTAAGCTTTGTGTGTAAGAGTGTTGTTACGGTGGTCGTCATATGATCCCGGTCATGTCACTTTTTTCTCTCTTTTTTCGTTTGATGAGCTGTGTGACGAAATCATGTTATTCTGGTGGTCATATGATGCCTAAGCACCAATACACTTTTTGCTACTTTTAATACTTACTTTTTTATTATTACTTTCAGCTTTGTTCTTATTAGCTTTAACAAATGATTCAACATATTTAACAACTTGTCAACAATTAAAGTGCTGCAGTTGATGGAAATCTGGGGGCGATCCCTTACAATGTAACATGTCTGACTGTCTCAACCTGGCGAGGCCAGCATAATCTTTATGAATTCGCCTCAAGTCGACTCAAACCTGCACGTGGTGTTTCCTGGGCAACGTCAAAACTGACAACCGTTAGTTTGGCGGCTAATCTGAGCGGCGGGCCTCCCTTGGCTTAAAGAATGTTGTGCGTTGGGTTTGAAGCCCACCCGTAAAAGCCCATTTCAATGAAAACTAATAAGAATAGAAGAAAACTGATCCCCAAATCTGATGACGACTTCCGCAAACTGATAATCATTTACGGATATGCACCTGGAATGTCCGAACCCTTAATTGGGAAGGTGCCTCTATCCAACTGACTGATGTCTTGCAAAGATACAAAGCTGATATTACTGTTATCCAAGAAATACGATGGAAGGGACAGGGTGCAAAATTCGGCGTGCACCCTGTGATATCTACTACAGCGGCCATGCGGAGAAGCACGAGTTTGGATGCGGATTTGTAGTTGGCAATAGACTACGGCCCCACGTCCTGCGATTCACACCTGTGAACGAACGACTTGCCATAATCCGCATCAAGGTTAAATTTTTTAATATAAGCCTAGTATGTGCGCACGCTCCGACAGAAGACAAGGACGATGAGATCAAGGAAATTTTCTACGAGCGCCTTGAAAAGGCTTACGAGCGCTGCCCCCGTCACGACGTAAAAATCGTGCTTGGTATCTTCAACGCTAAGGTGGTTAAGGAAAATATTTTTGGTCCAACAGTCGGAAAGTTTAGCCTCCACGACAACACCTCCGAGAACGGAATGAGGCTGATTGACTTCGCCGCAGCACGAAACATGGTCGTAAGTAGCACTAGATTCAAGCATCTCAATATTCATAAAGCCACCTCCTGGATGACCCCTGATAAAAAAACCAAAAATCAAATTGATCACGTTTTGATCGACGGAAGGCACTCTTCCAGTGTATTGGATGTACGCACGATCCGTGGTGCAAACATTGACTCGGATCACTATCTTGTTGCAGCCAAGATCCGTACACGTCTGTGCGCAGCTAAGAATACACGCAACCCTACACAGAGAAAGCTAGACGTCGACAAGCTGCAATCGAAACAGACAGCCGATGCTTTCGCCACTCGACTCTCAGTCCTGCTTCAAAGCACTCCTCCAATCGATGATATATGCGCGCAGTGGACACACATTTCCAACTCCATGCGTGCGGCTGCTGAAGAGGTGATTGGCTACCACCGCCCTCACCGAAACCAGTGGTACGACCAGGTTTCGTCGCGACGCCACTGCAGAGAAAGACGCCGCCTACAAAGCCACCCTGCAGTCGGTTGTAACGCGCGCTGCTAAGGAGCGATACAAAGAAAAGAGGAGGGAAGACAGACGTATTTTCAGGTGGAAAAAAAGAGAGGCAGAAAAGCGCGAGCAGAAGAAGATTGAGAAGTATGGTGACAGGAATGACGGCCGAAAATTTTTCGAAAAAATAAGACGCCTTGCCGATGGTTTTAAAACCAGGGCCTCTTCTGATGGCTTACCTGCTGAGCTGTTTAAGAACGGAGGCGAAGCTCTACTTAAATGCATTCACGAGCTTCTATGCAGAATATAGTCGGAAGAATGCATTCCGAACGATTGGAATCTCAGTGTGCTCTGCCCAATCCACAAGAAAGGCGATCCCATTATCTGTGCCAATTACCGTGGGATAAACCTTCTTAATATCGCATATAAGGTCCTGTCGAGCGTTTTATGTGAAAGATTGAGGCCCATTGTAAACGAACTGATCGGACCTTATCAGTGTGGCTTCAGACCTGGAAAGTCCACCATCAACCAGATTTTCACGCTACGACAAATCTCGGAGAAGACTCAAGAAAAACAAGTCGAAACCCACCATCTTTTTGTCGACTACAAAGCCGCCTTCGACAGCCCAATAAGGAAGCACCTGTACTCCACCATGTCTGAATTTGGTATTCCTGCAAAACTAATACGACTTTGCAGGATGAAACTGAGCAACACCAGCAGCGCAGTTAAAATCGGGAAGGACCTCTGCCCACCATTTATTACCAAACGAGTTTCAGACAAGGTGATTCCTTACCGTGCGACTTTTTCAACCTAATGATGGAAAAGACCATCCGAGCTGCTGATCTGAGACGTAGTGGCACAATATTCTACAAGAGTGTTATGCTGCTTGCGTATGCTGATGACATCGATATCATTGGCCATAATACGCGCGAAGTCAGTGCAGCATTTTCCAGATTAGAAAGAGAGTCAAGTCGAATCGAGGTCGAGGTCTGGCAGTGAATGCAGATAACACAAAATACTTGACGTCAACAAATAAACAGTCCCAGCGTCTTGGAACCCACGTTACCGTTGACAATACCTCCTTCGAGGTTGTGAAGGACTTCGTTTATCTGGGATCCAGCATTAACTCAACCAACGCCATCAGTCAAGCGCATTAAAATCGAGCGGCTTCGCTGGCTTGGTCATGTTCAGCGCATGAAAGACGATGCTCCAGTGAAGAAAGCATTCGATTCGGTACCCAGCGGCGGTCAACGCAGAAGAGGACGACCGCATCTTCGCTGGAAAGACCAAGTAGAGGACAACCTGACGAAGCTTGGAATTTCCAACTGGCGGCAGCAAGCTAAAGACAGAAATGGCTGGCGCAAATTCTTAGATGAGGCCAAGACCGACATACGGTTGTAGCGCCAACTAAGTAAGTAAGTAAGAAGTTGATGAGAGTTGCTATCAAGCAGGTTTCATTGCTGCTTTCATACATTTCGTACTAAAAGTGTACTATTTTCGTGCCTAAACACAAATGTTGTGAATAATTTCACAACGCAACACTGTTTTGATCCCATGATTTCATATTTTGTCGAATCATTTGGTGACCGTGGTGGTGAAAATTTATTTTTTTGCTCTCGCTCTTAAATTTTTAATTTACATTGAAACAACAACAATGCATGACCATGATGACCCAGTAAAAAAACATGCGATCGTTCCTATGAGGAGCAACAAGAGAGCGCTCTTTTGTTGTTTTATTCTATCAAAAAGTGAGCATTTGTGCTCCTTTACTGTTTTAAAAAATCAATAGGTGAGCAATCAATGAAAAAAAGAGAACATAAAGTGATGCATGTGCTTTGTAAGAAACTCGATCATTATTTTCTGTGAAAAATCGGCCATTGTAGTCGAGTGGAGAGTGCGCTAGACTAACAATCCAGAGGTCCCTGGTTGGACTCCGGGTTCGGGCATGGCTATTTTCACTTTCTTTGTTCTTTCCTACATTTAAGAATTATGGAAAACTAAAAATCCACAACTAAATTAAAGGACAGGAACAACTAAGGGCTGAAAATGCTTGCCGAGGTTAATGCATAACACACACTAGCCTCGGTTAAAAGCGATTGAAAGCATTGCCTTTCACGTCTGTTTCGTCTAATCAATAATTCACGTATGGTTCCAATCAATTCCTTGAGCTAATCTATCCCTTTCCTTTCACGTCAAAGATCAAACCTTGTTTTTATAAGGCGCATGTTGGTTCTTTGATCTTTTAAAAAAAAAAAAATTTTAAATGTTCCTTTGCTGATCCATTTGGATCACTTATTGATCGCTCCTTTTGAGCTCCTCTGGGATGTTAAAGGGAGCGCTACCCTTCCTAGGACATGCAATGTTAAAAGAGAACACAAAATACACCTAGCTTGGATCAATAAGGAGCACTCCCAGATCGCTCATAGGATGATCCACTTTTCTGCTGGGGAGCCCATGACCACCACCGTAACAGGGCACTAACGGAGTTGGCGTGTTGTTGATCATTCAACATGAATTCTTCGTTTTAATATTTGCTTGTGCGTCACATACTCAAACAAAGATCGATATCCACAATTCTGTGTTTCAGTTTTACACTTATGTTTGCTTCAAGATGTTCATGTTGAAGAATTCAGGCCTTGGTGAAAACCAAAACAAAGACAATTTTTCCAACATGAACAAGTGGTGTTTGCAAAATTGTCTTTGTTTGTGTCGGTTATTAAGAGAAAAACAAATGCAATAACTGGTTTTTTGCTATGCATAAATCGATCACTACAGTCGTGTGACTTAAAAAACGAATGCTGTTCTGGTTGCTGTGCAGCTAATTGAACTGTTCTTTGGCTGAATGTAACAACTTTCGGCGCCAATTAGAAAAATATTTGCTACATTTGGCCAAAGAACAGTTCTATACGCTGCACAAAAAATTTTGATACAAATTGTCAACTGTTTTTCAGTTATTGACAATTTCATTAAAAAAATTTGTTTTTTGAGCTTTAAATTTTGTATTTAAACACATAGAAATATTCAAAATACTGGTTAACAATTTGTTAATTTGCAAGAATAGGGCTGTATGTTAATATTTTGCAGAACTTTGGCATACAGAATTTTTTAACACAGTTTTCTCTAATTGCAGAATTTTGTATACAGAATTTCATACAAACAGACAACTGCACCAAACTTTAATAAATTCTTGAAATGTATAAAAATTTAACAATTTGTATTAAAAATCGCGGTTTTCTAGTTTGAAAACGCCATAAAGACATTATATCCGTTTGCGAAGTAGTTCCAAACGGACATACGGTCCATGGACCTTATGTCCGTGGACAATATGTCATCCCACCGCATATAAAATCATTAAAAATTTTACGATTGACAAAAAGTCTGCGACTATAAATGGTTCTCTTCTCTTGGATATGGAGAAAACTATTGCAATTTCTGGAATCAATCATATATGAGTACTACTTTGGAAACTACTTTTACTTATTCATACTCATTTTTGTGTAAGTGGCTCATGATTCAAAAATGTGATTCATTGCAAATCTCTGATTTGAATCACTGAGTTGTGAACGAATAGTACTCGAGTACTACTTATTTTTAAGTATTCGTTGCAATCTCTGGTGAACACTCAACAAATCATGCACTTGCCAGAATGCACAACTCGGCTGAAATGAGTGACGAGGACAGACGCGAGTATTTTTTGGGGACTGCGCGAGTAACATGGCGTTTGTAATGTGTGTGCTGTGTCGAATTGAAAGAAAAAAATTCTATGGAATTCTGTGAGCAAGCATTGCAAACCCAATCGGAAAATATATTTGACGCCACTATCATCAAAAAATTGGTAGTTGTGTCACCTAGAAAGCAAACACGCAAAATTACTGTTTTTTGGATGTACAGAGTGTGAATTGATCATTGATTCATTTATTCAAGCAATAATTTTACATAAAGAGACGCTGAATTTTAAGAAGCATGTATGTGAGCATATGTGCGTAATCGCTATTTTAATTTCCTATTGGGTGGATGACTGTTTACTTTTTGCGCACAGTGGAACAAATCTATACAACATCTTACACTTTTTTAATGACAAAAAATTGCGATTATTATATATTTTATAATATTAAATTATTATTACAGTTATTGCTTATTGCTCGTTGCATTCTTAATTTGGAAAAATGTTTAAGTTGTCGTCAACATCCAGTTTAAACTCTTTTATTCATGCAGTCATGTGTTATTTAGTGGACAAAATTGTTTTCATAAATATTTAACTTTTATAAACTTCAACCATATCTCTTTCATTGTGGTTAAAAATAGGTACGTATTAGGGATCCCGGACGATTTAAGCCCACTTAAGACCATCCGGGATCACGGGATTTTTAAAGAAAAAATATATACTACAAATATTCATGTAAATGCCACCATTTCAATTTAAGTTGATATGAATATAGAATTAGAAAAACCTTAAATTGAGGCTGAAAAAGATTGTTAGGACGATGAGTGTGAATCACTAGAGCAAAGACTTTGCAAAGTTATAGAAGAATTTTCAACATCGGGAAGTCAGCTATGTATTTCAAAATTGTCAGATATTCTGACTTGGGAAATAATTTTATTTTGTGGGGAAGGCAATCGTGATCGAAACTTACAAATTGCTTACGATTATTATATAACTATTTCTCCAACTAGCATAGAATAAGAACGGTACTTCTCATCAGCGGGTTATATTTGTAATAATATCCGAACAAAACTCTCTAATGAATAATAAGATGCGTTGATAAGATTAATGTATTACTTTAAAAATAATTAAAACAAAAAGTTTAATTTTAAAAAGTCTTTTCCAAACTTAATTTGCCTTAAACACAAAAAACATGAAGACGGCATCTAAAAAATGTTTTACATTTATATAATAAAACTTTAAACTGTTCTGTATTGTCTTTTATATTTTTTGTTCTTTAAATGAATACAATTTGCTAGTCATTAATATTTAAGTTTTTTTTGGGAGTCGTACGATACGTCGGAAAAAAATGTCGAAATTTAAAATGTCGAAAAATAAAACGTATCGTTACACCGAAGACTTTTTTGATCGAAATCAAAAATGTCGAAAAAATTAATAAGATCGAAAATGGTGCATTTCAATTAAAACAATGGAACTTGAAGTTAAATGATGTATTTTATTAGTTTCGTTGCAGGTTATGTAAAAATAACATCAAATTCAGTTTAAATTATAAAAAATATAAAGATAAACAAAAAAAATTAACCTTTTTATTTCAGTATTCTTAATGATAAAAAACTATACAACAAATACAACATAAGAAATAAAAAGAAACAAAAGAAATATTGTTTCTTAAATTTAAATTCTTGCATCTGGTACGATATTTCGTAAAACTACATATTTTAAATAAATACATCACACATCATTATTCACTTTTAATTGGACTTTTTTAGTTTCGACCTTTATTTTTTCAAAATTTTGTTTTCTACATTTTTTTTTTTATTTATTTTTATTTATTTACTTGATTGCTAAACCTTAACAGGTTTTATAGCAAATTAAAATTGTAAAATAAGATATTTAATACAATTCAAAAATATAAAGTATGATTTTGAATGAAATAATGTATTATTAACAAACTAAAAAGTTTTAGTAAATTGCTTAAAGTATATAATTTTATTAAAGTATAAAAAATAATAGAAAAAAAGTTAAGTCAAAATCGATAAAATCAGACAGCATAGCAGGGTTGCGTTTTCAAGACAAACAAGGTCAAGTTAGCAACAATTTTTGTATACGGCGGAGTCGTGTGACAAACAAGGTCTCATACCCAATAAAACACCACTCCAATAGGTATATATATAATATATATCGTTCTGTCTCCCTGAAGCCGGTGAAATCCTGGCTTGACAGGGTGGTTACTCGACAAACTAGGTCAACTTCACCAAACCAATTTTCATAAAATAAAAAAAACCAGTTGCGAACGCAGGCACCAAGACAAACTAGGTCTTATCGGCCACTCATATTAATATATTACAAATCGATCTAACGTAGTGTTTCAAGAGGTAAAAAGACACCAAGACACCACGGTACCGTCAACAAATGTTGTCACAACCATCTTGAAGATATGAGGCATTTGAAGATCCCAGGTTTAGGTCCATTCAGATTATTTAGATATATTATACACCAAAATTTTCCATTTTACGCTTAGGTCCATTTAGATTGTTATATTTATGTGTTTACAAATCCCCAGATGCATCAGATATATGTTTGAAAGAACTTTACATAATCAACGACGGTACTGCAGGTAATCTATAATTTTATGTTTGATTGAGTCCATGGATTCACTTAAGGATATGACATCAGATACAAAATTAAAATCACCGCAAGCGCTTCTAAGAGGTTCATTTTGCAAATAATTAGTTCTACAAAAGTTCATGTGGAGTAACTCAAAAGATCTTCTAGGACGAAGAGGAATATTAAAATATATTTTACTCAATAAATATGGACTGTTTACATAGCCATGTAAAAGTTTTATAATCCAACAAGCATTTATCATAATTCTCCGATTTTTTAAAGAAGGAAGATTTAAGAGTTGTAACCGATATTCATAAGGTGGTAAGTGAAAATCAGTATTACAATAAAGATAGCTTAAGCAAAACAAAAGAAATTGTTTCTGCACTGATTCAATGTCGTCTATGTAACAACCGTATCTTGGGCACCAAACAACTGAAGCGTATTCTAAGATAGGCCGCACTAGGGAAGTGAATAAGGTTTTCGTTATGAAAGGATCATTAAACTCTTTTGCCCAACGTTTAATAAATCCTAAAGTACTATTTGCTCTATTTATTATTTTATTTACATGAATATTAAAGCGTAGTTTAGGATCCATTGTAACTCCAAGATCATTGAAGCTATCTAAGGACTCCAATGGATAACCACAAATTTTGAAGGTACATTTAATTGGTGGTTTGCGCGAGAAAGACATATGCTTGCATTTCTTCATGTTGAGGTTCATACGGTTCGTTTTGCACCAGTTATGAAGATGATCTATGTCGGCTTGCAAAAATACAGCGTCATTATCATTTTTAAAAGAAAGGAAGAGTTTGACGTCGTCAGCAAACATTAAGATGCTGGAATGCATTATGACAGATGGCAAATCGTTTATAAAAAGTAGAAACAGAAGAGGCCCAAGATGACTTCCTTGAGGTACTCCTGAAGTAACAGGAAACTCGTGTGATTTCTTGAGCTTAAAAAGAACAGATTGTGTTCTATTGCTTAAGTAAGATTCAATCCACTTTACCAACGGTATAGGAAATCCAACAAGATGTAATTTTAAGATCAATAGTTTGTGATTTACAACGTCAAAAGCTTTGCTAAAATCCGTGTAAATAACATCAGTCTGCATGCCTTTTCCAAAGTTTTCTATAGTTTTTGATGTAAATTCGAGAAGGTTAGTAACAGTGGATTTTCCAGAAAGGAATCCATGTTGGAAAGGAGACATTAAAGATTTAATGCTATGCGATAGTCGTGATGTAACAATTGCCTCTAAAAGTTTAGGCAAAGCGCTCAATTTTGCGATGCCACGGTAGTTATCAATTAAAGACCTATTTCCGGATTTATGCAGCGGAATGATAAATGAATGCTTCCAGGCTGCAGGAAAATAGCAGGATTTTAATGATGAAGTAAATAGTAAAGATATTGGAGTTACTAATTCTTCACAGCAGTATTTTAATATACACGAAGGTATGTTATCAGGACCACTTTTATATGATATTTTAATATTTTTTAAAAATGATAAGACTGTGTTTGTGTCAATTATTGGGAAATATATATCCCCAGATTGAATATTGAAAGGATAACTTAAATAATCATAGGACGATGATGAATAAGTCGACTTGAAAAAGTCAGCAAAAAGATTGCAAATACTATTATCATTATCAGACTCAACCGAATTATACTTCATAAAAGAAGGATAGGAATCAATCTTGCGTTTTATGTTAACAAAGTTCCAGAAGGATTTAGCATCAGATTTGATGTTTAATTTTACTTTTGTTAAGTAGGTATTATAGGATTGTTTGCATAACTGTTGATAACTGTATTTAATCGAGGTATAGCATCCAAAATCACATATGTTATGTGTTTTTTGATATTTTTTATAGTATTTAGATTTCAAATTCCTCATTTTTCCTAATTCATTTGTATACCATACCGGACCCGATGTCAAGGAGGCTTTCCTTTGCGGAACAGCTTTAAGAAAACAATCATTGAGCGTTCTATTAAACGCATATACCGCATCATCAAGACTCTGAGAAGATAAACTATTTGTATTAATATTTAGAATAGAATTCCAGTTTATATTAGACAAGTTATTCTTCAAAATCACGTAGTTTGTTTTTTTAAAGTTAAACTCAATAGGTGGTTGAGAATCAGAATACTGCGCAGATGGTTTTGGAAAATTTAAAATAATTTCTAATGTTGGATGATGAGAATCTTCGGGTGTAACCAGAGGATCTGATTTAGACACAGAAGCGATATTGCTGTCATCAAAAAACACCAGATCAAGCAAACGATTATTTTTGTTAAAAATGCAGTTAAGTTGGAATAGCCCTTGGATTGAGAGCTCGTTTAAAAAGTAATTATCGGATGAACTTTCAGACGAAGGTAAAAATATTTCAGGAATTTCAGAACAGCAGTTCCAAGAAACGTTTGGCAAGTTAAAATCTCCAGTTATTAAAATATGATCATTTGATTGCAGTTTTGAGCAAACTTTACTAATAGAAGCCAAATGTTTGCTATAAACTTCTAAGGTAGAAAGGGGAGGAATATATGAGCATGTAATAAAAAGGCTCAAGGAACCAAACTTAACATGAACACAACAGAATTCAATGTCCAAGGATTCTGGAATTAATAACTCTTCAGAGAAATGTGTCGCTTTGACTGCAATCAACACACCCCCACCTTTAGAGCAAATACCAGGAATGGAGTTTCTATCTTTGCGGTATATGTTAAATTTGTTGCACAGAATTTCAGTATTTAGAGTGTTAGGTTTCAGCCAAGTCTCACTAAAAGCTATTATATTAAAGTGAAGGTTGTGACTCAAAATTAATAAATTATTTAGTTTTGTGTTAATGCCACGAACGTTTTGGTAAAGGATAAGGAACTGAAAGCAACAATCTAGTTTTTTTGATTCTTGTTAAAAACCGAAAAAGTAGCCAAGGAAGTTGTAGGCCGAGGTCTAGAAATAAATTCATGCACCATCGTATTGTCAGGCCAAAACTTTTGATCCAATACCTTGTGAAAAAGATCACCAGGCAAAGATATTTTAAAAGAGGACGTAATTCGCTCGTATGAAAAATTGAATTTGTAAACAGAGATATTTTTATTTACAACATTCAGCTTAGAGTTTATATAGAATACACGTTTATATAGAATAACCGGATGTATCAGCTGCAAAACGAGAAACAAATATAGATTTTGCAGGCTCAATAATCACAAGTTCTTTATGAACAGGGGCTTTGATACTGCTGTTCGATACTTGTTTCGGTATCGCTCCTGTAGAAACCGGAGTATTCTGAGAAGGTGCAGGGACCAAATTTGAGGAAATACAAGTTTCAGCGTAAGTTTTTTTTGTGGCAGAAACGCGAGGAGAATCAGCATTTTCCTCTATGATTGGTATTGCTTCAACAGAAAGAGAAATCTGATCAGCTGACGCAGCGACCTTAGTTGGTGCGATATTATCAGTCATTTGATCAGTATTGACAGCACCAATTGATTGATCTTCAATCTGTATGTTCACATTAGGGAAAACAGTTAAAGTAGAAGGTAGAACAGTATTATTATTGGGTGACGGCATGGCTATGTCAGTAGTTTTAGCTGAACTACGAAGATTTTTGTTTGAACGTTTACGTTTTGGAGAATTGTAAGCTTCCTCCATAATTTTAAACTTTTTAAACAAATCTTCGTATTCACTCAGTCTATCTTGTGCTACCTTTAGATCCTTAGCCACCTCCAAAAAACCTTTCCGAGATTGTCTAATAAGTTTAAAAATCTCAACGTTTGTAAACCTGCAATCTTCACATGACCAACGAAGTCCCTTACTTTCGTTGAGTGCATCGAAGATCCTCGCAGTCAACGCTGCACACTTGATGTGAAAAAATGAATCACACAACCAGCAAGTAACCAGCCGGTCTGATTCACCCTTTACAGCGCAGTTTCGGAAATTGCAGATCATTTTCAGTTTAATAGTAAGTTTTGCAATATAGATGAAAGTAAAAGGAGAAAAATGAACTTAAATGCTTTTAGTGAAAAACAGTTTATTTTGTTTAAAGACACTGTACTGTAGAAACTTTGCAGCCCTGATTTTATAGAACCAACGAATTGAAAAGTTTTATAAGCACTAGAGTTTTTGCAGTAGCGTGAAAACAGCTGTAAAAGTAAATACAATAATTTGCTCTATAGAAACCTGTTTGCGCTAAAAACAAAACAGGAAGAAGGAAAGAAGCAAATTATAAACAAATATACATATGTATATATATTTATTTATATTGAAAATTAAATTAAATATCAAGTATTTTAAAAGGATGTAATCCACGTTATCACGCTTCCAGATGTATGAGCACGCCGATCAAAGCTGTTAATTTCTATTTATTTATATTAATTTTGAACTTTTGGTTAAAGATATCTTCAAAAGTAAGAGCTCGCAAAAACACGTCTAAACGAAAGAAGGTAACGAATGAATGAATTTTTCGGCACATTTTTCGATATTTTTAGTTTCGACATTTTTGCGATTAACCGTACCCAACCCGTTTTTTGTGTATATTAACAATAAGGGTATTCACAATTGTGTGTTTGTGTGGTACGTTGTTTTTTGCCATAGTTGGAAACCACAATTATAAGCACCTTTTAAAATAGAACTTGTGGTTGGGAACTTCTCACTATAGCTTTACTATGCAAATAAATTTACTATCCAATTTAATATAGGCTTTATTAATATATGGCATAAAAAGTTTAACTTGCATTTTGAGCTTCTTCCATTTTTGCAATTAGAAAATAACTGGCAACCGATCAGTTGTTTATGGAACTTTAAAAACAACGTTAGTTAAACATATCAGTGGGCTACTTAAAATTACCACACTTTTGGTATTTAGAGATTTCATATAAAACAAAAAATATAAAAACCGCTCGGTAAAGTATGGTATCAATATCACGGAGTTTGTTAACTACACAACGCAATTGTAGTTTCAAGTAATAAATAATAAAAAAAATTATGCTGATTTTATATGATTTAAATACAAATTCTAAATGTTTGATAGTTTAAATCATACTTGATTTTAAATACAAATTCTAGTTGTTTGATAGTTTAAAATCGTTTATTGAGCTTTAGGTTAAAGTTAGAACAATTAATTGTTCTAACGAATCTTTTCCAAAGAAATAACAACAACAACAACAACAACAACAACGTTTTTTCAATATGAAAAGGAAAAATCACTAGATGATTTTATTGCAATTTCGACCCAGCTAAAAGGTTTCATTATAAATTTTTGAGATACGCCGCGCAAGCGCGCATTAGCGCACTACACCACAGAGGCGATAGGATTTTAAGTGTCAATTTCTCAGTTTTTCTCCCATTTCGTATTTTCATTTTTGTTGTTGTATTTTTGCTTTACTTTAGTCTTTATGCTTATGTTATTATTATGGAGTCCAACAGTCTGTTGGAAGTCTTCCACTAACAAAGCATGGTTACTGAAGTTATTTTTAGATTTTTGCTGATATATTTTCAGCCTGTACCAAACAACTAGAATTTGTATTTAAAATCAAGTATGATTTCAACTATCAAACATTTAGAATTTGTATTTAAATCAAATAAAATCAGCATAATAAATAACAAGGTCATTTAGAAAAAACTTTAATAATAAAAAATTGTATTAAAAACGTTTTGAATTATTTACTTCTTTAAATTTTCAATCCCGAACTAATTCCGGGATTGAGATTTTCAATCCCGATAATCCCGGGATCGAGAAAAGCTTCCGAGATTGGACTCCTTACCTAATATGACAGAAGACAAGAACGATGAGACCAAAGAAACTTTCTACGAGCTAAGGTTTTTTTTAAAACGCTCAGGGGATACCCCCTATAAATGTGAAGGCATTGTGATGATTAGGAAGATGGGTGATAGTTGGAAGGTGGATAGATGGAGTAATGTCGGTGAAAATATATCTGTCTGTATATCTTCTTGGTCGATTCAAAATTAGAATGTGCTTCCATTATTTGGAATCCATTATATGCTTCGCACAACCAACGTCGTGCACGAGTACAAAAATCATTTTTAAGATTTGGATTGCGTTCCTTAAATTTCGAGAAACTCTTTTCTTCGTATGATGCTAGTGTAAACTTTTAAACATAGAAGAACTGCACAAGCCTACTTAATGTTCAAGCCTTTTCAAGTACTTGAATTCAAGTATGTATCCAAACTTGAAAAAGAGACCTTTGGCCTGCTTGCGAAAATACCAAACAGATACAAGTCATATCAATGCTTTCTCGTTAGGTTGGCTTGTTGAGACTTACTTTGTCGGGCAGAAAGTTGAAAAACTTGAAACGATCGGCAAAAGCTTGTGAGCTCGCAAATATCCAATTGAGTTTAAAGCAGTGGTCATCAACGCAGAGTTCACACAACAACAGAGACACTTTTCCGAGTGCCCAGCTTTACACTGAAACAAGAAATTGTAAAAAGCTCTCGCCAAATGGTGCAAGGGAATGTTGTCGAGTGATAGATTTTCAATGTAATGTTTTCTTTTTGTTTCTCGTCATTTTAATATAAAACAGATCAAAAAAGTAAGTGAATAGAATGAATATTTACGCACACTCATAAATAAAAAAGCTAACTACACCCTTACCGCATGAACGCTCAAATTATACTGACTTCAAACTTAAGGCACAGCCGAAAAACAAATTTTTACGCAGTGTACAAAAACAGCGAGCCGATTGCTACTTCGTGAGCAAAAACACAAAAACACACGACGCCTACGTGTTATGGGAAAACAACAAGTTGATGACCACTGATTTAAAGCAAGTATCCAAAAAATTCAATGAGCTTGTGTAGGAAAAGCTTAAGCGTATTAGGACTTTTTAGGGTTCTCTGGACTCCGTGATTGGAAGTTTTAGGGGGTAGATGATTTCGGATCTGATGTCAGAATTTAAAATTCAAGATGGCGGATAGAGTTGTCACCTAAATTTTTTTGTATTTTTGCGAATTGTAATTTTGAAATTCTGACAATGGCTTTGATTTCAAATCTAATGTCAGTTTCAAAATTTAATATGGAGGTTAGGGTTGCCACCTAAATTTTTACCACAGTATTGCCACCTAGTAAAATGTATTTTTAAGAGTTTTAAACATTTAACAGTGTTAGGGTAGCGGATTTCGAATCTGAATTCAGAATTTTAAAATTCAATATGGTTAATAGGGTTGCCATCAGCTCTCAGTACTCTCACAATACAAGATTTAACATTTTTTCTCTATTATAGAGGTTTAAATTAATTTTAAGTGACATTTAATTTTACCCAAATATTAAATTTGGGTGCGTCTGTATCACTTAGGCTGCCCGCATAGTAAGCGCCGAAGCAGGCAGGCAGGCAGGCAGGCCCTGCGAAGAAACGAGATAGAAATAACTTTTTTCTCTCTTGTTCACATAGTTTTTCTGTGCCTGTCTGCCTGCCTGTCTGCTTCGGCGCTTACTCTGCGGGCAACCTTAAGCTTTTCTCAAAAACTATGGCTGATAGAGAAAAAGTCGAAAACGATACTAATATCGCTGGAAAATTAAAAAAATATATATATTTCCCCTGAGCAGTTCAAGTTATTTGTGGTCAATACCCTGATTAAACAGAAAAATATTGGAAAAAAACAAAACCAATAGGGTTGCAAATAAAAATAGTTAAAAACAATGTCTAACCGTGTGTGCTAACTTTAAGCCGTGTGTACTAGGGTTTATATGCATCCGATGTTGCTAAAATTTTGCAGGAACTTTGATTTCATGAATTATAACAGTTTGAGCCCTGTCTGTCTGAAAGAAGAGCCTAGAAATTTTCCAAATACAAATAAGGTCTACTCTAATGTTCGTAGTCAAATGAAACTTGAAACTTTTTTCGAAATTTTGCATGTTGATGTTAAGCGGTGAAAGACGAGCGCGAAGTAAACACGGCAAATATAATTATATTCAAATAACCACGTAATAAACGAATATGATATAAAAATTATTATTTTTAATTGAATAAGTGTTTAAGGAGAAAAGGCGAGTAAAACAATCTGTCTCAGTCATCGCACTCAACATGAACACCAAAACCAAGAAAAAACTACTGTTTTGAAATTGTTTTGTCGCAATGAGCTACTGGCCTTAGAGTTAATAAATTTAAATTATTTTCCGAGTAGAATTTTGCGTCACTCAGATATGTTTTATTCAGGCACTTGCCGAACACGCAATGCTTTAAATTAATCTACTAATAGGTCGTTACACGAAATAAATCAGCACTGGTCGTTATTTTAACTTTTTTACCCCGATTTGAAACCGCCGGGCGGATAAAGTTTCCTTTTAACCTAAAAACATTGAAAATAAAATTTGGTGGCGATCGGATAAGATTTAATGGGCGCGCACTTGGCTCAAAGTTTGAGATGAGAAAACACGGGATATATGGGTTAATTCTATTTTTTTTTTATTCTGAAACATATTCGCCTTTTTTTTAAATTTATTAGATTGACAGATTCATATTAAAATTTCCTTTTTAAAATGCTATCAAGGTCCAAAATCGGATTAAAGTTGGCTTAGTTGGGGAAAGTTATGTGTTGGTAAGTCCATATTTTATACGAAAGGAAACAGTTGGAATCAGTTTTTATTTTATTTTGTATTTGAATATATAGGTATTTCAAATAAACCAAATTTAAATTAAAAAAAAAAAAATTAAATTAAATTGAAAAAAGTAAGGTAAGTTACCCAAATAAGGCCAACCTAACGGTTTTTACCAGACAGAAGAGAAACGGGTTTTTTTAAACTTATTTTTGCAATTTTATATTTTTGTTTATTCAATTCTTTCTTCAAAAACATAAAAATAAAGCATGAAAAAGTAAAAAATATATCCAGCTCAGAAGGTTTTAAAAAGGTTTGATTTTAGCCATATTAGGACCACCATGTCTAAATAAGGCCCAATATATAACGGTTTTAGAAACATAACAAAACGGTCAGAAAATAATAAAATAAGAACACATATTGTTATTAAAAATGTTGGTTTACATTTATACTAAACATAAATGCTATTCATAGCTTTTTTTTATAAAAACTTTTTCGAAAAAATACTTTTATTGCCGAAAGTTCATTTTGAAAATTAAAATAAAGTTACTTTGGCTTTTTAAAGAAAATTTTGGTAATTTGCTGACCTTTATAGTTGAGTGCTTTCTTTTTTGTAGTTTTTTTCTGCCAGGTAGATTTAGGTGTGGACATGCGATCGGAAAAAGAAAGCCGGAAAGAAAAAAATGTTTGTGCCTTTTTAGGCGCTCTCAATATAATTTCATTAATCAAGTTTTTCTCGGAATACACCACAGTTAGATTTGATCAATTAACCTTTTTGTTTTCGTTAAAATACCTCTCTTGATTTTTAATTCAAAGCTGGACATAGGCAATAGTTAATTCGTAGAATAACGGACTTTTACTGCGAGCACAATATTACATCAACCACGTTGTTGACGCTACCGCTGACTTCGTTCGACTGTCACTCGCTTCACAGATGCGCAATCGAAGTAATTTTTTTGCATCGTGATGCAGATATGAACATGTTTAAACGTACAAAAAATAATTTTGCAGGGAATGCAATAAATGTGCGTATTAGAAATCGGGCCTTATTAAAGCTTGGGCCTTATTTGGCGAAGAGACCTTATATCCCTCTATAGGATGTAATGGGAAAAAATTGTATATTAGTAATGCATGGTATGTATAATATATAGTATGTACTTAGAATTTATTTGAAATGAGAAGATTTTTTTACGTGAGAAAAATTTTTTCGATAAGCTTCAAGAAACTGAAACACCAATTGTTTTTTATCTTCATCTTTTGTTAGAATGCGATTGTAATCCTTCATAAATTTTACACCTTCGTTTTTGTTGTGCATTCGAACATTCATTGCTTTTAACATGCATCCATTCAACAACAATAACTAATGCTGTTGCTATGTCGTACATTCATTGTATTTGATGATTGACTTTTTCGCAAACATTTGTATAATACCGTTACATGTCAAGCAACGAAATGAAAAAAATAAAACCAAATTGAAGTGTTGTGAAAAATTCAGTGTGAACAAATTTTTGAGATAATTTATAACGCTGTTTTTCGAGCAAAGAAGACAAACACAAAAAGTTAAATATGGAAGATTTTTTCTAGAAGCTTGATTTTATTTACCACTTGTTTTTATTAAATATCAATTTATTTTGTTTTCGTTCTTATGTAGTCAAAAGTATTTTTATGCAAACATATACTTTTTTCATACCCTGTAAAAACCATTTTTTGTTTTGTCATAACAGGTGATTTAGGTTTGGTTACTTTTTTGCCTTTCACTAAGGCACGTAAGAGATATCTCATATTAATGCGCTACTAACCGTTGTAAATTCGTTAGTTTTCAACCGATTTTGGACCTTGATAGCATTTTAAAAAGGACATTTTAATATGAATCTGCCAATCTAATAAATTTAAAAAAAATGGCGAATATGTTTCAGAATAAAAAAAAAAATATTACCCATATATCCCGTGTTTTCTCAAACTTTGAGCCTAGTGCGCGCCCATCAAATCTTATCCGATCGCCACCAAATTTTATTTTCAATATTTTTAGGTTAAAAGGAAACTTTATCCGCCCGGCGGTTTCAAATATATTTTTAACGGCCAGTCTATTCAACACTCTATCAGTTAACTATGATATAGACTTTTCTAGTCCTAGGGAATCTTTCAAAAATCTGTTATGAAATGTTATTTAAGTTTTATATTAAGTAAAAAAAATATTGTATCGTAGTCAGTAAGAATTAAAGTGGAAACCAGAATGGTGTAGCGTGTAGTGCGTTGTGTAAGCTGTCAAAAGTTAAGATATACCACAGACACAGTCTCCCAGAATGCGTAGTACGTCTGTGGCTCGTAGCGGTAGTAGTAGCGCAAGTTGAGCTAACTTCAACTTTTGAGTACTAACCTGCTCTCACAGTTGTCATATATAACAAAGATTTATTCATCATCACAAAGACAATATCGTTTTCTTCGTCCTGTTCATACATTTTTTATATTTTTTGTTAATATTGAAGATAATTAAGCGGCAAATTTACATTAAAAATTCGAATAACAATTTGAATTAGGCATTTTTATGAGCGAGTTATTTTGGACATATTTTTTTGCGTAGCGAGCTACATACTGAACAGCTAATGAGGCTACTACATGGAATTACTACAGCTACAACGCATTCTGTTTCACGCTTTTTTTCATAAAAAAATATTCCACAATTTTACTGTGCATAACATTACGTCGATGCCTAAGAGAGTTGAAGGATGAAATACTTTCATCTCCTGTCGTTGAATTCGATCAAAAGCTTAGAATAAGGTTCTGAAGCCCTTGAATAAATGTGCGAATTGCACTTCATTTTCGGTCTGATATATGATTTTTTGCCACTGTTTTAAAAAACCTAAGTACTTGCAACGAGTATATATCTATAAGAGATTTCACTCGTCGCTAGTTATTTTTTACTCGCCGATATTAGCCATCCATCGACAGGATAGGGTATTTTGATGGGACATTTATTCTATACCCCTTCAAAAGTGCGAGTTTGTTTACATTTTGTTTTCTATATTTTGATCATTTTGGCTGTGTGCACAAGGGAGCAAAATGATCGGTATTTTTTAATGTGCTTGCCTGTTTCTTCTTATTTGAATATCTGAAGAAATATTGCAAACTTTATGAATAAAAAATAAAATATTACAGCTTCTTATTTGCATGTGCATGGTTGCCGAGTTTATTTTCTTTCCAGCTGGACATTTTTGTTGTGATTTTGTTGTAGCTATATTTTGGTTGCTGCTGCAGACAAGGATTTTTAGTTTCATTAGCTGAATAGAAAGACAGAATTCTGATTCGGCTAATGTAATAATTATTGGATAATAAAAAAATGTAGCAATAAATAGAATTGCTCTAGCAGTATTTAATAAATTTAAAATAAAACAAAGAAATATTGTAGATTTAATTAATGAGAATATAAGTTATATTTGATACAAATTTTACAGGTTATTATATATATGTATGTGTAATGCTACCAACTCATGTTAATACAAAATAAGTATATTTTCTTCCAAGAACACTGAAAAGTAAGTATTAGTAAGCATAATATTTTAAAATAAGTATAAGTAAGTATATATTGTTAGAAAATAAAATATTTCTAAAACACAAATTTAGACCTTGATACCCGCTTAATAAAAATCAAAACAAAACAACAGATGTCAAAAAATAACTAAACAAAATATTAATTTTATATATTACATTTCATATATATTTTTTATATATAAAATAGATTTAAGACAAAAACATATTAAAACTTCAAATTTATTTGTAAATAACAAAAGAATCACATAAAAACATCAAAGGAAAGTATAATTTTTCGCTTATACCTACTTTCAAAGTAGCTTAATAAAAAATAAATTTAAATATATACAGAGATTGACGAAAAGTTTTCATCCTTAACATTTTTTTGCTTAAATTCGTATTTGTCTTGGCTGGACATTCGGTTCAATAATTCAGGCCTTGTCTTTAAAAACTTATAAAATTCGATGCAGCATTTTTAACGCTTTTGAATCCAATTTCTCGTTGGGAAAACTCAACATCTGTAGATTCGCAAAAAGACTTCAAGAATTCATCTCTCACGGTGTTAATGTAAAAATAAGAATAAACTTTAACGATGATAACCTCAATCTCGATAGGTAGCGGATCACAAGCGGCCTTAATTGTATTGTGGACAATATGTGCAGCACATCCGATACCAATTAGTGATGACTTCCACTGCTTTAAACGATAAAAAACGTTATTTTGTCCCCTACGCTCCCGAGATTCAAAATTTGTAAGGCAATTGTCTTCACAGAATTCGACAATTTTACTGTTAATCTCGTTACATTCAGCAGCTCGGATGAAGCGAAGAAATCACTTCAGACGTTTCTCCCTTATCCGATGAAAATTTAAGCATTTTCACCTTTACTCCAAGAATTGGAATGAAGTAGCGCACAACTACCGGCATCATTGTGACGTTTCCATGGTTGGAGGCATCTGAAATCGAGACGTAGCTCCGCTTTGCCAAATCTTGTTTTAAATTGTCTTTAGCATAAGAAGCCAACACATTGGTCACAATAGCTTCACACTTTTTACGAGCGCAATGAAAATCCTGGATTGCAAAACATTCTTGAAAAAGTTTTGAACAGTAATCAGTTGACAAAAAACTTTGATTTGAAAACTCCCTCCATGGCAGCGGTTTTATAGTCTTTTTTTGTAAAAATTTTTTTAACTCTTCTTGTGTCTGTAGTTGATCGCAAAGCTTTTTGAAGTTTTTTCTGTTTGTAGGTGCTTCTGTATTGCCGCTTTTCCATGTCACTAATATTAAAAGCAGCCAAGCAAACTTCACAAAAACATCACTACCAGTTTTTCCTTTAGTTGCTTTCAGAAATGGATAGTTTATCTCCATTTTTTTTTTGAAAACATTTCTTCCACGTGAGAATTCATTTCAAAAACGTTTTGCTGCAATTAAATTCAACTCATAACGAAACAAAGCAGAAGGTAAACCGAAATGAAAAAAAAATCGATTTTTTCGATTAGTCGATTCTATCATATAAGAGATTTTTACTTCCTGATCACACGAGACGCTTTTGACGGTACGCTGTTTATAAAATAAAACATATATTTTTAAAACCTTTTCCAATATATGTTTTTCAAACAATTAAATTAACAAAAAGTAAGCATAAATAAGTATCATTCTTAAAACTAAGTATACTTATAAGTATTGAGTTTTAGTAAGTATATGAAGCTGAAAATAAGTATGATACTTACAAAGTAAGTATAGTTGGTAACATTATGTATGTGTGTTTTTTTCTTTCATCTTCTTTAGTTTGTTCTAGCTGGACATTTTCCTTGTAGCAATATTTTGCTTGCTACTTTGGATACCATAATTTTTAGATACTTCATTAGATCAATAAAAAGATGAAATTCTGATAATTCGGCTAATGAAATAATTATTAGTCAGGACTTGAAAAAAAATTTTTTAACAAAAATGCTTTTAATAAATAAAATTAACTTGAATTAACAAAATACAAAATACTTGAATTAACCAAATTTCATCAAAATCAAAGAAGAATTTATTGTATAAAGATATTCTCCGACAGACGTTGTCCTGCCACCGCCTTACTGCCATATATGAATTTTCATGCTAATCGGAAAAAAAAACATTTTGTTTTCACCATTTTCAGTATAGTTGCCGAGCGTATCTATATAAGCTATATTACAAAATTTTAGTCTAATACAACCAAAACCGTCCAAAATATGACATTTTTGTTGATTTGTAGGCGGTAAAAGAGGGTGTGGTAAAATATTTTTCCCTTAAACCATCTAGAACTCAAAACAAATCGAGTGCCAAAATTTGAGCTTAATTTACTTTATACCTATCGTTTTAATATTTTAACTGTATTAAAATGTAAAACTAATTTTAATAAAAAAATTTACGAATTTCGTAATCAATTTTTACTAACACTTTTTACAAATTTTACAAAATTTAATGCTTTTTAATGCTTGTATTAAAATTTATTCCAAAATTTCTAACCATGAAGGTAGTGTATTATTTTAAAAAATTAAGAAAAATAAAAATAAATAGAATATATGTATATAAGACTGTCCCACTTTTTCAACGTTTTTCGAAAAGTCTCCGGGACACGATGATTTTTGATTCTACATAGTCTGATTCTAAATAGTCACGCATAGGTTTTTTGGCTAAAAAAATTATATTTTCGAAAAAACAAGAAATGTTTTCTTCAGTATTTTTCATATCACTATGAAACTAATGAAACAATTTTTATCAATTTATACTTATTTAAAAGCTAATAAAATTTTCCATCTTATGCTTTAAGAAACATTGCAATTTGTTCTGTACATTTTTTTAAAAAACTCTGCAATGTGATTTTGATTAAATTTTTTTCGAAATTTAATAACTTCAACTCACATTACCCCGCTTTACAAGAGCATAAGGAAGAAATTTTTAATTATGTAAATTTCGTATTTTGAAGAATTTTACAGCAAAAGTTTTCATGTATAATTTGAAGATATATAATATGGTATTTTTATTAAAAAAAAACACAACTGCACAGTGAGTTTTTTCGAAAAAAAAATCAATTTTATTTTTATTAAACGTAGCTACATAAGTATTTATGTAAATAACCATAAGAAACAAAATTATACGACATTAGTTTAAGTTGCGAAGTATTGTACGATTTCTGCTGTCAGGATGATTTTTATTGTAATGTTCAATTATTTGGATAACACAATTTTGCTGTCCTGGATCCATTGTCCACGTATTATTTACCATATTTAGAAGTCATATCATTCTTTCTGCTGGATCATTTAAAATTGTTACATTTTTAAAAATTATTTTATTTCCAAAAAATTTTTATTCGTACTCCACAAGGAAGGATGCATTTTAATAAGTTCCTTACAAAAAAAAAATATTGAAAAACTGTATATTATAATTTAGCCACCGAAGGTGTCAAAGGCCAACTCATAGCAGAAAAGCTGTATAACAACAAAAAAATAACATTAAAATGCAAAACAGTGCATCGTAATACTGAGAACATACTAGGGCTATTGAGAACATCCAGTGCAAATGGTCTTGCACCATATCATTTGCAAAATGGTAAAATATATATTTACTCTACACTCAATAATTTCTTGTTTTTTCGAAAATATAATTTTTTTAGCCAAAAAACCTTTGCGTGACTATTTAGAATCAGACTATGTAGAATCAGAAATCAACGTGTCCCGGGGACTTTTCGAAAAACGTTGAAAAAGTGGGACAGTCTAATATACATATATTCTAATTATTTTTATTTTTCTAAATTTTTTAAAACGATACACTACCTTCATGGTTAGAAATTTTGGAATAAATTTTAATACAAGCATTAAAAAGCATTAAATTTTGTAAAATTTGTAAAAAGTGTTAGTAAAAATTGATTACGAAATTCGTAAATTTTTTTATTAAAATTAGTTTTACATTTTAATACAGTTAAAATATTAAAACGATAGGTATAAAGTAAATTAAGCTCAAATTTTGGCACTCGATTTGTTTTGAGTTCTAGATGGTTTAAGGGAAAAATATTTTACCACACCCTCTTTTACCGCCTACAAATCAACAAAAATGTCATATTTTGGACGGTTTTGGTTGTATTAGACTAAAATTTTGTAATATAGCTTATATAGATACGCTCGGCAACTATACTGAAAATGGTGAAAACAAAATGTTTTTTTTTCCGATTAGCATGAAAATTCATATATGGCAGTAAGGCGGTGGCAGGACAACGTCTGTCGGAGAATATCTTTATACAATAAATTCTTCTTTGATTTTGATGAAATTTGGTTAATTCAAGTATTTTGTATTTTGTTAATTCAAGTTAATTTTATTTATTAAAAGCATTTTTGTTAAAAAATTTTTTTCAAGTCCTGACTAATAATTATTTCATTAGCCGAATTATCAGAATTTCATCTTTTTATTGATCTAATGAAGTATCTAAAAATTATGGTATCCAAAGTAGCAAGCAAAATATTGCTACAAGGAAAATGTCCAGCTAGAACAAACTAAAGAAGATGAAAGAAAAAAACACACATACATATATATAATAACCTGTAAAATTTGTATCAAATATAACTTTTATTCTCATTAATTAAATCTACAATATTTCTTTGTTTTATTTTAAATTTATTAAATACTGCTAGAGCAATTCTATTTATTGCTACATTTTTTTATTATCCAATAATTATTACATTAGCCGAATCAGAATTCTGTCTTTCTATTCAGCTAATGAAACTAAAAATCCTTGTCTGCAGCAGCAACCAAAATATAGCTACAACAAAATCACAACAAAAATGTCCAGCTGGAAAGAAAATAAACTCGGCAACCATGCACATGCAAATAAGAAGCTGTAATATTTTATTTTTTATTCATAAAGTTTGCAATATTTCTTCAGATATTCAAATAAGAAGAATCAGGCAAGCACATTAAAAAATACCGATCATTTTGCTCCCTTGTGCACACAGCCAAAATGATCAAAATATAGAAAACAAAATGTAAACAAACTCGCACTTTTGAAGGGGTATAGAATAAATGTCCCATCAAAATACCCTATCCTGTCGATGGATGGCTAATATCGGCGAGTAAAAAATAACTAGCGACGAGTGAAATCTCTTATAGATATATACTCGTTGGTACTTGACCGCTTCTTTTAATAACGTACATCAGATTGGATCGATATGCCCGGACAGTCAAGAGCGGCTGATTCCACATGATCCACACCATTAATAATGAGAGGAGCTAAGGGGCAATCCATCCGCTTGTGGGTTAACAGACGACACTGGTTCTTGCTTGCATTAAACTCTACTCATTTAGCAAGACCCCACTCGGAGATTTTTTGTACATCATTAAGGAGTGTGTCATTCATATTTTGTCTATTCCTTTCAATCTCCATAGAGCTTTGGCTTTTTTTGAATGATTATGAATCACAAATGCTGCTGTTGTCCGCAAAAGAATAGATTGGGTTGCATGTCAAAGACAGAAGATCGGTATTTTTCAGTGTTCGTAGCATCACCTTTTTTAGGTACTGGCTAGACATTTGTGAACTTCCAACAAGATGGAAATATCTTGCATCTATCTATACTAGGATATAAAATTTAAGTACAAATTCAAAGTTACTTCAAAAGTACTGGGCCGATTTTTATGAAACAAGTTTTAAAAAGTGATATTTGTGCTACAGTTTTATTTAGGGGTATTTAATTTTCAATATTTTAATAACAAGTATATTTAATTAAAGTGTTAAGTTTTTTAAGAAATCATCCCAGCTGCAAAGTATTGCTTAATCGTTTTCTTTTCGGGCTTTGTGTTGCGAGATTTTAAATTAACTATAGGTTGCTCTCTTCACTTTTCTGTTTGTGCTCGGCTAGCACAGTACAACAAAAAAAAAACGATGAGCCTCGAGCAAGGCGAAAAGTGAGATAAATATAAATGTAGAGCGGCGCTCTAAAACAAAACAAAGCAAAAGAAAAGAAGACTTTTTTTTCTTTGAAATTGTCTTAGAAGATTGATAAAAAAACGTCCGTGGCGACTCTCTTTGGGGTGCAGAAGAACCTGTTGTCGAATGCAATTTTCATGCAGAAACTTTTTGCGTTTTAAAATTGCACTATAGCGGTTCCTTGCCCCGAAGCGAAGTCTTTTGGTATCAGTATTTTTGTTAGAGCGGAAATTTTGAAAGTCTTCCTCTTTGGACATGACTGCAATCCTGCAAGTCTTATTAAACCATGAGTATCTTTTTTTTTTTGTTTATTACTTCTCATCTTATTAGAAATGAAAGTCCGCAAACCCAATAAAATTATTTTCTCTTCCATACTGGCATTCACATTTCTATAAGCGAAACATAATTTCCAATTGAAGTTGCGATAAAAATTATTTAACGCAGCCCAATTTGCTTTTCCATAAAACCATTCCGCCTTCTTCGGTGCTTTTTGAGTAGAGGTGCTAAAATATGGAAAAACAGCGGAGATGGTACTATGGTCGGAGTTACAAAGAGGTGCGTTGACACTCACATCATATTTTTCATGATGCTAAGTCAGAAAAAGGTCAAGGATGTTATGCAGGTAAAAGTGAGTTCCTTCACTGGTGAATCAATTGGTTCGATTCAGCAATTAGCTCAACATATTGCCAAGTTACGTAACTTACTAATCGCCTGATACAACGATCTCACTGTCAGGAAACAACCCCTAAGGGCCAGTTTTTTAGTACTGGTTTAAACATAGTTTAACGTGAGATTAGTAAACTTAGTTTAAAGTTAAACAACGCTTGACTTTAGTATCAGTTTTTCAGTGCTGGTTTAAAAAGATCACAGTTAGAGTTTGTTTTATGTGGCAACACATTCAAATGCCAAAGATTCATAGATATTTTTTTAAAAATAGTAAAAATAATTATCAGATTTCAACTATTTTTTTGAGTTTATTGTACAGCCAATTCTAAATTTACACATTGGAAGTGAAGTCCTTTTGTCTTATTAAATACATTCTGTTCCTTCATTGTACTTTAAAAATTTCTTTAAATTTTATAAAATGCAAGAGAAACAATAAGACATCTACTATCACATGTTTGACGGGTCCAGTCAACCAACGTTGCAAATCGTTGTTTGATTACAAATTTTAGCGATAGTAACTAACATGGGGAAGAGGTATTTGAAAGCCAAATTTTTGTTACTCATAAGCATGCTTTAGGCGTAAAAATATTTTAAATAAAGTCCAGTTTTTTTAATATTATACTTACAAACCGTAACGTGGAGGAGACAAATCATGTCACGTGCCTGACAGAATGATAAATGTAGTTTAATTGGGTAATTAAGTTATTAGGTAGTTATGTATTTAGTAATTAAAAAACAAATTTAATATATTTTTCTTTCCTTTCATCAACTATTTTTTCATTATCTTGAGCCAATGCCTTCCATTTTTACTAAAACAAAAATGTTTACGAAACATTTACAAAAAAGAAAAACTACATTTGTGAAACAGTACAGACGATTTGATCATCATGGTACATGCGTTTATATTTAACTTGTTAAAATTAATAAAATGTTTCTCTTAGATAATATCATAAAATAATACGTTTTTAATAAGTTTTAATTTTTTGGTCGCGGTTGATTTTTATGTAGAATGCCCCTGTGAATATCGGAAAAAAATGTTTAACAAAACAAAAATGAGAAGTTTTAATTTGTTTCTAATATAAATGGTTCATATTGAAGGAAGTATGTATTGGGGTTGGGGTGATCAGGACATCGAATGAACCTATGGAAGTAGAATGAAGTGCATTCAAATGAAGTAGAAGTGCATTCAAAAATGAATTTATTAACTTTATCAGCCTTATTGCTAGTGTCGATAGGCGGTAGATTAGAATGCAGTCGATTTAATTTCGTGTAACAAAACGAAATCTTATTGACAAAAATGTACACTATTGTGAATTGTTTACTGAATTTTAAAAAGTTTTTTGGCATTTTGTTTATCTTTAGCGTGATTTACCGCAAATGTTATTTCCATGGTATATTAATCCAGGTACTATAAATAATTGTCAGTCATAGGAGTAGAATGTAAAGGTATATTATCCCAGGTACAGGGTCCGCCATCTAACGTTTTTTTTTTCAACTAGTGCTTATTTCGTGAATGGTAACACTTAGCTCATGTCTGATTTGACAGATAATTAGTTTTATCTTTCCGCTAAACGAATATGGTTGTGTATACGCTTGAACAACGCTGGGAAATATTGCGACATTACTTTGAAAATCATGGTAATGTTGCAGAATGTGTGCGAAAATTGCATACGGATTTTGGAAGAAGAGAAGCACCGTCAGCTCCGTATGTTCGTTATCTTGTGAAAAAAGTGAAAGAAACTGGCATCCTCATCGATAAACTAAAGCGTGAAAAGCCAAAGCAGTGCGTATACCCGAGAATATTGCTGTTGTGGCAAAAAGTGTGCGTGAAGCACCATCAACATCAATTCACCGTCGTTCTCAACAATAGAACATTTCGGAGACATCATTGAGACGAATTTTGCATAAAGACCTTGGTATGACGCCATACAAAGTCCTATTGGTTCAGGAATTGAAGCCAACTGACCATCCAATGCATTTTCGCTTCGCTAAGTGGGCCTGCGATCGACTTACAGAAGATGCCGATTTTGCCAAAAAAATCATCTTTTCAGATGAAGCTCATTTTGATCTTGGCGGGTATGTAAACAAGCAAAATTGTCGCATTTGGGGCACAGAAAACCCGCACGCATACTTGAAAAGCCGCTGCACCCAAAACGAGTCACTGTTTGGTGCGGATTTTGGTCCAGAGGCATAATTGAGCCATTTTTCTTCGAAAATGAGCAAGGAGTGGCCGTTACAGTCAATGGCGATCGTTATCGGGCCATGTTGAACGAATTTTTGTTCACAAAAATTGAAGAGGAAGATATTGGCAACATTTGGTTTCAACAGAACGGCGCTACGTGCCACACAGCCGAAGCTACACTCGATGTTTTGCGCCCTGTTTTTGAAGATCGCATTATCAGCCGCAGAGCTGATGTCGTTTGGCCACTTCGGAGCTGCGATTTGACACCGTTGGACTATTATTTGTGGGGTGCCCTCAAAGATAAGTGTTACGCCGACAAGCCAGAGACAATTGACGCTTTAAAGGACAATATTCGTGAAGCCATTGGTGAAATACAGCTGCACACAATCGATAATGTGCTTAAAAATTGAACCGATCGTGTAGGCTACTGCATGGCCAGCCGAGGCAGCCATTTGAATGAAGTTATTTTCCATTATTAACCGGAAGGATTGTACTTTCAAATAAAAAATAAATTTGAGAAAATATCCAGTAGTTTTTTTATAGAATTTTCAAAAAAAAAAAAATTATTTGGCGGACCCTGTAGTACCTGGGTTAATATACCTTAATTATTTCCAAATAAAAGTTTCGTAAGTTTTGAATTTTAATTATCGCAAGATTTATAAAAAATAGAAAAAATAAAAAATCGTAAAATGAACTCAATTGAACTGTGGCAAAGTAATGACGAGGAGGATGCTGATGAAGCAGCTAGCTTAGTGGAATTGGCAAGGTAGAGGAGGCGAAGGCTGTTTTTTGTTGCTTACAACCTTTGCCTAAAATTATTTTTATCTGTATATTTTTTTTCGACTTCCAGTCACCACGTCAAGATTTGAGTCGACTTAGGACGATTTGGATATGGATGATGCCTCGCCAAGTTGAAGAAGTCAGAAACGTTAGATACCATGAAAAGGTTCGCCGGTTCCGCACTGATTTTTACTTCAATTGTACACTTATTCCGCGTGTATTTAAAAATATTTTGAGATGGGTCAACCTTTGGACAACTTTTAAAAAGTATGTTTCTCAATCATTTCAAAAACTGGCTGTATTTTTTATTTTGCAGGAAGACGGCATCTGTAGTCTAATGGTCTAACGCGCTTGTCTATCACCCAGGGTTCCCGGGTTCAAGTTTAAAGTTATTATTAGTAGTATGAATTTTTGTGGAGAACTATTGCTTATTAGCATTATTTGACTGAATTATGGCATTTCACTTGCTTCAGATTCAATATTACATGTTTCTTCATCTTTCCGTCACACTAAGACCCATTAAAAATTTTCCTTGATTACGCCCTTCTTTTCTGCTGTGGTATCACAAAGAACAATCATATGGGCCCTTACTCTATAGCGCAATTCGAAAGTGGCACTGTTCGGTTTCAATAGCTTGTTGGCTTGCGCAGAGATATAAAATTAAGTGTTAGTTTATAAAATGTATGGTTATTTCAAAATTAATTTAAATTAATGAAAGCCCAAAAATTATTTTACAAAACCCAGCCAATTTCAAATGAGATATCTCTTTCAAGAACACTCTAACAGCCATATTCTGGCAAATTAACAAATTGTTAACCAGTATTTTGAATATTTCTATGTGTTTGTTGTTTTCAATACAAAATTTAAAGCTCAAAAAACAAAATTCGTTAATGAAATTGTCAATAACTGAAAAGCAGTTGACAATTTTTATCAAAATTTTTTATTTTTGAGCGTCAAATTTTGTTTTGAAATAAAAAAATTACAACAAACACATAGAAATATTCAAAATACTGGTTAACAATTTGTTAATTTGCCAGAATAGGGCTGTAACTTAGCAAAAGGTAATTTAAAAACATCGACAGTCAACACTTCTGCAAACAGTCTATGGAAGATGCTTGTAATTGATCTCAATGCTACCGGGCCGTCTTCTCTTGATGTAGTTGAATGGGAGAAGGTTAATATATATTCACTTTTAATAATTTATGACAACTCAAAATTCTAAAAATAAAAGCTTGGGCCGACTGCAAAAACCACCTCCGGATCACAGCAAAAATAAAATATCCATTGTTTATTAAATATTTTAAGCCACAAACATAATTAAAGAATTTAGAACCAAATCAATTTACTATGCATTTTTATGTGTCGCTGACTTTTCTATATAAATAATTTATATTTTTCGACATTTTCTTTTACATTTAAAATCTATTATATAAAACAAAGTCGTGAAATGTGTTTGAAATTCCATAACTCAAGAACGAACCGTCCGATCGGAATTTTTTTGTTGTGTTTAGAATTATAAGGACAAGGTTTGTAAAAGACAAATTTTTTGCCACACCCCCTTTCACCGCCCACAAATCAATAAAAACTATATATTGGAGACAGTTTTGGTCTTTTAAGACTAAAACTTGGTAGTTTTTTTTATTTTATTGTCGGAAAATGTACTAATAATGGGTTTCCACGCCCCCTTTTACCGCCCACAATCCAATGAAAATGCTATATTTCAGACGGTTTTGGTCGTTTAAGACTAAAATTTGGTTAAATAGTTCGTATGACTACTTAAAAGTGGGCGTGGTCTCACTATGTTTACGCCCCTTTTTCAGAGGATAAGCATGAAGTGAAGCAAAGTTCGATAGATATAAACTAAATTAAGCTCAATTTTGGCACTCGATTTGTTTTAAGTTTTAGATGGTTTAAGGGAAAAATATTTTCCCACACCCTTTTTACCGCCTACAAATCAACAAAATTCCATATTTTGGACGGTTTTGGTTGTATAAGGTAATTTAGTTTATATAGTTACGTTCGGCAACTACACTAAAAATGGTGAAAATATAAAATGTTTTTCTCCGATTAGCATGAAAATTCATATATGGCAGTAAGGCGGTGGCAGGACGTCTGCCAGGAATATCTTTATACATAAAATTCTTCTGTACATGGCTTTGTCACTGAAATCCTTCTAAACAGCTGGTTCGATTTTGATGAAATTTGGTGTTTATGTGCGACTGGGTCTGTAGATGATTTAAATCTAAAGTTTGACCCAGTAGGTTGCGCTGTTGTTGCTGTGGCAGTGTTTAATGGGGTATTTGAGAATATAACTCAGAAACGAGTTGGGAAATTGTCATGATTCTTTCACTACACCATTACTTTTTATGCAAACAAAATTACTAAAATACAAAATGAATGAACATAAACTAAAAAAAATCTTAAATTTTTATGATAGTTTGGGTTGATCTTTCGATCGTATAAAACTTTAAATAAACCCTACGTTTAAAAATAAAAAAGATTAAACACAATTGGACGGACAATTAAAAAAAAATGCAATCCGAGTTATTCACTTTTAAAGCCAGCAATTTCATTTTTGATTTATTTTTTTCTACTTCACCAAAAAATAAAATTAGTACTAAAAGCTTTTTGAGTGTTTCAGGTACGAAAGATAAGTAATGACTTGTGCATATTTTTATATTGAAACTTGGTGTATATGTGCTATGAGGTCAAGTGGTGGTCACTTTATACATAAATATCGTATGGTTACTCTCGGCAACTCAGCTAAAAACGGGCCCTTCAGTTTCAAAAACAAACGTGCGGCATGTGTGGCTCGAATGGCACGTTGTTTGGACACTTCCACACTTTTCAAAAATTCAAAAAATGAAAATGATCACAAAGAAATTAGTTGAATTGGGACAGTACAACGTCTGTCGGTTTTATATATTTTAGTTTTTTATATTTTAAAACACAGTGATGTATACTTTCAACAAAAATGTTACTAACGCATGATTGGCACACTAACATCCATGCGAAGTGTTTACAGAGTGCGATTTTGTTTTCGAATCGCATTTGGTTTTCGAATCGTATTGCTTTTCGGATCGCGCTTCCGAGTAAGAACTGGTCTTAGTTGGTCGGTCTAGAGACCACTTTAACCTAATCATAAGTAGGTCCTTAACCTAGGCCCCATAACTTAACCTTGCTGGTATCAGCTTTCCAATGCTATTCATATTTACTTTTCCAAAATGTTTTTTATGCATTTTATGGACTTAAACGAAAACTATTGTCAACCATAGTATAGGATCAAACAGGATGACAAAAAAACTGGCTAGTTCGTTGAGGCAAACATATTGATGGGTAAGTGTTCTTGATGTTTAATATCCGAAAGAGTACAAACTAGAAATGGACGCATGCAACATCTTTAAGGCACGGGCACGCACGAGCGCGACGACCATTTGCACGTACGAACTCGAACACGAAATTGATTTTTGTACTTCCAAGAAAACGCAAAAAATTTATGTTTCAACTTAAAAATATTGGAATTATCAAAACATTAGAATATGTTTTTATGATTTTTATTAGTTTTTTAAACAGTAGCTAAAGTGAAAGTAGTAAAATTTTAGTGCACAAACACGTAAAAGCAAGCACGAAGTTATTTTTTTAGGTACGTGCACAGCGTGTCATAAAAAAGCACGGCACGCGCCCATCTCTACCTTTGAAACACAATTTTATTTACATATGGAGACACAACTTAGGGTTCTGTTATTTGACATAAAATAAAATAATATACCTTCAGTTGGATTTTAGGACAAAAAAATTTTTTAAACAAAGTGCATAACACGTTTTATGGGATATTAAATTAAAAATGTTACAAAACAAAAACTTAGGTTTGAGAAAAAATTATAGTGCGATACATCATCTATGGTGGGTATGTTCGGAAATGCACCATTATGCGCAAACTGCTTTTTAGCACAAGCAAAATGTTCGAAAATGGCAAATTTTGCAGCACTGCAAACTTCAAATATTCTAAAATGTAATTTTTCTATCAAGCGTCACTTATCATTTGCATCAAAAAAATTCATGCTATCGAAAGTCGTGATGCATTTCCGAACAGACCAGGTGTTGGTGTTGGGTTGTCGAAATTTAATCTAAGGTCAATTCAACCTACTTGTTGTTGTGAAATAGGTGGCTTTGTTTCTAAATGTTGACGCTGATGCAACATTAAATGATTCTTTTGGAAGAACGCTTTTCCACACTCACACACATGCGTTCGAACAGTGCAACCGCCATTCGGGTGACGACGGTTATGTTGCATAAGTCCGTGTTTCGCTGCAAATCCTTTGCCGCAGCTCGCACAGAAATGTGATTTCGGCTTAGGGGGTGCTTGTTGTTGCTGTAAAACAGCAACTGGTGGTACTGTAGACACAACAGTTTGTTGTTGTTGATGATGTTGTTGTTGCTGTGTCGGTTGTGGCGCAGAAGTCGTTTGTACCATTGTTGTCTGACTAACAACTTGTCCTGTTGAAGATATTATTTGCACAGGAACGGCATTTTGGGTAACGATGTTCGGATTTGCAGCAACTACGGTTGCATTTCCTGTTTTGGTATTAAAGTATTAAATAAAATTAACGAAATATAATAAATTAACTTTACCTGAATTCAAACTGCTGGTATTTAAAAAGTGACCCGGTAAAGCTGCTGTTAGGGCGCATAAGTCAGTCATGAGACTCTTGTCACCGGTGTGTAGTCGTAAATGCAACGCCAAGGCTTCCCTGCTATTAAAGGCACTTCCACATTCACTATAAGATATTTCAAAATTAACCTTTGATACTTTTGTAGCGCACAGTCCATTCTTACCGACATCCGTATTGTGGCCGTGAAATCGAATTGTCGTTGGCAGTTACTGTCAGTAACGCCGAATTTGATGGGTTACTTACAACTGTTATCGTTTGGGGATGTTGTTGAACCTGTTGTTGTTGTTGCTGTTGTTGTTGTTGTTGCTGCTGTTGTTGTTGCTGCTGCTGCTGTTGTTGTTGTTGTTGATGATGCTGCTGCTGTTGTTGTTGTTGCTGTTGCTGTTGTTGTTGTTGTTGCTGTTGTTGCTGTTGTTGCTGCTGTTGATGTTGATTGTGGTGTGCTTGTGTTTGATGAATCTGCATTAAAAAAAACATAAGGCAATAAATTATATGCATAGCATAGAAAATATGACTTTTATTCAACAAATGTTTTCACAGAGTGGAAAGAGATAGTATTTCAAAAATTCAAAAAGCATTTCGAACAAAAAATACTCTTGAAAAGTCTAATGTTCACGTGATTCAAAGTAAGGAGATCATTCGTAATCATTAAAAACAGAGCTTTTTATTTGTCATATTTGTTATTGTGTACTTTATAAGTTTTGTTTAAAATCTCAAGAAAGTATGTGTAAAATTCGAATTATTGAAATTGCCTCACAAATATAATAACAAATATTAAAAAATGTTCAATTCGATAAATGTTAGTTTTTCTGGCTGAGTAATATAGCTGAGCTCCCCTGCGGTCCATGGCATCATGCACGAATATGTCATGATCTTTTAAAAAAATGTATTGCGTAGGATACACTTTGTCGACAAGTCTTTAACAAATCTCTCTTGTTTTGATATTGTTATTGTGACCAATGCTGAGTTCTTGTTGATTTTATTTATTACGTCTTCTTCTATACATACTGGTCTATTTGTTGAAAATTAAAATAAATTATAGAAAACATAAAGTTTTCAAATAGTGCACGAATTTGGAACTTTTGAGATTTTTATCACTGAAATGTATAACCGAATCAGCATGTTTCGTCAAAGAAGAAGACAAATCTTGTGTTAAGTGTGGTTATAGTGCTATATGTGTATCACACAGCTACATCAATAACCCAGATCTGCCTTAAGTCGTCTTAAGACGTTATTATAAAACGCCACAGACATTATCCATGTTAATAAATTTTTTAGTTTATTGAAATTATTTTATTTTACAATTCATCATGTAATTCATCAATTGTAATTCATTAATGGTAATAATTCAACAATGGTAATACATCAATGGTAATTCATCAAACTTATGTTTATCTTGAATGATAAGAATTTTAACTTTTCCAATTGAGTTGACGAATTTTTTTATAAAAACCCTATCTAATAATAATATCATGATTGATCAATTCATAGTTAAAACTCTTCCAATATCACTTGAAAGGCTTCGTTGATGTATTTTCGTGGTGTAAAACATAGCTCGTCGTTATATTCAAATGAATAACAAACTCGTTCATGCAATAATCATTTGTATCAATATGCATTTAAGAAATAAACAACTTCATAATAAAAGATAAATAATATAACAAAATACATAATCATAAAATAAAATAAAAATAATCAAAAAATTTCATACTGAAAAGAACAAAATAAACTTTCAAAACAGCAGCATTTGATGTTTGTATTTTGTATAAAAGTCTGTTTCCCGTACTTTAAAATTTTTTAACTTTCCCTATTTTTCACTAGAACCGACCTAAAAAAGAAGCACAACTCTTTATTCTTCATTAATTGAGAAATTAACTAAAAGAAGAGCATCACGGAAACAACTCATTGAACTAAGTGGAAATAATTAATGACAGCCTACGTTTAATCATGGCTACGGTGACCATATATTTCAAAATAATTTATAATTCGCTTAGAGTAACTTTAGAAGAATCAAACTGTAAAAATGTGCTCTAAGCGATTAGATTTCGTTTGTAATACACCTTGATCTGCTCTTTCCATTTAATTTTAAAATTATCGGTGCTGTTTTTAATTACTGATAATTTAAGGTTTTTTGGCAAAAAGTGATCTGACCTTTGTGACTATAGAGCTTGACCTTATCTACCGATTTTAAAGAAACTTTTACAATACGTGCACAGTTATTTCAGAAAAAGTTATTTTTTTCTCTTAGAATGAAATTACGATCGAGTAGTGTTAATTGACGTGTTTTGAATGTCGGGGAAAATTTTGATAAAAGTTCTTACAGTAATAGTGATCGTACTATGATGGACTCAGTGATAGGGCTGACTATGTTTTTATCTGCTCGAAATCTAACGATTTGGAAAAAGTGATTTTAAAGTGTTTCCATCTGGATTGTCATGACAGCTAGATTTCATTTGACAATTAAGACTTCATTTGGTTGCTTACAAAAATAAACCTGTTAATTGAAAATTAATTTAAGAATAAGCAAATCGTGAAGGAGCAATTGATTTGTTGCATTTTTTCCGCCACTGTCGCATAAATATGTCCTTTATTGCAGTGGCCTCGGAGCTCTTAAATTTTTTCTACTGTAGCTGGATAGTGATGGATTTAATTTTCAGGGATGCC
Organism: Dichetophora obliterata; assembly: GCA_963920525.1. NCBI lineage: Eukaryota > Metazoa > Arthropoda > Insecta > Diptera > Sciomyzidae > Dichetophora > Dichetophora obliterata. Next base: position 122,753,023 of record OY986437.1, on the reverse strand, counting down.
GTGTTGCATTTTATGTGATTTTGTATTAGATTTTGTTGAAATCACGAGATTTTAAAATCTTGAACTTGTTAACGAAATCTCTCAAAATCTCAAGATTTCGAGCAGATGGAAACAGTAATAAGGATGCAAAGCAAAATCTGTTATCTTCAATCCTTTTATTTATTTATTTGGTTTCGTCAAACGGAGACATTAACTCTTATATACTACTTATGTAATATTTAAGGATATCATAAAAATTAATTAAAAATAACATTGCTAAGTAAGGAGAACACAGTGTTGTCGCCTTATCTAGCGAAAATTGTATACGGAGATTAAAAAAAAGACTTTGCGTGTGGTTAATGAATCGATCCTTTTAATACTAAATAATTTCAAGACAGTAACTTTTATGACAGGTAGAATGTTGCCAGATTGCCGTGAACATGGCGACCACCTTGAACGAAGAAATTAAGTTCTAAACTATTATACATACTCCTATAATAATAGCAATGATATCTAAATACATATTCAAAACCAAATTAAAAAAACATTTCAAACAATAACCACAATTTTTAAATTAAAGAAGAATAAGTTGGAAACTATGTCATATTAAACAAAACTCATTTAATATTAAACAAAACTTCTAAACTCTTAAGTATATAAAGCATCTTTAGTTGGCAGCAGCGAAAGCTTTACGACCGGTCGGACAATTTCGCCATCAGCTGTTTTCATTTTCACCACACAGATATGACCGTCCGCCCCTGGGTAACGCTGAATAATTTTGCCAAGCTTCCATTTCGTTGGCGGAACACGGTCGTCATGAATGACGACATCATCTTATTCGAGATTTAATTCTGGACGGAACCATTTTGAGCGACGTTGGAGGCTGTGAAGATATTCATCACGCCAGCGTTACCAGAAATGTTGGCGCATGGAAGATATTGAATATCAGCGCTGGCCAAGCGTCCCACTAAAACGTGAATTTTCGTATTCTGGAAGAGCTTTTAGTGGCTCTCCTGCGATAAAATGACCGGGAGTTAAAATTTCCAATCATTGACATTAAAAGATTGCGCGCAGTGGTCGTGAATTAACACATGCCTCCACTTCAGTTAGCAGGGTATTAAACTCTTCGTTCGTCAGCAATGTTGAATTAAGCACTCTCTTTAAATGGTATTTTTCCCGTTGTATTCCTGTTTCCCAATACCCACCTATATGGGGTTCGCTGGGTGGGTTGAAGTGCCAATTTATGCGCTAGTCAGCAAAATAACGACAAACCCCTTCATCGGCCATGCAACGTTTAAGAGTATTTCGAAGCTCCTTTTCGGCTCGAAAAAAATTTGTCCCGTTGTCAGAAAATACTTGCTGACAAAACCCTCTGCGATTGATGAAGCTCTTAAACGCGGCAATGAAGGCAGCCGTTGATAGATCTCCAACGAGTTCTAAGTGCATAGCACCAGTAGCCCTGCATACAAATCCGCTGATATACCCCTTCGTTGTTTTAGCACCTCTTCCCACCGAAAACTTCAGAGTAAAAAGGGCCAGCGAAGTCCACTGCGCTGCTCAAGAAACATCGTGCGCTTGAAACACGACTTAAAGGAAGGTCCTGACGGCAGCAGTTATGGTAAATCTGTCTAACAAGATTTCGAGCACCTCGTACCCAAAATCGTCGTTACAAGACAGTTTGCATTATTTGAGGACCAGCGTGAAGAGTAATTTTGTGTTTGTCAACAACAATGCGTTTTGCCAGCGGCGAATTCTTGGGTAGAATCATTTGATGCTTGACGTCAACTGAAACAGCGGCATTGCTAAGGCGGCCACCTACTAAAATTTAATTTGCGTCAAGATATGGCTGGAGTTTGACTAAGTTGCTTCGTAATGGTATCGATTTCTTCATTAGGCAAAGATTGATTTCCTTCGAAAAGGTATTAATTTGAGTGTACCTTACCAAAATTAATTCAGCATTACTTGTCAGTGTTCCAAGTTTTCGAGATTGAGGTGATTTTTTTCTTTTACACTTAATATTGTGAGCAAAACAACATAGATAAGCGGTGACTCTGTTAAGCTTAGTATACGAGGAGAACTTGCTCAAAAAATCCCAGTTTTGTAATACTTCTGCTGGGCAAGCTGCTATGATTTTTCGTTGTTCTAAGCTGGTAGTGTGTTGACTTGGGGACCTTTTGTGCCAACCATAAGAGCGTCATTGAGTGAGAATGCAGATGATGTTTTCATGGACGCGTTGAGCACTACTCGCAGTTCAGTTGTGGTGCTGGAGCTCTTTAAAACGGCGTGATGTGGCATATAAAAACAATTGGTTGGCATATAAAAACAATTGGTTGGCATATCGTGTACTGGCTCCATGTGGCCCATGCGTAAAAGTCTTGCATAAGATCGAAATATTGCAATCGTAATTCATCATCTGCTACAAATCGTTTCTCCGTTCAAAGAAGACTACGAATTGCCGCACTCCGAGACTCTCCCAGCGGCACAGAACTTTTTATTGGAAGTCGGACGATGAAGCGGCCATCAGCAGCGCGAGTTAATGTTTTCTCAAAAAAAATCTTCACAGAAGGGTTCTTCATCAATAATGTGTTTCTTTTTTGGCAGCTCCTCTAATTCCCAAAACTTGCTGACCGTTCTAATTAATTGTAAGTCAGTATAAAGGGTTGGCACGGCCATTACGAAGTCATCAGCTTTTGTTGTGTTGCCAAACAGAACTCAACCAAATACAGTATTTTGCGCCATTGGTGTACCTGGTGGACCCTTGCGAAAACTTGACAAAATAAACTTTTCCATTTCATCCATTCCAATCAGGATGTCTATTGGAACCGGCGTGGCATAGAAGGGATCAGCAAGTTGTGCAACTGTGGTAATAAAGATTTCTGTACGGTAACTGTAGGCAGATTATTTGTAATTTTCGCAAGGATGAGCGCATTTATTTTATATAACTGAGCCGAAAATTGTGTTGATACCATTAATAAAGTTTCACCCTTTACCTTGTCACCATTCGAAGAGCCGATGCCGGTAACATAGGTTGATAATGGTTTTCGAGGCAAACGAAGTCGCTGGATGCAGGCTTCCGTAGCAAAGGAAGAATGTGAACCATGTGAATAAGGCTCGTATGGGCTGCCAACAACTTGCATGATCCTGTATGTAAATAACAGCAGGGGCCAACAAAATGGCCTCTTTACCGTCTGAAGAGATTGAGTCAGATGTCAAAGAAGTATAAAGAGGAGCACGAGGTTTGGTATTGATGATTGGCATCACGGCGGCAGAGTCTTCGGTAACGTCTTTAGCAGCGAAGCAGGGAGCGGAAATCGTTGTTCCGTCAACAGAAAATATGCGATGGACTTTCGAATCGATGGAGAAACGATGGAGCCATCAGCCCGCTGCGAGTAACTTTGAGGAAACTTTTTTGATCATCGTATGCAGCACGTTTGTTGAGCTTTTTCGCGATTCACAACGGAAAGTGTAAGCAGTTGTTAACATTTCTAAAGACCGAGCTCGAGTTTGTAAAAATCCTTCCAGTTGCTCAAAAGTAGGCAGCTCGTCACCTACTAGCGATAGCTCCCACTGCTTTCTAGTTTCGAATGCAAGTTTTGACACTGTCCAGTGGACCTGCTAATCGTCCCAAAATTCAACAGGTCGACCTTAAGCTCGGAGCGTTCTAACGTGCTGTAATATGCTACCTAAAATTAACTTTATGTCGCTTGCAGAATCCTTAGATGATTTTTCAAGTCAACATATTACCTTAAGATGGCTATCTACGATAACACGCACCACTTTGTACCGCGATGTTAGCAGATCCCAGGCTTCAGTGTAATTTGCATCGCAGATTTTGAAGCTATTGATTACTTGCAAGGCACCACCTTTTAAACAGTTTCGCAAATAATGAAGTTTCTGTTCGTCCGATAAGTTCACATTGCTATGAACGAGGGACTGAAACGAATTGTGAAAACTTATCCAATCCGCCGAATCCCCACAAAAAATGGGTGATTGCATTTTTGGCAATTGGATGGACGCAGTTACCATGGGTTGCAAGTTTATTGGAGCTGATTTTGATAACACTTTCGACAGGCTATTGAAATTAGCTTGTGCAGATATTCCAGGTCTCGGCTTGGATTCGTGCTTGTTCTTCAATTTCTGAATTATCGACTCCACAAGAAATTTCGACCTCTTCCTGAGCTCTGCAAAAACGATTCCATTGTTCGTTAAGAAGCTGCAGATAGCCTTCAATACCTTCTAACTCTATTTCTGTAGATTGACATTTGCTTACATTTAAATATCTTTTTATTGAATTTAAGGCGGAGTCGCGAGTTTTAGTATTAGCGTTTGACATATTTTGAAATTTATACTATGTTCATAGAAAAAGGGTAAAGCGAAACGTCAGTCAATTAGATTTGAGTTTGTCTTCAATACACGAAGAGAGAGAATGGCAAAAAATGCGCTTAGCAAATACCACAACGGCGTTTTGGCGAAGCGAGTGAGTGTATGTAAGTAAATTAAATTTTCTGTAGAATTAGGGTCTGTAGAAAAGTCTGCTCACTAGTTCCTAGATTTGGCGTTCGAAGGACCAAATATGTTGTCGCCTTATCTAGAGAAAATTGTATGCGGAGATTAACCCAGATATGCCCCATTGCTTGAGCATGATCTTTTTAAAAGTACTTTTATTTTATTTTGGAAGCAAATGAGAAATAAAAAACAGTGATATTATGGGTTTACAAAAGTTTATTGAAAAAAAGTGGTTTTTTAAGTCGTCCTATATATAGGACACCAAACTTTAAGGTATCACAAGAGCAAAACTAAAACACAATAATTTAACGTTCACGCATATAACTAACAAGCTACTCTTCATAAATATAAATTCAACCAAAATATAGTATTTATTCCCTTGTAAATGTACAAAATTGTACTTACCGTACAAACGTGGCCCCATATTTAGTCATTTTGAAAATATTACAAATTAATAATTCAAAAACTCAAAAATAGTAGCACAAAATAATGCAATCACACAACCTCCCACGAGATATTGATGAGTACTGAGTATATGAACAAAAAAAAACGGTACTTTGATAAACGTGACGTATCATGTAAACAAGTATTTTGGTGTACTATATATAGGTCATTGGGCATATTTGGGTTAAAAAAAGACTTTGCGTGTGGTTAATGAATCGATCCTTTTAATACTAAATAATTTCAAGAGAGTAACTTTTATGACAGGTAGAATGTTGCCAGATTGGCGTGAACACACAGCCTTAATAATTTTAAGAATATCACAAAATTATTATATAAAACAATAATACTTAACACATGAGATTTTAAACGAAAATAAAAATTTATATGTAGCTAACACAATAAAATATAAAGAAATCAAAACAGAAAAAAAGGGCGGCCAAAAATTAATAGCACTAAGAGACATGAAAAAATGGAAGAAGTTTAAGGTTTGGTTTAAAGCGATTTCTTGATATATTGTCATGGTCAAGACCCGATTTGCTTCAATGGTGCAACGTGTAATAGGCTCATTTATAGCATAAGCCGCTCTATGGAAAGGAACGCGAAAGTTAAATTGGCTCCTAATGAATCGAGATGGGGTTTTAAAGTCTAATAAACCAAGCAGAACAGGGCACTGAATATGGTGATGGACTATTCATTAATATCAATAAGGGCACATATAGTGGTGTAGGGTGGAGACTGAGGGAGGTTCCAGTTAAGTTTGAAAATCATGAATCTTGTGAATTTTTTCTGAACTCTTTCAATTCTAAGAGATTGTTTGGATGACGCAGGATTCCATAAGAGTAAGCAGTATTCTAAATGTGGGCGAACTAATGATGCATATAAGCTTTTGAGGGTGTAGAGGTCATTAAAATCTTTAGAATTCCTTATTAAGAAGCCTAGCATGGAGTGAGATTTACTGATGATAAGATTGAGGTGGTCTTTAAAATTTAAATAGGGGTCTAATTGAATTCCAAGATCTTTCTTTAAAGTAACCCTCTCAAGTTGACATGAATTTATGAAATAAGGGCTAATTAAAGGAGATGATGATCTACATAAAGTAAAGCATTGGCATTTGGAAACGTTGAGATGTGATTTATTTAATTCACACCAGGCAAAGACTGAGTCGATGTCTGATTGAAGTAAACATACATCAGCGTACGATTTAATAGATCGGAATAGTTTAAGATCATCCGCAAAAAGAAGGCACTGGGAATGACGTATGACCGTGGGCAAATTGTTAATAAATAGAAGGAACAGGAGAGGAACTAGATGGCTTTTTTAGAGAACACCAGATATAACTTCAAAGATGTTAGATGTGATATCCTTTATTATTACGGAGTGGATGCGGTTAGATAGGTACGATTGGAACCATCTCAAAAGATTTTAATGAATTTCAAGGGAGGAAAGTTTCAAAATTAAATGTTTGAGGCAGACTTTTGAAGGCCAGCTTCAAAATTAATAATAACATATTTGCAAAAGAGTGCCAGGTTTGTCAATGTTGATTTATCAGTTAAGAACCCATGTTGTTCAAGGGATATAACATTTTTGACATGAAAGGACATTTTGTCATAAATGATTTTATCGAAAACTTTAGGGATATAGGAAAGTTTACAAATGAGTTTATAATTTTTGATATCCTGTTCAGAACCAGATTTATGGATTGGGACGATATGAGAATGTTTCCAATTATCTAAAAAAGAACCCGCGGATAAAGAATACCTAAATAACAAGAAAAGGGGTGATGCCAGAGATAAGGCGCAATTTTTCAATACCGTTTGACAGAGCAGATTTAATATCTTTTATCGAAAAAGATAGATCACCAAGATTCAATACTTATTCAGAAGGGCTAATAAGTAATACCGGATTAGGGTTAAAAGCCGGAGAATAAACAGACAAAATTATTAGCTAACAAGTTACATATAGTTGTCCGAAGAGGAGTCGAGATAAAACATAGAGCTAGGTAATCTATTCGATTTTCTTTTGTTGTTGATGAAAGTAAAAAAATATTTAATATTTTCCTTGAGCAATTGTTCAGTTGAGGAGATGTATGAGTTGTAAAGGAATTTGTTAAGTATGTTGAATTCATGATTAAGAGACAAGTAGTTGGCTTTAAGATTCAGATTTAAAATCTCTTGCCTAAAGCACTTAAAAGCTTTATTCTTTTTGTTTTTCAAGTTTGCGAGTCTCTTGTTAAACCAAGGGGGGTTATCTATATATACAGTCATGTGAAAATAAATAGGGACACCTGTATTTTTATATTTAAATCTGCATGAATTACATACAAGGTGCAACAGATATAGCATTAATTCCCTCGGGTGGTGGTTACTTGTGATAAGGCGAGTATAAAACTTTATGGAGTTTCCTCATACATTGTACAACTTTCAAGATACAGGGTGTTTTACGGTTTTCGTCCGTGTCTAGTATTATTGATCTAGAATCTAAACTACTCACCATAAAATAAAAAATAATATTTTGTATTTTAGAAAAAAAATCAACTTTTTCATCAGTATATCAATCATTGCCAGGTAGATTTAGGTGTGGACATGAGATCGGAAAAAGAAAGCCGGAAAGAAAAAAATGCTTGGGCCTTTTTAGGCGCTCTCAATATAATTTCATTAATCAAGTTTTTCTCGGAATACACCACAGTAAGATTTGATCAATTAATCTTTTTGTTTTCGTTAAAATACCTCTCTTGATTTTTAATTCAAAGCTGGACATAGGCAATAGTTAATTCGTAGAATAACGGACTTTTACTGCGAGCACAATATTACATCAACCACGTTGTTGACGCTACCGCTGACTTCGTTCGACTGTCACTCGCTTCACAGATGCGCAATCGAAGTAATTTTTTTTTGCATCGTGATGCAGATATGAACATGTTTAAACGAGCAAAAAATCATTTTGCAGGGAATGCAATAAATGTGCGTATTAAAAATCGGGCCTTATTAAGGCTTGGGCCTTATTTGGCGAAGGGACCTTATTATTTAAAAAAAATATATAAAAATTTTAATCAAATGGTAGAGCACGACCAAAAACACTCAGCCTAAAAATATGTCAGCAAAATCTAAAAAAAACTTCAGTAACCATGGTTTGTTAGTGGAGAAATTGCATAAAAACTAAAGTAAAGCAAAAATACAACAACTGAAAAATGTGAAAGGGAGGAAAACTGAAATATTGATACTTATGTCACAAAGATTTCTGATGAAGCCTGTAGCAGAGCCGAAATTGCAATAAAATCAGCTAGTGATGTTTTCCTTTTCATATTGAAAATGTTGTTGTTTCTTTTAAAAAATTCGTTAGAGCAATTAATTGTTCTAACCTAAACTTAATTTTAATCTGTGGAATGCTCGCTGTTCGAGCAGAGCTGGGTCAAAAAGTACTTATACAATTCATTTCCAATTCCTTGGAATGTAAATGGAAAAAATCGTCAATTCTACAATTACAGGAATTGTAATTGGTAATTAAACTTCTCAATTCCTTGGAATGGTATTGTGAAAAATGGTCAGTTCCATTACAGGAATTGTAATTGGTAATTGAACACCTCAATTCCTCAGAAATGGAATTGGAAAAATCTTCAATTTCATTACGGAAATTGTAATTGGTAACTGAACACCTCAATTTCTTGGAATTGACAAAATCGTCAATTCCATTTTAGGAATTGTAATTGGTAATTGAACACTTCAATTCCTCAGAAATGGAATTGGAAAAATCGTCAATTCTATTACAGGAATAGTAATTTGAAGTTAAATTCAAAGTTTTAATTACTTTTTCATTAACTCAAAACTACTGCATTATGTATTAGAAAACTATATTTGACTCCCACTGTATGAAATATTTACAAATAAATGTATTATCGAAGATATAAATTTTTTTAATTTAATACCACATTATCAGTTAGAATAAAAAATATAGGTACTATGTTACCTGGTTCAATTCCCCGCCGAGTTTTTGCAAGGTGTTTGGTATACAACTTCCACACCCCTGTATAACATTTCATTAATCTAATAACAACGCGATGTTTTCCAATTCTATTCCGAAGGAATTGGGGCATTCAATTAACAATTACAATTCCCGTAATGGAATTTACAATTTTTTTCCAATTCCATTCCAAGGTATTGACAATTTTTCCAATTTCATTCCGAGGAATTGAGGTGTTTAATTACCAATTACAATTCCTGTAATGGAATTGACGATTTTTTCAATTCCATTCCTGAGGAATTGAGATGTCCAATTACCAACTACAATTCCAGTAATGTAATTGAAAAGTTTTTCTAATTGCATTCCTGAGAAATTGAGATGTACAATTACCAATTCCTAATTCCAAGGAATTGGAATTGAGGTGGAATTAAATTAAAAAGGAATCATTACAACTCAGCTCTGTGTTCGAGATGTGAATTTCATAATCATCAAGTCTAATACCAACGTTTGTCAATTCCATAAACATTTAATTTTATGAAATAATACTTTGATAAATTAAAATTTTTACGTAAGTAAACATAAGATGTTGGTATATTTACAACTACCTGGATGGTTTGTGTGGGTTGATTTGTCGTTATGATAGTATTAGCCGGGACAAGAGTTGTGCTTGACGAATTTGGATTCACGCCGCCATGAGTTATACGGATATGTTGATTTAATTCTGCCTTGGTCATAAAACCTTCTCCGCAGCTTATGCAGGGGTAGGGATGATCGCCAGTATGCACTCTATGGAACAAAAATATATCAAGAACATAATTTTTAATACATAAATATGAAAACAACAAACCTCATATGAGATACAAGCGTTCTCTTTTGTAAAAATTCCTTGCCACAGACTGTACAAGAGTGCGGTACTTTTCCATGGATTCGCCCATGATTAACCAATTGAAACTTTCTAGGAAAGGTGACACCACAATCGGGGCAAACGAATGGATTTACTGAACCGTGGAACCTAAAATATACATCAACATTAAAAAAGTTAAGTCTATAACTTAGTATGTCATGAGTATTGAATTCTACCTTGAATGCATTATTAAGTGGTTCTCTTGAGCAAAACTTTCACCACATTCCTCACACACAAATGGCCGTTCACCGGCATGAAACTTGCTATGAGTAACCAAATGTCTTTTAAGTGGAAAGGCACGCCCACATTCCTGACAAACGAATGGGCGATCACGGCTGTGTACACGTGAATGTGTTAGCAGATGATGCTTAAGTGTGAAGCTTTTTTTGCATTCCGTGCATTGATAGGGTCGATCTGTAGAGTGCAATAGCAAATGTGTGTTCAGACAGTGTTTATGGGCGAAGCTTTTACCACAATGTACACAGACATGCGGACGTTCACCTGTAGAAGAATCAACTTTACAATGTTTATAAACTATAATAAAGGGTTGGATTTACCTGTATGAACGCGAGCATGTGTTGTGAGGTGATGCTTTAACAAAAATGATTTTCCACATTCGTCGCAACTGTACGGTCGTTCTTTTTTTATGGTTGTATCGTTCTGCAGAGAATATTTAACCTTAATGCATTAACTGTTTTTTTTAAATCATGTCAATAGTCATACATCACTAAAATTAATGGAATCTTGCAATTCAGCTTTCGGCGATAACTCCAAAGTACCTGGCTCTAATTTTAAATTTGGTGTCTCTTCTTGTGAGTCTTCTGTGTCTTCAAGACCTTGTATAACTTTTTGAACCTGAACAGAAATCCCAGGCAGAATATCACCTAAAATTCCATCGCCGACAAAAGATAAAAAAAAATATAAATTTATTTATCAATGTTTCTTGAAAATAAATAAACAAATAACGAATAGGGCGACTTGTCATTTCTAACAAAAGTTATTTGATTCGGAATCATTTCTATGAACATTTAAAAAACAACTTCTTTCGAAATCGTTTACTTTTTATGAGAAAAAAACAGTTTTACATTTTCACTAACGATTTTTCCCGGGGAGTTGGAAAAGGGAGTTTTAATTTTTAAGATAAAGTTCAAAAAGATTTTTGTAAATTTTTAATGCCAATTTGTTCATCAACCGTCTATATTCATGAGCAGGGCGCGGATTTTGATGACCTAAAAAACTGCAAAAAATTACCAAAAAAAAATTACAAAAATTACCCAAAAACTACAGAAAATAACATAAAAACTGACAAAAATTACCTAAAAAACGCAAACAATTACATGAAAATTACATAAAAAAATTAAAAAAAATAAACAAAAGATAAAGCTTTTAAACATTACTAAACTTAAAATTCCTTTAAATATAATTTGTATGAAGAGTGTTACACTATATTACAAGGTAAATTTTTAAGTCATTAAAATTGAAAGACGTCGATTGTCTGGCAAAATGTCTTTGCAAACAGAAAAACTTCTTTCTACTCCTGCACTGACAAGAGGAACACATAATAGGCGGTATGTCATTGGACGTAAGTTCCTCTTCTAATTTCATAGTATTGACATTTTTACACCCCAGCATATTCTGAGTTTTTACCTAACACTTGTTTCATCTTTGTACATACCTTTTTGTCAGTTTCACCACGCGCAGAGCTTTTTTTCATCGTTTTGTATAAACAAAGCTATTCCTTTTTTGAGAGGTAAGGTTTTTGATTGAAGGGACTCCATTGTTAAAGGAATATTTTTAAAAATTTGCATTTTTAAATTTTTTACTAGGAAAAACAGCGAAAAATTATTTTAAAATTACACTAAAATTTCCTAAAAAAATGAAAAAATGCTCTAAAAATTAAAAATTACAAAAAAATAACGTTCAAATCGCAAAAAATTACCAAAAAATGCCCTAAATCTAGTTAAAAATTACCTGAAAACTAAAACCGATGAAAAATGACGAAAAAATGTCCTAAAAACTTTTCATATTTGAGTTGAGTTCGTGATTTCATAGGGCGTAGACGTGCGTCCGTCCGTCCCCGACAATAATTTTAATTTTAATGTTGCAGTTGATTGTTATTGTTTCTATTAAATGTTTCGTGTGTGATATTTGTTTTAATCTCCGTCAAGTGTTCAAAATGTTTTTTGTCTCAACCATAAACTAACTAAATACTAAATAAAATGACCAAATTTAATAAAAATTGAAATTAAAAAACATTATCTAAATTTATTATCTAAATTGCAATAAAAACTGACGCATTTTCAAAAGAAAGAATAAAAATAAGCAAACACAAAAATTAATAAACTAAAACAATACAAACAACAACACCGTGACTCCAGCAACCGCATCAACAGCAACTCACCAGCAAAACCTGTTTTGCGGAGAGCCGCCAGCTGCAGCATCAACATCGCTGGACAGCGTTTGAGTTTTTTTTGCTGACCACGCGAGGGGCTTTCCTATGCTCCTCGCTGTGTAAGTTATTGTTGTTGTTTTTTCGGTCCGTTTTCTTCACTATCCGCTCCCATTAGTTACGTTTGTAGGTAGGGTTGCACAGTGGGCTAAATTGTGCTGAAGTAAAGGCATAACACTTGCTTCAGTACTTTTGTATTGCTCATGTTGTGCAATTCTCTTGCAGCCGTAACTAATTACCTTATATGCCCTTATTTGTTTGATATTTGCATGGTGCGGAAATGTCGGGTCATTTTCGCATAGATTTTTGCAATATTCGTGGACTGAGGGCGAATTTTTTCTCGGTATATGTTCATTGTACTCTACATAGGCCTCAAATAATGGCACTGGGCGAGACCCAGGTGGCCGAGGATGCAGATCCACTGGATTTTCATATACCTGGGTACCGCTTACTGCCATTGTTTTCTTTGCATAGAGGCATCGCCCTTTTTATAAGAACGGATGTAGCATACCAGTGTGAGAGGAGTCTGAACGTGACCGATCCAGAGTTTAGCTCAATGTGGGTTAGGTTCAGGCTTCGCTCTCACTTGCTGCATTTTTGTTTTATTTATAGAAGCCCGAATCTAGGGAGAGAGCCCACTTTTAACAAACTGGACTCTCTCTGATTCGATTACGCATATTTTGGGGTTGTTTCCTGACAGTGAGATCGTTGTAGCAGGCGATTTCAATGTCCACAACCCGGCTTGGTTACGTCGCTCGGGCCCATTGACACCTGTTGGGCAATATGTTGAGCTATTTGCTGAATCGAACCAATTGATTCAACTAGTGAAGGAACCCACTTTTTTTCCTCAAAGTGATATGCATAGCCATAATACCCTTGACCTTTTTCTGACTTCACATCATGAAAAATATGATGTGAGTGTCAACGCACCTCTTGGTAACTCGGACCATTGTACCATCTCCGCTGTTTTTCCATATTCTAACCCCTGCACCTCTACGCCTAAAGCCCCGAAGAGGACTGCATGGTTTTATGGAAGGGCAAATTGCGTTAAATAATTTTTATCGCAACTTCAATTGGAAATTATGTTTCGCTGATAGAAATGTGAATGCCGCGGCTGTCATGATACAAGAAATTATTTTATTGGGTATGCGGTCTTTCATTCCCAATAAGATGAGAAGCATTAAACCAAAAGACCACTCATGGTTTAATGAGACTTGCAGGATTGCAGTCAGGTCCAAAGAGGAAGCCTTTCAGAATTGGCGTTCTAACAAGAATACTGATACTAAAAGACTTCGCATCGAGGCAAGGAATCGCTGTAATGCAATTTTAAAAAGCGAAAAGTTTCTGCACGAAGCTCGCATTCGAGAACAGGTTCTTCTCTGCCCCAAAGGGAGCAAAAATTTTTGGTCATTTGTTAAAAGAGTTAAGAACCAGACATCGTCATCGATTCCAGCTCTTTTAAAAGATGACCAAATCTTCACTGACTCGGCTGATAAAGCGAACCTATTGGCTAGATTGTTTGCACAAAATTCCACTCTCTCGGATAGCAATCAGCCACTGCCCTTTGTTGAGAATGGATCTTCTGCAATGCAGGAGATATACTTTCGAACGAGAGCAGTTAAAAGGGTCCTTTCAAATCTCAACGTAAACAAAGCCTCTGGTCCTGATGGCATACCGCCAATTGTGCTTAAAATGTGTGCTTCTTCGCTGGCTCGGCCTTTGCGCAACCTTTTCAACATCTCCTACAGAACAGGAATATTTCCATCTTGTTGGAAGGTGGCAAATGTCCAGCCGGTACCTAAAAAGGGTGATGCCACGAACCCTGCAAACTACCGACCCATTGCGATATGCTCTACGCTTTCCAAAGTTATGGAGAGCGTAATAAACTTCAACGTATGAACTATCTGGAGCACAACCAACTGCTCAGTGACAGTCAATATGGTTTCCGTAGGGCTCGCTCTACTGGTGATCTTATGGCGTTCTTAACCGAGGAATAGAATAAATGCGTTCACTTTTTCGGCGAGAGTAGGGTTGTTGCTCTGGATATTTCAAAAGCGTTCGACCGAGTGTGGCATAAAGCGCTCGTGTCAAAACTTGCTGCATATGGATTTGGTGGTAATTTTACTCGATGGATCACGTGTTTTCTCAAGGACAGAACGATTCGAGTCGTAGTTGACGGTATTTCATCCGAGAAGCACGCCATCAACGCAGGAGTACCACAGGGTTCAGTTCTATCGCCTACCTTGTTTCTGGTTTTTATCAACGACCTTCTGTCGTTGACGCATAACCCAATACATTCGTTTGCGGACGACAGCAGCATTTGTCATTCATATTCATTCAAAAAACGCCCAAGCTCTATGGAGATTGAGAGAAAAAGGCAAACTATGAATGACACACTCCTTAATGATCTACAAAAAATCTCCGAGTGGGGTCTTGCTAATAGAGTAGAGTTCAATGCAAGCAAGACCCAGTGTTGTTTGTTAACCCACAAGCGAGTGAATTGCCCTTTAGCTCCTCTCAGTATGAATGGTGTGGATCTTGTGGAATCAGCCGCTCTTGACGTTCTGGGCATATCGATCCAATCTGATCTTCGTTGGAATGATCATATTTTCCGATCATATTTTCCGATGTGTCGAAAGAAGCGGGCAAGTGCCTAGGTTTTCTAAAACGGTGAAAAAATATTTCACTTCAGCTGATCTTCGCATGATCTACACCTCATATATTAGGCCGAAAATGGAGTACAATTCGCACATTTGGGCAGGGGCTTCAAGATCTTATTTGGAGCTTCTGGACCGAATTCAACGTCGTGCGATATATATGATAGGAGATGAAAGTATTTCATCCTCTCTCAACTCTCTTGAGCATCGACGTAATGTAGGTTGCCTAAGCCTTCTGTATAGATATTACCATGGGGAGTGTTCAAGGGAGATACATGGCCTGACGCCACCAGCTCGTGTGTTTCCCAGGTCCACTCGGGCAGTCCAAGCCCATCCCTTTACCATTGCATCGATGCCTAATAGAACCTCGCATTACCGCGATAATTCGTTCTTTAGTCGCACGGTTAAGTTGTGGAATAGTCTCCCTGCGAGCGTGTTTCCCGGCAGTTTTGAGCTGTGCAAATTCAAAACAAATCTTCACCGACACTACTCCATCTATCCACCTTCCAACTAACTATCACCCATCTTCCGAATCAACACAATACCTACGCATTTATAGGGGGCATCCCCTGAGCGTTGGTTCAGTCTAAAAAAAAAAAAAAAAAAAAAATATTGGGAATTTATGAAACATAAATGGACGTTCTAAATAACCAGGAAATGTCTTAGAAGCAGCAGAAAAAAGATGACATGTCATCGAAATCCTAGCAATAGTCATGATTGTAAAAAAATGATGTTATATCTTTATCTGCTATTTTAAAAATGAAAGCTCCCTTTTCCGGTTCCCCGGTAAAAATCATTCAGCATTGGGCTGTAAATGTTTTGTGAATATATTAAAAAAAAAACATTTATTTTAATATTATGCATGCAGAAATATTAAACAAGCACTTTATTTCATAATTTAAAAAAAAATTCTTTTTATAGAATTGTATTTGAACTTAATGTCAATAAGTTCATAAAGCAACAAATTGCAACAAGTTCATTACAGAAAAAACCTCCAAACATACTAGACAGCAGTTTTATTGATCGCTACATCAGTAGTCTTCTGTGTCTTATGCAGTCCTCTCTTTGACAAGCTAATATAGACACAACTTTTGTTTCATCAAAGCGGAATTGTATATGCTTTTCCCTTTCAAATCAGTTTTTTCTACTACTTTTCAAAATTAAAAAAAGTGACTAAATTGATTCTGCTAAGATTTCTTGTTGTGCTCTTTGTTTACTTCTTTATCATGAAGATACACTCCAAAAATTTGTTGCTAAAAAACTATAGAAAGCGTGAGAAAGGTTTTGGAAGGAAGATGTTATTGTACGTCCTTTTTAACAATAACAAATTTTGGTCGGGCTCGCGCTTTTTTATGTCGGGCTCGCGCCAGAGTTAATGGAAAATAATTTAAGGTAGAAGTTCAGTTAAGTTTTTTCTATATTTTTCGCAACAAAAAATCTTCAAATATTAAAAGTTTCAGACTGAAATTTAAAATATTTTTTAAGTACAGCCAAAAAAAAAGAGAGCATGAAGTAGTATGTATAAAAGTGCTGTCAAAACTTTAAACACGTTTTTCTCGAAACTGCGTGTTCGTAACTTCGGGGAAGCACTGACTAAAAACTATTCACTAGCTAAAAATAAGCGAACGAAGCGAATTTTGTCTTTTTTAGATCACAAACATTAATGCTTTTCGCCTTTTTTTTTGCTTTGGTGTTTTCGTCAGTTTGACGTGTTTTTGTTCTCTTTTTACGAATTTACTCTGAATGAGAAATCAGAGTCCAAGAAACATACGCCAATAATATTTTATTATTGACACCTTATGTTTAAACTAAAACTATTCTATGTCTAATTCTCGATGTTTTTTTTTAAACTTAAATTTTTACATTTTTGGGATTTTTTTCCCAAACTCGAATTTCCAAAAAGGTACACTTCCAGCAAAAAATTTCATAACGACCAGGTAATTTAATGTAATCGCATCGAAAATTTTTTTGTATCTGTTTTAAATATAGTTTAAGAAAATATTTACACTTTTTTAAATTTTTTTTTAAATTTGCATTTTTGCGATTTTTTAATACAAGGAAAATATTAGATTTTTTTCGAAAAGTAAAAAATGGCAACTCTAGTAGTTTTTGACTAATTTTAATGTTTGATAGCTCATTTAAAAGAAAAATTAAATAAAAATCCGTACCGGCTTTTTTTTAAATTTGCACTTAAAAAACTTTTATTGGGAATTTTTTTAAAAAAAAAACACTTTTCCCATATTTTCAACTTAAAGGTCGCAAGCGGCACGTTTAAATATAAATATTTTTTTCTATTCTAAATATTTAAAAAATTTTTAAGGTTTACTTCTGTTTTGTGAAGGAACAAAACACCGGTCCGTTAGTCATTACTTTCAAAAGAAAATTAGGTCCACATATTTTAATTAATTTTGTACTAGTTTTGTTTTTTGTCTATTGAAGAATAAACATTATTTTAAATTAGAATATCGCAATGCCCAATTTTTTAATTTGAATTTTAATATTATTTTTAACGACATTCCCATAAGCGGACATCTCTCATATGCGGACAGAAAGTAGGTAACCATCGTTGTCCTCTTATGGGAGCTTTCACTGTACATAATTATATTTTTCAGGACGATATTTTTAAACTACTTTTAAAATGAATAAAGTAAAATCTTTCC
Source organism: Dichetophora obliterata (assembly GCA_963920525.1). Taxonomy (NCBI): domain Eukaryota; kingdom Metazoa; phylum Arthropoda; class Insecta; order Diptera; family Sciomyzidae; genus Dichetophora; species Dichetophora obliterata. Next base: position 122,735,467 of record OY986437.1, on the reverse strand, counting down.
AAAACCGTTTTTAAATCGAAAATCAGTTGAAAACTTGCTGAGTTGCTGATTGTGCAATGTGCCATGTACCAAAAAATCGTGTTTTTAACTGTAAAATCAAATTTTGGGGTGTATTAACAATTTCAGATATGATTTCGTATTGTACTCGACCAGACCTATAAACTAGACTATGTCACTTAAACAGGAGTAAAAGTACATTTCCACTCTAGCACCGTGTATTCAATTACCATTAGCATCTAAATACTACAAGAGTGAAATTAAAAAATATTAATTCAGAAATATTGCTTTAAAATCGATAAAATATGTTAAATCGTACATTCTATTCTACGCACTTAATTCTGTATTTGAAATATCCAGAGAAAAATGAGCGTTCGCAGATCTGAAAACTCTAGAATTACAATATCTTAAAAATACTATAGCTTTGATTCCAGAGCACTTAGAGACTTCTAAAAACTCTTAAATTGAAGGTGTTGCATAGTACTACCACAACTTATACTAAATACATTTTTTGTTGGCGCACTCTTTCAGAAAGTGCGATATTCTCACGAAATTTAAATTTTTTTTCTAAAATCTGTTCAAAATATTGTCCTGAAGAATTGTATATATTTATGATTTAGATTTTCACATAGTCTACATATTCTTCAGTAATAAAAAAATTGTTTCAGTGATCTTCAGTCATTCTAGGGCATAACGCCACTTGAAGAAGTCAACTGTGGACCTTCTCCTTGCACAGATTTTTTATTTATAAATAAAAGCACCAGAAAAATGCTGTTAGAAGAGAATTATAAAAAACGATACACCCTAATAAATAACTATAAACAAATTAAGAAGAGTTCTCATCTAAGCATGTAAACATGTAAAACATTTAATCTTTTGATGAGCGATAAAGAATAAAAAGAATAAAAAGCGTAAATGTCGACAAATGAAAGCTGGGTTAGAGTTGCGGAATCATCTTTATTCTATTTTAAAACTTTTATTAACACAGAAAATAAAAAAAAAAACTGTTTTTACTTCAACTACTTTCAGTATGTCATGATTAGCACCAAAGGCAGTCCCTTATTCACCCACGTAAATTTACATGCATGCTAGTTTACACTACAAACTATTTAAATAAAATATACGTTATCTGTTAGGGTTCTACCCGGTAGATGAACTTATCTAAAATAGGATCATAAATGATATAAGCCCATGCATGCCCATACAAATTTTGGCAGATAGTTTACGCGTATGAAAGTTCACAAGGTTTACAATGTTTTCGGGTCAGTTAAATGCTTAGATGAGAGCCTTAACGTAAAATTAAATCTTGTACACTTCAAAGACACCAAAAAATATGTTAAAATTTCAAAACGAACGCGTTTTATTTTCTTATTTAAAAAAATTTATGAAAAAACTTCATAATTTTGGTCATCACACTAGGCTACTAACTTAATTCAATAAGGTTGCGTACAGAATTAACGCCGATTAACGCGAAAGAACACGATAGAAATAAAGCCAAAAAAATAAACTGGCCATTTCAGCCCTTGGAAGGACTTTGACCTAGCTTCTATTGATCAATTGTTTTGTGCGTGTTATTAAATGTTTGATCACAAATGATCGAGAACTGAACCTACGTGTTTTATGCCGACTCCGAACAGCTTATGTTCTCAAGAAGCTTTACATAGCAATTTTTACTCTCTGAGGTTTGCCATTGTCTGCAGAGAGGTGACGACCAAACAGAAAAATTAATTCAATTGAAAAAACTTTCTGTCTGAGCTGGAATTGAACCGGGGCTACCGCGGTTCTTTGGCTTAGGGTCCACGCACTCTACCCACTAGGCTACGGCCGCCACTTTAAAAAAAGACACAGTTTCGATAGTATCGTAAGTATAGACGTAGAATTCCTTTTTATACAGTAATAAAGAAAAATTCTGGTTTTTTAATTTATATTTTTCAAAACTATTTTAAAGCATTTCATCTTCTAAATCAAAAATTTTCAAAAACAAATTTGCTGTTGCCTTCTTCAAACTTACTTGATCTAAAAAGCTCACAATTATTTATTTATTTATTTTTGGCGCAAGAAAAATGAGGTTTGGTTCCTGGTGCATTTTTTGGTGCCTGTTTTTAATTTCGGAGCTACCAAATGTGCCTTAGTTTGTGTCTAAATATTTAATGGAAATTGATCTCAAAATGTGCTTTAATGGTACAAGCACAGATAACTTATCATATAGATGTTCGTCTTGGCACCAAAAACCGGCAGCAATTTCTTGAAGCTTGTAAAAGAGCTTTATTTTCAAAGCTCGATTGCAACACATACACCAGCATTTTCTAAAATGCAAGAACAAGTTCAGTTCTATTAGAATTCTATAGAATTTTTTTCTATGATAAATAGCTCATTAATGGTTGTTGTACAACAAATCAAAACCGGTTTTGTACTTATCTGAAGTTTTTTTGATCTTGTGGCACTTTCTTTCATGAATGAATTTTATTTTGTTTTAGTAGAGAAACAAAACTATTTTGTATAACAATCAATTGTTGCGCCAAAGCGTAGTTATGAAACTTGCGACGGAGAACTTTGTATTTCATCAAAAAAGCTGACAAAAAGTCCAATTCTTAAATATTAATTTTGCAATTGGTAATTTGTTTGGTAGAGAACTTATTGTGCATCATGTACACTAAAGCGTCTTAAGAAGTAAAGTTGTTCGGGTCGGTTCCTCAAAATAATTCTTAATTTATGTTATGATATTCCCTAAATATATCGACTTTAGCTATAGCCATCCGTGAGCTGGAATGGTTTGACTCGAATAGCGGTTTTTTCTATGGAGCGTGAAGCACCTTAATGTACACAAAAAATTATTTGTTAAGTACTGTACTTCAAAATTTGTGATTTTTTTTAAAATATTAAAGTCGTTTTGTTGTATTTCCTCATTTTGTTGTTTCATTTTCGCGCATTGATTGTGCCTTTTTATGAAAATTATTATATTACTTACCATAAACGACGTCATAGCGTTTATTTTTTAGTCAAAATTGACATGATGTTACGTATTGGTTACGTTGCAGAGATCACTATGATTCGAAAGTGGTGCAACACAATGCCGACATTGTGTTAGTGAAAATTACTTTGAAGTGACTTCTCAGATTTTAGTATAAATGCATTACAGAGTTGCCAATTTTGTGAACAGCCATAAATATAATTATCTTATAATTATAATTTATATAATATATAGGAGTAATAAAATATAAAAGCATTTTCATGTTCATTGTTTTAAAAAATATAATAATAATTTGCGTCCACCTTTTTAAATAGAAAGAGCCTACACTTGGGTCGCAATTAGCTAATTGTTACAAAATGGTTACATCTTAAGTTATTATTCCATAGTTGAGTGATGCATTTTTTAAAGGTAAACTTGATAAATCGTTACAACATTCTGTGACCTAGTGGTAAAGTAGTATTAAAAAGGAAAGTCACATTGAAGGCATGGTTACTGTTTGAGGAGATGCTAGTTTGCACCACCTTTTTTCGACAAAAGTTAATTAAAAAATATAAAGATTTAAGCAACGAAATTATGCAACTTTATTTGTTGGCAATCGAAATAAAAGTGAGAGTTTTGACATTAAGTAAGTATACTTATATTAAGTTAATGAGTGAAATTAGCGGGAGAGTAAATAAGAGGGTTCAAATAAACAAAGCATAATTAAAGCAACAAAGTGTGGTGAAATTCAAACACAAGAAATTCATGTTTAAGGAGACTTTAAGAGACTTAATTTAACTTTAAGAGTAATTAGATTGCTGCTGCGAACATACTCCCCCCGTTGGAAGGGTAGAGCTTTCAACTGCATCAGACTCGATTGGTAGCACGGCAATCTTTCCTACGGCACGCTTGACAAGTCCGCTTGTGGTACGAATCACAGCAACACGAGCAACGCTGTCACTACCGCATATGACGCTGTCCACACGTCCTAACTGCCACTTTAATGGCGGGAGATTTTCATCCTTTATGAGCACTAGAGCATCTACACGAATGTTTGCAGTTGATGTGCACCACTTTCCTCTCTCTTGCAATAAAGACAGGTAGCAGGAACTCCACTTCTTCCAGAAGGTCTGTTGCATATGACAAACGCGCTGCCATCGATTCAAAAGGTTGATGTTGAGGTGAGTGACGGTAGGCTCTACAATAGACGTTAAAGGTGCGCCAACTAAAAAGTGAGCCGGCGTAAGCACTTCCAAGTCGTTAGGATTCTCTGAAATTGGAAAGAGAGGGCGAGAATTAATTATTGCTCCAATCTCGCAAACAAGAGTGCGCAGCTCTTCAAACGTGAGAATTGACATGCCAACTGTGCGATAAAAATGAAATTTGAACGACTTCACCGCCGCCTCCCATAATCCTCCAAAATGCGGTGATCGAGGAGGGATAAATTTCCAAGCAATGCCATCTGAAAGACATTGATTTAACACAAAACGATTGTGTGTCTCACTCAAAAACAAATTTTTTAAATCAGCTAACTCGTTCTTGGCGCCAACGAAGTTTGTGGCATTATCAGACCAAATTGTCTGCGGCTTGCCTCGTGTACAAGTAAAACGTCTTAGTGCAGCCAAAAACGATGGAGTAGATAAATCCTGTACAAGCTCTAAATGAGAAGCCTTTGTTGAAAAGCAGACGAAAATGCATACGTAACATTTTATCGGTGGTCGATTTCGGACCTCTGATTTATAGAAAAATGGCCCACAGAAGTCGATGCCAGTTGTAAAAAAGGCTCTGTTGGCTTGCACTCTGTCAGCTGGCAGGTTACCCATGATATGTTCGAAGATTTTTGGCTTCACACGAAAACACCTGACACACTTGTTAATAACGTGAGCTACAGTTTTGCGACCACCAATTGGCCAATAATGCTGCCGAATTGAAGCAAGTAAGCTCTGAGGTCCAGCATGCAGATATTTTAAATGGAAAAAGTTTATAATAGAGTTAGTAACTGGATGATGTTTTGGAAGTAAAAGTGGATGCTTAGCCTCAAAGTGCAAAAGCGAATGTTGTAGTCTTCCTCCAACACGAAGTAATCCAAAAGAATCAATAAACGGGTTAAGTGAGTATAGTTTGCTGGAAGAAGATAGTGAATTTTTTAGTCTTAAAATTTTGAATTCAGCTGCGAAATGAATTTGCTGTATGTGGCGAATTAATAAAAGCGTTCCCATTTTAATGTTTTCTGCTGACAAAGTGTTGTTATTTTGCGTAGTGCGTTTGTTTTTAACGAAACAAAATAAATAAATATAAGCGAAAATACGTTGTAGTTTCCCAAACGAATTGTAAAACTTGCATCCAATCGATAAGTCTTGTGGAGATGCAACGATAAAAATCTTACGACGTCTTTCAGGTAAATCAGCAAGAAAATCAAAGTTTTTAGGCCAAAGAGAATGATCTTCCAATAAAAATGATGGTCCTTGCTTCCATAGTTCAGATTTTAGTAATTCAGTTGGGTTGCAGCCTCGCGATAAAATATCTGCTGGGTTTTTTGAAGTCGGTACATGATGCCAAGTCATACCGCGGGTTAGCGTCTGTATTCGATTTACTCTATTCGCGACAAATACATTAAAATTTGATGGCTGTTCACGCAGCCAAGACAGAGTAACCATCGAATCTGACCAACAATGTACTTCACATGAATATTGTTCGTTTTGTAATATACACTCTAAAAGCTCAGCGAGAAGTAAGGCTGCAGATAACTCCAATTTAGGAACTGTTAGAGTTTTTAATGGTGCAATTCTGGATTTAGCGCAAAGCAGTGATGATCTAACAAGCCCATTACATTCCGATCTAACGTATACGCAAGCACCATATGCTGCTAAACTTGCGTCACAAAATGCATGTAGCTCCCAGGTAGACTGAGGTTGAAGCACAAACCTTGGAAATTTGAAGCTGCTTACGATAGAAAATTGATCACAAAGATCAGTCCAAGCTGTCTGCAATATTTGTGGTAGACTTTCGTCCCATTGTAAATTTTCTATCCATAGAGCCTGAAGAAAAATTTTTGCCTTTGTGATGACAGGTGAAATCAGACCAAGCGGGTCGTAGAAGCGAGCGATTGCAGAGAGAATCAAACGTTTTGTTATCCTTCCTTTATTGACAAATGGCGTAAAAGAAAATAAAAAATTGTCTGTGTTCGGATCCCAGACAAGACCAAGGGTTTTAATCACATCAGTGCCATCATGAAACTTAAGAAGTTTTTCACGATCTGAATTAGGAACTCCGTGAAGAGCACGTGAATCATTGGAGCTCCATTTGCATATTTTAAAGTTACCTCGTTGAAGAAGATCTTTCACCTGTTTCTTTATTTCAACTACTTCTTCTATGGAGTCTCCACCTGAAATAAGGTCGTCAACATAGAAGTCTCTGCGGACAATTTTGGCGCCTAAAGGAAAAAATATTTCCTCATCGAATGACAGTTGGTGCATGGCACGAATTGCTAAGAAGGCTGCGGGCTTAGTACCGTATGTCACAGTGTCCAATTTATATATTTGTACTTCATCTTCTGGTCGTTCGCGCCATAAAATGCATTGAAGGTACTCGTCTGGATGAGAGACCCGAACGCAGCGATACATTTTACAAATATCTCCACACAAAGCAATTTTAAAGAATCTGAAACGCAGCAGCGTATTGATTAGCTTGGGTTGTATAGTTGGCCCAGCTATAAGACAATCATTTAAAGAATATCCCGAAGTGCTCTTTGCCGAGCCATCGAAAACGACGCGAAGCTTCGTTGACGTACTGTCGAGCTTCTGCACACAGTGATGAGGAAGAAAATATATTGAACAGTTAACTGGCAGTTTTGCTAAGGACATGTGACCTAGCGATGCGTACTCGTTCATGAACGAAATGTATTGTGAACGCAAATCACGGTTGCTTTTAAGCTTCCTTTCCAATCCTGAGAATCTTTGCAGAGCGCGATTGTATGAGTCACCTAGAGTTTCAAAATTTGATTTTGTCGGAAGTCGTACTGAGTATGCTCCAGAAGCAAGACGTGTAAAGTTTTGTTGAAAATGTTGCTCACACCAAATATTTTCTGCAGATTGAGATGGGGATTGAGAAGCAAGACAATTTTCGATTTCCCAAAACCGCTGTACGAGATCAATCAATGAGTTATCTTCTGCTTGGTCAACTAACTTCTTGCTAAACACAGCTAAAGACGATGATTGCTTGCTAGAATAAGAAATTCCTCCAGAAATGACCCAACCAAGCCGAGTCTTTTGTAATGTTGGTAGGTTATTTGCAATGCGTATTTGGCCAACACACATCAAATCAAAAAACAAACTGGCCCCTATCAAAAGGTCGATGCGCTGTGGTTTGAAAAACTGAGGGTCAGCCAGCTTAAGATTTTGTGGAATATTCCAGTTTGAAATGTTGAAGTTAAAATTGGGTTGATAATCTGTAATGCTTGTTGTGACCACAGCTGCGAAGGATGTGACGTAATCACCATCTTGCGACTGTGCAAAAATCTCGACTGATTTGTCGGCTACAAAATTTGATTGCCCAATACCAGAGATGGATATGTGGGACTTATTGGATTTGAGTTGCAATTGATTTGCTAATCGAGTTGTAACAAAATTGAGTTGAGAAGCCGAGTCTAAAATGGCACGGCAAGGAACCAGAGTACCTGCATGATTTTTAATGAAAAGAATAGCTGTAGCTAACAACACGTTGTTGGGCGGAGCTGTTATGGTTTTATATTGAGAGTTACTTGATGATGAAACAAGAGCTGATTGCGAAGCGTTATCAGAAGTGTTAATCAACTGAGTTGCTGTATCTAATGAATTTACAGAAGGCGTCGAAGATTCTGTAAAAGATTCTGGGATCATATGGAGCAGCGAATGATGTTTTGCATGGCAATGACGACAATGTGTCGACTTGCACCGCTTTAGGCTATGGCCCTTACGCAAGCAGTTCAAACACAGTTGCATCCCTTTAGCTTCTTTATGGCGCAAATTTGGAGATAAATTCATAAACCGCGGGCAATTGCTAATAAAATGCTCCTTTGAATCGCAAAATACGCACAAGATTCTATCAACTGACGAGGCTACCAGAACATTTCTACTATTTTTTATAATTTGTGAATTTTTGCCCACCTGCTGGCTAGGTGTTTTGATTACCATAGCATATTCCAAATTTTCCATCATTCGGCATCTCTTTTCCATAAACGCTGACATTGCATTCCAAGTTGGCAACTCATTTATCTGCAAATCCTCCTCCCACTTCTCTTGCGTTGTTCGATCGAGCTTGCAAACGATTAAGTATATGAGCAGTCCATGAGAAATTTGCTCTGAAGATGCCAATGTATGTAGAGCACGGAGATGTGCATTGAATTTGTCATTAAGCTCACGCAAGCTGGTTGCTGATCCCTTCTCAACACCCTTCAGACTAAAGATCGCCTTTATATGCCCCTGAAATATTAATAATTTATTATCAAATCGTTTTATTAATAAGTCCAAAGCTTTGTCGTAGTTCTCTCCATTAGGCTCAAGTGAGGCAACTGTTTCGAGAGCAGCACCCTGTAAACTAGCGCGCAAGTGCTGGAATTTTTCTACCTTACTTAGCTCGGAGTCTTTATCAATAACGCTGGAGAACATGGCGAAGAAGTTTGGCCAATCTATGTATGCTCCACTAAATTTTGGTATCTTCAGCTCCGGAAGACGAGATTTTCGATGTGATGATAAATATGTTGTTGCGTCTTCCAACGCAAAATTTCTGACAGTCGACGAATGTTCAGCGTTTGCTCTCCTTTGCAAAATAAGTTCTCGAGAAAGTTTTGCTTTTACATCGAAAAAGACCGCAAAAAAGTCTGACCGACTTGTACCACAGAGTTCACTTTGATCAGCTTCTTCCAACGTTGACTGTACGCTATCAAAGTTATTTTGCAAGCACTCGACATATTCTATGCGAACAGAAATTTCTGCTTCATCGAAATCGTTAAGCCGTTCAGCAGTCAATAATTTATTCAACTCTTCCAGTTGCTGCTTAATCGATGTGGTCTTCTTTTTAAGAAACAAAACCGTTTCTGAATTGTTGTTCTTGGCAACATTCGATGCAGCGGGATCTTTCGGCATTGTGTTGATTAAATATATAAACGAAAGAACGGTTGAATTGCAGTAACTATGTGAGACGACGCGCTGTTACCATGCGCGATGTTTTTTGGCACTTTTTTTAAGTAGTGGCCAAATTAAACGAAATAATTATCCGAATTGATAATATATATTGACTTTTAGCCCGATCACGTCGGGGTCACCAATGTTTGAGGAGATGCTAGTTTGCACCACCTTTTTTCGACAAAAGTTAATTAAAAAATATAAAGATTTAAGCAACGAAATTATGCAACTTTATTTGTTGGCAATCGAAATAAAAGTGAGAGTTTTGACATTAAGTAAGTATACTTATATTAAGTTAATGAGTGAAATTAGCGGGAGAGTAAATAAGAGGGTTCAAATAAACAAAGCATAATTAAAGCAACAAAGTGTGGTGAAATTCAAACACAAGAAATTCATGTTTAAGGAGACTTTAAGAGACTTAATTTAACTTTAAGAGTAATTAGATTGCTGCTGCGAACAGTTACAATATAGGAATTGTGCCAATATAGTAAAAATAACGTAATTGTGGTGACATTTTATTTCTTAAACGAAAATAAAACTAAGTAGGAATTTTTAAAAAATTTTCCCACAAAATATTTTGCAAATCAGTATCGCTGCAACGTCCTGTGTCCTAAGTAACCTGTGGTCGATAAATTCTATTTGGATAGGCTCTTTAGTGAAAAGAATTGTTAAGCGAAAATCTATTTACGAGCTCACGAAAAAATCTGCAAAAAAGAATTGGAAAAAATTGGATTTCGTTGATTTGTCTTCGACTTTATAAAATAATATCACCACAGCCGTATTTAAGTATATTCCAAGTTTTAAATGTTGTATTATTTTGATATTCAGAGTGAGTGTATATTAAAACGTATGTGCAAAATTTGAAGTCATTAAATTAGTTTTTTGTGGAATATTTAAAAATACCGTTTTGGTAAAGCCACTTTGTATGGAAGGTAACCGTGGTTTTTATCCGATTTGACTCATTTTCATACTTGATCTCTTTTTTTAATAAAAAACTTATATATTGAATGTTGTTACGATAACTCCAAAATTACGGCTGTTATCGTGATCGCAGACGGACATACAGACTAACGGACCTTGCTAAATCGACTCAGGAGGTGATGCTGATCAAGAATATTTATACATTTCTATATCTGCTACGCATTGTTATCGGAGTTACAAACGGAGTAACAAAATAAATATACCCATTAGGCAGTACTCGTTCCTACTAGCAAATAACAAGTCGGCCGACACAGTGAGATTAATAGTGATTGAAAAAAGTGGTTTTTTAGGAGGTTGAAACCTACTAAAAACTATTTTCTCTATTTATCTAATATTAATTTTTTATATCCAAATGGCTTGTGGTTTCTTTGTTAAAGACAATAAAAAATTTTTAAGGAATTTTCAAAATACATACTTTCAATTCAGCGAATGTTAAAATTCTTTAACGGAAGAATTTATAAACATGTAACAAGATTTAGCATCACAAATCTTTCTTGCTGGTGCTTCATACTGTTTCTGTACGTCAAGCTATACATATTAGGAGAAGCAATATAGGAGGGCTTTGTCAATCCCAATTTTTTTTTTATTTAAATAAAAATACAGGATTTTATTATTCTAACTCTATCTGGTCACACCTCTACAATATAAGTTAAAGATCACAAGGGGTAGAATGAACTCTGAAAGTTTTACCGAAATAATTCCCAAAAAACTTTAAAAAAATATATAAAAAAAAAATTTCTAATAGGAGCATTCAAGATAACACTGTAAGTAAACTTTCATCTTTTGAAAAAACAAAACAAAAACGCCGAGATACGTAAACTTAATTTTTGGTAGTATAATTTAATGGCTACTCAGCTTTTCCAAATCATATATATGTACACATATTTAAATGCGACAGCGACTCTGACGGAGTACAATAAAGAAATCAGAAAAGCCAAAAGACAAAGCTTTAGAACTTTCTGCGAAGATATTTCTTCCACGCCAGCCGCAGCCAGGATACACAAAGCAATGGCTAAAGGCAGAGTGGAGACAAGAATGTCACTTCTATTGCCAGACGGAAGCTATACGCTTAGAGAAGAGCAACGAGCCAGTCACCTTCTAGAAACTCATTTCCCGGGCAGCACACCAGTAACTGAGTATGAGATAGCAGACAGACATATTACTCCAAATCAAGAAGAATGGAAACTCGCAACGAGCATTTGTACTAAGGCTCGACTAGATTGGGCACTCAGAACCTTTCAACCATTCAAATCAGCAGGTGTAGACGGCATCTTTCCTGCACTTCTACAAAAAGGTGCAGAAACTATATTGCCTCACCTAGTAAAAATAACTAGAAGCAGACTTGCGCTGGGCTATATCCCAAGGAAATGGAGAAGGGCGATAGTCACCTTCATACCAAAAGTAGGGAAAATAGACTACACGCTACCAAAGTCATTTAGACCCATTAGCCTTACCTCATTTGTACTTAAAACAATGGAAAAGGTAATAGATAACTATGTAAGAACTCAGATTCTGGAGAAGGCACCAATGCACCCATGTCAACACGCGTATAGGGCGGGTATTTCTACAGAATCTGCTCTATACCAGTTGGTTAGTAACATCCAGTCAGCTTTCAAAAACAAAGAAACCGTACTCTGTGTCTTTCTAGACAGAATTTTAAATACATTTTTTGATAATTTTGCATTAAATATGGAGTAAAATGTAATGATACATATTTTTAAGTTTTTCTTCTCTAGCTCCTAAAGGGGGGAGGGGGTCGTTCACCATCATCCTTGCATTTTTTTTTTACTCGCCTAGTTAAGGAGAATCACCACCCGAGCTACAACTAATGCTACATCTGGGGCACCTTGTAAATAATTCATGTACCTTTAAATATAAAAATACAGGTGTCCCTATTTCTTTGCATATCACTGTATTATAAGTAAATTCATTTATAAAAGAAAAAATTATTGCAAAACCCCAAAATGATTTAAACATATGGGTAAACGTCGATGAAAAGTGTATTGAACACAAAAAAAAATAATTGATTTTGCCTAGCTCGTTTTGTTGCGAAAAAATTGTCGGTGGTCAATTGACAAAATTCGTAATGCAAGCGCTTTGCAAAATGACAGGCTTGATATTTTAAGCAATTAATGCAAGAAACAGAATGAAAAAACGGAACAAACTAAGAAAAAAAACCAAAACAAAACTAGAAGCCATTAAGAAAAAAAAATTATGTCTCTGGTGGGATTTGAACTCAAGATTTAAAAAAAAAATAAGAATAAAAACTAAAGCCTTAGCCAACTGAGCCATTCACACAGTTGAGATACTGTTGAAATAATATACATAACATTGTTGCTATCAAAACTGCTTCTCAACTGGAGGCAATATGTGTGTACCTGAAAGTGTCTCGTGTGCTTGTGTTAGTGACATTGGAGGCAAGAGCTTTAGCTTCAGAGGAAAGAACTTTAACATTGGAGGCAAAATTTTAAAAACTTTTCGGCCGCTTTTTTTGTTCTAGGATGTACATCTATATATTAAGTTATCTGTGGTATCACTATGTTGGATGTCGCAAAACTAACGGTATCACTCAAAAATTAGTTTAATACAAAAATAAGTCAAAATTAGCCCATATGAAAAAAAATTGTCCCGTCTTTAAAGAGTTAAGTTTGTGCAGAGCTATGAGGGGAAATCGTGACTGTTTTTATCGAACATTATAATTACTTTAAACAATTGATATTTAAAAAAGGTCACTGTTAGACCGCAGAAGACAAAAATGGTATACGACAAGCGCTAATGGGGCCTAAAACATCGACAAATTGCAGAAACACATTGTGCAAGATTACTAATCATTTGTGGAATGAGTCAGGATATGGAAAAGAAAATAAATTATGTACGTACAAACCAACTACAGAAGTAGAAAAAAAATTATTTTCACACAAAGTCAAATTTGTATGACTTTACTTCGAAATGAATATGAATAAATGTATACTCGCAGTGCTTACCATGTAATAAATAAAAAACTACAGTAAAACCACCACTTAATTACTCTTAAGGAAACAAGCCTAAGTTCAACGCAACGCATTTTCTGATTTAAAAGTTGTTGGTTTGAATGGTCCAGACGGATATTTTTTTTTCTTATAACTTAAGAAATCTCCGATTTTACAAGTTTTAGTTACAACCATTTAAGCTATCCAAAATATAATTTTTTCCATAAAAAAACACGTACGCTCAAATCACGTATTAAGCTATCAACGGAACAGCTGTTAGTATGATTGGTGGTTTGTTCTGTAAAGCACTTGTTGTCCTGGCAAACTGACGCTTCATGAACTTATTTGGCATAATGCTCGAATATTAACGTTTTAGAATTATAAAATACAAAATAAAAATTAAAATTAGTAAGGTATTATACACGACCGGGTCGAAGAACTTATTTCAAAATGGCTTTATGACAAAAAGTTCATCAAGCCACAGACAGCAAACGTTCTACACTTTTGTTTAAAGCTCAAGGTAAGTATATATTACTGGTTTAAGTAGTTTGAATAAATATATGTTAGATTTGCATACTTACTTGTGGCATGTCCATCTGTGGTGCTGATTGTATGTGTCTGATGAGAGGCTGCAAGAGCTCTCTTCATGAGAATTTCATTACATTCCTCTGCAGTAAGATGTATCGGTCCAATTGGGCTAAAATGAGTCTTTCCTGCTGTTGTAAGAATGGTTTGTGTTTTCGTGTCAACAATGCCGTTAGCCAAAGAATGGGCTTGGTCCGATTGATCCACCAGAAGGTCTTTAAAAATCAAATAAATAATTTTATATAATTTTCTGTGATAATTTGTATCTATCTCACAATTTTTATCACAATTGATGCTTAAAACTTGCTGATCTTGCTTCTTCACCACTGTTGATGCACCACCAGTTGTGATAACACTATAATTAATGTATTTATGTTATTATTATTCATAACGATCCAAATGAGTATTAAAAACTACCGTTGTGACCCTCCAGTAAACGGTTCGTTGACGACAAACATACGTCGCACTACGCTTCCCTTGTTTGTCGTAAGTGTTCCTTTGACATCCTTCTGAACTGAGAGCGAAGCGTCCGTCAGCAGGTACGGCATCTGAAATTTAATTAATAAAGAACATTTACTATGTTAATTAAAAAAATTATATAGAGCTGTGACACATGCTCCGTTCCTCGTTCTGTGCTAAAGAACGAAAAAGGTTTCACTCTTAGTTGGCCCGTCACCATCGCTCACAAAATCCTGTTAACATTTTGGTTTTTTTTTTTTTTTGTTTTGTGCATCCTTATTGATTACGTCAAAATATTTAAATAAACTTACTTAGGGACTTCATTGGTAAAATGAATCAAAATTCAACGCACTGGGTCAGTGAAAATGTATACAAGGTGGCTATCTGCTGCATTTTCTTCTGAATATTTTGACATTGGGCGTAATATAGTTACCGAGATATTAAAAGACACATAAACTTTTGCATTTTCTATAGCATTTCCAAATGTGCATAAAAAATACCAACTTTCAGAAAAGATCAACTGAAATGCAGAAAAGAACAATTGAAATTCAGAAATTCCATTTTAAATTAAAACTAGTAAGGAATTATCTTCGACTGGGCCGAAGTTAAAATACCCCACGGCCGCATCTTAGTTTATTCGAAGTATTGAATGTTGTATTACTTTTATAAAATGTGGTTTTTATCCAAATATTTCACATTTTAAACCACGAGTCCTTTTTATTTATTAAAGCTTATGTGGTAAATATCATTTTTAAATATAAATATTTTTTTAATATATAAATATTTACTATTATGATGACGTCAATTTCCGTTTCCATTTTACCGTTTTGGTAAAGTCACTTTGTATGGGAGGTAGGCGTGGTTTTCATCCGATTTGGCTCATTTTCGAACCTTATCTGTATTTTGCGATAAGCTCTAAAATAACGGCTGTTATTCTGATCATAGACATACGGACATGGCTAAATCGATTCAGGAGGTGATGCGAATATTCCGGTTTCGGTTACGGCCGGCCAGTTGCGGCCCTTTTTGTCAGTTTCCGCTACTCGGTCTCAATATGGCCGAAACCCAAAGCCGAAACTGAAACTTTTGTTAAACATTTCTTGGATCAGTCATTTAATTTAAATATTTAAGACTGGTTTAATCAACATATTTACAACGCGTTACACAAAACAAAAATTATGACTTCGTCTATAATTTGATTTATCAGGTAAGCCCAAAACATTTTGATCAATTTTATGCGTTTAATATTATCATTTTTGAATTTATCCTCCATATTGCTATTATTAATATCTGTGGAGTTTTGACAAAACAACTTAAGTCTATCTGAAATTCATAGACAAAACCCTTTAGGTTGATATGAAATTCATATAGACTTAAGTTGTTTTGCCTATGAATTTCAGATAGACTTAAGTTGATTTGTCAAAACTCCACAGATATTATTTTTTTTAATAAGAATCCAACGAGTGATAATTAAACTTCCGAACGAATTCTGTGTGTGTGGAATTAAGGAAAAGTAAACGAAATATTTCTATTCTAATAATACTAAACCTTTAAAAAAATATACTTTGTTTTATAGTTCTATAGAAATATACATTGTATTTTACATACTGTTTTGAGTGTGTACGGAATAAAATGAAAAATTATCTTTTTTATTATTATAATAAATTTCAATTAATTATTATCAACTTCAATATTTCAAGAATACTTTTTTATATTAAATTATTTTTTCTATGTATAATATATGTATTTTTGTTTCCTTTTAATAAAAAAAATTTATTTGTATAAAACTTAAATTTTCATATGAATAACCAGTTTCGGTTTCGGCCGAATATTATAAAATAGCCGAATATTGAGATTCGGTTTCGGACAAAAATCCGGATTCGGTCGGACACTAGTGATAACCCAAATGCTGTCAATAAGGTAATAGCTTTTTTTAAGAAAAATCCTAATATATCCGGTAGAAAAGTAGCTGAGAAAGTGCAATGCTCCGAGACTTTTGTCAGAAAAGTTAAAAAGAAGGAAAGGCTAAAGTCATAAAAAGTCCAAAAAGTTTCGGACAGAAACTCAAAAAAGAACATCGAGTCAAAAAAGTGAGTCAAAATACTTTACCAGGATTTCATTAAGAATTTTGATTGCTGCGTTATGGACGATGAGACTTATGTGCTTTGTGACTTTTCACAGCTTCCAGGTGTCGATTTTTATGTTGCAAATCGCAGAGGAAATGACCAAGAAGAGTTTAAGACCCAGATAAAGACAAAGTTTCCTAAGAAATTTTTGATATGGCAGGCAATCCAGCCCCGTATCTAAGGTACAGCGAGAGCATGCTAAGCATGCTTAAATATTCTGTGCGTAGCTCTGATTGATTTCAAAACATTCTATGTAAATCTTTTAATACTTAGGTACATGTGTCTTTATATCAGTGTTATCAGAAAATCTGAGCGATTCTTGAGCGCTCTATCGTTAGAAGTGAAAATATCATTCGCATGTTGTAACATACCCTGTGCCTTGTGCGGTTTGAACGTGACGTATAGTGCCTATTTTAAACTCACTTTTTGAAGATGTACAACATTTTAAAACTGACGAAAGCTTTCAACGCATACTCTCGTCAGTGACAAAGATTCGGGAAAGACTTCAACTTGCTAACCCTGTGCGTAGAGGACGGCCTGCAATAGTTCGTGAAGAAGATTCACTACTATCATTGTTTAATACAGCTATTCCCAGCGCCTATCTCTTTCCGCTCTTTTACAAAAACTTCAATATTTTCATGATCGTTGTAATTCGCCGAATTCATTTTGCAATTTCAGCTTCGCTTCTTAATGTTACTGTTTCTTTTCTTTCGAACCATCGATAGCTGTTCTGCGTTTGCATGTTGTTGTTTTTGTTCTTTGGCACCATCGATCGCGGAAGTTTTACACTGTTTTTGGCATTCGCATTGTAGACGCTAACAAACGTCTGAAAACCTCCACACGGTTAAAGTTGGATAAATCAGAATGTATTCTGACTAGCAAAAAAAAGAAACATTTGAAATTACTTGATTCATTATTTTTACAGTGTAGACGGTGTCTAATAAGTTTAAATAATAACGTTTTTCGTAAATTTAAAATTAAATAAATGCCCATTAAGTTTTTGTTTTCCCTTTAGTGAAGTTCCGTTAAGCTTTTGGGCATCGTGTAGTAGATTTAAATTTGTATAAGCTGTAGTTTAGGTAAATAAAAGAGATGAAGCACGTGCGTCAATTAATTGTTGATAAATTTTTGCAAGGCATGAAGCCGTTTTCAATGTTCAAAACATTTAAAAATTCGGAAATTAAGTGCGATTTCGTTTATAAGACTATCAAACGATATAAGAAAACGGGTTCTATTGAAAATCGACCAAAAACTGGCCGTCCAACACTGCGCGCACCAAAAACACCATTAAAATTGTAAGAGAGCAAATCAGGCGAAATAGTACATTTGCTATTGAAAAATGATATTGGACTAAAGGCGTGTAAAAAACCAAAAAATCACCGAGTTTCCGTACCTTCGAAGGAGAAGAGAGCTGAGAGAGTCAGCAGCATACTTGCTTGCACGGAGGAGATGAGTTCGTGTTTTCGGATGAAAAACTTTTTGTGTTGCAGCTATCACATAACTCACAAAATGACCCTAGTATGGGCCATAATATTGGAAGACGTTCCCGAATCTGCACGTTCGTGCCCAGGTAACAGAGTGTTCTTTCAGTCATGGTTTGGGCCGGATTTTGCAAAAGGGATAAACTGCCCCTCGTCAGGGGGGTCAGTTGTGCTCCCTGCTTGCCAAAGTTTATTTGGAGACGACTATACCTACTTTCAAAAAGACAGTGCACCATCACACACTGCGAAAGTTTTTCAGGATTGGTGTGAAGCGAATTTTGCCGATTTTTTGCATTAAGATGAGTGGCCACCAAGCAGCCCTGATCTTAATCCTATGGATTTCTTTGCTTGAGGATATATAACAGCAAAACTTAACGAATATAAAATACAAAATTTGAGTCGATCACGCAAAGTTTTGCAAAAGATATGGAAAGAAATTCCAATGAGTCATATACGTGCCGCATGTGACTCCTTTGAAAAGAGATTACGTTTAGTAAAAAAAGCCAAGGGGGCTGTAATTAACAAAAACCTTTTATAATTGCTTAAAATGTATAAGACCATTGCTTTCAATTAATATTTTGTATTATATATGCTAAATTTTTTCAAAATATCGAAAAGCATTTTTATTCAAACTTATTGGACACCGTGTTCATATGGGCTCTGCCAGCACTCGTGTTATTTGGTAATTCCTCATTGCATCCAGATTTAAAAATATTTTTGATGTTGCTTTTTGTTGTTGTTGCTTTTGCACTCTTTAAATAATTTTCGTGGGCATCGCTGATTTAATAAGTGCTTTGACGTTCTTATCAATGAGTACGCTTTACAAAAATAGCGATATTTTGATTGCAGCATCTTCTGTTGAAAATCTGGTATTTAAATCATTGGAACTAATTTCAAAACCTTTCGAATTGCCGAAAGAATAAGAGATTTGATCAGCAAAATCATGTTAGAAGCAATTGAGACAATTGGCTGCAGCACAGCTGTGAATGAAGCTTCGTTGTCGCAAGTTGAAGCAATTAATCAAATGTCAATGAACAATGAGGAGCGCTAACGCAACCTTACATTTTTGGCTTTTGAGTCGAATGAATTACGAAGAGTTTAAAAAGACCTAAGGGGTCAGAATGGTTTCCGAGGCCGAAAAACAAATGTTTACGATTTTTTGTCTCAGTTGAGTGAATATAATTACTAGAGTGTATCGAAAATGTGACCCTCAATTGCGGCACCACAATTAAATAGTATATAAAAAACCCTTTCTATTGATATACTTTTTTGGTCTGAACTATTTTTGGCGTCCCCCGAATTCCATTTTCGTCCATTTTTTAACAACTTTTGTACTGAGGACCCACTAATGGTTGATTTAAAAAGAAAATAAAGCTTATCAACCAATTCCTTTGATATAATACCATAGAACTGCAAATTTTCATCCCATTTAACAAATGCAACGACATTTTTTGGTTTTGTTCAACTAGTTGTTATTTAATTTTAATTATAGTTTTTTTTTTCTTATATGAAAGTATTTTAACTCCGTTGAGTTCATTATTTTTTTTCATGCAAAAGTAAAGCACATTTTGGAACTGTTAGTGTTGACAAATAAGAACAATTGTTGTTTTTTAGATCCTGTAAAGGACATTCTAGTGACATGATGGACGATGTCGATATCCGACAGGTACCTTGCTGCTTTCACGACACTGCGATTGTCCCGGAGGAGTCAGTGGCTGCAGCTTCTGCAAAACGAAGAGCTCAAAAAGGCTGAAATTTGAAACAAAAAGCCATTTTTAGTCCTTTACAGGATCTACGAAATATAGTTCTTATTTTGTTAATAGAAACAGTTCTATATCTATTTAGCTTATCTTTTCCATTAAGCTTAAACAAAATCAAAAGAGTTATAAGACTTTCACATAAAAAACAAAAAATTATAATTTAATAAAATAATAAGTAGATTATTTTTGAAAAAACCACGAAGTCTCGTTAGAGCTTTTGTCAAATGGGTTGAAAATTTGCAGTTCTACGTTTTTATATCCAAGGAATTGATTGATAAGCTTAAATTTTTTAAATCAACCATAAGTGAAGGTCTCCAGTACAAAAGTAGCACAAAAATGCGGTTCTAGGGACACCAAAATTGGTTTAGACCAAAAAAAAGTACACCAATAGAAATGACTTTTTATATAATATGTAATTTTTGTACCGGAATTGGTGGCCAGATTATAAAAAACTATTTCTTACTAGCAATAGCACACCGATTTTTTTATGTGAAAATGTACATGCAATGAGAAATGTACCTCTAAATTCAAAACCGCGACGAAATCCGAAAATTGCATATTTTTCAATGTATGTAAATTCGTTCATACCAACAGGAAACTAATGGCACACAGATAACACTGTGAGGCCAGGTTTTACGCACCTCACGGCGCTTTTTTTAAGCGCCTCCGATTTGCCACCACAGGATAAAGAATGAATATTTTTACTTAAATACTCTCTCAAGATAGCACTATAATGTGCACAAATAAATTGAGTAAAATTGTTTTTATATTCACTCAGAACAGAGAAAAAATCGTAAAAATCTGTTATTTTCGGCGTCGAAAATCATCAGGCCTCCTTAATATTGTGAAGATTTGATGAAGCAAAAAATCGAATAGTGCAACTTTTAATATTATCTTATATTAACTACTAATCTCTTATTTATATTATATGTAATATTAAACTTTAATAAAAACAAGTAAAATTAACGAAAAATTTAGATTTTTATACATCGGCACTTTTTTTTTGTACATTTTTGATTGCAGGTAAAAAATCTTTATGCTTGAGCATGCCGACTTTGGGTTTTAGGTGCGGGACTGAGGCAATCTGTAGCTACGGTAGACGAAGTAGTTTATTTGTTACGTCTTTTACCATTCATAAGACAGCATGAGGTCTCTACTTTTTTTTGTTGGCCTGATTTGGCTTCATGCCATTACAAAAAATCTGCAGTTGAATGGTATGAAAAGAATAATGTACTTTTTGTACCCAGATAGAAAAAAATCTCTGAGAACACCGATAAGTATATCTTTGCGGGCTAATATTCGGTTGAAATTATAAAGATCAAGTCATTTTTGGAGAAAATTGGAGCTGAAGCCTGATTATAAAAAGCATTTTTTTCATGTCACTTACAAAAAATAAATCAAGGAGAGTATTGCATGATTTTGCTAAGCGTGGGTGTAAAAAAACTCCAAGACTTTTCATGTTTTAAGTTAAATTATTTTCATTTAAAACGCTACTGTTGAAACCACCAGCAATCACGACGTTGGAGTAAGCTACCGAAATTTGTTCAATTGCATGCGTTACCATAGGAGAAATCTACATTTTTATTCAGCCTATTAACAATGCCAATGAGAGCTTTTTCACCCCCACATGCCCAACTGTCAGCCCGAAAAATATAAGGCAATGCCTTCCAGCTTTACTAAAATAAAAAAGTTTATTTCTGTGAAATGCCCATAGACTTTTCTATGGAAATGCCCATATGTGAATGTTTTTGATGTCAAAATAAATAGAAAACGAGTCGGAAAACGGGACGGCATGTCAGCAGCTCCCCGAGGAGGAAAATGTCAGCACTTATTTTTGTTGTTATGCACGAAAACTGATTATGGAAACTGCTCTGCAATGAGCGAGAGAAATTAAAACGAACGAATTAAGTCAAATTAAAACGAACTGCTGACCCAAACGTGTTCGAAAAAGGCATTTTAAAGCATTTTCGGCGGTTGCAAATTTCAACACTTAACCCTTTCAATGGCTGCCTAAACTAAGAACAAAATAATTTTTTAGGTAATATTCATATCATTTAGGTCCTAAAAGATGAAAACAACATACCTTTAATTTTTACCAGAGCTACTTAGGTTTTGCAAGCGTGAAAAAATTATTTTCCTTCTGTTCGGGACAAAAAATTTTTGTTTTTAATCCCTTAAATGTTTTTCAACCCTTTAGATCTTTGTATTTTAAACCCTCTTAATCTTATCATAATTAAAGCCATAAAAAGATAAAAACATAAAGTTGATTTTTGTTCGGTTGATTTTTCCTATAAAATTGGGCCAAAAAAAATTTGTTTGCTTCTCTTTGGCAGAAAATCGAAAATACAACTAACTGACTTTAATGTGAAATGAGCTTCGCAGAGCGCAAGTGGCGTAAGTCCATTTTTATTTATTTTGAGATATTTAGGCCTTTTCCACACTTGGTCAACGCAACTCCAACTAGCCTGTGTATTTATACCGGAACCTTCAGATTGAGCAACTTGCACTCAACAAGTTCTCGACACGTTCTCAACCTGTTCAACTCAACGCGTCTTTCCGCAATTTTCATCGGCGACTTGCTGTGTCAGTTTGTTTATTTTATGAATTCAATTATTTGTAGTGCAGTACGCTATATATTAATATTGTCTTATTGTTCTTCTTGCACAATACCACTTATTTCATTTGTTAATGTTTTTTGAGATGTCTTACACATGTTGCATAACTTTTGAAGCAAGTCTGAATGCATTTGGTTTCTAGTTGCATTTCTTTTCAACTTTTTCGCTGTTGCGTTGAAGTTGAGTTGGAATTGCGTTGACCAAGTGTGGAAAATGCCTTAGATGCTTGCAAACATCTTTATATAAAATTCAAGGAATCAATTACAACTTTTTTCCGAAAGTAGATAATAAGCAAAGAATACGCTATTCATACATTTAAACAAAATAAATTTATTTCCAAAAATGGTCAAGAAAATGGCTTACTTGTACAAAGGCTTGGACTTACGTAGTTTGTGCTCCGAACATTTTAAAAGTATTCGCTTTTTAGCTTGGTTTCCATTATGCACAGCTTTTTTCATAAATGTTTGGATTTTCATCGTTTTTATTTGTCTAGAAAAGCAGTAAATTCATCCTTTGGCGATTTCCTCAAGAAATGTTTTGTCTATAGTAATTGTGGACCTACGTTGTTTGTGCTCCCAAAAAATGAGAGAATAAATCAAAGCAAAAACAAAGTATTGCATATTATTTACAGATAATGAAACGTAACAGTTTCTAACTCGGACCACTAAAAAAATTTATTTTGCTGTTCACTTTTATGCTTATAACTCTACTAAGTACAAAATTGGACTTACGCCACTTGTGCTCTGCGCAGCTCAAATACCTCTCTGAATTTATTTTTATCATGTTAGTTCAACATTTTTTAATAGAAACAAACGACTTAATTTGAAAAAAAAGCAAAAGGGTTAATAAAGACATGATAATGGCTTTTTTTCCAATGGCATGCAATGTTAAAGTGACATTAGTGGAGTCAACGCTTTCAGCTGACTTGAAAGCACTTTAAAAAGCCTTTCGGAGCGCTTCCGTTGGGTTTATAGATAGTGGACTCGACAGACGTTGTCCCGTCCCAATTCAATGAATTTGTTTGAGATCGTTTTCAAAATTTTCTGACATAAATAGCATTGTTTTTGATTTAATCTGATTGAATTTTTATGCTATTCTGAAAAAAATTGTTTCTATATTTACCATTTTTAGCATAGTTGCCGAAAGTAACCGTATAAACTAAATTACCAAATTTTAGTCTAATACGACCGAAACGCTTCAAAATATAGCATTTTTCCTACTTATAGGCGGTTAAAGGGGGTGTGGCAACATTTTTTTCCCTTAAACCATCTCGTACTCGAAACAAATCGACTGCCAAAATATCAGTTCAATTTAACTTACTGTCTCCACTTACAATATTTGATTGCATGCGAACTGTCAAATTAATTTCATGATATCCAGATTTCATGCTATAATATTGAGGTGGGCACTTCATCTCATGAAATTTCATTTTGGAATTGTTTGTAAAAGTTTATTAAATTTATAATTTCTTTCATACGCCATTCCATTTTATGTTTTTCAATCTTTTAATGCTTTTGCAATATTTTTTGCTTGCAAAGTTCTTCAAAATGCGCACACTTACATATTTTACTGAAAAGTGACAGCTCATCTCATACTATATGCCTTAGTACGATTTTTAAGAGCAATATTAACTGCCTGCGTAAACCAGGGGCAAGTATTATTTAAGACGCGCCAATCAAAAAGATTATTTATCTTGTCAATGAAAAAGTTTAGTTTGCCATCAACTGACTGCAAAAACCAGCAATCAGACGAGTTAATCATAGCTTAGTTTTGAAACAGAGAGTGTGTATCAATTGAATTGAAATCACGATATGTAAAATAAACTTCAGGGTCAGCGTGTGCAAAAGCAATTTTTAATGTGTAAAAAAAAAGATCATGATCTGATACGAACGATATTTGGTCAAAAAGCAGTATAGATGACGCATCGGAGACAATGAAGAGATCAAGCAAGCTCGGTGAAGAGTTGTTAGAAAACCTAGTTGGCATTGAAGTGTTAACGACAGTAAGTCCAACTTCAGATATTCGATCGAGGAAGTTTCTGGCAATATTGCCATTGGCTAGAAGATTTAAATTAAAGTCACCAGTAGTTAGTATTAAATGGTCATAGTCAATGGCACAATTAGTCAATGAGGAGAATAAGGGATCCAAGCTGCAGTTGCAATTTGGATTATACACACAAGAAATAAAAACTTTAGTTTCTGACAGTTAATTGCAAACTCGTTTAAATTAACAGTTCAAAGTAAAAAAGTGTGTTAAAAACCTAGAGATAGATATAAACAAAATTATAATTATAAGAACATTCGAATAAGAATAAATTTAAGAAATAAGTCGAATTGAAATGTTTATTAAATTGCTAATTATTTTTGTTTAGTTTTTTTAACATTAACAATAACAATAATTAACAGCTGCCCGAAATTACATTTAATTTTTGAGAGACTGGTAAGTGCTGCCAAGTATTGAAAATATTAAGTGATCGCTTTACACAGAGCAACGAAAAGTTGATAATAAAAAAAACGACAATCAAAAACGACTATCAAAAAGTGACAATCAACTATCACCTTAGCCGATTCCACCCGTGATTTCATATGTATACAACATTACTATCATTTATATAAATCTCACTTCCCGCAGAGTGAGTGAGAAAAGCATGCATTTTTTCGATTCACTTTTCTTGCACAAACACTTTTGAAAGATTCCATTGAAGTGAAATCGGAACATGCAACAGCTTATCGATTTGGAACGAACGAATCGAACAGAAATCGATTCAGAATATTTCACAAACAGTGCAGATGATAATTACGTCAGAGTGACGTCAAAACGGTAACATATATCGGTAACTGTGATCATTACGAATCACAAGAACGAGCTACTGATCATTGATGAAAAAAAGGCACAGTTTCGATAGTGTTGTAAGTATAGACTTACAGCCCTATTCTGGCAAATTAACAAATTGTTAACCAGTATTTTGAATATTTCTGTGTTTGTTGTTTTCAAAACAATATTTAAAGCTCAAAAAACAAAATTTTTTAATGAAATTGTCTATAACTGAAAAGCAGTTGACAATTTTTTATCAAAATTTTTTATTTTTGAGTTTCAAATTTTGTTTTGAAATAAAAAAACTACAAGCACATAGAAATATTCAAAATACTGGTTAACAATTTGTTAATTTGCCAGAATAGGGCTGTTAGAATTCTCTTTTATACAGTAACAGAGAAAAATTTTAGTTTTTTTCCTTTATATCTTTCAAAATTATTTAAAGCATTTCATATTCTAAATAAAAATTATTTATTATTATTAGTCTAATTTAAATTAACCTTTATGTAAAACCTGTTTTTTAATTATTCAACAGTATTTTGAAAATCTGGAAAAAATCATAAATAATCAAATAAGTCGTGCATATAATTCAGGACAATTGAGTTTTTAATATTTTATATAGTACATTATTATTTTGTCAATATTTTGTAGCAAAACCATCAGTATGACCGTTTTCTCCAAGTTATATCCTACTAAATCTCCAGATAAAAAACTACTAAAATCTACTAAAAAAATTCAAAAACTACCAAAAATACATAAAACTCTTTTTTAAAAATTTAAACAAAATCTTTATTAGCAATACAAACAACCTTTCACATGAAGGGTTTGAAACTGGCAATACCATCAGATCCTTGAAAAATTAAGCAATATTTTTATATTTGAAGTTATTGCCGCCATCTTGTAGGTTGCCAATTGCTTCCAAGAAATGTTTAAGTGTTTTTTCAGCGCTTCCAGAAAGTAATTTTAAAATGTCCTCCACTAAATGCATTTTATGATGCTTTTCATCGACTGCCTGTAAAAGATTTTCTTTTTTTAGTAAAATAGAAAAGCGTCAGTTTGACAATACTTTTCAATTCATCATAAACTGCGACTTGCGGATATAAATATCTGACTTCCTTAAAAGAGATTCCTGTATACGCAGTAAATTTTTAAGTTAACAGATAATTGTATTAAACAATTTTGTATTTTTAAAAATTGGATTGCTGTTAGAACTTGATCTTTGTTTTGTTGTTACTTCTTTGCTATTTCCGAGTCGTGGAATGCGTTTCCTAAAACGTCGCTTAGGTTTTAACATTACGCGGAAAGATACTTATATCTCTCTGCTCTGCCAAAAAGCATAATTCTTTAATTCGGCTCTCCTAGTTTCCTGTGAAATTGTATTACACCCCTATTATGAATTTTTATACGATAGACGATAAACGCTTGCAAGCGTATCGTAAAAATCAAGCTTTCGAATTATAGTTTTCATACGCCCGATAGATATGCTATTGTGAATGACAGTGATTTTTGCTTTAATTTTACTGTGAATTCAAGAAAAAACAACTGAAAGTTCAAAATTAAAATATATAAATATGTTTCCGACGTTCCATTAAATTCTTTGCACAGCATAGATGCTGTGAAAAGAAAGCAGTTGAGGGATGCTTCCATTCGGCGTTTTCTTCCATTGAAGTGGCAAGACGCTCCAGTTGAATTTTCGAGCTCACAACTCTTGGCCAGAAAAGATCGCATTGATTTTGCTCAAATCGTGTTAAAAAACTTATTTCTATCACTTTAATACTAACATATTTCGAAAAAAATACTAAAAATTCATATATAATTTCAGCTATCGTACAAGAATATTTAGCCGATTGCAAGCGTATGAAATTGAACAGCTGATCTGATACGTATCGTTTCGTAATACCATTTGTTTCCGATAAACGCTATCTGTCGGATTTTATACGACAAATGTAAGTTCGTAATACCGCATAACAGAATGCAAGCGTTTATCGTGTACCGTATGAATTCGTAATATGGGCCTTACATTCAAATTAGCTAGCAATCTGAAAAACAATTTTTAAATCTAGTAATTACCTTTGAGCGTCCTTTGTAGTGCTCTGAGTTTTTAATATGCTTGGCGGTTTGTGCGTAGTCCTTGAAAAGCACCAGATCGCTCCTATTCAGGGCGATATGCTTGGTAGTAACATTTTCTCATATTTTCTCAACTACGGTTTCCTTCACTTTAAATATTTCCAATAGCTTGTAGGGTTTGCCACATTGGCTGCAGTACGCAAAAGAGCAGCAGTGAAGAAAGAAATTAAAAACTATCACACGATGTAAATCTTAAGAAAAACTACCAAAAACTACTAAATCTCAAAAACTACTAAAAAATACCAAAGCCATAAAAAAGTTTAAAAACTACCAATTTAGAAGTAAAACTACTAAAAATGGTCACTCTGAAAACCATTATTGTCAACAAAGATAACAAGATAGGAAACTTCTGTGAGGAACCCGAAAAGTGGTGAAGTAAAACACACGTACGAGAAAAATTCGTTCACCACGAATTTCTTAACACTTAACTGAATATGTTTTAGATCAATTGTCAATTTGCTAAAATAGTATGGTGAATAAGTCAGTTGCTACTTAGCTATTCCAACACGTTTGTGATTGATTGGCTTCAAAACGAAAATAAAAATTTGTAAAGTGCTAAAAATTCTATAAATTAAAAAAACTATATTATTTCCTTCCTTCCCAAAAATAAAAAATTATTGCATGGAATAACAATGACCGCTGCGTGAATTTATGAATGAAATAAATTCTAGTGTTGCCAACTTTTCTTTTTTGGGCTAACTTTTAAATTAGAAAAAACAACATAAGGTACCAATATAGTAATGTCGCGGCTTGTTTAGCCACCAAATCAAAATGTTTGATTAGATTCTTCTTTTCTATTTTTTTATGTTATATTTTTCTCTTTGCTCTAAACTTTGTTTTTAATTTTAGTTGCTCAACATTTGTGATAGTTAGTGATAGTGATATATTTATTGAAATAGTATAAAATCGTTATAATAAAATTTGCGATTGCTCAATATACAGAAATGGCCTTAGCCTTAATTCTTAAACATTATCTTATATAAATAATTTTTTTTTTGAATTGGTATTAACAGAAAAAATTTGTGAAGGAAAAACTACTACTAAGAAAAGTGACTAGAGGCAGAGGATTAATTGCTCAGCATTTGTATGTAACACTTCAATATATCGTTTTTATTTGCATTTTTCTTTTTAAATGTTTCTTAATATTTTGTACATCATTATTAAATTATAAAATTTTCAATATTTTTCCATTAGCTTTATTTTTTTAGTTTTAAGCAATTTTTCATGAATTATTATATTCGGATAAAAAATAATTACAAACTAAAGTTGTTTTCCAAGTACTTTTTCTTTTTATTTATTAAAAATTTCATTTAAATAAATAGTCATGCTTTTCTTTTAATATTTTTTTTTAATTTCCTTATTTCAATATTTACAGAAATGTATATATATATATATATGTATAAGATTTTATAAGTGTATACTTGTATTAATAAAATTTTTTGGAGAAATGTATACATAAGATTCTATAAGTGGCATGACTTTAAAGTGTGAAACACACAAAAATTTAGCTTTAAAATTTTTCAACATCCCAATTAAAAATTTTAGTATTTTAATGTTAAAAAACATCTTTGACCTTTTTCTGACTTCGCACCATGAAAAATATGATGTAACTCGGACCATTGTACCATCTCCGCTGTTTTTCCATATTCTAACCCCTGCACCTCATCGTCTAAAGCCCCGAAGGGGACTACATGGTTTTATGGAAGGGCAAATTGGACTGTGGTTAAATAATTTTTATCGCAACTTTAATTGGAAATGTGAATGCCGCGGCTGTCATGGCACAAGAAATTCTTTTATTGGGTACGTTGTCTTTCATTACCAATAAGATGAGAAGCAATAAGCCAAAAGATCACTCATGAGACTTTTAAGAGTATTCTTAAGAATACTAATACTAAAAGACTTCGCATTGAGGCAAGGAATCGCTGTAATGCAATTTTAAAACGCGAAAAGTTTCTGCACGAAGCTCGCATCCGAGAACAGATTCTTCTCTGCCCCAAAGGGGCAGATGAAAGAGTGAAGAATCCGACATCGTCATCGATTCCAACTCTTTTAAAAGATGACCAAATCTTCACTGACTCGGCTGAAAAAGCGAACCTATTGGCTAGATTGTTTGCACGAAATTCCATTCTCCCAGATAGCAACCAACCACTGCCATTTGTTGAAGGTGGACCCTTCTGCAATGCAGGACATCTACTTTCGAAAGAGAGCAGTTAAAAGGGTCCTTAGGGCGCGTTTATAGTGCTAGCTGGTTGCTAGGCCAGACCGAGCTGGAAACGCGTCCTGCTAAAAGCAGCTGGAAATGCGTATAGTGCGCGATTGTTGCTGGTGACTTGTTTCAGCTGGTTTTTGACTATTTTGGGTTTGTTTGTATATATTAGTTTTTTTTTGTTTATTTTTGCAACCGAAGCATCAAAAAAGCCACATGATTTCGTTCATTCATTTTGCTTTCCTCAAACCAGCGGACAACAAGTGCAGAGACAAAAATGCGAAAAACGCTACTGAAACGCACTTCCTGCAACGGCAAGTCGTTTCAAGTCACTTGAGGTACCAGGTTGTTTCGACTTTTTGTGCAAGTGTTTTCTGCTGGTTTTTGTTGCCTCTTGTTGTGTTTTTATTTCAAATTTTTTTAGGCAAAAAAGGAGATCGTAGAAAGAACGCACATTAAAAAAAAGTACATCAGCTGCTGGCCCAAGATTTTTTGATGCTATGACTCAGCCAAAACGCACTTCAAGCCGCATGAAGCAACTTGATCATCCAACTGGTTTAAAATTTTTTTAACTTTTTTCTTTGGTTTTGTTTTTGTTGTATTATTTTTGATTTTGCAATAAAGTAATACAAAACTAATCTAAGCAAAGTTATTTTCTTGTTGCTGTTTTTTTGTTTGTTTACTTTTGTGCACAAAATCAAATGGAAAGGAAGAGCGCACATAAAAAATTTGATAATCTTCGATTCTCTGTTTTAGATGAAACGCACTTACCGCCGCTAATCGACGAATTGTTTCACAGGCTGGTTTAGCTTTTTTCACTATTTATCTTTTTGTTTTCTGTGTGCAACAGTTGATAGAAATTTATCTTCGTTACTTCTTTACAATGCTGTTTCTGTGCGTATTTTTTGCAGGCAAAAAAATACAGCATAACAACTGAGCGCAATTTCGTGTTCTTGTGTGTTTATTACTTTTCTTGTTGGTCTTCTTTGTTGCTATCATGTGTTCTTTGTTTCCTTGAATGAATGAATTCAAGGAAATACAGAATGGATCGCGACGCTGGCAGTCAAGTGTGGTCACGGTTGCAAATTGTTTTCATTGTTTCTTTTTCCATTTCATGTTATTTAACGAAATAAATAAGCAAGCAACGTATAAAATGAATCAAAACACATGCAAACCGTGCGAGCGAGCGAGCGAGAAAGCAACAATCGGGAAGATGGAAACCAGCGCACAAGTCACTTGAAGTTGCCAGCTCGGCTGACACTATACGCATTTTGAGCTTGTTTCATATGATTGTATGTGCAGCGTTTTCCAGCTTTCCTTCTCGGTTCGGTTCGGTCCAGCAACAAGTCGCCACTATAAAACGCGCCCTTACAAATCTCAACGCAAACAAAGCCTCTGGGCCTGACGGCATACCGCCGCCAATTGTGCTTAAAATGTGTGCTGCTTCACTTTCTCGGCCTATGCGCAACCTTTTCAACATCTCCTACAGAACAGGAGTATTTCCATCTGGTTGGCAAATGTCCAGCCGGTACCAAAAAGGGCGATGCCACGAACCCTGCAAACTACCCATTGCGATATGCTCTACGCTTTCCAAAGTTATGGAAAGCATAATAAACTTTAACATCATGAACTATCTGGAGCTCAACCAGATCGTCAATATGGTTTCCGTAGGGCTTGTTCTACTGGTAATCTTATGGCATTCTTAACCAAAGAATGGAATAAATGCGTTCACTTTTTCCGTGAGAGCAGGGTTGTTGCTCTAGATATTTCAAAAGCGTTTGACCGAGTGTGGCATAAAGCGCTCGTGTCGAAACTTGTAGCATATGGTTTTGATGGGAGCGTTGCTCGATGGATCACATGTTTCCTCAAGGACAGAACGATTCGAGTCTTAGTTGATGGTATTTCGTCCGACGAGCACGCCTTTAAAGCAGGAGTACCGCAGGGTTCAGTTTTATTGCCAACCTTTTTTCTGGTTTTTATCAACGACCTTCTGTAGTTGAAGCATAACCCAATACATTTGTTTGCGGACGACAGCAAAATTTGTCATTCATATTCATTTAAAAAACGCCTAAGCTATATGGAGATTGAGAGAAAAAGGCAAAATATGAATGACGCACTCATAAATGATCTACAAAAAATCTCCGAGTGGAGTCTTGCTAATAGAGTAGAGTTCAATGCAAGCAAGACTCAGTGCTGCCTGTTAACCCACACGCGGATGTATTGCCCCTTAGCTCCCCTCAATATGAATGGTGTGCTGGAACTGAACTGAATCAGGTGTATATTGCGAAACGCTACAAATCAAAGAGTCCTACAAACTCCTCGACTACTGTAGCGTTTTTCAGGCAGAAGTACACGCTATTAAAAAAGCTGCAGAGGCCATTCATAGAAAAGATCTTACCCCTACAAGGGTAGTAATTTTTGTGGATAGCCAAGCAAGCGGCCATCAAAGCGCTGAATAGTAAAACGACAAAGGCTCGAACGGTACAAAACTGTAAACTGGCACTGAACAGTATCTGCAATACCTACAACGTCACTCCCTGCTGGGTTCCCGGACACAGCAATATCGAAGGCGTGGAGTAACCGCGAGTACAAACAGAGCTAATACAGCTGTGTACATTCCAATAGGCGTCGTCAAAAGGAGTATAGACCTTAAAGCCAGAGATAATGCTAACACTAACTGGGCCTCCAGAGGCCATTTCTGTCTTTCGCTTGCTACCGCCAGTTGGAAATTCCAAGCTTCGTCAGGTTGTCCTCTACTTGGTCCTTCCAACGAAGATGCGGTCGTCCTCTTCTGCGTTGACCGCCGCTGGTCGAATGCTTTCTTCACTGGAGCATCGTCTTTCATGCGCTCAACATGACCAAGCCAGCGAAGCCGCTCGATTTTAATGCGCTTGACTATGTCGATGTCAGCGTACAGCTCATACAGTTCATCATTCCACCGTATTCGGTACTCGCCATTGACGCAGATTGGTCCGTAGATCTTACGAAGAATCTTTTTCTCGAATGCTCCTAAAGTCTTTTCATCTGAACTGCTCAGCGTCCAAGTTTGTGATGCATAAAGTAGGACAGGCATGATGAGCGATTTATAGAGCGTGATTTTCGTTCATCGAGAGAGGGCTCTGCTTCTCAATTGCCTACTGAGCCCAAAGTAACACCTGTTGGCAAGAGTTATTCTTCGTTTGATCTCAATGCTGATGTCGTTGGTTGAATTAATGCTGGATCCCAGATAAACGAAGTTCTTCACAACCTCCAAGGAGGTACTGTCAACGGTAACGTGGGTTCTAAGACGCTGGGACTGTTTGTTTGTTGACATCAAGTATTTCGTCTTATCTGCATTCACTGACAGACCCATTCGACTTGACTCTCTTTCTAATCTGGAAAATGCTGCACTGACTTCGCGCGTATTATGGCCAATGATATCGATGTCATCAGCATACGCAAGCAGCATAACACTCTTGTAGAATATTGTGCCACTACGTCTCAGATCAGCAGCTCGGATGATCTTTTCCATCATTAGGTTGAAAAAGTCGCACGATAAGGAATCACCTTGTCTGAAACCTCGTTTGGTAACAAATGGTGCGGAGAGGTCCTTTCCGATTTTAACTGCTCTGCTGGTGTTGCTCAGTGTCATCCTGCAAAGTCGTATTAGTTTTGCAGGAATACCAAATTCAGACATGGTGGAGAACAGGTGCTTCCTTATTGGGCTGTCGAAGGCGGCTTTGTATTCGACAAAAAGATGGTGGGTGTCGACTTGTTTTTCTTGAGTCTTCTCCAAGATTTGTCGTAGCGAGAAAATCTGGTCGACGGTGGATCTTTCCAGGTCTGAAACCACACTGATAAGGTCCGATCAGTTCGTTTACAATGGGCTTCAATCTTTCACATAAAACGCTCGATATTAAGAAGGTTTATCCCACGGTAATTGGCACAGATAGTGGTATCGCCTTTCTTGTGGATTGGGCAGAGCACACTGAGATTCCAATCGTTCGGAATGCATTCTTCCGACCATATTCTGCATAGAAGCTCTTGAATGCATTCAAGTAGAGCTTCGCCTCCGTTCTTAAACTGCTCAGCAGGTAAGCCATCAGCTCCCGCGGCTTTGTTATTTTTAAGCCGAGCTATAGCTGTCAGAACTTCATCATAGTCGGGCAGCGGAACCTCGACGCTGTCATCCAAAATTGGGGTTTCCGGAATATCATCTCTATTGGCGGGATTGTTATCAGTGTCGCCATTTAGAAGCTTAGAGAAGTGTTCCCTCCATAACGTCAGTGTACTCTGGACATCTGTCACTAGATTCCCGTTTTCATCCTTGCAGGAAGAGGCCCCGGTTTTAAAACCATCGGCAAGGCGTCTTATATTTTAGAAAAATTTTCGGGCCTCATTCCTGTCACCATACATCTCAATCTTCTCTTGCTCGCGCTTTTCTGCCTCTCTTTTTTTCCGCCTGAAAAGACGTCTCTCTTCCCTCCTCTTTTCTTTGTATCTCGAAGGCTTTGCCGGAGCTAAATGAGAAGAAAACCGAAAGCCTTCTGCCTTTGGCCAAACGAGAAATCCGGATTCTTGTGGGAGTTCTAGCAGGTCATTGCCCCATTGGGGTAATGGCCAATAGAATGAACATAACAGCCCCAGACTTTTGTCGGAGCTGCAAGGATCCGGAAGAAACGGAAACAATAACTCACCTTCTATGCGAATATCCAAGTTTACAGAATCGTCGACTCCGATATATGGGGAAGAGATTTTTGAAAGACCTGAAAGATTTAGCGAACACACCACTGCTAGACATCTGGAGGTTCATAAAAAGCACAGGCTGGTTTGAGAAATAATCGAAATATTTATGGTTATAATGGTACTACGATAATAATAAAAAGGGATTCGCAATGGACCTAAAGGCCCCCGCGGAAGCACCGATAACGGTGCACAACCCTATTTACCTAACCTAACTACCTATTTACCTACATACCACTATTTACATATATACAATATACCACAACCCTATTTACATACACTTCATATATTAGACCGAAAATGGAGAACAATTTCCTCATTTGGGCAGGGGCTTCAAGATCTTATTTGGAGCTTCTGGATCGAATTCAACGTCGTGCGATATGTTTGTTAGAGGATGAAAGTATTCCATCTTCTCTCAACTCTCTTGGGCATCGAAGCAATGTTGGTTGCCTAAGCCTTCTGTATAGGTAGTACCATGGGAACTGTTCAAGGGAGATACATGGCCTAAAGCCACCATGATGTCGTAGTCGACTTTATATTTATGAACACGCAAAATGCTTACATTGTCTATTTTCGATTTTAAATTAATAATATTTTAATTGGGCTGATGTCGTAATCGGCTTTAAATTTATAAAATGCAAAATGCTTACTTTGTTTATTTTCAAATTTATATTACTAAAGAATTCTTTGTTTTGATTGGGTTACTCTGTCGTAATCGACTTTAAATTTATGAAGTCGCAAAACGCTTACATTGTTTATTTTCATACAATTGGCATGAAGAAAAGAAAAGACAATTGGTTAAACTTAATAAAGCTGACCAGTTTATCGGAATTATCTGTGGCTTACTTAAAGTTGGAGGTGCAGTCGACATGATCCTCGCGGATTAAAGAATACATTCTATGCGTAGGTTTTTCAAGATTTTTTTCAAGATTTTCGTTACAAGATTTTTTTTTTCAAGATTTTGAAATTCTGCGAAAAGGACTTAACCCCATTATTATAAGTGAAAAAGATGCTGTCAACGAAAGAATGGATCAAAGATATAAGCAAATAAAAAAGGACGCACAATGTAACAGAAAAAAGTGGTTTTTGTCTACATCAATAAAAACGGAAAAAATCTGCGAAGTGTGAACGACTTTTTTATGAGAATTATTTAAATTAAATTTGGAGTTCTGTTGCATATTCATAATTATTTTGTTGAAAGATCTTTTTCAGTCTTTTGTTTACAAACTATGAAATATTTCGATATATACGTTATGTTAAAGATATTTTCTTAAAATAAGTGCAACTTTTTATTAGGCGTTTTATTAAGTTGTTTTTATAATTTTAGTTTTTAGAAATTCTGCATACAATGGTATTTTCACACTCAGAACATTAAAATTCATCCAAAAAAATTCACATGTAAAAGTTTCAATGTCGCCTGTTGCCACACTTTTTAGCTTTTTCATGGTTTTTGAATTTTCATTTTTAAAAGTCCTGCATACAATAGTATCTGCATACTCAGAACTTTAAAATCTTTCGTCTATCGGTGGTAAAAAATTAAAGAAATTTGTATGTGGGTTAGCTCCTTGTTGCCGAAAAATTCACATGTTAAACTTTTAATCATATAAACGAGGTTAGTTACTTTAAAAGTTTTTATAAGGCATTAAAAGTTTGAGATTTTCATGATGTTTGCCTTGTAGACTGATTTTCAAAAATTCATAACTTCGGTTCTTTTTAAGCTAGAGACAACTGTTTTGTTTCAATTTGAAGAAAAAAATAGTTTCAAAAAAATTTATAAAAATTTCATATTGTTATACACAATTTAAATGTTTAAATAAATTCTAACCAATCTTACCCACCACTTAGCGTGTTTTAAACAAAACCATCGTGTCTACGTCAAATGGAGAAATGATTATTACTATTGCAAAAAAATGAAATAAACTCGAGATTAATCCCGGGATTTTAAAAACAGAAAAAAAGTAATTTATTTAACAAAAAAGCAATCGTGTGCAAGTATGAAAGTTAGGATATTTTTTTAATAAAAAATTGTACAAAGGAATAACAAAAAAACAGTTTACTTAAATTTTTTATAAAAAGTTTTTTAATAAATAAAGAACGAAAATATATAATTTATTATATATATCTATAGTACAATTCATAAAATTCATATTTTCTGGCATAATAATACTAACATAAAAAAGGTACATTTTTTGAGACACTGAAGTCTTTGAAAGGTGAATTCTTTGGTAGCAAAATTTCCAGCCGAAGAGAAACATCCCTCGAACTCAACACTAGTAGGTGGAATTTTTATCAATCATATCATATGCTTTTTGAAGCAGATCACCGCGAGTGCAACCATTTAAATATATTTTTATTTATTTTTTTAACATTTGATGTAAATTTAAGTTTTTTTAAAAGTTTTTACTCAAATATCAAATTAAAGTGTTGAATTTTTGCACTTTGAAGACAACCCCGGGATCCCGGGGATTGTCGGAACTGAAAAAGTCCTAGATCCCGGATTGGAAACCTTATTAGTGTGTAAAAATTATGTATAATGAAGGTATAATTTAATTATTATTTAATTAGATAATATTGTTTATTAATAAATACATCTATTCTTTACTTCAGCTGTTGCAGCAGTTGTGCCCTGTCTCTCACCAATCCATGCCAACAATCGCACCATCAGTAAGACGCCGTCAAAAAACATAAAACCATGCCTGCAAATTAGTCTAAAAGATCACAAGGCAAAATTTTTCGCATTGATGCTTGTTTCAATCCTTTTAATTTAACAAAAAATTCAAGAAAAATAAAACACTAAAATTGCGAAAAGTTTTTACCAACATTGCGGATGGATTTTTACCAAAACTACTCCATCTATCCACCCTCCAACTATCACCCATCTTCCTAATCAACACAATGCTTATGCATTTATAGGGGGCATCCACTGAGCGTTGGTTTAGTCTAAAAAAAAAAGTATAAAAAGCTACAATGCCATCCGACTATCAACCTGTAAATATGCTTATGACTGAAAGCAAGATCTAAGAAAAAGTGGTACATCGCCAACTCGAGCATTACATGGAGACAAATCAACTGTTAACGCAACATCAGTCCGATTTCAGACGTCAGCACAGCTGTGAATCGGCACTTAACCTCGTTGTAACCCAATGGAAAACGGAGGTGCAAAACAAAAAACCGTAGTCGCAGTGTTCCTGGACTTTCAAAGAGCATTTGAGACAATTGACAGAACGATATTGTTGCATAAATTTAAGCAGTACGGTATATTGGGCAACGAACTAGAATGGTTCAAAAGCTACTTGTCCAACAGAACGCAGCGTACAAGAGTGGCTGAATGTATTTAGTATCCAACGCCTGTCAAGCTTGGAGTGCCTCAGGGAGCGGTGTTAGGGACTCTACTGTTTATCTATACTATTATATAAAAGGAGACTCACGAAATTTCATCCAGAATAAGCTCGGTAAAAGCTGAACCGATTTTGATAATTCTTTTTTTATTTGATTCCTATGATAATATAGATTGTTATAGCTTACCAAGGTTTTCGAAAAATGTATTCTTTAATTATTGCAAAATCACGCATTTTATTTGATGCCTATATTCAACCAGCAGCACAATATAACAGCAAACAACGCTTTTCTTTCTTTGTCGAGAGAGCTTCTTTCAATATAACACGACAGCCATGTTGTGTAGTTAAGCTGAATTCACTGATAACCTTCAGCATGTTTTTGTGTGATTTAAAATAATGTTAATCAAGTTGAGAGCGTGCAGAAATTTTTCACTCTAAGCGAAAACTTCATATGAAAAAACTTTCAAAACATGCTGAAGGTGATCAGTGAATCCGGCTTTACTTTCAGGGAGATTCCTGCTTTCATACAGTGTTAATTAATTTTCTTTGTTAATGTTTTGAGGGGAGTTGCCAGAATTTTGTTATCAGCATTAATTATGTTTTGCAGCCTTGCCATCCAGCTTTTCCCCACTTGAGATTGTGTTAGTCTATCTATACGAATATATAAAAGCGTTGTGACACTGCATGGACGTTTGACAATCACGTAAGAACCACTGAACCGATTAACACGATATAGTTATCAAACGATTTGTTATTCCAACTTTATCGTAATATGCTATTATGTTAGATTTGCCATGTCTAGTTTCCATGCCCACTTTTTGCAAAAAATGCTATATTTCAGACGATTTTGGTCGTATGAGACTAGAATTTGGTAATCTACGTTGTATGGTTACTTTCGCTAACTTTACTAAAAATGGGCATGACCCACTTTAGTTAAGTCCACTTTTCGGGGGATAAGCTTGGAGTAAAGCAAAGCGCACTAGGTTTAAGCTCAATTGAGCTGAAATTCTGGCATTTTATTGTTTCGAGTATGAGATGGTTTAAGTGAAAAAATTTTGTGACACCCCCATTACCGCCCAGAATTAATCAAAAATGTTATACTTCGAACGGTTTTGGTTGTTTTAGACTAAAATTGGATAATTTAGTTCATACGGCTACTTTCGGCAACTGTACTAAAAATGGCGAATATATAAATTTTTTTTTTCCGAACAACATGAAAATTCGTATATAGCAGTAAGGTGGTCTGCGGCAGGACAACGGCTGCCGGGCAATACTATACATCAATAAGAATGCTGTATGTATCAGAAAATTCTGATCGTCATGCATTGATGCTTCAAACGGAAACGTCTAACATGTGTTTTGTTCGAAGGTCAATTTACACTTTTACGAATTCACAAAACGATCATAAAAAATTCAATGAATTGGGTCAGGATAAATTCTACAATAACTATAACATTAACTATGAATACATAGATAAGGAAAAAGATTAAAACATAGATTTATGTATATAACTTTGGAATAGTTTGAAATATTTGAAATAATTTTCACAGAATTATTTTTTAAGCTATATTTGAAAATGTTTTTCACATAAATTAGTTTTTAAGCTGTAGCACATTGCAAGAAATATAACATTTTAAGCAAATTAGTTTTCATCAAAAAATCATAGGGAGGAGGGGGGTAGGCCCATGATTTTTAATGATATAAACTGTTTGTGTCAAATAGAACAATTTTTGCAGGTAAATTATGTTATATGAAAGAATAAGGAAAATTAAAATTAAAAAAAAAAAAATTAAAATTTAAAAAAATATGTACAACAAAAGCAACTCTTGGCCTATTGTTTAGTACAAGTTGGATATTTTAGAGTTTTTTTGAAAACAATATAAGACATTGCATTGCTGAGGTAACGGTAAACCTTTTCTTATTTTCCCAATTTACTTAATTGAACTTTCAAACAAA
This sequence comes from Dichetophora obliterata, assembly GCA_963920525.1. Classification (NCBI taxonomy): domain Eukaryota; kingdom Metazoa; phylum Arthropoda; class Insecta; order Diptera; family Sciomyzidae; genus Dichetophora; species Dichetophora obliterata. The sequence continues at coordinate 122,696,220 of OY986437.1, read as the reverse complement.
GATAATTGGATGAAAGCCGATTTGAAAATGGCGGAAATGTTTGCTTGCTAAGTCAAAACATGAAATTTCAATCGTTTTTTTCTCTTTCTGAGGCTTATGAGTTATACTGAGAAAATCTATAGTTTTGAGATATCGCAAGAATTTTAATGTCATAATAACAGGTTTTTTTAAAACATACCTACCTTATATCCTCACAAAACATTTCCGAAAAGAAAAGAAAATTACCGTTAATTTTATTAATCAACGACTGTCCATACAAAAATGCATTGTTATGCATTGAGAAAGTCTATAGTTTTTGAGATATTGCCAAAAGTGTGATGTCATTATAGCGGGTTTTTTTTTTAAATTTAAGAAGAATTGTTATTTGGCCGAAGCCCAATAACAACAATTAATAACTGAAGAAGGCCGATTAACTGCAACAATTTAAGAATAATATATTTATTTTCAGAATATATGTAAAAAATTACATTTTTGATTACAAATTTTAAAAATTTTATTCTAACGCTGCTATGCAGGACTTTTTCAAAAGTAAAAAAAAAAGAAAGCCAGGTAAATTTATGTCATCATAACAATTACCGTTTAAATAAGTTATTCAAATTAAGTAAAGTAATTTCTTAATATACAGTGGTGGTCACGAATTTAGCACACACTGTGTTAGTAACTCTAATTTGAAATTTTTTACATCTTAGCTTGAGAATTGTAATCATATATTTTTTGTTGAGTATTGTTTATGAAGTTAACTCTATGTACCGTTAGTTGGTTTCTTAGTTATTCTTAAATTTTCTGACATATTTCAAGTAGTATGAATCAATGTGGTTTAAATGCTGGACACGAATTTAGCACAGGCTAGAATTACTGTTCCATATCGTATTTTATTTTCGTTAATTAAACTTTACTAGTAAGATGTACTAAATTTATTAAGTTTCTATTTGAGTTCCAACAAAAAATTGCAGAAAGATATGGCGAAAGGCTACTGATGTTCAGAGGCTCAGCGGCATTTGATTCAGCAAATGAAAAATTTTGGAAGCACAGTTTCAGAGATTGCTCTGCTTCTTAGATGTTCGTGAAAGTTATTACATAACGCATTACAACATGGAGAGCAGTATTAGAGCATTAAAAATGTAAAATAGCGACCAAGAGTGCGAAAAAAAATAGCAAGAGAGGGCCATTTGATTTATAGAGCTTCACTTAGAGATCCTTTTAAGACCTCAAATAAAATTTATAGCCCAACAAACACCACATGTGTCGCAAAAAATATTAAATGCAGTCTTGCGTTTTCAAAAGAATATTTAAAAAGTTAACGAATTTTTGGAAAAATGTGCTTTGCAGGGATAAATCAAAGCTTTGTCGGTTCGCATCTGACAGCAAACAATATGTGTGGCGTCCTCAAAACATGCAACACAATCCAAAGTAAACGCTCAAGACGATTAAACAGGGTGGCTGAAATGTTATGGTATATGGTATGGGCGGCGTTTTCTTGGCACGAAGTTTGTCCGATTGTTAAAATTTACCAAGAAATGGATCAGCACGCTTACAAAAACGTACTTGTCAATACCATGATACCCTTTCAAGAGGATAATTTGCCACTTTAATGGCGTTTTATGCAGGATAATGATCCAAAGCACAGTGCTCACGTAGATAAGAGTTGCTTGGAAGACAAACATATTGATATTTTGAAGTGGCCATCGCAATCATCGGACTTAAATCCGATTGAGAATCTGTGGAGGGATATCGAGCAGCAAATACTAACAGTAAAATCCAAAAATTTGCTAGATTTGTTTAGAAAAATCCAAAGGTATAGTATTCCAAAGTACCGTTGTGAGGCTTTGGTCAAAAGTTTACCAAGGATATGAGATGCAGTAATTAAGAATAAGGAATTTCCTACGAAATATTGAGTTTTATGCAATCAATTTTGATTATATTTTTCATCCTAGACATTTTTTTGCTCGTGTGCTAAATTCATGACCAAGTCGAAATGCTTATTTTTAAATTTTATTTGATTTTAAGTCCTATAAGAAAAAGTTTTGAAATAAAAAAATGTATATAAGAAATAAAGAAGACATAAAATATACACTAAAAAAAAGTTAATTAAAAATGTACAACAAATAAATGGAAAATATAAGTATTCACTTTACTTTTTTAAGTGTGCTAAATTCGTGACCACCACTGTATATACCATTTTTTCATAATTAAACAAAACAAACACAGTAATTTTTATATTTTGAATTTGTTTTAATAACACTTAATATTTTCATTTTAAGATTTAAAATTTTTATATGGTATTTAATATTTTTATCGCAGGCGAAGCAGCGGGTATTTAAGAGTCAAGCAAGTATGTCACTATTACAGTTTATGCAGCAAGAGTATGGTGCAATTCCATTCAATTCTAAGAGATGATGTTTGCCTTTTTAACTTATTTAATTTGTAATTTTTTGTTCCTTTAGATTTTCGAGATGCGATCGACCATTTCGCAGAAATATTTTAAGTTTAGGTGTTAGTCTTACAAGAACTTAATTTTTTAGTAACGTCCGAATGAACGAAAAAATAAAAAATTTTAGGTAAACTACGGTAAGATGCAGGATCTTATAATTATTATAAATTATACTCATGAAGAGCTATTTAACCAGATACATCTTAATTAAAAAACTGTTAATAAAATTTGCGAAATTTATGAAAAAAATTTATCAGAATGTAACCTGCAGCATATGACAATATATTACAATACTTCTTCTTTATACGACCCGCCTGATAAAAATAACTAATTGCTCAAATTATAAGATTTCCACTTTGAATGAATACCCTTAATATTTATCCCACTCAAGTAAATTTGTGACGAGAACAACTTACTTGACCTAAAAAGCTCACAATTTAATTCATGTAGATATTCTAAGAATACATCACAATTAATTATCAAAGAAAACAATGATAGTTGACAACTCTGAAAATAAAATGCCACAGTGGTAAAAATAAAAAGCCACTGACAAATACAAGTGTAAAAATCTCTGTTTGGTGATATCTAATAAAATAAGAGCATGCATGTAATTATTTGAATGTTCAACAGATTCCTTTAACACAACTTAAAGATAAAAATGTGAAATCACTCAATCCATACATTATTTTTATTGTTTGCAAACAAAGTTCCAGCAAAAAAAAAAAACAGAAAAAGAAAAACAGCGTTCCTTTTTTAAATCTCACCTCCAGTAGCGGGGGTTTGAGTAAAATAAAAATTTTCAAAAATGTTGATACGTACAACAACTGAAGAAATTGCCAAACTTTAAAAGCATATATAAACCAAAATAAAGGAACTTAATAATCAGTTTCGGTTGCAAACATCTTATTTCAACCTAACTTAAGTATTTATATACTTAAAAACAGTTTATATGCATTATTTTCAGGGGTTGCAAAGTGATTTCTTTCGGGTCATTGTCCTTCTGAAATACGCAAGTTACGGGCATGTTTTCATCCGAATAAGGAAGCATCACATTGTACAGAATTTGAATATACTGAAACCGTTTCACGAGACCCTCAATTTTTTGCAGTGAGCCGACGACACCACGCCATGACATAGCACCCCAAAGCATAAGCTTCCTTCTCCATGCTTCAGTGTAATTCGGGTGTACTTTGGATCGAATTCCCTTGACCTTTGGCGGCGGACATATTTTTTCCATCGGGTGACACTATTTATTTTAGTTTTGTCTGAAAACAATACACTCTTCCACTCTTTTGTTCCCCAATGACAATATTTTTTAGCGAACTCAAGCCTCTTCTTACGGTTGCGTTCTGATAATAAAGGCTTCTTCCGTGAAATCCTTCCAAAATGTCCGGCTTCGTGAAAACGTCTCTTATAGTGTATACTTATGGTGCTGCTTCATTTTCGCCATAGAAAACAACTCGTACTTTGTTTGCAGATTTTATGCGGATTTTTGTATATTCCCGGACAATGAGAATATCTTCTCGAGCAGTAGTAATGCGGCCTCTTTGTTTGCATTGCACCATTTCTGCAGTCGAATTTTTTTAAATATTGACATTACCTACCATGGTTTTAGAAACTTTTAAAGCAGCTGCGATTTGTCGACATGATCTTCCATCTTGGTGCATCTGAATAATGACTTTTCGGATGCTGACGTCACAAGATTTATTTTTGCCCATTGTAACTACCGAAAATAACTCTAATTACTTGTAATTATAAATGTATTTAAAATCACCTATTTTTATAAGCTTTTATTTTACTTGCTTCGTTCGTATGTCCGCCAAAATTTGCAAATCATTTTTCGACAGCATTTTCGGCTGAAATTTGGCTGGTCCGATGATAATGCAATAGTATGATAAAATTTTTTCCCACACCCCTTTTTACCGCCCACAAATCAATAAAAATGAGAAATTTCCAAAGCTACTACGCTGATTCAGCCGTAAAATTTTGGCAGTAAATTTCCTTCAAGCAGGGGATAAGGTTTAGGAAAAAAATTTGCCCACACCCCCTTTTACCGCCCACAAATCAATAAAACTGATATATCCCCAAAACTACTACGCTGATTCAGCTGAAATTTTGGCATGATTATTATATATTTTATAATATTATATTATTCTTATAGTTATTGTTTATTGCGCGTTGCATTCTAAATTTGCAAAAATGTTTAAGTGTCCCTCAACATCCAGTTTAAACTCTCTTATTGTACAGTCATGTATTCTTTAATAATTATTTTTTTTATATATATATTGTTAAATTCATTTATTTTTGTTTTAACGCTCAATTTTATGTATATTTGCCCTAAAAATACACATGTTAAATTGTTGCACCTTATTTGAATAATTTTAACTACTGTTCAGTTCTTTAAATACTCACACACTCAGATATTAGCTGCGTTCCATTCGCTTCACAATAATCCAGATTATTTTTTTTATATGCAAAGCAAAAACAAAAATAATAATCCTTTAAAAAATAGGATTTTTTTTGCTATCCATATAAAATTGTGATAAAGCCTTTAAAAAATTTGAAACACAGGTGTCGCTCCTGTATATTTTTATGATTTGTCATTTCATTTTTTGAATTATTTGTTTGTTGGATACAATGACTATTAGGTAGCCATGACAGCTACCTATTTTCTCACGAGCTGCGACCATCGAATGTTAAACAACAGAAAACAAAACAAACCGCGTGTAACACACACATTGGACGCATTCAGCGGAGCCAACAATTGCACTTAAATTATAAAAACTGCTGATTAATCAATTAATCAGAACTCTGATTAATCATTTGAGTAATTTTTTGATTATTGGAAGTTTGCATTATTTAATATTTGTTGGTTATATTTTTCATATTATCTTCAAAAGAAGTATCAGCGCCTTCCTTTGGTCCTGAGGACTCCTGTAGCTCCTTGCTGCTCGAGTTAGATTCGTTTCTATTTTTGGAATAGCAAATAATTTTGCAGAGACTATGATAGTAATTATGTTAAATTACTTATTTATTTTAAATTCAAACAAACATTTCAAATAACTTTAATCAAAATTATTAATTTTCTGAATAAAAAAATTCTGATTAATCAGAAAAATGATTAATCAGGAAGCTGATTAATCAGAAAACTGATTAATCGATTAATCAAATACTCTTAAATCTGATTAATCAAAAAATTAATTACTCGATTAATCGCACAGCCCTACTAAAGACCCAACCAAAATAGACGATTTGCTCCGTAACGAGTAAAAACGTAAGTGTTCGGTTAAATACATTTTAACGTAGTTACCCAAAATGAGCAAACGTAACTGAACGAAACTAAACGAAACAGTTTGATAAGACGTATTATTTCGTAAGAACCGAACTGCTAGCGTAGCAACTCGCCAACAGCTGTGCAGAGTGCATTTTTTTTTTATTTTCATCAATTTGTTTCAATTTCACCATTATTTCACTCATCTTTCACAAATCTTTATTGAAAACTAAAAAATGCACAAATTAAATAAATAAATAACACTAGATTGCCAACCGATAAGCTGATTCAGACGAGTTGAGTAACTCGTTTCATTTTGGGCTAAATCCGTAAACATCCGTAACGAGTGCAGACGTTCGTCAAGTTGCTATCGTCTCGTTTCGTCTAGTTTGGTTGGGAATTAACAAGTTCCGTGGACTTTCGTGGATATAACGAAATTCAACTCAACTCGCGTTTCCTTGGGAAGTTAATCTCGAGTCAACTCCGACTTAACTCGCCAAGGAACCGTAGTAAATATTGCATTGCATAGTCCCGGTTTACACTTGTCAAAAATTTACGATCAAGTCTTGTGTTTGGTGGTACGGGAATCGTAACAAAAAGGAAAGAAACAAATTGACCGTACCGTCAATTCTTGGGCAATTCGTTTTGTATTTGTTCGTTGTCCCGTTATTTTTTCTATTCGTTTTGCGCATCAACGGCGTCGTTTCATAACAAGAATTGATCGTCAACTCCAGAGATAAAGAGATAGGAAACTTAAATTTTGTGACGTCAAAACATATGTTTTTTCCATTTTTATGTACTTTGATGAAACTCATTTATTGTGTACGTGAGTTCACCTCAGATCAGCGTTGCCACGACGATTCTAAAAAAAGTATCCATGAAAAAGTCACAAATGTATCCACATCAGAAAAAAAGTATCTACATATTAATGTACTGAAACCCAATTTTTTAAGCTTTAATAACAATTCCATTTATTTCATTTGAAGACTAACAAATAGCTTTGTTAAAATGTAATAGTAAGAAACAAAGCATGTACATATATAAAATAAGTAATAATATTAAGACCTTGTGTTTGACTATTTTAAATCTTTTTACGATTTATTTTTTTTAAAGTTCAAATAATGAACAACGATATTTAAACTTTAAAGGTATATTGCAAAACTCATAAAATAATTTTTGATTATGTTTAAAATGGTGCTCAATTACAGCCTTTCGAAGAAAGAGCTTCGGCGCTTTTGTTGATATTTACTCTTCTATTAATCTTAAAAATTAAAACCAAGAATATAATTAATAACTACGAATCAGCTATGGCCGGGACTAGAAAAAAAAACACTGAAAATTGGTAGAATGACGCGCTATTGAAATTTAAGTTCTAAAAACAGGGTTTTTACTGGTTATTCAGTGTAAAATATACGATTTTTTGAAATATTGATAGCGAAAGTCACTGATGTAAATAACATATTAAAATTTAGATGATTCAGCTGAAGAGCTTTTGAAAGAGCTATTTTTGAGATAAATGAGTGTAAAGAGAGAGAGTATGGATATTTCTGCTGTGCGCTCGATACCTGCTAAAACGGCTGCAGAAGCGGAGATAACGTCAGTATGCACACAAAAATTTAACAGTAAATTTTTAAAAACTATACTTTTGTAAGATTAAAAAGAAAAGGAAGATAAAATTTTAGATAACCGGCGCCTGCCTTAAAAAGGAACATATGTACATTTCAGTACTTCAGTCTGTTATACTTTGTGTTATGTTTAAATTTTTTATAAATCATGTTTATTACATTAATTTTAAAGGTTTTTAAAATTACATTGTATTATGATATTTTAAAAATAATTGTAATCTATATATATAAAATAGGATGTGTGTATGTATGTAACGTATGGACTCCAAAACGGCTGGGCCGATTTTGATGAAATTTTCAGGTAATGTTCATCTTGGTACAGTGGGTAACATAGGCTATATTTGGACCCGATAGGTGGCGCTGGGGTGGACTTTTATCGAAAATTTGAATTTATGGACCAATTTAACTGAAATTCAGAATGTATGTTTGTTTGATCATAAGAAAATAATTTGCGTATAAATGGACCCGATAGGTGGCGCTGGGGTGGACTTATATCGAAAATTTGAATTTATGGACCAATTTAACTGAGATTCAGAATGTATGTTTGTTTGATCATAAGAAAATAATGTGTATAAATGGACACGGTAGGTGGCGCTGGGGTGGACTTATTTCGAAAATTCGATGGCGTGAAAAATATATAAATACTTTTAATTTTATTTTATAACGAGGGGAGTAGCGAAGCATACCGGGTTCAGCTAGTCATAATATAATCCTTGACGGAGATGTTTTTGATAAATAATTGATAACGGTTACATATAATCAAAAAATAATTACGACTACTTAGAATTACAAAAATAATCAAAAAGAATATAAAGTAAACAAGAGAAATTTATCCGACTACTTTCATTTCGACTCGCATCATTTCAACGGTGAGGTTGTGAAGTGCTACCAGTCATTTTTAACTGAAATCGCTAAACATGGCTTGTATCTAAACCTAGCCGCTGCAATTGAATTCAACTGAACAGCTGAATTTTATTAGTGATTATTGTGACCATAACATTAATTATTTAATATTTTATGTTTTTAGTGATTGCGTATATTTATAAATTCTATATGTAAACGTTAAATCTGCATTTAATGTAATTTATCAAAATGTATGCATTTATTTATCTATATTTCCCATTTTCACTCTGACCTATTGTATATATGAAAGTAACACGTCATTGTATATAGTATTTTTAGTGCTTGTATATGTCTCGCCGTATACAAGCTAACGTTGTCTCTTTTACTAATATGTTTTTAGGACAATCGTCAAAAGCAAATGTTAAAATACTCCTTTAGCAAGAGTAAATTATTCTGTAATATTGTAGCCAAGTGGCTTTCGATTATTAATTTAGTCAATAGTGTAACAGACCAGGCAGGCCATACATTACAGCATTAGCGGCTGTAAGAAATAAGAAACTGTTTATATCTATATATTTTGTAATGTCGATTAATTAAAGACTCAATAAGGTACTACTACTACTACTTATATAAGAATTTTATTTTAAAGTACGGGATACTTTGTACAATTTTATTCATAAATAAACATATATGTATGTATACAATTATTAAAACAAATTTTCAAAAAACAAGAAATTAACAGAGCAAATGTTGTAATGCATTTTTTTCGTTCTTGTTTTTTACAATCTTTGTTTAATAATTAAACATATCTTTGTTTGTTTATCAAAAAAATTTTAAATTTTTAGTATTTTAGACTGAAATTTTTTAAATAATCAAAAATAATTAAACATAATTTCTAAAAGTAGTCGGATTATTTTTCTTGATTACTTTTAATTAGTTTTGATAATTTTCGTCATCTGAAGTAATCGTTATTTTGTGATTGTTATTATTATATTACGATTACAAACATAAAAGAATTATACTTAATCACTTATTTCACATTTTTAAAAAAATAATCGAATTGCTAATGAATACGATTAATAATTTAACAGCTATGATACAAAATATTATATAAATACATAAAAAATTTATTTAATAGCTTAAAGTTATTCAGTTTAATGTTATATAAATAAAATGGGTTGCTATTGCCCTTTATTTATGTATATTAAATTTAAAAATTATTCGTTTTAAGTATTTTGCAAAACAATATACTTTTACCTATTCCCCAAAAAATCTACTAGTGTTATCGTTTATAGTAAGCTTTAAATTAGAAAAAAATTCATTCAGCAGCAGCTGTGCTATGAGGCAGACTTAATATATTTATCACAAAATTGTAAAGTTCTTTGTAAAGAGGTTGCGTTAATGCATTTTTTGATAAAAAAGTACTGTCCAAAAATGTCTCAATATCATAATTTTTTTAACGTTTTTGTCGAATGTAAAGAAATGCCTACTCTTTTATATTCTTGCAAATAAAACATATGAGGCTTAAAAAAGTATCCATAAATTTTTCCTAACGGCAGCACTGCTTGGACTTATTCCTATGGTGTAATTATTCTAAGATAATTTCACCATGATGTTTCAGGGATGTTTTCCATTGCTTTTCCGAAGTCTTTTGTGGTATACATTGTTACCCATTTTGTTTCAATAATATGCAGTTTTACAGTTATCGGACCTCAAACGTAACTGGTGAAATTCTTAAATCTACCATAAACCAGGGTTATTTTCCGTTGATTTTACGACCACATATAAATGTTTTGTGCTTGTATTGGAGCCAATTTAACGTAAAATCGAGCATAGTGCTATCCCTCTCCAACGGAGTTTCCCATCTCTTTATCTCTGGTCAACTCTTGATGTGTATAAACGTGAACTTCAACTTTAAAAGAAAATTCAGAAAAATTTATCGTCCATTCTTGACAAACCGGGACATAGAATATTGCTGTTGCGAGCAATAAAAATGGCGACAAATGAAGATTGGAGGAAAAATAAAACTATGAAATAAATAAACTTCTATAGAAAACGAGAATGTAAGTGGAAAATTAATAATAAATTTTATGAAAGCATTTTATACAACTTTAAAAGTTTTCTAGAGACTTAAATGTTTAATGCAATAATGTCTCTCATTCAACGCCATTTCAAATATAAAACATTGCGGCAATATTTTTCCCACCATCGAAAAATTGCCAGATCAAGCAATATTGTCTTGCTCGCAATATTGCCCGAGACATTGCTCGTAGATACACAGCGTAAAGTATCGTTGAAACGATAATCAAACGATTCTCGTCATATGCGGGGTTCACTTGGTCCTACATGTTGTCACGCCTGGTAGGATAAGCCTCGTATTTGACCGTTCGAACGCTCGATACAGCCGACTGACATGTTGATTGAATTTGAAATTTTTCTAATTCAAGGATTGATGAGCAGCCATCCTACGTGTCGGGCGAACACGTCAAGCATAGCCATTTAAAAATTAATAGCGAAGATAACATAAAAAGGGAAATGTACAAAAATAGAAATGTAAAAAATAAAGCATAAAAAGTGTTTTTGGCAAAAAATACACGGTTTTTTATGTCAACTTAAGATGTATTGCTAATTTTTAAAAGAAATAACAGAAAAAAATGTTATTGCAGCTGCTGCCAGCCAGCCAAATCTACGACTTGTTGTCTACACGAACATTTTAGGCCAAATGAGGTTTAACAGCATGTGTGATCGTTTGGCCGCTAAGCAAAATTTACAGTTATTCAACCCCGCTATACGTGATGAGAGCCCAGGGAAGATTACGATTTCCGCGGCGCCGCGATTTGAAGATGGATTCAGGTCTTTAACAAAAACTAAGAATGACCGAAGGAAAAATCGATTAATCGATTTGTTTTCAATTTATTGATATGTTTTCAAGTTATCAATTTTTTTAAGAGAATAATTTTTTAGATGTTGTTGTATTATCTGCTGATTGAAAGGTAATACAAAAAGATTTTATATTAATTTTAAATGAATCAAAACCGTTGAGTACTCAATATTTAATAGCTATTTGTATGCAAGGGTAAAATATTTGCTTATATAAAAAAGTTATTACTACACACTAAAAAATTTCAAAAATAAATTCACACCGGTGAGAGGATATTTACATTTCCTACACCGAACGGTGTTAATTTACACCGCTTACTCGGTGTGAAATGACAAACTTATCCGATCGGTGTGAAATTAGAAAGGCAAAGAAGAAGAGCAATATTGAAATCACATTCTCATTGATAAACAAATTAAAAATTGAAATTTTCCAATATTTTTTGTTCATTTTAATTTTGTAAATCTTGATAAAAGATTCAAACTTTATTTTTGACACCAAGAAATAGAGCCCAAAAAATTAAATAAGCCCCAAAAAATGTCTACATTTTTGGGTGTTACTTCATATGAAATAACTCCCAATTTTTGGGGACAATTTCATTATTTTTGGGAAATATTTAATTTTTATCTTTGGTTCTTATTCCATTATGAAATAAAGCCGAATGAAATAAGCCCCAATCAAAGTTTTTTGCGGCTTATTTCGTTTGACAATTAATAAATAAAATGACAAATAAAAATTGTAAAAAACATCCTTTCGAATAGTTGAAAATTACACCGTTCGGTGTTAAATAAAATTATCATTTTGCGTATTATAAATAAACACCTAACAGGGTACAAAACAAACATCCTATCTGATGTTTACTTTTTTACACCGATCGGTGTGAAAAAAAATATGCTCTTTCGGATATAAAATTGTGGCACTTTGACACGGTGTTTTTTAACACCGAACGGTGTTGGACTCCCTGGAACACCGATCGGTGTAAAAATTCTATACAAATTTTTAAGTGTGTATGAATTATTGGTGTGGTGAATTTATTAGTGTGTAAATTTTTGAAGCCTAAAAATGTATCTTTCGTTTGGTATATAATACATAGTTTTTTGCTAGGAATTTCTATGGCACCGTTTCTCAGAGAGACTCAGAGAATAAGTTGGGAGATTTCATATGATATTTCTCTTTTCACTTCAAAATAAATAGGCAGTACAATTAAATTGTCGTGAAAAAATGTTGCTCAGAAACATGTTGCGATAATTTCACGCAGTGGAACAGAGTACTGCTCTGACGAACATGTTGTGAAAATTTCCACGCTTGTTTCGCAGCTGTCACTTTTTGTATGGAGATTTGAGTGGAATTTTACATGAAACTGAACAGAGTACTATGCTTTAAGATGAAATGATTTGCCCTTGTACGGAAAGTTGTTAATTCAAGCATATTTACCTGAGTTGTTTTGTATTCTTATTCCAAATTTTTTTATATCACCATTACAATCAGGCATGTTCTGTATTCCACTTCAGAGTGGAAGTTAAAATAAATCATAATTGAATTCGATATTTGGTGTTCTATATATAACTTTTTTCGTTAATACAATTGATTATATTAAAAAATTAAATAAAATTCAAAACGAAAAAAGTGATATGGATGTAGAAAACCAAATATCGAATTTAATTATGATTTATTTTCAATTCCACTCGGAAGTGGAATGCAGAACATGCTTGAATAAATAACTGTTCTTAATGAAACATTGTAGCTATAATATTTATATGAACGAATATGATTTTCTAGCCAGCGAAAAAAATTTTAAATTTTTATTCGATCAGTTGATCAGACAATGCAATAGCAAATAGCAATTTAATTAATTTTATGTAATAAAGTGTAAATTGTAAAGAATATATATATTAATATATCAAATGAAAGGCTAAATTGTAAGCTTTAAAAATAAAATATAATTTTAGTACCTTAACAACGCAAAATTAGTAGGAAATAACGGTTTATTAATTATTAATTTCGGCATAAGTGCAGTTAACAGCCCGCGCGTAAATAATTTTTTCATTTTTATTAAACGTATTTGGGCCTCCTAAAATGCAAAAATAAAATGTCGGTCTCCAGTGGTTTAAGAGACAAAAATTCGCGAAAGTTATATAATTCAGTGCAAAGTTTATGTGGAAGCTTATCTAACCTGTAACATTATAATACTTAAATTTAACACGAAAATCACTGCTTAAAATTATCGCGAAAAATACAATAACTTTAACCATCTTAGATCGCAGTTCTTTATTTTGGTACATTTTAAGAGTATTAAAAGACAAGAACAATTGTTCGCCTGCGGAGCTTTCTTTATCCACCATCTATTTAACAGTCCCTAAATATTTCAAAAATTCTTATTAAAATAATATTTTATGACTTTCAACTGTATAACTTACTCTGTAGGTTTTAAAAATTTCTCTAAACTTAATCGTTCATGTAACTATTTAACTTACTTCGTAAATACTCCTCCATCATATATACCTTATATGCCTTAGTTACTTAGTAAATATTTGCAAAATTGTATTAAATTTATCAATTTATTTCCAAATCACAAACATCGCCATCGGCACCAATGAAAACATCTTGGTCAATATTTAAGTTTTTCATAAGACTTTCATCAAATCGCAGCGCCCCGGAAATCGTAATCGTGCCGAGTTCAGCACTGTGTAACCGTTTTACACTTCCTTCACACCAGGTTCGACAACATGCTTTATCATCTGTAAAACCCTTTTATGAAAATTTTGCGCCAAAAAATTTACTACCGATCATAACCAAATAACACCTTAATCTAGTACAATATACTAGATTGCACGTAGAGCGTTCTTACGGCGAAATTAACTTCGCCACGAATTAAATCCCCACAGCCCGCTTAATTATTAAAAGCGAAAAAAATAAGTTACGGAGATAACAAAAACAAAAGGGAACCGAAAAAGTCCGCCATTTTACTTTATGTTAGCTGAGTCACTGAAAAATTACAAAACTAGCATTAATTTAGATGCATGCTACCAATATTTACTTTGTTTAGCGATAGGTTTGTTTACATGATGGAAGGAATGAAAGGAAAATTGACAGCATCGAAGCAATAGAAACACACAAAGCCATAGAAGCAAACATATCCACACTTGCCTATGCCAACACGTTACATAAAAGTGTATTCATGAATAGCTTTTTATATACACATATTAAACACAAATATGTATCTATGTCGCGTGTTGTATATGCATTCAAGAACGCTGACATAAGGCCACACTTGCAACAAGCGTGTGTGCAGACATCCGTGCGTATACATCTATAAGTATCTATATGAATGTAGGAAATAATAAAAAACTAAATGCAGATTAATATCGTTAACCAAGATCAGTTCAATATCGTTCGCGGGGTTTTAACAATGTTCCAGAAGTCCTCCGTTTTAGGTGTAATATTAGGAAGTTATTAAAATCTTGGCGCAAATTCTGATGGACACGCCGCGCTACAAGTACAAGCACTTCAATTCACATAAATAAATGCATGTCTAACATGGACATAATACGATATCTTGTCTTGGTGGTCGCTGTCACCCCTACTCTCCGTTATCAATCAAAATTGTTTATTCCTCATATTTACACCAAGTGATAGCAAAGTGCCACTTACCGACTCGCTGCTGACGGTATAGTTTATGTTGGGCGATATCTCCAGAACTGATTCAGCGCGCGGATTGTCAGCGAAGCCCCAGGTATACCCGAAACTTTGCTGCGGGTTACTTTGAGCAGCACACATTGTCGCAGCAAAAACACTTTTGATCTGGGCTCCAATTCAAATGTGTAAATTCTTAAAAAAATTGTTCTCTTCCACTAATAACCGTATTTTGCACAATTTTTATAGATTATCAAAAATTTGACTCTTTACAAACGATATGAACTGAAATTTTGTTTTTAGATGGGTGATGTGTGAAAAAAGAAAGTTCAGCTGAAGCTGCTTGCATTAGTTCACATTCCTGCCTTTTCGTTTTAGATATCATAAATTTTAGTTTAAGCACGTTTGTAGTTACACAGACTACTTCATCCAAAAACTTTCTGTTCTGTTTTATTTTGATCAAAACGTAAACACTTTGAATTTTCAGATTGAAACAATAGTTTTTCCGCGAAAATCAACAGACACCACATACACTATACTCCAACACTGACGCCATTTTGAATTGTATTTTTGTAAATTTGCTTTCACACAAAGATATTAAAATACGTAGAAACTCGCTGTAGGCCGTTGCTACTGTCACTATTGGACGAATAAACGAAAATAGAATCGGCAACAAGCACGAACACATTAAACGCCAAGTCACGAACACCATCAAGTAAATTATTTTAATGACCAGGGCTGACAAAGTCTCATGTGCTTAGAATCTTTTACTTTTACACGCTAAAATTAATGAAAAGTTTCAGACCAAACAACATGTTTCAAAACTCGAAGTAATGGCAACTTAACGGCATATTACAAAAACTCAAAATATTAGACAAACTAATTATTTTAAAATGGAGCAAATAGCAAGAAATGAGATACAGAATAGAAAAATATCAGAAATAAAAGAATTGGATGATGTTATACAAGATGCAAAACAAAAATCCACAAAATTTAATAAAATCAGGTGTAGAGAAAATAACTGGATTACAATGGAGTTAAAAAGAAAAAATTAAACTTAGGCAAGAAAAAAGAAGTTGACATTTTAATAAAAAACAACAAACAGAAACATCTGAATGAACAAATAGAAAAAGCAGGAAATAATCCAATCAAAATATGGAACATAATAAACACAACACTAAGAAATAAGGATGTAACAACAACCACCTTAAATAGAACCCACGAACAGGCAACAGAAAATCTGCAAACAATCCAGAACAATTTTAATAAATACTTCAACGAAGCTGGTTTAAACATAGCAAGAAATGTCAAAACAACAAATACAGTAATTTCAAACACCTTCAATCCAAAATCAATATTTTTTTTATACCAGCAACACAACAAGAAATACATAAAATTGTAACAAATCTGAACAGCAATGCAGCCCACAATTTCAAAAATCCCTGTTGTAAAACATTTGTTTACCAGTATAACTAAGTGTTCTGCAATAGTTGGTAAGAGTATTTTTAAATCCTTCACCGTTATGCCATCATGAGTATGTAATAATTAATGAAAGACGCTTATGATGTTTTATTATTAAATTACTTTGACGAAAAACGCTTATGTTACCGGATTATGTTTTATATTTATATTATGATTTGATAACCTCGGATATGTTAATGGATTAATTCTTATTACATGAATGATCGTATTTTGTTTTGCTGTTCTGATATTCCCCCCAATATATAAAAGAGGAAAAAAATATGTATGCGACAATTACAGACCAATTTCAATATTAAGTGCTCTCAGTAAAGTTTTCGAAAAGGCAATAGACAGTAGAATTGAAAACTTTTTTAATTCAACCATTGCATTTGACAACAATCAATTCGGATTTCTGAAAAAAAGTTGTAAAGAATCTGCAATAACAGCAACGATGGAGAAGATATATGATGGATTAGATGAAAAACAAATAGTCCCAACTACCTTCATTGACTTATCGAAAGCGTTTGATCTTGTAAATCATGGAAAACTGACAAATAGCTTAATGGATATGATATAAGAGGTTTGCCTAACAAATTAGTCGAAAGTTTCATTTAAAACAGACCATACAGACCACAGTTGTTAGATATAACGATGTATATAGTGATGAGCTCATAAGCAAAATAGGTGTAGTGTTATCTTATTATTACATTTTAATATTGTTTCAATTGTATGTAAAACACTTTGTTTTAAAACCACTTAGTTTTTAAGTTCTTTTTGTATTTTTTTAGAATTAAGTTTTCATATTTTAAATGTATAAAAATATTTCAAAATTTTTCAGTATCTAATAAATTATTCAAACATACGAACAAAAAATTATTATATTTCTCGTGGAAATATTTAATTTCCACAATTGGCGATCCTGTCGAAACCGGACCAACGATACCAACAGTACCAAACACGAGCTCATCAATACTCAAGCAGAGCAACCCCGCGCTCTAAGCCACTCAAGTAGAGCAACCCCGTGACACGCTCATAAGTTCTCGCGCTCAGTCTCTACGCGCCACAGCAACAACAACAATTGCGTCAACAACTAAAAGTGCAGCTACAGCAACATCTACATCATCACAACCAACCCGCAAAACCTGTGCGCAAGGCACCGCTACCACCAAAACCGCCACTGCTCAGCAGCAACAACTACACACCCACACCACCAGCTTCAGCACGAACACCGCAACACAGCAGCAATACATCAGTCTCGAGCCCGATCAACTCTGGCAACGAATCCGAGATATCAGTCAACGTCGGTGCCTTATCTTAACCGACAACAACCAACTCTGCTGCGCACCAACAACAACAACATCACAGCCTGCAGTCGTGAGCAACTTACTCACTGCAGAGCTACAACAGCGAACCCACCTCACCACAACGAAGCAAATAGCAGCAGCGTATCTCGACGCCAGCAACAACGCCGACATCGACAACAACTTCGGCAGAAATAGCGACGTCAACATCGACGTCAACGTCAACAGCAACGCCAACGTTGACAGAGACGCCAACGTCGAAAGAGACGCCAACGTCGAAAGAGACGCCAACGTCGAAATAGACGCCAACGTCGAAAGAAACGCTAACGTCAGCAGAGAAGTCAACGTCAACAGCAACGCCAACGTTGACAGCGACGCCAACGCAGTCAGCAACGTCGAAACAAACAGCGACGCCAACGCAAGCAGCGACGCCAACACAGGCAGCGACGCCAACGCAAGCAGCGACGCCAACACAGGCAGCGACGCCAACGCAAGCAGCGACGCCAACACAAGCAGCGACACCGACGCAAGCAGCAACGCCGACGCAGGCAGCAACGCCGACGCAGGCAGCAACGCCAAGACAAGCAGCGACGCCGACGCAGACAGCGACGCTGAAGTAAGCAGCGCCACCGACGCAAGCAGCGACGCCAAAGCAAGCAGTGACGCCAGAAACAAGCAGCGACGTCAGTAAAGCAGCGACTAAGGATTGGTATTTATCTACACTACACAATTAGCTTTTTAGCGGATGTAAAACGATAAGCCGGCGCTTATCGTTTCACAACCGTAGGCACTACACTGCACGCTAGGCACACTCCAATTTTATTAATATTATTTTAAGAAATTTATTTGTAATAAAGCTAGTATTCTTTAAAACAATACAATGCAACGTACTCCTACTCGGTTATCCGCCTCAGGAGACGGAGATAACCATTTAATTAATTTTGAGCCTCCTTTATTGAACCCTTTCGATGATTCATCATCTAACATTGAAGTTCATGCAACGTCAATCAAACTCCCACAGTTCTGGACTGATAGTCCTGATGCATGGTTTATTCATGCAGAATTCCAATTTCGATCTAAAGGGATTACCACTGACCAAACAAAGTATGAATATCTTGTGACTGCACTTCCACAAGAAGTCATAGTTACGGTATTAGATTTCATACAACAACCACCTTCAACCAACTTGTATGAAGGTTTGAAGAAAGTTCTGATAAATAGACATACTTTAAGTGAGAACAAACGGTTCGATAAGATGCTATCTGACACTGAGATAGGTGACCAAAAACCATCTCAATTTTACAGATCCTTGCTTCTTTTAGCTGGTTCAACAGTCAACAAAGACTTAGTTTATAAGCTTTGGTTACGTAAACTACCAAAAAGTCTGAACATTGCTTTGACAGGATCTGGTCATAAGGAATTAGATGAGTTGTTATTGCTCGCTGATAACTTGTGGGAGGTATTAGCAGAATCTGAGGTATCTGCAATCAAGAATAACTTTAATGTATCGAAACACATCTCTAATTCTAATGAGATAGCAAATATTACTAAACATTTTGCAGAACAAGCATCTAAAATTTTTGAATGTTTTCAAAAACTCTCGCTTGATGTTGATGAACTTAAGAATCAACGTTTCAGTCGTCCAATTTCCAGAAAATTTAGTTCCAGAGGAACTTCAAGACGTCGATCGTCTTATAGGTCCTCTTCAGGTCAACGACCTTCCAATTGGGTATGTAAGTACCATTTCAGATTCGGTAAAAACGCACGTAAATGTGAGCAACCATGTGCATTTGTTCAAAACGACAACTTTTCACCACACAACATAACACAACACAATTCAACAAACTAAAAGACTCTGTTGTCGCGACGACTGATAATAGACCCGTCATACATACACGTCGTCTTTTTGTCTTTGACCCCTCTAGTAAATTAAATTTTCTTATTGACAGTGGAGCAGAGGTATCAGTTCTACCTTCCTCAAAATTCAAAATTTCAAACAAAAAATCAGATTTGGTATTACAAGCTGCTAATGGCACAGCAATCTCTACATTTGGAAAAAAATTATTGACACTTAATTTAAATTTACGACGTGAATTACCATTTTCATTTATTATAGCTGACATCTCCAAACCTATTATAGGTGCAGATTTCTTGACAAAATATGGCCTTCTTATTGACCTTAAACACAAACGTCTCATTGACCCTTTAACTAACATATCTGTCAATACAATTTCAGCATTTTCTGAAACATCTTTACCTAAATTATTTACTATAGATAACAAGTATACACAATTACTCAAAAAATTTCCTTCTTTAATAACAGAACCCGATTACACAGCACCAATTAAACATCACACTGTACATCACATTGTCACTGAAGGACAATTACCTTACACAAGACCACGACGTCTAGACTTGCCAAAGTTAAAAGTAGCTAAACAAGAATTTCAGTTCTTAGTTACTTCTGGTATTTGTAGACCGTCAAATTCTCAAACATCCTCTCCATTACACCTAGTACCTAAACGCGAGCCCAATGATTGGAGACCATGTGGCGACTACAGAAGACTTAACACAATTACAGTACCTGACCGATATCCATTACCACACATACATGATTTTTCTTTAAATTTACACAATACATGCATTTACTCAAAACTCGATTTAGTCAGAGCATATCATCAATTACCACAATTTAATTTCCACATAGGTGTACCGCAAGAATCAATACTTGGGCCAAGGCTTTACCTGTTATATATTAATAACATAAAAACTGCATATTTAGATCAGCATACATTTACGCAGACGATACAAATGTTATCACAACAGCAAGTACATACAGTAACAGAATTAGAGGAAAACATCAATCATGACATGGAAATTTATTATAAATATGCTTGCGGAAATGGTCTCAGCATAAATCTCCAGAAAACAAATTAAATTATATTTCGATCTCATTACAATATGGATATATCTATAAACGTCAAAATTAACAATACAGATATCAAAGGGTGCAACAAATTAAATATCTTGGCATGACAATTGATGAAAAATCTCAATTATGAAGCTTATATAAAATAATTAAAAAACTCAATTCTACCATTAATAATGGCGATAAAACGAGTTGGAGGCATTAAGGAGACAGCAGCTAAACTTATTTACTAAACTTATATTCTCGCCAGAATTCGTTATAATATATGCAGTTGGAGCCAATGCATTAAATTTCAAGTCGTCAAAACTAGTTCTCACAACAAAAAACAATATACACCAACATAACACTCGTCAAAAACACAACTTCGAAATATCAAGAGCCAGAACATCCAGACAACTAAATAGCCTTAAACACAGCGCAATCGAACAATTCAATTCATTACCAGATAAAATTAAAAACTCAAGAAATATTCAACTATTTAAAACTAACTTAAAATTGTAACTAATGAATTTAAGATAAGTTAATCAAAACATTTGATCTCATATATGTGATATCCTATTAAATTAATCAATATTGCTATTTATTTATATATTTTTAATTAAATTTTCCTCTTATACACGGAACTTATTTCCGTCTGAGGATGCCATGTAACATAAATTATTAAATTATTAATAAATTATTTTGCATAAATAAAAAAAAATTCTGGGACCGAATAACAGCATCAGTGATCGAGCAAAATTACGAAGGGCACGACGAGACAATTGCCTACCAATCTTGTACAATTTTGCTCGATCCCGGATGCATTATGCCTATGTTATGGTGGCGGTCATGGGCACGTCATGGCCATGAATTGTTGTTGTTTCAATATAAAAGGGAAATTTGAGAGAGTGAGCGTGGGCCAGCCAAATGATTCGGCTGTCCATACCAAATCACGGGATCAAAGCAGTGTTGCGTTGTGATATTATTCAATATATTTGTGTTTTAGTATTAAAATAGTATACTTTTAGTACGAAATGTATGAAAGCAGTAATAATTACCATATGCTCAAAGTAACACTGGACGCCAGCCATGGCGCAAATAAAACAAAATAAAACGAAGAGATCTCTAAAATTAAAGAAAATAAATAGCGTAAGCAATTAATTTATTCATAATGTAAATAATTTTATCACAATTAATTATAGTTTTAGCATGACTGGACTTTGGCATCGCTCCAGCACGGAAATGTTCATCACCATGTTCCAGCAACATGAGTGTTTATGGAACATAAAGACCTTGGAGTACCAGGACAGAAACAAACGGGAGAAGGCAATATATTTAATAAGAAATGCATTAAAAGAAAGTATGAATGCAGTGTAGTGTCATAGCACAGCCAGCTAACGGTACGCTAGTTTTTAATTACATAAAAACGTTTTGTGTTTCGTTTGTTTCGTTGATTCATTCTTTTGTCACAAACATTTCGTCATAACCAAATGTAAGCAATGTACTCACTGGCCAGCTAACCTAATTAGCAGCACGAGGGCAAGCGCATCACAAATGCAAGCGCGGCATAATTTATTAAAACCAATCAATGAGTCAATGACGAAACGAAGGGGAAACTAGAAAAACAAAACAAACAAATTGTAAGAATGAAATTGTAGGGAGGAGTTTCAAGAAATAGTGTAAGAATTTGTAATGATTGTAACATAATTAATAGTGGTATTTTTGCTTTAAATACCAGAGTATTTTTGAAATAAAGACAGATAGTTAAATATTAAACTTGAATGAAGTACATGAGTTTGAATATTCTATTTTTCGAAGAGTACGGCACTTTGGCCATAACATAGCTCAGCCCTATCTTTGGCAATTTTATTCATCCTGTAAACTTCAGTCACGACAAATAAAAAGATATCACATGGCGATCCTGCCCCAACGATCCTGCATCCTGAAAAATTGTTCCTGATCCTGCCCCAATGATCCTGCATCCTGAAAATTGTTCCTGAAACAACAATAATAGTACGCATTTTGAAGCATGTCAAGCTGTAACGAGCAAGAAGAAATTGATAAAATATTCAAAAAGTGGTCTTGTTACGCTCAAGAGCAACTCCAAGAGGAATACGTGCCGCAACTAGTTACCACTGCAACTGAACCTATCCAAACGTACACACCAACACCGATCCGTGCCGGCCCAAAGGCAATAACTATTGAACAATACAAGGAAAGAACAGCAGCGCAAAATAAAGAACTTAAAGAGTATAGAAGATTCCAAACCGCAGCTCAGGAGAAACCAAAGAGACCACGAGGAGGCCGAAGGGTAATAGCAAGACAAAGGATTGCACAATTACATAACATAATACCTTTGGTAAAAGATTCGACACAAAAAAGGCAGCTAATAAACCAAATTCAGAAAGAAAAATTAAACTACGGCAGCCATGGGATGGTTCAGCAACAAGCAAGAGGTCGTCACCAACAACAACAGCAACGCTAACACCAGCAATAACAACGAAGGCAGCAATTTTTTTTATTTCATTACTATTTTAAGTGCGATATTTATGATTGCGACTATTCTATATATAATCAATAGATACTATAAGAATTATGTAAGAAAACAAATGTTGCGAAACATAGGCAACTCTGTATAAAACATTAATATCACAATAAAAATAATTGAATAAATTTTGAATTTTAACATATTTTAAATAATTTAATAAAGATATTAAAAACATCAAATAAAAAATTATGATAAAATTCGCCACAAAAAGTTACTACCAAGGATGTTTTGGAATACTTTTCAGTAAATATTGCGAAAATTGTCAACAAAAAATTATAGACATAGGTAAAATTAGATATATGGCACATAAAGGCAAAGCATGGCATCGTGAGTGCTTTAAATGCAAATGCTGTAATAAAAACCTTATAAAGACAGGTTTCGTAGAACACGAACCGCACTTAATATGTAAAAAATGTAATTATATATACGAGTATAATGTCTGTTATGAACAATAAAACTCAAGAGTATCGAAAATCGAGCTATGACTGCGCGAGTTTTTCTATAAATATAAATGGAGACAGATTTAGCAAATGAGATATTAAAAAAATTAAAAAAAGCACCAAATAGGCAATACACACAAAAATACATTAGGGAGATAAGAAGTAGACTAGATGAGCTAAGAAAATCAATAATTGAGACAAAAGGAAAAGAGGATTTAAAACTTTTCGAAGACAAAGCTAAGGCAATAGAAGAATTTCTCATAGAAAAAGGTGAGCTAATGGATAATAATAACACAGAAGATCAGAATCCAATATTAAACATTATGTCAGCTTTTAATTTAGAAACGGCTCTGAAGGCCATACCAATATTTAATGGACAGCATAAAGAATTAGAACCGTTTTTAAAAATTACAGAATTACTACATGAATCTTATACAAATGACGCGAAGAAAACCTTAATCGAATTTATCACTAGTGTAAAGCTTAGTACAGTAGTTCGTACGGGTTTAGGTTCAAATGTAGCATCATTCGAAGATCTTAAAACACGTTTACAGGCAAGATACAAGAGCAATGTAACAATCGCTCAAATCCACACACAGTTAGCACAAACAACTCAGAAAAATTACTCAGTTATAAATTTCAAAGACAAAATTTTGAATCTAGTATCAGAACTTAATAGTTTACAAATAAAAGAGTAAGGAAACAGTGCAACAAGTGAGCAAAAAGGAGTGATAGAAACCATGAATGAGAAATACGCTTTAACAATTTTCAAAAACGGTTTAGATGATCGTTTAAAGACTACATTGTTTGCAGCCCAACCTAACAGTTTCAACACAGCAATAGACATTGCACAGGAAGTTGAACGCGACACTCAAAACAATAGCTCCAGAATTTTTAACTACCATGCAAACCCTAACAGACAACATCCTAGACGGAACTACAATGATATGAACAACACTCAAAACGTAAACAGAAATAGCAATTTCAATAATAATATAAACAATTTAAGGTACAGTTCAAGGCAACAAAACAACTACAATAGAAGTAACAACAACTTCAGATACAACTCAAATCAACAAAACAATCAAAATAGATACAATAACAACAACAGAAATTTTACACACAACAAGAACACTGTCAGAGGAAGATACAATAACAACAACAGTAGAAATAACAACCAAAGATATTCCAACCAAGGAGGTAACAGACACCATATGCGTATAATAAGCAACCAGGGAAACATGGATGGCCCGGAGGAAAATTTTCAAGCACCTCCGGATGGCCAACAATAAATAAAAGAAGAATTTGCTTTATATCAGAAAATCTTACCAATTACGTTACTCTAAAATGCAAACAAACAAATCGTGCTTTGACATTTTTATTAGACACGGGTGCAGACATTTCTATATGCAAAGAAGTTGACGCAAATTTTGAAATAAACACTAATAGCAAATGCAGACTATCAGGCATAACTAACGAAGAAATACACTCGTTAGGTGTCACAAAATTGACACTATGTCTTGGAGAACACCGTGCTGAAAATGACTTTCACATAGTTAATAATGATTTTCCTATCACAACAGACGGAATTTTAGGTAGAGATTTCTTGATTAAATACACATGCAGCATAGATTACGAGACGTTCACAATAAAAATTCCAATAGGCAACACTGATTATATAGTACCCATAATTACGAAAATTCCAGAACAGACACTTTATAGAATAGCCCCTAGATCAGAAATGGTTTTTCCAATCAACTTAAACATTGAAGAAGATTGTATAATTCTAAACCAAGAACTTGCGGAAGGTGTATTTCTAGCTAATTCTTTAGCATCCCCCAAAGGTATTTGCCACATCAAAATAGTGAACATAAACGACAAAGAAGTAATTTTGAATAAGATTAAACCACAAACTGAAAAGCTAAGCGAGTACACAGTCATGAACGCACACAGTAAAATGACTAAGGACACAGACAACCAACGTTTTAAAAAATTAATGACAGAATTAAAACTGGACAACAACGCAGAAATAGAATTAAAAAATATATTCAGAAAATATCAATCTATTTTTCACCTAGAAGGAGAAAAACTCACAACCAACAATTTTTATTCTCAAAAATTAAACTTATCAGACACAACACCAGTTTATATAAAGAACTACAGGCTACCCCATTCACAATATAACGAAATAAACGACCAAGTTACAAACTTAATAGACAATGACATAATTGAACCATCAGTAAGCCCATATAACGCACCATTATTGTTAGTACCAAAGAAAAGCAATGATGACAAAAAGAAATGGCGTTTGGTAGTAGATTTCAGAAAACTGAACGAGAAACTAATCAATGATAAATTTCCACTGACAAGATTAGAAGACGTTTTAGACATGTTAGGAAGAGCTTAATACTTTACAACGTTAGACATGACGAGCTCTTTTCGTCAAATACCGTTAGACAAAGATTCACGACATTTAACAGCGTTTTCAACACAAGATGGACATTATCACTTTAAACGTTTACCTTTTGGACTTAAGATATCTACAAACAGCTTTCAGAGAATGCTTACAATAGCTCTGAGTGGTTTGAATTCAGAGGCTTTTCTTTATGTTGATGACATAATAGTCTTTGGGTGCTCATTAAAACACCACAACCAAAATTTAGAAAAAGTCTTTGATCGCTTGCAAAAATACAATTTAAAACTTAACGCAAGCAAATGTCAATTTCTAAGGTCGGAAGTTACATATATTGGCCACTTGATTATAGACAAAGGAATCAAAACAGATCCAGCGAAAGATGAGGCGGTTTTAAATTACCCAGTACCGAAAAATGCGGACGAAGTAAGAAGGTTTGTAGCTTTCTGTAATTATTACAGACGCTTCATTCCAGATTTTGCAGCAATAGCAAAATGTTTAAATTCTCTCTTGAAGAAAGGGACGCCTTTCATCTGGTCAGAAGAATGTGAGAAGGCATTTAGCACTTTAAAGCAAAAACTGGTTGACCCTCCAATTCTGCAGTATCCGAATTTTGAGAAGCATTTTATTCTAACGACTGACGCATCTGATTTTGCGTTAGGAGCAGTACTTTCGCAAGGCGAAATTGGACACGACCTTCCAATATCTTACGCCAGCAAGTCATTACAGAAACACGACATAAACAAACCGATAATTGAGAAAGAACTGCTAGCGATACACTGGAGTATAAATTTTTTTAAACCTTATTTATATGGAAGAAAATTCATTGTTGTCACTGACCATGGACAACTAGTCTCATTGTTTTCGCATAAGAATCCATCATCCAAGATGACTAGAATAAGACTAGACTTATCTGACTATGACTTCGAAATTGTGTATAAACAAGGGAAAATCAACACTAACGCCGACGCGTTATCACGTATAAAAATAGACAGCGAGATTCTTAGAAAAATGATTCCCACATCAGAGAATGACAATAAAGAGCTAAAAGTAGCAACAAGGAGCAAGAGACAGCTTAAAGATGGAACAGAAAATATGAACAAAAATATGGAGAAAAATGCGAGCGAAAAGAAAAATAAAGGTACCAACCACCCTAGTCAACACCTCCAAGGAAGTGTTAAAGAGAGTAACATATCTCACAAGGAGTCTGATCAACTCTATATTTGGGAATGTACATCCTTTAATGACGTAAGGAAGGTAATAAGAATGAAATTCAATATAAAAGAAAAATGCAAGCTTGACATAAATATAATTAAAAATGAAGTGCACATAACGTGTAGAGATGACCCTTCGCACCTAGGTGAGATGTTGGAGAAGCTACATCGTTTATTACGAAATTCACAAATAAAGGAGCTAGCCCTTTGTGATAAAGATTTTATATTTAAAAATATCGATATTAATATGTTTAAAAAAAATGAAGCCTCGCCAATCAAAATACTAGTATACAAATCTCCGCTACAAATAAAAAACATGCTCAAACAATACAAATTAATTGAAGAATTCCACAATTTAAGCACATCTGGACACATGGGAATAAGAAAAACAATTTCAAGACTTAAACAAAGATATATTTGGAAAGGGATGAGAAAAATGGTAAAAGAATTTATAAATAGCTGTGAAAAATGCAGCAAAAATAAGACCACATAACACATAAAAGAAGGTTTAGTGTTGACAGACACACCAGCTACAAGTTTCGAGAAGATCTCAATTGACACAGTAGGTCCGTTACGAATTTCAAACGGATATATTGGGGTTGGAATTAATTTTAAAGGTTTTTTTCGGTTTTTGAGCATTTATTTAGAAACAACGGTACAATGTATATTATTCAAAGTATTGTCCATCGTTAGCTACAACATTTTCCCATCTTTCTGGTAGCATATGGATTCCGCGCCGGAAGAACGATTCGTCTTTTAAGGCAATCCACGAATCGACCCATTTTTTGGTATCCTCGTAAGAAGTGAAGCGCTGCTCAGCCAAGCCATCGATCTGAATAGGTGGTAGTCGGAAGGGGCTATGTCTGGGCTATAAGGTGGGTGGGGTAGCACATCCCAATTCAGCGCCTCCAACGTTTCCTTGACGATTCTTGCGTTGGCCGTGCGTTGTCATGTTGAAAAACCACTTTGTCGTGTCTTTTGGCATATTCCGGCCGTTTAACCTTTAATGCTCGGCTCAATTGCATCAATTGTTGTTGGTAGCGTTCCCCAGTGATGGTTTCGTTAGGTTTTAGCAGCTCATAGTACACGACACCCTTCTGATCCCACCAAATACACAGCATATGCTTGGCGCCATGAATATTCGGCTTGGCCCTCGATGTTGATGCATGGCCGGGTGGTCCCCACGATTTTTTTCGCTTAGGATTACCGTAATGGATCCACTTTTCATCGCCAGTGACAGTACGATGCAAAAACTCTTCCTTTTATGCCGTTGAAGCAGTTGTTCGCACATGCAAAATCGCCGTTCAACGTCTCACGGCTTCAACTGGTACGGCACCCAATTTCCTTGCTTTTTAATCATTCCCATGGCCTTCAAGCGTTTGCCGACCGTTGATAAGTCGACTCCCAATGATTCTGACAATTCTTGAAGGGTTTGACACGGGTCTTCATCGAGCAAAGCCTCCAATTCCTCATCTCCAAACTTTTTCGGCTGGCCCGGACGCTCTTTGTCTTCCGTATCAAAATCACCACTTTTAAACCGACGGAACCAGTACTCACAAGTAAAAATCGATGGAACATAGTCCCCGTAAGCCTCAGTAAGCGTGCGTTGTGCTTCAACCGCTTTTTCTTCAAATGGAAGCACAAAAGTAAACCTTCCCGCAAATTGCGTTTTGTTGGAACGAAAGTCGACATGTTCACAGAGAAAAAAATATATGTTGTTTACACTTCAGTGGAATGACACATACTAAAAAATGAAGCTTAGACAATGTGCTTTGAAATGAATATAGTCACAGGTGTGCCCGATGCGATCTATTGATAGTTACGCCATCTCTTAGAAAACCTTTAAAACTAATTCCAACCCCCAATAGATACATTTTAACGATGCAATGCGAGTTAACAAAATTTGTAATCGCACACCCGATCGAAACAAAAGATGCTAAGACAGTCGCATCAACCCTTGTTGAGCAGCTCATACTCAAGTACGGTTGCTTTAAAACACTTTTGTCTGATCGTGGTACTGAATTCACAAATGAGCTAATGTCAAGTGTATGTGAACTACTTGACACTCGCCAAGTGTTTAGTTCTCCCTATCACCATCAAACAATCGGAGCATTAGAAAGAAACCACAGAGTACTTAACCAATACATGCTTTCCTTCGCTGAAGATTACGAATGGGATAAGTGGATAAATTATTATACTTTTGCGTATAATACGACAACTCATGTCGACACAGAATACTCTCCGTATGAGCTAGTTTTTGGGAAATTGCCATCGCTACCAAGCGATGCACTCAAACAAACAACAAAAATATATGATTTAGACAATTATGTAAATGAGCTAAGGATTAGACTTAGTACTTCTATAAACAAAGCTAGAGATTTAATAAACACTGTAAAATATAAGAGAAAAATAGCATACGATAAAGATACAAATGTCGTAACATTAGAAATAGAAGATTTAGTTTTTGTAAAAGTAGAAAATAGGAAGAAACTACAGAGCCCTTATGAGGGACCATATAAAATTATTGATAGAAAAGGAGTCAACTCGGTCATTGAAACTAACGGCAAGACGAAAGAACTCCATAACAATTTATTAAAGAAATACACAAAAACTTATCAATAAGCAAACATTTCATGTAAATAATACTCCTACAAATTAAATAAACTTGACTTTTTATTATTCGTATTTCACAAATCATAAATACACCAAATTTAAAATATATATAAAAATATTTTATTAAGAAACTAGATTTAATAACTATAAATAACCTAGGATACTTATAATTTAAAATATAAATAAATAAGAAATATATTTTAAGCCGTATATACATTTATTATCTCCTCCTCTCTTTAAAAATCATTCCAAGAAATAATTTTTCGCTTAAGGGTAAGGGTGTAGTGTCATAGCACAGCCAGCTAACGGTACGCTAGTTTTTAATAACATAAAGACGTTTTGTGTTTCGTTTGTTTCGTTGATTCATTCTTTTGTCACAAACATTTCGTCATAACCAAATGTAAACAATGTACTCACTGGCCAGCTAACCTAATTAGCAGCACGAGGGCAAGCGCATCACAAATGCAAGCGCGGCATAATTTATTAAAACCAATCAATGAGTCAATGACGAAACGAAGGGGAAACTAGAAAAACAAAACAAACAAATTGTAAGAATGCAATTGTAGGGAGGAGTTTCAAGAAATAGTGTAAGAATTTGTAATGATTGTAACATAATAAACAGTGGCATTTTTGCTTTAAATACCAGAGGATTTTTGAAATAAAGACAGATAGTTAAATATTAAACTTGAATGAAGTACATGAGTTTGAATATTCTATTTTTCGAAAAGTACGGCACTTTGGCCATAACATAGCTCAGCCCTATCTTTGGCAATTTTATTCATCCTGTAAACTTCAGTCACGACAAATAAAAAGATATCACAGCAGAATTAAAAGTTGCAGAAGTCAAAAACAAAATCTTAAGCGTCCGATCACAATATCGAAAGGAGTTGCGTGAAATTAATGCAAGCAAGCATAGTGGAGCGGGAGTACACGAAGTCAGAACTCCTCGTTTGTGGTGTTTCCACCTTCTGGATTTTTTTAGCCCATCGGTGGAAATTCGGTCCAGTAGCTCCAATATAGATTTTACTCCAACATATGTAAGTTATCATTAACATTATTTAGTTTTGCTATTGTGAGTTTATTTTTAATGTAGGAGCAGGAAAATTTTGACAATCTAGATGATAGCGTGGACGACTTATATGCGGTAATGTTTCATATTTAACACTGCTAACATTGATAATTCATTTATAAAGCTCAGAAGGAGGCATGGCAGGTGTAGAGAATATGTATTCTTGATTAGCACTACCATTAAGTTTACTCGGCAATGTACGTCTGCGGACATGATTACACCTGAAATCATCTGTCCGTGGACACGATTGAAATAATATTTTATGTTTTAGAATAACATCTTAAGTCGACTTAAGACGGATCTGAGTTATTCATGTAGATGTGTTCCCCGCATATAGCACTATAAACTCAAAAAATTTTTAAACCTTTACATGGTTTTCTGACAAATTTTTGATAAGATTGAATTGAATACATACAAAAACAGCATTTTAAAGCAGAGATAGAAGTTACTGCCATTTATTTCATTTCATAAAATAACAATTAAAATGTTATAATATATTATGTTGAATTTATATGATTTAAATACAAATTCTTAATGTTTGATAGTTTTAATCATACTTGATTTTAAATACAAATTCAAGTTATTTGATAGTTTAAAATCGTTTATTGAGCTTAAGGTCAAAGTTAGAACAATTAATTGTTCTAACGAATATTTCCAAAGAAACAACAACAACTAAAACAACAACAACGTATTTTCGATATGAAAAGGAAAAAATCACTAGCTGATTTTATTGCAATTTCGGCCATGCTAAAGGCTTCATCAGAAATCTTTGTGATACCAGTGCAAGCGCGCACTAGAGGCGATGAGTTTTTCTGCCATTTCACATTCTCACATTTGTTGTTGTATTTTTGCTTTACTTTAGTCTTTATGCTTATGTTATTATTGATTTATGTTGGACTCCATAACAGTCTGCTGGAAGTCTTCCACTAACAAAGCATGATAACTGAAGTTATTTTTAGTTTTTATAATAAATAACAAGGTCATTTAGAAAAAACTTTAGTTATAATATATTTTTAAAATATCTTTAAAGTATAGCATAAAACTACAAATGATGAAGGTCATTATTAACTCACGCTTAAATAAATAGCTGTTTTATAATTAAATGTTTAATACAAATACATAACATACCATAAGATACATGTCATTAATATCTGGTATTTAAAAAAGAAATCATACGGAGTAAATAAAAAACAGTACGAACAGTCACGGTACACATATTACACTTCCATCCATTGCAGCTTTCCTTCCTCGTTAAAGAAAGTCATAAATTCGTTGCGAATTTGGTCAAAAGCTGACCGATTTGTTGTTTCACATCTGGTATCAGCAGTCATATTTTCAGTATTTGAAGCAACTGAGTACTGAGGCGTGTTGTCCATTAAGAAGTTATGTAAAACACAACACGCACGTGTTATAACTTCTATGTTGGAAACACTTCTAATATTAATCGGCTTTTGAAATATTCGAAATCGTGCTGACAGAATTCCAAATGATCGCTCCACTACTTGTCGTGCTCTAGAGAGCCTTTTATTGTATATTTTTCTTTGATATACATTTGTTTGATGGGAATACGGCTTCAATAAGTGCTTTTCAAGGGGAAAAGCGTGTCACCAATGATAACATATGGCAACAATCTGTTGTTTCCAATAACTTTATCAGGTGGGAAATGTTTATCCGCGTTGTTTAAAACTGTTCGTAATGATGAATTGTTTAGAACACCGCTATCATTACATCGGCCATTTGCTCCAACATCAATATAAATAAATTTGCATTTGGCATCAGTTACCGCTAACAGTACAATGCTGTCTATTCCCTTATAATTATAGAAGTAGGAACCTTCTGATTCTGGAGCATAGTATTTATATGTTTTCCATCTAATGCACCGAGACATAGTGGAAATTGCCAATTTTTTTAAAAATCTTCCGCAATTACTTCCCGTTGTTGAGGTGTATTTGGAAACTGAAAAATAAGTTAATAAATTATTTCTTACGTTTTTATGAGCTTTTATTTTTTCATTTCAGGCACCAAGTACTTCGAGCCAATCCCAACGAACTCTGACAAAAAAACCGAGGAAGAAGAGTACAGCGCAGCAAGAGTTTTCAGATCTTATTAAAGTTTTAGAAAATAAAACTGAGCGAAAATATGAATGGCTTGGTGAGCAATTAGTTTCAATACTCAATGAAATGGAAAACGAAGATATTGTCAATGAGGCTATATTAAGTTTACAAAACCAAATAATGAATTTTAAAATTAAAGACCGTGCCACCACACAGCGGCAGGAGCAACAAGTTTTGAGACCCAATACTTCTAGCAATTTATTAGCCTAAGGCATCCTCGATGATGATGATATTATTGATTGCTTATATCTTCTCATATAACATCACAACTCAACAAATGTTATTTGTTTTTATATTATTTTAAAAGCATGAAGCTAGTCATTTTTTTTATGAAGCAATAATATAAGTTCCTTATTAGCAATAAGTTACATTGTCACAGTTTAAAATAAAATTGGATATGAAACATACAAATACTTGCAATTTAATTTTAAAAATGGAGATGAACTATATAATTCAGGATCGAAAAACGGAAAAAAAAATCAAATTTTTCAACTTTTGTCACCATTTTCCAACTTTAAGTGTCATTCATAATTTTTGTTGCCACTTTTTTATTATTCAAATTAAGATTGGCTCTCAGCACTCTCACCTTATAAAATGTAAACATATTTTCTCTAATGGAAATTATTTCAGTCAAAAAATAATTTATTTCTTCTGTTCGAAAAAAATCGATAAAAATAACTTTTGTCTCTGATCGAAAAAAATAACGGTCAAAAAATAACTTTTATTTCTGATTGAAAAATATAATGAGCAAGAAATAACTTTTATTTTTGATTGAAAAAAAAACCGACCATGAAATAACTTTTATTGCTGATCGAAAAAAATAATGACCAAAAAATCACTGTAATGAAATGGTTGATTGATAGCGATAATCGTTATTGGCGGTCCCTGCTTGAGATACGTGTTCTTTTGAGTGTAAAATAATAATTTTTGAAAGTTATCTTTTTTAAAGTTTTACACTGTTCATACCCCTTAAATTACGTACCTTTAAATAAAGATGTCTCATGTTTTTCCATATTGCATTGCAAACTTTTGGTATACAATAAACCAAATAAGAGTGCGAAAGTCTAGTTTGGTAATCTAGACTTTTGTAGGATTCCCCAGTTGCAAGGAATCTTAATGTCACACCCAACTGTTCCTTTGGTGTTATTTGATTTCGGAAATTTGTATCAGTTTTTTTTAAATCCTTTTCAACGAGTTTTAATATTAAATTAAAGTTCTCCTCGGACATCCTTAAATAATTTGCATAGGCCTTAGTATCAGTTAGCCTTAATTCTTTTGACACAAAAGCAAAGGAACCTTTTTTTTCTCTTCTCGTGTGCCATATTTTTTTACACAAGATCTCTTTTTGCGAGTGCCTTTCGCATTTTTTTATCAAACACTTTTTAATGATGTTCCTGTGTTTATCTTGCCAAAACTTAACGTTTTTGGCATAGGCGATGCAAAGTTTTATCGCCTGCATTCCGTAACCAATATTTTCCATTTTTTCTATAATTCTATAAAACGTGTTCAACTATACAATGCGCGCGAAAAAGTTGTTCATCAAAAAATTTTTATTAACATCAGCGATGATACTTCTTTGAATAAAGTACTAAAGGTAGTAAAAAGTGTACTAGTGTTCTGGGATCATAAGACCGTAAGCATAACATACATTGGTCACTGAGCTCATCAATCGAAAAAAGAGCGTAAAAAAGGACGTGACCGGGAATCATATGACCGCCACCATAACAGCGCCATAATTAGGCCACTGCTTTGACCACACGATCAGATATGCTGTTAAACCCATAAATCTATTACTTAGGCAAATCGCAGTTCGATACAATATTGGCCGCATTCAGCGCAGACAACTGTTGTGAACTGTAATGGTAGCGCTACCTTAGTTCACGATGTTTTTCTCTGAATGTGTTGCTACACGTCAGAAGTTAGATTCAATTTAATTTTATTTAATTTTTATGTAAATTTAATTCAATTGCAAAGGTTTCTCACTTAAATTTGCTGCGTTCTTTCTGCATTTATTAATTTAACAGCGTCAGTAACAGCATCTGACAGTAAAGCAAACAGTTGTGTTCATGTAGCATAGAATTTTTTCCCTCGATTAAAAGGCTTTCGCTACTTTATCAGTTTTAGTTAGCGCTACCAAATTTGTACTATTGTACGAATTTTTACACAACAGTTGCCAACTGTTGTCTGCGCTGAATGCGGCCATTGTAATTGGGCATCTGAGTAAGAGTGAGAAAGAAAAGTTATTGTCCGGGTTGTGTCTTACTTGCGTAATTATCAGGGGCAGAATTACAGCATCCGTGATTTAAAAAAATTGTACAAGATTGATAAGCACTTGTCTCGTCGTGCCCTTCGTAATTTTTCTCGATCACTGATGCTGTAATTTAGCCCCAGCTTACACACTACAAGATAACAAGATAGGAAACTTCTGTGGGGAACCCGAAACGTGGTGAAGTAAAACACACGTAATGCCCATATTACACGATATCCGTTTGCTCGGCGTACACTTGGCCGTACAATACAGAGCCAGTATACTGGCCCATGGCAGAATAACCAGGTATGGTAAAGAGATTCACCACACCGACAGCTAATGTCAAAATCATGTCAAAATCACAAAATACAGTGCTGCCGTATCTTCGAAGAAAAATCCATGATTGTATCAATAAGGGTATTCACAGTTGCTTGGTTTTCAGTGTGGCTTAAAAACCCCTTAGTATTAATACCACACTTGACCAACCTGTTTTTATATACTTATGTTGTTGTTTTACATGAAAGCTCTACAAACCAAAACTTTGGTAGTTTTAAGTAGCCCAATGATATGTTTGATGAACGTGGTTTTTAAAGTTCCATAAACAGGTGTTGCTTTATGTGTTTTTACAGCACCCTATAGGAACAAATTAACTTGTTTTTAAAAACAACTAATTAAAAAAATAATTTAAAATAAACTAGTTAATGAACTACTTTGAAATGTATTAAGGTGACATCCACTTCAATTTTGAATAGTTTTTATGGCATTATATATGAAGTAATTGAAAAACTACTTCAAAACAATTGGTTTAAAAACTACTTTGAATTATATTAAGGCGGCAACTAATCGGATTTTGACATGTTCTTATTGCAAATTTTTATTAGATTACAAGTTTATATATATTTAACCATGCTATTTCATCAAATATTGTTAAATTTAGGCTTTCACTAATATGAATTTATGTATTATTTTTCAAAACAATAAAATAAATGGTCTCTTTGATGCATAGAAATTTAAAATTTTTATGCTTTTAATTTCATCTTCAGTAGGTGGAATATTAACTAGTTTTCAGTTGATTTATTTAAAAGTAATTAAAAAAAATTATTTAAATTTAACTAATTTAACAAGTAGTTGAAAATATATGCAGTTTTCAATTGGTTTATTTTAAAGTAGTTAAAAAATAATTTAAATTCAACTAATTTAACAAGTAGTTGAAAACATATGCAGACAAAAGTCAGTTGACTTATTTAGCGGAAAAAGTCAGAATTTCAACTATTTGTGGTTTAAAAAAAACTACTTTTCCAACTACTTTTAAACTAGTTGATTTTCCTACAGGGCAGTTTGACTGTTTCTTTGTATTTCGTTTGTTTTCCAATAAGCCAATTAGTTGTGTATGTGTTTTCTGTGTGCATGTATTTTCACATGTGATGTAGGCTGCACATTTATGCGCACTTAGAGCGGAATTTGTTAAATGTTATTCTTTGTACTAAACTGGAAAACGAGGAAGTACAAATTTTTATTTTTAAGCAAAATTTGAGCAGTGTTTTAGAATTAGCTGATGTAATGAGGTAGATTGTGTTTTTGATTTTTTTAAATTAATATTATATTAAAATTAAGAATTAAAAAAAATAAACAAAAAATAATGGGCAATACTAAATTAGTCAAAATAAATCTTTAAAATCACATAAAAAATTATTTGTTTCATTAAATATACATTTATTCTTACTTTATCCCATTTACGCTAGCATAAATTCCCCTCAAAGCATTTGTCTCACAATAATCAACAATACTGAAAAGTGGCACCGCTAAAATTAATTTTGACATTAGCTGTCGGTGTGGTGAATCTCTTTACCCTACCTGGTTATTCTGCCATGTACTGGCCTGTGTAGCATGCCTATTAGCTGTTAATCGAAGGAACAGCTGACAAGATTATAAAATTACAAAATAACCGACGGTTGCTTAACCAGCACTTGGTGAAATCAAAATTATTTTTTAGCCATCATATGGCAACGAATATATATCTATAAGAGATTTCACTTGTCGCTCGTTATTTTTTGCTCGCTGATATTAGCCATCCATCGACAGAACAGGATATTTTGATGGGACATTTATTTTATAACCCTTCAAAAGTGCGAGTTTGTTTATTGTGTAGAAGAATTTTTCATCAATTGAGAAAGCGAGATAGAGCGCATTTTTTGATATTAGCCCTTGCGAGCAAAACAAATGGCGAAAAAATTGTTTCCCGCCCATAGAAGTAAGATATAAGGAAGCGGTGTAGTTGAACTGAATGGAAGTATTTTACAAACACAATGAAGATGACACAAACACAAAAACATTCAAACAGGGCCGCATTCGGTTATGTTATACAGAAAGGCGTAAACGGTTTTTGTTTTTTATAGTTATGTATATTATGTAATTTTTATTATATTTCCATACCACTCATGAGGTATACAATATGGTGCGTTACCGATTTTTTTGGGTGTTCGGTTCCCCTGGAGGTCTATTTCACCCGTGAACGGAAAAAATATTAGTAAAATTCAGTAAAAGAAATGAACTCAGCATAAAACTGAAACAATAACAGCTACTTTTAATGCTTTATTAATAATTCATTTCAAGAAAAGACATGCATGAAATTATATAAAATTTAATAACTTAAAATAAGTACCATGCATAATATAGTTTTATTAACTATATAATTAATATTAAAATAAAACAAAAACTATACATCAAAAAAAACGTAACAAATTCAAAAGATTAAACTCCTTTAAAATGAATTGTTTTGTGTAGTTTCTGCCGAACTGTCGGCTTTTCATTAGTTTTTTTTTGTTATATAAAAGTATCTAGTTTTTAAAAAAATTTCTACTAATAACTTAATTACGATATTATAGTGCCCTGACGACTTAATATGGCCTTCAAAAATGGATTTACCAAGCAGGGAATGTTGTGTGTTTAATAAAATTCTATTGTAATACATTTGATGCAAAATAGATTTATTTTTATCTAACAACTTCGTTTGTATACGAAGTTATTTTTCAGATATCATACAAACATCTCCTACGGACTTAGATGGAACTTTCAAATACCCTCGCGATTTAAAACTAATCAAAGAATGCTGATTCATTTCACCCTATAAATCTTTTTTGCATTCATTGCATTTTAAAATTGATTCTAATTTATACACAACAAACCCTGCTATATACTTAACTACATGTTCTGTATATTCACTTAAAACACTAGGATCTGCAAAATAACTATGATCACTTAAAAGTTGGTTCTCACTTTCATCACAATCGACTTTTCGTAAAATTACTCCTTGCTGTGTCGTGATTGATTCTAAATTGTTTGATTTAATGGGGTTTGAGCTTTTTAAATTTAAAATTTGTATATTTTCTAACGGAATACAATTACCTATACCCCTTCCCTTATTTTACCCCCTTCCCTTATTTCCCTTAGAGCGCATTCATTCTTTAGGGTGGCAAATAAGGGGCCTTAATTTTTTTTTGAACTCTATGAGTGCAAAGAAGTAAAATATAAGAAAGTGGTGTAATTGCACAAAAGTGTGGTATTTTTTGTATATAGTGTTGGTTCACACAAATACAGAAACATTTACACGGGGCCGTATTTGGTTGCATCGTAAAAGAAGGCCCAAACTCTTAATGTTTTTTCTTATACATTAAATTATTAAATTGTATTTACGCACCACCCTTGAGGTATACAAATTGGTGCGTTGCCGATTTTTTTTGGTGTTCGGTTGCCCTGTAGGCCTATTTCACCCTAAAGCAAAAAGAATATTTGTAAGGAATATAAAAAGAAGTGAATTAGCAATAATATAAATATGATAAAAGCTATCTACTTGATTTATATTAATTTATTTAAAAAATGCATGCATTAAATTTTATAAAGTATAAAAATTCAAAAATTTATAAATTATAATAATTATATAAATAAATGAATTAAAATAATAAATGAACACAAATGAAATAAATTATTTTCAAACTCCTTTGAAATGCAAAGTTTAATGTAATACCCCAAATACCCCTTTGACTTAAAGCTAATTAGCGATTGCTGACTACTTTCCCCTCCATGTCTATTTTGCATTCTAGAATTGATTGCAATTTAAATACAACAAACCCTGCTATATATCTAACTACATGTCCTGTATACTCAGTTAAAATACTGGCATCTGCAAAGTAATTATGATCGTTAAGAAAACAACTATCGCTATCGTCATTATCTACTATCCTTAAAACAACTCCCTGCCTTGAAGACATTGACTCAAGATTATCTGATTTGACCGGGTTAGAACTACTTAAATTTAATATCTCTATGTTTTCCAGTGGTATACAGTTACATATTCCCCCTTCTCTAATCTTACATCTGATAATCAATTTCTTATAAGCAGCTTTAAATTGCTTAACATGTCCTAAGTGAGAACGAATTGAACTTAAAAAGAGTTCTAAATGGTCCTGATTAAGCTTATAAAATGGTATAAAGTACACAACTTCACTTGCTATAAACCTTTTATAAATAACTTTTATGTTCCTAACACATGCTATTATACCTATAAACCCTGTCTTTCTACGGCTGTTCACTACTAACTGACCATTTTGAATACGAAGCTGACTTATATATGCCACAAACTCTTCTTCAAATGAAATTCAAGAACCTATATTTGCACTGCAGAGGGCTTTTTCAAACCCAAATTTATACATATTTCTACTATTTAAAATATCAAAAGCATTATTCATATACCTAATGAACTTTACTGTAGCCTCACTACCTTGAAAATCTGGAAATAGCAGTACTTCTCTACTAAAATCTAACGCATCTGCTACAGATTTAATAAGAGCTTGAACAGCAAGCCTTACCTTCATTTTTTGATCAAAAAAATATTTATGAGCTCTTTTCAGCTTATTCCCTAAATGCAATTGCTCTTTTTCCTGCACATCTGCCAGCTTTTGAAGATATTTTATGACATTATTTTCTGAATCTTTAAACTCTCCTATTTCAGCAAAAAAAAATTCCTAATGAGTTTGATCATGTGGCAAGGGTCAGGTAAAAGACAAAATCTACTTGTCAAGGAATCTTTTTTTTTTTTTTTTTTAGACTGAACCAACGCTCAGGGGATGCCCCCTATAAATGCGTAAGCATTGTGTTGATTCGGAAGATGGGTGATAGTTAGTTGGAGGGTGGATAGATGGAGTAGTGTCGGTGAAGATTTGTTTTGAATTTGCACAGCTCAAAACTGCCGGGAAACACGCTCGCAGGGAGACTATTCCACAACTTAACCGCGCGACTAAAGAACGAATTATCGCGGTAATGCGAGGTTCTATTAGGCATCGATGCAATGGTAAAGGGGTGGGCTTGGACAGCTGCCCGAAATGACCTGGGAAACACACGAGCTGGTGGCGTCAGGCCATGTATCTCCCTTGAACACTTCCCATGTTAATACCTATACAGAAGGCTTAGGCAACCTACATTACGTCG
Source organism: Dichetophora obliterata (assembly GCA_963920525.1). Taxonomy (NCBI): domain Eukaryota; kingdom Metazoa; phylum Arthropoda; class Insecta; order Diptera; family Sciomyzidae; genus Dichetophora; species Dichetophora obliterata. The sequence goes on along the minus strand of OY986437.1, from coordinate 122,655,726 downwards.
ATGCTCAAGAGAGTTGAGAGAGGATAAAATACTTTCATCTCCTATCAAATATATCGCACGACGTTGAATTCGGTCCAGAAGCTCTAAATAAGATCTTGAAGCCCCTGCCCAAATGTGCGAATTGTACTCTATTTTCGGCCTAATATATGAGGTGTAGATCATGCGAAGATCAGCTGAAGTGAAATATTTTTTGCACCGTCTTAGAAAACCTAGGCACTTGCCCGCTTCTTTCGACACATCGAAAATATCATCATTCCAACGAAGATCACATTGGATCGATATGCCCAGAACGTCAAGAGCGGCTGATTCCACAAGATCCACACCATTCATATTGAGGGGAGCTAAGGGGCAATCCATCCGCTTGTGGGTTAACAGACAACACTGGGTCTTGCTTGCATTGAACTCTACTCTATTAGCAAGACCCCACTCGGAGATTTTTTGTAGATCATTAAGAAGTGTGTCATTCATAGTTTGCCTTTTTCTCTCAATCTCCATAGAGCTTGGGCGTTTTTTGAATGAATATGAATGACAAATGCTGCTGTCGTCCGCAAACGAATGAATTGGGTTATGCGTCAACGACAGAAGGTCGTTGATAAAAACCAGAAACAAGGTTGGCGATAGAACTGAACCCTGCGGTACTCCTGCGTTGATGGCGTGCTTCTCGGACGAAATACCGTCAACTACGACTCGAATCGTTCTGTCCTTTTGACATTAGCTGTCGGTGTGGTGAATCTCTTTACCCTACCTGGTTATTCTGCCATGTACTGGCCTGTGTAGCATGCCTATTAGCTGTAAATCGAAGGAACAGCTGACAAGATTATAAAATTACAAAATAACCGACGGTTGCTTAACCAGCACTTGGTGAAATCAAAATTATTTTTTAGCCATCATATGGCAACGAATATATATCTATAAGAGATTTCACTTGTCGCTCGTTATTTTTTGCTCGCTGATATTAGCCATCCATCGACAGAACAGGATATTTTGATGGGACATTTATTTTATAACCCTTCAAAAGTGCGAGTTTGTTTATTGTGTAGAAGAATTTTTCATCAATTGAGAAAGCGAGATAGAGCGCATTTTTTGATATTAGCCCTTGCGAGCAAAACAAATGGCGAAAAAATTGTTTCCCGCCCATAGAAGTAAGATATAAGGAAGCGGTGTAGTTGAACTGAATGGAAGTATTTTACAAACACAATGAAGATGACACAAACACAAAAACATTCAAACAGGGCCGCATTCGGTTATGTTGTACAGAAAGGCGTAAACGGTTTTTGTTTTTTATAGTTATGTATATTATGTAATTTTTATTATATTTCCATACCACTCATGAGGTATACAATATGGTGCGTTACCGATTTTTTTGGGTGTTCGGTTCCCCTGGAGGTCTATTTCACCCGTGAACGGAAAAAATATTAGTAAAATTCAGTAAAAGAAATGAACTCAGCATAAAACTGAAACAATAACAGCTACTTTTAATGCTTTATTAATAATTCATTTCAAAAAAAGACATGCATGAAATTATATAAAATTTAATAACTTAAAATAAGTACCATGCATAATATAGTTTTATAAACTATATAATTAATATTAAAATAAAACAAAAACTATACATCAAAAAAACGTAACAAATTCAAAAGATTAAACTCCTTTAAAATGAATTGTTTTGTGTAGTTTCTGCCGAACTGTCGGCTTTTCATTAGTTTTTTTTTGTTATATAAAAGTATCTAGTTCTTAAAAAAATTTCTACTAATAACTTAATTACGATATTATAGTGCCCTGACGACTTAATATGGCCTTCAAAAATGGATTTACCAAGCAGGGAATGTTGTGTGTTTAATAAAATTCTATTGTAATACATTTGATGCAAAATAGATTTATTTTTATCTAACAACTTCGTTTGTATACGAAGTTATTTTTCAGATATCATACAAACATCTTCTACGGACTTAGACGGAACTTTCAAATACCCTCGCGATTTAAAACTAATCAAAGAATGCTGATTCATTTCACCCTATAAATCTTTTTTGCATTCATTGCATTTTAAAATTGATTCTAATTTATACACAACAAACCCTGCTATATACTTAACTACATGTTCTGTATATTCACTTAAAACACTAGGATCTGCAAAATAACTATGATCACTTAAAAGTTGGTTCTCACTTTCATCACAATCGACTTTTCTTAAAATTACTCCTTGCTGTGTCGTGATTGATTCTAAATTGTTTGATTTAATGGGGTTTGAGCTTTTTAAATTTAAAATTTGTATATTTTCTAACGGAATACAATTACCTATACCCCTTCCCTTATTTTACCCCCTTCCCTTATTTCCCTTAGAGCGCATTCATTCTTTAGGGTGGCAAATAAGGGGCCTTAATTTTTTTTTTGAACTCTATGAGTGCAAAGAAGTAAAATATAAGAAAGTGGTGTAATTGCACAAAAGTGTGGTATTTTTTGTATATAGTGTTGGTTCACACAAATACAGAAACATTTACACGGGGCCGTATTTGGTTGCATCGTAAAAGAAGGCCCAAACTCTTAATGTTTTTTCTTATACATTAAATTATTAAATTGTATTTACGCACCACCCTTGAGGTATACAAATTGGTGCGTTGCCGATTTTTTTTGGTGTTCGGTTGCCCTGTAGGCCTATTTCACCCTAAAGCAAAAAGAATATTTGTAAGGAATATAAAAAGAAGTGAATTAGCAATAATATAAATATGATAAAAGCTATCTACTTGATTTATATTAATTTATTAAAAAATGCATGCATTAAATTTTATAAAGTATAAAAATTCAAAAATTTATAAATTATAATAATTATATAAATAAATGAATTAAAATAATAAATGAACACAAATGAAATAAATTATTTTCAAACTCCTTTGAAATGCAAAGTTTAATGTAATACCCCAAATACCCCTTTGACTTAAAGCTAATTAGCGATTGCTGACTACTTTCCCCTCCATGTCTATTTTGCATTCTAGAATTGATTGCAATTTAAATACAACAAACCCTGCTATATATCTAACTACATGTCCTGTATACTCAGTTAAAATACTGGCATCTGCAAAGTAATTATGATCGTTAAGAAAACAACTATCGCTATCGTCATTATCTACTATCCTTAAAACAACTCCCTGCCTTGAAGACATTGACTCAAGATTATCTGATTTGACCGGGTTAGAACTACTTAAATTTAATATCTCTATGTTTTCCAGTGGTATACAGTTACATATTCCCCCTTCTCTAATCTTACATCTGATAATCAATTTCTTATAAGCAGCTTTAAATTGCTTAACATGTCCTAAGTGAGAACGAATTGAACTTAAAAAGAGTTCTAAATGGTCCTGATTAAGCTTATAAAATGGTATAAAGTACACAACTTCACTTGCTATAAACCTTTTATAAATAACTTTTATGTTCCTAACACATGCTATTATACCTATAAACCCTGTCTTTCTACGGCTGTTCACTACTAACTGACCATTTTGAATACGAAGCTGACTTATATATGCCACAAACTCTTCTTCAAATGAAATTCAAGAACCTATATTTGCACTGCAGAGGGCTTTTTCAAACCCAAATTTATACATATTTCTACTATTTAAAATATCAAAAGCATTATTCATATACCTAATGAACTTTACTGTAGCCTCACTACCTTGAAAATCTGGAAATAGCAGTACTTCTCTACTAAAATCTAACGCATCTGCTACAGATTTAATAAGAGCTTGAACAGCAAGCCTTACCTTCATTTTTTGATCAAAAAAATATTTATGAGCTCTTTTCAGCTTATTCCCTAAATGCAATTGCTCTTTTTCCTGCACATCTGCCAGCTTTTGAAGATATTTTATGACATTATTTTCTGAATCTTTAAACTCTCCTATTTCAGCAAAAAAAAATTCCTAATGAGTTTGATCATGTGGCAAGGGTCAGGTAAAAGACAAAATCTACTTGTCAAGGAATCTTTTTTTTTTTTTTTTTTAGACTGAACCAACGCTCAGGGGATGCCCCCTATAAATGCGTAAGCATTGTGTTGATTCGGAAGATGGGTGATAGTTAGTTGGAGGGTGGATAGATGGAGTAGTGTCGGTGAAGATTTGTTTTGAATTTGCACAGCTCAAAACTGCCGGGAAACACGCTCGCAGGGAGACTATTCCACAACTTAACCGCGCGACTAAAGAACGAATTATCGCGGTAATGCGAGGTTCTATTAGGCATCGATGCAATGGTAAAGGGGTGGGCTTGGACAGCTGCCCGAAATGACCTGGGAAACACACGAGCTGGTGGCGTCAGGCCATGTATCTCCCTTGAACACTTCCCATGTTAATACCTATACAGAAGGCTTAGGCAACCTACATTACGTCGATGCTCAAGAGAGTTGAGAGAGGATAAAATACTTTCATCTCCTATCAAATATATCGCACGACGTTGAATTCGGTCCAGAAGCTCTAAATAAGATCTTGAAGCCCCTGCCCAAATGTGCGAATTGTACTCTATTTTCGGCCTAATATATGAGGTGTAGATCATGCGAAGATCAGCTGAAGTGAAATATTTTTTGCACCGTCTTAGAAAACCTAGGCACTTGCCCGCTTCTTTCGACACATCGAAAATATCATCATTCCAACGAAGATCACATTGGATCGATATGCCCAGAACGTCAAGAGCGGCTGATTCCACAAGATCCACACCATTCATATTGAGGGGAGCTAAGGGGCAATCCATCCGCTTGTGGGTTAACAGACAACACTGGGTCTTGCTTGCATTGAACTCTACTCTATTAGCAAGACCCCACTCGGAGATTTTTTGTAGATCATTAAGAAGTGTGTCATTCATAGTTTGCCTTTTTCTCTCAATCTCCATAGAGCTTGGGCGTTTTTTGAATGAATATGAATGACAAATGCTGCTGTCGTCCGCAAACGAATGAATTGGGTTATGCGTCAACGACAGAAGGTCGTTGATAAAAACCAGAAACAAGGTTGGCGATAGAACTGAACCCTGCGGTACTCCTGCGTTGATGGCGTGCTTCTCGGACGAAATACCGTCAACTACGACTCGAATCGTTCTGTCCTTGAGAAAACACGTGATCCATCGAGCAAAATTACTACCAAAACCATATGCAGCAAGTTTTGACACGAGCGCTTTATGCCACACGCTTTATGCCACAAGGTCGAACGCTTTTGAAATATCCAGAGTAACAACCCTGCTCTCGCCGAAAAAGTGAACGCATTTATTCCATTCTTCGGTTAAGAACGCCATAAGATCACCAGTAGAGCGAGCCCTACGGAAACCATATTGACGGTCACTGAGCAGTTGGTTGTGCTCCAGATAGTTCACAACGTTGAAGTTTATTACGCTCTCCATAACTTTGGAAAGCGTAGAGCATATCGCAATGGGTCGGTAGTTTGCAGGGTTCGTGGCATCACCCTTTTTAGGTACCGGCTGGACATTTGCCACCTTCCAACAAGATGGAAATATTCCTGTTCTGTAGGAGATTTTGAAAAGGTTGCGCAAAGGCCGAGCCAGCGAAGAAGCACACATTTTAAGCACAATTGGCGGTATGCCATCAGGACCAGAGGCTTTGTTAACGTTGAGATTTGTAAGGACCCTTTTAACTGCTCTCGTTCGAAAGTATATCTCCTGCATTGCAGAAGATCCACCCTCAACAAAGGGCAGTGGCTGATTGCTATCCGAGAGAGTGGAATTTTGTGCACACAATCTAGCCAATAGGTTCGCTTTATCAGCCGAGTCAGTGAAGATTTGGTCATCTTTTAAAAGAGCTGGAATCGATGACGATGTCTGGTTCTTAACTCTTTTAACAAATGACCAAAAATTTTTGCTCCCTTTGGGGCAGAGAAGAACCTGTTCTCGAATGCGAGCTTCGTGCAGAAACTTTTCGCGTTTTAAAATTGCATTACAGCGATTCCTTGCCTCGATGCGAAGTCTTTTAGTATCAGTATTCTTGTTAGAACGCCAATTCTGAAAAGCTTCCTCTTTGGACCTGACTGCAATCCTGCAAGTCTCATTAAACCATGAGTGGTCTTTTGGTTTAATGCTTCTCATCTTATTGGGGATGAAAGACCGCATACCCAATAGAATAATTTCTTGTACCATGACAGCCGCGGCATTCACATTTCTATCAGCGAAACATAATTTCCAATTGAAGCTGCGATAAAAATTATTTAACGCAGTCCAATTTGCCTTTCCATAAAACCAAGCAGTCCTCTTCGGGGCTTTAGGCGTAGAGGTGCAGGGGTTAGAATATGGAAAAACAGCGGAGATGGTACAATGGTCCGAGTTACCAAGAGGTGCGTTGACACTCACATCATATTTTTCATGATGTGAAGTCAGAAAAAGGTCAAGGATATTATGGCTTTGCAAATCACTTTGGGGGAAAAAAGTGGGTTCCTTCACTAGTTGAATCAGTTGGTTCGATTCAGCAAATAGCTCAACATATTGTCCAACAGGTGTCAATGGGCCAGAGTGACGTAACCAAGCCGGGTTGTGGACATTGAAATCGCCTGCTACAACGATCTCACTGTCAGGAAACAACCCCAAAATATGCGTAATCGAATCAGAGAGAGAGTCCAGTTTGTTAAAAGTGGGCTCCCTTCCTAGATTTGGACTTCTATAAATAAAGCAGAAATGTAGCAAGTGAGAGCGAAGCCTGAACCTAACCCACATTGAGCTAAACTCTGGATCGGTCACGTTCAGACTCCGCTCACACTGGTACGCTACATCTGTTCTTATAAAAAGGGCAATGCCCCTATGCAAAGAAAACAATGGCAGTAAGCGATACCCAGGTATGTGAAAATCCAGTGGATCTGCATCCTCGGCCACCTGGGTCTCGCTCAGTGCCATTATTTGAGGCCTATGTAGAGTACAATGTACATAGACCGAGAAAAAATTCGCCCTCAGTCCACGAACATTGCAGAAATCTATGCGAAAATGACCCGACATTTCCGCACCATGCAAAAATCAAACAAATAAGGGCATACAAGGTAACTAGTTACGGCTGCAAGAGAGCTGCACAACATGAGCAATATAAAAAGTACTGAAGCAAGTGTTATGCCTTTACTTCAGCACAATTCAGCCCACTGTGATCCAACCCTACTTACAAACGTAACTAATGTGAAAGGATGGGGGAGTTGACGGAACCGAAAAAAACAACAATTACTTACACCACGAGGAGCATAGAAAAGCCCCTCGCATGGTCAGACAAAAAACACGAATGTTGTCAAAGGTGTTGATGCTGTAGCTGGCGGCTGGCTCTCTGCAAAACTGGTTTTGCTGTTGTGTTGTTGGTTGGAGCAGCTGGGTGTTTGTTGCTTTGATTACATTTGTTTTTATTTTTTTAATCATTTATTTTTGCACTGCTGTTTGTTTATTAATTTAGTTTTAATTTTATTTAAATTGTTTAAAATAAAAACACATAACATTTAATTTTTACACTATCGCGGTGTATATTTAGACACGAAACACGACAAAACGTTTAAGAAACGGGACAAACAACTAGCTTTAAAAAAAATTAAATCTATGACGAGGACAGACGGACGCACGTCTATGCCCAACGAGATCACGAACGCAACTCCTTAATCCAACTTAAAAAAGCTCTTGTATTAATATCTGACATATCAGATCCAAATGTTACCCTAACTTCCTCAGCTCCTGTTTTTAAAATATTTTCTAAACAATGCTTAATCAAATTAACCTTTTGATTTGAGTCAAGAGATTTGATGGGAAAATACCCTACAGGGATTTTCCAGCTTCGGTTAACGCACACAACCATGAAAACCAAAATCTGTGTTGCTTCTGTGCTGCTGCAGTCACCATCTCCAATGTCACTCCAATCAATATGTCTAACCAAATTTTTAAATTTGAAAATAAAATAAATTTTTTTTTTAAGATTACCTTCGAATCGCCATCTCATCAAAAACTAAATTTAATATTATTCTTTCAGCTCTGTTTCGTGCTTTATTAAAAGCTGCACTGATGGCTTCGAATGATTCTGTCGTAAACCCCTTTATTTTTCTCAGCTTTCTTTGGAATAGATCTGCGTTCATGTCACCAAGCATATTAAGAATTTCGGAAGTCTCCTCATTTATTAAATTTATTTTTTAATAGAACATACGATGTCCTTAAGAGAGGTTATTCTTTTTGCTTTGCACCAAACTTTTTGATTTAAGGTTTTAATTTTTTTTTTTCCAAAACAACCTTTTTGAGAACTCTAAATTTATCTCTTACTATTTTTTTTACGGTGTGTTAGTTAAGTCATCGCTTGACTCCATTGCTCTTTTCAACGATATTTTTTTTATTTTATATTGTGCAACATTTGTTATTTCATTATTTTGTGATGCCAAAGTTGCTGCGCTAGGTGGCGTTATTTGAATATTGCCAATATTTTGACGTTTTCTTTATTGGAGTGCCCTTCTTCTGTAGCAAGCTAGCAACTACAGGTAGGCAGCGCATCATTTTCTCTATGTAGTTATATAATGTTTATTGATTTGAAATAATAAAAAAATAAGTACTCACATTTGACTACCGACAGGATGAATGTAAGGTACTGCTGACGGAAATAGTCTGTGGCTAGAACATAAATTGCCGATGAAATCATCTTCATAAAAATGTTTGGAGCAAACATACGATCCTTCATTTATATCATTGGGTTCCAATCCTAAGGAACGAATCCATAATATTTTAATTTGCGGAATGTGCGGAAATCTGAAAAATGGCATCATTTTACTTTAGGGTCCGGACACGAATATTTATTTTCTTATTTTTATTAAATGTACTTGGGCCTCCTTAACCTAAATATGAAAACAAAAATTGTCGCTCTCGTTTGAAAGTTCAGTGTATATTAAAATATCTTCAACAACGTTAAAAATTTGCACTGAATTTTCAAACTAAACAAATTTATCTCCTAAACCGTCATTTATGTTATCAGCAGTCGCACAGAATCCACTTTTAAGCCCTGGTTATAATAGATGGAACGGAATATTATAAAACGTTGTTATTAAGTGTCAATTTGCAATCTATGACATTAGTTCATTATATAAAGCGCTGATTATAATAGACGGATTGTATATCTATATATCTTTATATATCTATATATATATACAGTAGCGAGCAATACCGTTCGGATGTTTGTCAATGTTAATTTGTTATTGCTGTAAAGAGAGAAATAATACTCCGATCGTTTTGAAATTTTGAGCGCTTGTTCTTTATTTGTACTCTTTTCTCCCAAGTATAACATTTTAAAACAAAAACAAAAAGAAACTAATAATATTCTATTAATATGCAAATATGTCAATGCGAACGGTTTTGCACGTTCACTTTAATTTTGAAATAACAATTAATTTTTCAATTTTTTTAGTATTTGGACCAAAGTCCTTTTCTTGTTTTTATCATTTTAATCCTATTTGGCATACTTTCTACCAGTTTTTCCAACGTGCAATGGGGAATCTCGTTCCAAGCTGCTTGAACTCGCTCCCATAGCTCATCCAAATTTTTTGGAGGACTATCGTGCCGCGTAAGCGTTCTTTTTACAATAGCCCATAGGTTCTCGATCGGGTTGAGGTCTGGGCTTTGCGCTGGCCACTTTAAAGTCTTAAACTGTTGATTTTCTAGCCACTCCTTTACGATTTTTGCAGTATGCTTGGGATCCCCATCTTGTTGAAAAATGATTTCATCAATGGGGTATGCACATTCATCGACGAAGTTTGGCAAATTAGTTTTCAAAAGGTTTAAATAATATTCTTTATTCATTATACCATTGATTTTTACAATTGGTCCAGCATGCCACCAAGTGAAACAAGCCCACACCATTATGCCACCACCTCCATGCTTTAAAGTTTGCTTAACTTGGTGTTGTTGAAGAGACTCATTAGGACGGTGCCAGTAGTATGATTTACCATCGGACAGATAACGGTTTATTTTTGTTTCGTCTGACCATATCACTCTTTTCCAGTCTTCCACAGTCCACTCTGCATGTTCACGACAAAATTTCAAACGTGCAGCAATGTTTTTTTTTGAAAGGGCTGGTTTTTTTTTTCTTTACTGACGCGACCATACCAATTTTTTTTAAAGCTCTTCTGGCTGTCCACTCACTAGTTGGTTTATTAATCATTTGTGAAGCCTCCTTAGGTGTAATTTTTGGTGAATTTCGTATCAAGCGTTCCATATGCCGAGCATCAGTGTCATTTAAAACTCGGGGTCGTCCACCACAATTGTCAGAACTCTCCAAATTATTTCTTTTTCGCACTGAAAAAACTGTTGATTTGCTAAGGCCGGTAATTTTCGCAACTTTTCCTATGCTATTATTATTTCGTAATAAAACAACAACACGGTTTTCAAGATCTGCCGGAATTTTTTTCATTGTTTTTCTTATCTTGAGTCGAATTGAAAAAATTTAAATATTAGAACTTAACTTTACGTAATACCAAATGAGAATGATTAAATATAACACATCAAATGCAATAAACATAATTTTTGGGAGTAAACTAACGGGATTATTGGAAGGAGTATAATGTTATTTCAAAATTAAAGTGAACGTGCAAAACCGTTCGCATTGACATATTTGCATATTAATAGAATATTATTAGTTTTTTTTTGTTTTTGTTTTAAAATGTTATACTTGGGAGAAAAGAGTACAAATAAAGAACAAGCGCTCAAAATTTCAAAACGATCGGAGTATTATTTCTCTCTTTACAGCAATAACAAATTAACATTGACAAACATCCGAACGGTATTGCTCGCTACTGTATATCTATATATATAAAATGGAATGTGTGTTTGTTTATTTGTTTGTTTGTACCTTATAGGAGACCAAACCTCTGGACCGATCTTCCTAAAATTTTCACAGCATTTAACTGGGACTCTGGCATGATTAATAGGGTACTTTTTTCGACCACGCCCACTTTTACGCCCACTTTTTTAAAATTATGTAATTGCTCCCATATAGTTTTTAACAGATTTACTTCAAATTGTATACACATTATACTCCAGGCGAGGTAGAAATAAACAATTCTTACGCCACGACCCCTTTCACGCCCCTTTTCACGCCAAATTTAAGTTTTAAACTTTTTGTTCTCTGTACAAATTTGTTCCTTCCAACGGATTATTTTTTATTTGGTAGTATATTGCTCTTAATACTGTTAACGTCGCCATATTACTATGAACCACGCCCACTTCACCGCCCCTTTTTTTAATTCAGATACTTACTTATACCACTATTAATGTTTGCTATACAAAATACTTTTTTGTAATATGTATTTACCTAAAGTTTTATATACTTTTTATCTACAGGTAAGGTAGCCATAGATTTTTTTATTACCAAATCCCCCTTTTTCGCCCCATTTTACTTTAATTATAATTAAACTGCTTTCAATCTATATATATAAAAATGAATGTCTGTCTGTCTGTTTGTTTGTTTGTGCTTTATAGGAGGCCAAACCCTTGGACCGATCTTCCTGAAACTTTCACAGCATTTTACTATGACTCTGGAAAGAATAATAGGCTGTATGAAGTTTTTATTGGACAAAGGGGAGTGGCACTGCCCATATAACCCAAAAATTTAAATAGCCATATTTTGGGCATTTTTTGACCTACGTTGATGCTATTTGGTACATATGGTATTGGTATAATTAGGAATATGTACCATGAGAAAAGTGGGTGGGACCACGCCCCTTTTTAGGAAAATTAAAAATCGCAATAAAGTCTAACTACTGGACCGATCGTCATTAAATTTTCACAATAGGATATTCTTACGAAATAATAAATTCTTGACTATATAAAGTTGTGAGTGGACGAAGGGGCGTGGCCTCGCCCATATAACCCAAAATTTAAAACCGTCATATCTTGGGCATTTTTTGACCAACGGCGGCAGTATTTGCTATATATGGTATTGGCATGAATAGAAATACGTACCAAAAGAACAGTGGGCGGAGCACGCCCCTTTGTTTGCAATACATTGGAGGCTGGACCTGATAACCGATCTTAAATTTTCACAGCGTTTAGCTTTGACTCAGGAATACTTATTACATGATAATATTTTTCGACCATGCAGACTTCTGCACCTACTTTTTTACTACGTTTATTAACGGCTTTACCACAAATTTAAAATACATATTAATTAAAAAAGTGGGGTAGCCCCATTCTCTTTCTTCCACCACTGTCTTCAAAACAGCTGATTTTATAATACGTGTTAATTAAAATAGAGAGTGGGGTAACCCCATTCACAACTGACTGCGAAACAGCTGATTGTGTAATTGCTGCTTTTTGATTGGTCTAAAAATAAAAAGCGGGAGCACGAAGCAAATTACATGCGATTCAGTGCTGAATTCCAATTGGTTTACAACAAAAAAAGAGGCGAAGCATTACTTACTTACTTACTTACTTACTTACTTAGTTGGCGCTACAACCGTATGTCGGTCTTGGCCTCATCTAAGAATTTGCGCCAGCCATTTCTGTCTTTCGCTTGCTGGCGCCAGTTGGAAATTCCAAGCTTCGTCAGGTTGTCCTCTACTTGGTCTTTCCAACGAAGATGCGGTCGTCCTCTTCTGCGTTGACCGCCGCTGGGTACCGAATCGAATGTTTTCTTCACTGGAGCATCGTCTTTCATGCGCTGAACATGACCAAGCCAGCGAAGCCGCTCGATTTTAATGCGCTTGACTATGTCGATGTCAGCGTACAGCTCATACAGTTCATTATTCCACCGTATTCGGTACTCGCCATTGACGCAGATTGGTCCGTAGATCTTACGAAGAATCTTTCTCTCGAATGCTCCTAAAGTCTTTTCATCTAAACTGCTCAGCGTCCAGGTTTGTGATGCGTAAAGTAGGACGGGCATGATGAGCGATTTATAGAGCGTGATTTTCGTTCGTCGAGAGAGGGCTCTGCTTCTCAATTGCCTACTGAGCCCAAAGTAACACCTGTTGGCAAGAGTTATTCTTCGTTTGATCTCAATGCTGATGTCGTTGGTTGAATTAATGCTGGATCCCAGATAAACGAAGTTCTTCACAACCTCGAAGGAGGTATTGTCAACGGTAACGTGGGTTCCAAGACGCTGGGACTGTTTGTTTGTTGACACTAAGTATTTCGTCTTATCTGCATTCACTGACAGACCCATTCGACTTGACTCTCTTTCTAATCTGGAAAATGCTGCACTGACTTCGCGCGTATTATGGCCAATGATATCTATGTCATCAGCATACGCAAGCAGCATAACACTCTTGTAGAATATTGTGCCACTACGTCTCAGATCAGCAGCTCGGATGATCTTTTCCATCATTAGGTTAAAAAAGTCGCACGATAAGGAATCACCTTGTCTGAAACCTCGTTTGGTAATAAATGGTGGGGAGAGGTCCTTCCCGATTTTAACTGCGCTGCTGGTGTTGCTCAGTGTCATCCTGCAAAGTCGTATTAGTTTTGCAGGAATACCAAATTCAGACATGGTGGAGTACAGGTGCTTCCTTATTGGGCTGTCGAAGGCGGCTTTGTAGTCGACAAAAAGATGGTGGGTGTCGACTTGTTTTTCTTGAGTCTTCTCCAAGATTTGTCGTAGCGTGAAAATCTGGTCGATGGTGGACTTTCCAGGTCTGAAGCCACACTGATAAGGTCCGATCAGTTCGTTTACAATGGGCTTCAATCTTTCACATAAAACGCTCGACAGGACCTTATATGCGATATTAAGAAGGCTTATCCCACGGTAATTGGCACAGATAGTGGGATCGCCTTTCTTGTGGATTGGGCAGAGCACACTGAGATTCCAATCGTTCGGAATGCATTCTTCCGACCATATTCTGCATAGAAGCTCGTGAATGCATTTAAGTAGAGCTTCGCCTCCGTTCTTAAACAGCTCAGCAGGTAAGCCATCAGCTCCCGCGGCTTTGTTATTTTTAAGCCGAGCTATAGCTGTCAGAACTTCATCATAGTCGGGCAGCGGAACCTCGACGCTGTCATCCGCAATTGGGGTTTCCGGAATATCATCTCTATTGGCGGGATTGTTGTCAGCGTCGCCATTTAGAAGCTTAGAGAAGTGTTCCCTCCATAACGTCAGTGTACTCTGGACATCTGTCACTAGATTCCCGTTTTCATCCTTGCAGGAAGAGTCCCCGGTTTTAAAACCATCGGCAAGGCGTCTTATTTTTTCGAAAAATTTTCGGGCCTCATTCCTGTCACCATACATCTCAATCTTCTCCTGCTCGCGCTTTTCTGCCTCTCTTTTTTTCCGCCTGAAAATATGTCTCTCTTCCCTCCTCTTTTCTTTGTATCGCTCCTTAGCAGCGCGCGTTACAACCGGCTGCAGGGTGGCTTTGTAGGCGGCGTCTTTCTCTGCAGTGGCGTCGCGACACTCCTGGTCGTACCACTGGTTTCGGCGAGGGCGTTGGTAGCCAATCACCTCTTCAGCAGCCGCACGCATGGAGTTGGAAATGTGTGTCCACTGCGCGCATATATCATCGATTGGAGGAGTGCTTTGAAGCAGGAGTGAGAGTCGAGTGGCGAAAGCATCGGCTGTCTGTTTCGATTGCAGCTTGTCGACGTCTAGCTTTCTCTGTGTAGGGTTGCGTGTATTCTTAGCTGCGCACAGACGTGTACGGATCTTGGCTGCAACAAGATAGTGATCCGAGTCAATGTTTGCACCACGGATCGTGCGTACATCCAATACACTGGAAGAGTGCCTTCCGTCTATCAAAACGTGATCAATTTGATTCTTGGTTTTTTGATCAGGGGACATCCAGGTGGCTTTATAAATATTGAGATGCTTGAATCTAGTGCTACTTACGACCATGTTTCGTGCTGCGGCGAAGACAATCAGCCTCATTCCGTTATCGGAGGTGTTGTCGTGGAGGCTGAACTTTCCGACCGTTGGACCAAAAATATTTTCCTTGCCCACCTTAGCGTTGAAGTCACCAAGCACGATTTTTACGTCGTGGCGGGGGCAGCGCTCGTAAGCATTTTCAAGGCGCTCGTAGAAAATTTCCTTGATCTCATCGTCCTTGTCTTCTGTCGGAGCGTGCGCACATATTAGGCTTATATTGAAAAACCTAACCTTGATGCGGATTATGGCAAGTCGTTCGTTCACAGGTGTGAATCGCAGGACGTGGGGCCGTAGTCTCTTGCCAACTACAAATCCGCATCCAAACTCGTGCTTCTCTGCATGGCCGCTGTAGTAGATATCACAGGGTGCATGCCGAATGCAACCCTGTCCCTTCCATCGCATTTCTTGGATAGCAGTGATATCAGCTTTGTATCTTTCCAACACATCAGTCAGTTGGATAGAGGCACCTTCCCAATTAAGGGTTCGGACATTCCAGGTGCATATCCGTAAATCATTATCAGTTTTTCGTTTGCGGTAGTCGTCATCAGATTTGGGGATCAGTTTTCTTCTATTCTTTTGTGTTTTCATTGAAATGGGTTTTTACGGGTGGGCTTCAAACCCGACGCACAACCTATTTTAAGCCTAGGGAGGCCCGCCGCTCAGATTAGCCGCCAAACTAACGGTTGTCAGTTTTGACGTTGCCCAGGAAACACCACGTGGAGGTTTGAGTCGACTTGAGGCGATTTCACAAAGATTATGCTGGCCTCGCCAGGTTGAGACAGTCAGACATGTTACATTGATCCATCGCCCCCAGTTTCCGAAGCGAAGCATTGCAATGATTAAATTAAATAAATAAATTTTTGTAAATATATAAATACTTTTAATTTTATTTTATACGAGGGGGGTAGCGAAGCACACCGGGTTCAGCTAGTATAAATATATAATAATAGGTCTTTCTAAATAAAAAATTATTAATAGGGGTATTCACGATTCAGTGCACTTGCCTGTGCAGTTGAGGACTTGAGGACTTGTGCAGTTGTGCAGTTAGGTTTTCGTGAACACACCACCATCACCATTTCAAAGTTGTCAACATTTTTCAATGCACACAAGTGCACAACTGCTCAAGTCCTCAAGTTGAGGGTAATAGTAGAAAAGCACTTGTGAAGATTTTTGACGTACGTACATTTTGTTTTTGTAAAGTGCACAAGTCCTCAAGTCCTCACTGCACAGGCAAGTGCACTGAATCGTGAATACCCCTAATATTTGTATGTGTAAAAAATGCAGCATAAAAAATTATATAAATATCAAGCTGACTTATATCTAGAAAGGAACTTATTCTACTTTCTGGAATTCTAGATTTTGCTGCAGCTTTGGTTTTTAATAACGATCTCGGCGCCCACCTCCCCCACTACGTAAGGTCCCTTTGGATTTATTCTACTGTACTATTGTAGAAGTCGTCTGGTAGGAGGAGCTACTTTTATCGCCACCGTGCAGCATCTTTGATGTTTCCTTTGGAATTTCCAGATATGGTTACCACCTTTGTACCCTTATTTAAATCAACGCTTACATTATAATCAAATTGTATTGTCTGAATATTAGATCCTGTGCATCCAATAATTATGCATACACAATCAGAACGCACATCTAGTTGTTCGGTAAAGTCATAATTGCGTCCACCACCACCATTTCTTTGATCACGGCGATCGCGATCATCATGCTCATCTCCCCGTTGTTCCTTATGTTTGAAATTTGCACGGGCACCTCTATTCCTTTCGCTATCACCTTCACCATAACTGCGTCCGTCACGACTTTTATTTTAAACTTGAGCTTCTGCTATCATTGTAAACGGGCTCTGGGTCATCCTCGTCCGACATTGTTTTAAAACAAGCAATTTAATCAAAACGGACATGCTAGCTTGTAATGCTAATGCACAACACTTCTTTAATGCTAATTTTGCAAAAAATATTTGCAATTCACACTTTAAAAGCGACAACTTTACACAGGGGTTACACGAGATAGTACTGTTAAGACAATAAAAAATACGTATTAGTTGTCAAACTTTGTGTCTGTGAATAAGAGTCCAGACAGTTGGTAAAACAGTTGGCAAGACTGCAGACAAAATAGTAAAAATTTTATATTTTATGAAGAAATTTTTGTTAAAACTACGAGCACGCCAAAATATTGCAAATTTCCAATTAATTCTATTAAATTTTATCATCTTCTGTCATTTGATATGCTAAATATCATTCTACTGTCCTAGATACTGTCCCGCCAACTGTCTACAAAAAAGTTAAGACAGTAGAGCAGACAGTAGCAGACAGCTGCAAAAGTGAGTGTGTGTAAGTAAAAATTTGTGAATGTGTTGCGACTGTCTTAACAGTACTGTCTCGTGTAACCCCCGTGTGAACTTGCGTTGTTTCCTTTAAAGGCCCAGTTATAAAAGACGTAATGTAAAGTAACGTAATGTTGTCAACTGTCATCGTGACGGGACGTAATGTAAGAAAACGTTGTAGCAATTATAATAGGCAGTAGCTAGGCAGTTGTTTGTCGTAAAGAATTGCACGTTCCTGTACAAATACAATTAAATCTTCGTCATCCATAGCTGTGGATACATAAAACTATCACATTAATAACGAAAACTCAACAAAAAGCGTAGTTGAACAATATAAAATAGCGCAATAATCGAATCTAACCTCAATGTTTAGTTGTTCTTTGAACAGACGTAATGTAAAGTAACGCAGAAATCTAAATCCAACAGATCTTTACGTCCCGTTACATTACGTTACTTCTATTATAATCACTTGTATAAGAAAAGTATTGATTGAAACAGTAAGTGACAGAACACACTGCTGCAGTGACATTTCACTACATTACGTTACGTCTATTATAACTGGGCCTTAACTGTGCGTTTAGACCGCCTGAACGAACGAAAGAAACCTCGTTCGTTCGCTCGGTTTAAACACTTTGCCCGAACGAACAGTGTTCGCTATAAATTTATCGCGAACGATGTTTGCCCGGTGTAAACAGTAAATTAGGGCGAACGAACGAGGATTCCTTCGTTCGCTCTGATCGAACAAGCTTCGATCTTTTTGGGCGAATCTGGTGTTGCGCTGTGTTTAAAAACAGAAAAGTAGCAAATAGGAGTAGCTTAAGAGAATAATTTATGAAAAGTACTAAAATATGTAGTAATTTATGTTTTATGTGTTTTAAAGTGTTCTGTTAATTTTCGCTGCAATATAATTGTGTTGTGTAAAGGGCCAAATTAAGTTTTTTAAGCGGAAAAAACCCTATATTTAAAGTTTCATTTTAAAGCGACTGTTTATTTGAGGTAATTTTTTTTTTAATAATAACTATATAACTTTTAATGAAAAGTTTGAGTTTATGGATAGCAAATATTATTTAGTATAGCAGGAGTCCGCAAAAGAGCTTCTCAAATAAAATAAAAAAAATATTTTAGGTCTGCTGAAACTTTTTGAGTTTTTAATTGAAGATTTTAGAAAAATGTGGATATTAACCAAAATGGTAGTGAACAATTCGATTTGTGACTAAAAGCAATTCTTTAAAGTTATAACATAAAAAGTATTTCTCTAAAATAAAAACCGAACAACTAAAAGTACCAACTGTATTTGCTTAATAAGTGCATACAATTTGGTACCAGTTTTTATTTAATTGACTTAAAATTTACGAAATTTATTGACACGTTGAACACACGCCTTTTCTATAATAACTAATGGAGTAATATATTGTTATGGAGTGGCAAACATTTGTTGTTGAGAAACGGAGTATAAGTTTTAGTACTAATATAAAAATAAGGAGTTATCAACCCTGCATTTATTGATGTTCGGCCAAATGCACAAATTGCTGTTTACACCGCCTGAACGTACAAGATGGCGGCCAATGTTTGTTCGCGAATGATGTTCGTGCGGTCTAAACAGTACTCCGAACGAAGATTTTATTGTTCGCCAGCAATCAGTTGTTTCATAACCCTGCAGACACACGTGATAGTAATGGCATGACAGTTGAAAATATGTATTAACTTCGAAAATGTTTCGAAACAAGCTAAAAATTACGCTGCGGCCATACGTGATAGTAAAAGCTTATTTTCAAAATGTCGTCAAAGGCAACAGTTCTAGCAAAAATAAAAGTTCTGTATGAATTACTAAATGAACTCATTTTTCATAAAAGCTCACGTTCACGATACAAAGCAATTAACTTTAATATTTGCGCTCTATTTAGTTTCACCTCCATTTTTTTACCGAAAGTAAGTTACCATTATTCCATATTGTTAAAATAGCAGATATCCTAAAAAATCCAAAAAATATCAACAAAAATACAATAAAATCAACACTTTAATCCCTCTTTTTGACTGGTGTTGTAGACTAAAAATTTAGCTTATTTTTTAAGTTTTCCAACAAAACTAAACTTTATGGGTATCAAAAGAGAGATAATACAAGTATCTATTCAACAAGATATCAAACATAAAAATACATGCATTTAAGATACAACCCTTTTTTTACTTAAAATCGCGAGGTTTTTCCAAATTTAATAAAAAAAAATAAATGTGTCAAATGGAGGCCTTCGGATGCTGCTTAGGGTTTACAAACCTCAGTAAGTACCACACAGGCTTCTCTGTCTACAGCAGTTCTGAATGTAGTTATCTTTTTGATAATTCTCTTTTTAATGTATTGCTTTCGTAAAAGAGAAACCACTAGTCTTTCAGACAAATTCTAATTATAAAAAATTATATCTTAATGAATTCTTATGGAATTCTAAATTTGACACCTCGTTGAATAGATACGCACATTACCTTTGTTTTAATACCCATAAAGCTTAGTTTTGTTGAAAAATTAGAAAAACTGCAAGATTTTAGGTAATTTTTCTATATTTGAAGGCCTATAAATTCTAAACTTTAACTTTAATTACAAATTATATTAGGTTAATTTTTTAAAATCCTTATTTTTTTGGGTGTTTCTGCCTAGTTGTTGTGTAAAAATCAGAAAAATTTAACACAGGTACTAAATCTGATTCACTATGCTGAAAACAAGGGCGCCCCAAACATGTATTCAACTGCGAAAAATGACTGCGCCCCTGAAGCAGTGTTTATGTTTTGACAGATGTGGTTTGATCAAACTGGCGGAAAATCAACGGGGTCTAAATTGCATTTTTAAACCATTTTTAATAAGAAATATATACATTTCTAACACAAATAAGTTAAAAAAATATCGTTAGAAACTAAATAAAGCACTTTTGCTAAAAGAATTTAAACCGTATGGACATATTTACCTGTGGAACGAATGCGCATTGTTTTTAAGTTTTCAGGAACTATTACAATTCTTAACCGCACAACTCATATTGCATTTGTTTTAGTGGTTTTTTTTTTAATTTTGTTGCTTTTTAAGCAGTGAAAAATGCTTAAAATTAAATTATTTTCAACTATTTTGCTGAGGAGTCTTCCAATCAGATGCCAGGGTTCTCAAAAATGTCAAAAAACACACTCTTTCTCGCTCGCACAATTTACGAATGGTGCGACAGTTCACGTGCAGTGTATGTGTAAGCAACACCATTTCCTTATATTTTACTTCTTTGCTATTACACCACTTCCTTATATTTTACTTCTTTGAGGCAGACAGTGAATCAAATGTGAGTGTGTTAGTAAAAATGTTTAAATGTATTGAGTTATTCGAACTTGCACTGTCATGTGAGTTTTAATAAAACTATTTCAGAATTTATTTATAATAAACTTTATTGCTTCATGCTCAATCTTAGACTGACTTAAAATTAATAATTGTGTAGCTCGATAACTTCAGGAACTCAGAAGGAGTTCCAGCTGGAAGTCGAATTATTGCAAGCTCTGCAATAAATCGGCTTATGAAATGCTTCCATTCGTTGTGACATAGAATGGAAGCAACGATCGGACTTTAAACTAAACAAACTTAAAATTGTTTACAAAAGATGAAATAAACAATCGCTTTCAGACTACGAAAGCGATTGCTGGCTCAGCAGCCTTCGGTGGCTCAGCTGCAGTGCGGTGGTATCTTTTGATATAACTCGCCTCCCCTTAGAATTCGAGTCTCGTCGAATTAATGTAAGTAAATAATTTTTTTTGTAAATTATTAACAAGACCGCAATGCAGATGAGTACCGAATAAATTATATAAAAATTATATTGTGTATCTTGTTTTACATAAACATCATTAATATTATCAAGATTAACCATTCTTGGCAGTTTTGACAATTTGGTTTCATTTTCTCGTAAAACATTAAAATTTGGTATGACAATATTCAATTTGCTTTCATAACGTTTTAAAGAGTAATTACTGATTTGTATTTCGCATTTTTCAAATTTTATTAAATAGTTTCCAGCCAAAAAGTACGTGAAATTGTTACAAAGATTCGTTAAATTGGTTTTTACATTGATTAACATTAAATTTCCTATATCCATTTCTTCAATTATGGTTTCTTTAAATTCTTTCCTAGAGCAGTGCTCATAACTATTTTTCATCAAATTAACAATACAATTACTTGGTCGTAACATTTTTGGTAAGTAAATATCTTCGTTTACAATTAAAGTTTCATTTTCTATTTTTTACAATTTTCGTTCTGTTTACATCTAGTTGCATATGTTTTGTATTTGGGATAGGTATTATATAATTAGTAACATATTTTTTCTTGAAAAATTTTGGAACTAAAAACACAAATATAATTACATTATTTGATATTATTCCAATACTACATTTTAAATATCTTAATTTTAAACTATCGATATTATAAAAATCAATCTCCTTATTAGTGAGCACAAATCGATTCATTATGTTATATCTTGCCATTAAAATGTTCTCTTGGATTTTTTAAATTCTGTCTTTTATCTGATTTATTATCAACCAATAGCTAGTATATTTTATAACCGGTAAATTTTTAACAATATCCTGTGAAATGGTTTCATTATAAAAAGCTTTGTTTGACTCTAACATTAAATGAACGTTTTCCATAAATTTGTGTATGTCAATATTGATTTTTATTTGTTTATTCAAATTTCCTTTATACTTTGTTGATTTATATCAATTTTTCTGAAGTGATTATCAATTATTTCTTTGTCTTCGTCATCCATATTACCGAACAACCACTTTATGGTCTTTCCGCCTAAATTTATTAAACCTCTTCTATTTCTAGTATGAATCGTTATTGTTGACATTAAATGTTCTAAGTCTATAATTTTTTCTTGTAGATTTAATAAAAGTTCTCCCTGATGTACCTGAAAATTCCTTGAAATTTCAATTTTAACCTTTTGAATGTTCGCTCTAATATCGTCCAAATCGAACACATGTATTATTTTATTGTATTCACGAATTATGGATACGGGCTCACTCTCTAATACCACATATTGTAACGCGCGTTTATGAAGGACTTAAAAAGATTTTAATTTAAAGAATCCCTATAAAAACCCACAAAAAGGAAAAAAAAAATGACAAGTGAAATATGATTTGGGTAAACTAAAATTTATAGAATGCTATCGGATGTTCCTCTCAACGAAAAAACTACAGCGATATCATTAGATGAAATTTTGATATCCGCTCTTTACCCACCCTCCATGATCTTACAAATTAATTTTAGTTAAGATCCCGAAGATTGCTACCTTTTATTCACCCATACCACAAGGAATAAGTAGAAAACTTAGGTGTTCATTTCGATCTTTAGTTTGCTTTATTTACATTCTTTTTCTTTTTTAAAATCATTATATTATGTATATATTTATTGCTTTATAAATTTTAATAATAACATTCTAAGTTTTTGAATTTTTGTGTTCTAAATAATTAAATTATATAATTTCCATTGTTATTTTATTATAAGTAAGAAAAAAAAAGTAGAATAAGTTCTGTTCGTACGTAATTGCGTCAATCATTATGAAGTTAATTAAGTAGAGAAAGTATAAAAAGTAGTTAGTTTAACATTACAACAACAACAAAAAAACTTGTATGCAACCTTAATCATTTACCAACAATTCTTGTTGCTTTGCTTTAAATGCATGTTAAGCAAAATTAATGGAATCAAAACAAAGGCAAGCAAAACAAATTAAAAGGAGAGAATTTAAATCAATGTTTTGACGTTTCTTTATTTAGACTCTGTTAAAGTTAACAGTATGAAAACAACATATTGCAAGAGAGTTCTATATGTAAGCTATGCTGTAAACATAAACAGAGCTTACTTAGCGATCTCTGTTTTTACCAAAGAGAATCGTGGGCAACTCTTCACTAACATTAAGAATTAAATTACAACAAAAAAATATTTTATAAAAATAACTTACAATATGAAAAAAAAAATACAACAACTTACTTTATGATCCCGAACACGATGTAAGGCCTTCCATGTGTGGTTGTTGTTGGCGATCTGTACAGAGATAAATAAATTTGATGCTATCGAATTTGTTGTTGCTTTTGTTTTGTTTTTTTTTTATGTCTTTGCTGCTAAGAATATATTATTAGTAACGTAAGAATGATTTTTTAACTTTATTAATAGATTTTATCTTTTTCTTGAAACTTTTAACTTTAAACTAATTAATATTTTTCTTTATTCTGTTGTTTGGTCTTATGCTAACTTTTTCTGTACTAATTTAGATAGTTTTTTTTTTCTTTTTTGTATACATACTTTTCTTTTACTTTTTTTTTTTTTTAAGGGAATATAACAAAATGATTAAAGTCCATTTTTTTTCACTTTCGTAGGCGCTATGATTTTTTATATTACATTTTTTTCCGTTTTTTGTTTTTTTTTTTCACTTAGTTAGGAAATGATTTACTTTTACGTAAATTTAGCCGATTTAAAAAAGAAAAATTGTTAATATGAATATTTTTACACTTATGTTATTTTCGTTGTTGTTATTTGCATTTTTTTTTTATATTACCGCGTTTTTGTTTTACTTTTGATCTTGTCCAAAGAATTATAGTTAATGCGCGTGCTGATCAAGTTTCGATGACTATGGAATGGTGGTTGGTAGCGTTGGCAAAATCCCGTTGAAACTAGCGCTGTGCTGCGCGACAAAGAAGAGATTTGTGTTGCTTAGCTTAACTACGTTGCTGCTATTTGAGATGCGTGTTCTGATCGATGACCGATCGAGGATCGATACCATGGATTGATGGTTAGATTAATCCGAACCAATCCAGTGAATCGGATGATAAAATTATACAGTTTCTTCCGTTTTTTTTTTTCGTTTCTAGCGTTACAATTGCAGAATGTATTGATTGCTTACTTCGATTAAATAAGCGATTTTTAGATAAATCGAAATAATAGCTCAATATTGGTGTTTCTCTTCCGAGAGCAAAAATGGGCAAAAGTACGTAGTTACGCTCATCCAATTATCTTTTTATGTCACCTATAATTATTTTAAATTGATCTTAAAATTCAAACTTTATATGGATGTTTATATCGTAGAAACTTTTCACGTGTTACGCGTTTGCTGGTGAAGCAAAAAGAAAGAAATTTTTAACACGGAAGTAGTGAGCAATTTAAGTTTTGCAGCAGTTGGTAGCCTTTCCAAGTAAAGTTGGTAATCAAGAACCTTTGAGCTTTCAACTATGTTAAGCTGATTTCATAGAGTTTTTGGCATCACTTTGCATGCGATAAACTATTTACAGTGTTTACTAATTCTATTAAAAATTATATTTTATTTCAATTTTAAAACTTAAATTCTTTCAATTTATAGTTGGAAACGAAGAGTTTAAAGATTTTGAAGAGGTAAATATTCATAACGAATATTTGAAATGTTTTTTTTTTTTCTTCTTGCACGTTACAAAACCAAATAACCTGCTAACTAGAAGGTAGAAGGTTAGTGGGAAAAATTTTTTACTGGCGAATGTCCTTTGCGTGATATGTGCCTATGCTGCGGCCTTGACAATCTTCTAAGACAAAATAATGGTTTCCTAATTTCTTTTTAATGCGAGATTTGAGAAATTTTGGACTAAGTTTAGCATTAAAATTTTTAGCAAAACTGCTTTGCTCAAAATTACGTCTAAAAACTTCTTGACCTTCTTTAAAATCAATAGGTTTTGATCGAAGATTATACTGTTTCACATTTCGTGTATACGCCTTTTGAATATTTTCTCGGATATCTTTTCTTAATAAAGCTAGTTTATCTTCATTTTTAAAACAGATATTAGGTTCATCTAACAAAAACAAATTTTTTAATAGTTTATAATCAGAGGCATGTGTTATCATATTAAACCCAAACAAGGCGTGGTAAGGAGAACTATTGATAGTTTGATGAATAGAGGATCTTAAAGCACAAGATATGCTGCTTAGCATTTCATCCCAATCTCGATGGTCATGTTTAATATAAGCTCTTATTGCTGCTATTAGAGATCGATTAACTCGTTCTGATGCGTTACTCTGTGGAGAATACAATGCAGTATAAAGATGATTAATTCCTAATTTTGTCAAAAACGCGTTAAACTCGTTAGCTTTGAATTGGGACCCATTATCGCTTACTAAGGTTTCAGGTACTCCAAATCCATGAAAAATTTGTGTCAATAGAAAATCTTGTATGGCGACAGAGGTAAACTTACGCAAGGGACAAATACAATGATATTTACTAAAATGGTCTACTACAATCAGTAACCCAATGTGACCTTTTTTGCTCCTTGGATAAGGACCTAGTAAATCAACATACAGGCGTTGAAATGGACGAACTGACACCGCTGGATTTCCCATAGGTGGGCGTAGAGTAACGTTTGGGGCTTTTGTTTGCTTACAAATTTCACAGTTTCGAACATAGTTTCTAACATCTTTAACTAAGCCTGGCCAAAATAAACATTGTCGGATTCTTTCGATTGTCTTTGCCATACCTCCGTGAGCTGCTAAGACACTATCATGCGCTCTGATGATTACGTCTTTCCTAATCTTTTCGGGCACCCACAATTTCCAAGAATTTTCTTCTTGTTCTTTGTCACCTGTGGAATGTTCAGTACGAATGTAAACAAACTTATCAATGACTTTTAAGTCTGGAAGCTTTGCTTGCTCATTGACAATTTTTTCTTTTAAGTTTTCATAATCGGGATCGAAAAATGAAGTAGAATCTAAATCAATTTCTGGACCGGGCAATTCAATAGAAGCTACGTCTTCAATCGGACTTCTAGACAAAGCATCTGGGACGACATTTTCAGACCCTTTTCGACGTGAAATTGAAAATTTGTACCCTTGCAGCTTGAGAACCCAGCGTGCAAGTCTTCCACTTAAATTTGGCTGTCTCATCAGCCAGACTAAACTTGAATGGTCAGTTATTACTTCAAATTCTTGCAATTCTAAATAACATCGAAACCGCTCTATAGCTTCGATTGCAGCAAGACATTCACGTTCTGTCACGCTATAATTTCTTTGTGCCGAAGTTAATTTTTTCGACATGAAAGCTATAGGATTTTCCTCTCCTTTATCGGAAACTTGGACAAGAACAGCGCCAATGCCATAGTCACTAGCGTCACAGTGTAAAAAGAACTTCTTAGAAAAATCTGGATTTTTTAACACTGGGGCAGTCGTAACAACATTTTTTAAGGTTTCAAAAGCATTTTGAGCGTCTGGTGTCCAACAAAATTTTTTCTTGGATTTAAGAACCTCTGTTATTGGAAACGTTAAATCAGCAAAATTTTCTATAAATCTTCGATACCACCCACAAAGTCCCAGAAAACCGCGAACTTGCTTTAAGTTCTTCGGAATTGGCCAGCCAAGAATAGATTCAATTTTTGCTGGATCCGTCGCGATGCCTCCATTACCAATAATATATCCTAGATATTTTACTGAAGTTACGCAAAAATTACTTTTGCTGATATTAAGAGTGAGATTTGCCTTCTTAAATTGTTTCGCAATGCGAACTAAGATGGATAAATGAGAATCGAAATCCTCTGACACAATACATAAGTCATCTAAATAGCCAAAGACGCAATTTCGAAGTTCAGGAGGAATTATTTCGTCCATTAGCCTACTCATGGTTGATGGGGCATTACATAAGCCGAACGGCATAACTACAAATTGGTATAACGGTCTACCAGGTATTGTAAAAGCAGTTACCCGCTTCGACTCTTCCGTCAATTCAATTTGCCAGTAAGCATCTTTAAGATCTAACTTGGTAATAAGGTTAGCCTTAGGCAATCTTGCAAAAATTCCTTCAATACTCGGGAGAGGATATGCATCTTTCTTCGTTACGTTATTTACTTTTCTTGCATCGAGACAAAGCCTAACTTTCCCAGGCTTAATAACTAAACGCATTGGAGAACTCCACGGACTTACTGATCTTTCGATTACTCCGAGACTTAGCATTCTGTCTACTTCCTGAAACATGAGTTTTTCAACCGCAGGACTGACAGGATAGTAACGTTGTTTAATTGGTATTGAATCATTAACATCGATATGATGTTTAATTAATTTAGTTCGACCGAGGCCTTGCGTTTCAAAATTTGGAAACATGGTCTTAACAGATTCAAGTTGTTGTTGTTGTAAACAAGTAAGGGGATATCTCTGTTCTGACGACGCAGATTCGAGTGAAGATTCTATCAACGAAATGGAGTGTATAACTCCTGGAGCTAAATTGAAAAGTTTCCAAAAATCTATACCTAAAATTAAGTTTTGAGACAGGGAGGGAATAATATAAAGTCTAATTGGTTTCTTTTCCAGTTTGTATTCCATATCTACTTCTAAAAAACCGATTACTAAATGTAAGCTTCCATCTGCAGTTTTAACATGAGATTTAATTTTATGAAAGTTTTTATAAGTTCCAAAATTTTTCTTTGCCAAGGAGGATCCTATACAGCTAACGTTGGCTCCTGTATCTAGAAGACCTAGTTCCACAATATCTAAAAATTTCACCTCGGCATAGAAACGCATGTCATTATTGTTGTTTATAATAGCAGAAACTAAGATTTTATTATTCTTTTTTTTATTTTTATAATATCTACGCATTCTTAGAGTATTGCGTTTTATTTTTAATTTTGGTGTTGCATTAAAAATTCTGTTCTTAATTTTAATATAGTTTTTTAATCTTTCATGATACGGAATAAGAGGAGAAAGATTTATTTTATCTTCACTATGCAACTTATCTCGTTTTAAGATTCTAATTTTCGATTTACAAGAATTAAAATCTGAATTAACACACTTAACAGGATCAAAATTATGATTATTTGAGCTAGCCGGTAATTCAAGGTTTTGCTTTTTTCCTATTTTTAAATTATCAACTTCATTACTTTTAGCATTAATAACTTCGGTAAAGTTTACATCTTCGTTTATTCGTTCCTGTTTTAATTCGGGGGCATTCTGGTGGTGTGGAATGCTCCCTTCGGTAAGTTTTCCGTCTTGCGTTGCGCGCATTTTGGACATTGTGGCTTATAGATTTTCGGAGCACCACAACCGTAACAAAATATTTTTCGTGTGGCCAAACAATCTTCCCAGTGGTGATCCGCATTACCACAGTTCCAGCATTTTAAGACTCTAGTTACAGTATGTTGAACTGCAGCAACATTGTCTTGTTCAACACCATTTTCGAAACAAGGTAAAACCTCTTCTACTGCGGAAACATTTCGACGAGAATTTACATTTGGAAAATTTCGTGAGACTTGCGCACGACGAAAGGTATCTTCACCTAAGAGATTTTCTCTCATTTGGCAGAGCTTTCTTAGATGAGCGATTGAATGGATAGGTACATAAAGTAATTCATGACGAATCTCAGCTTTAAGATTTCGAGTGATAATTTCAATGAGCTCATTTTCTTCTAATGGCTCCGATAACCGATCCGTGATGGAAGTAATTGCATCATAAAATGATTCAAAAGATTCACCCGGTTTCTGCTTGCGATTACGTAATTCTTCGCGAATATCGTAATTCGAACGATAATCTTTATATTGATAACGAAGAGCAGAACAAAATGAACGCCATTCTATATGGGTTACTTGCTTATGGTACCTCCAGTACCAATCTCTAGCTTTTCCGTTAAGGATAATGTGCAAATTCTTACACAGAGAACTAAAATCATTATTTAAGCTAACAGTTGTTAATGAATTGATTCTATAAATAAATTCTTCAACGTTCAAGCCTTCCACTGATCCGTCGAATTTAATATTCCAATTTTGAATAATATTTGTTATCTTGTCTGGATTTCCATGGTTAAAAGAAGAATTACTACTATTTTCTCGAGGAATATTAGAACTTGGCAATTGAGACACATTAGGTTGAATTCCCGGATGTAAGTTAAGTGAAGCACACATTCTTTGAACACTATGTTCAATCATTTGAGCTAATCTCTCTTCATCGAAATTATTAACAGCTTGACTTGTACGAGGTAATGTATGATGTAAGTTATTTCGGGGCGTATTAGTATTATTATTTCGTAGCGGAGAATTATTGATGTCAATTATTGGTAGTGAAAGATTTTGTTCACGAGCATTAGTGGCTTGATTTTCATTTTCATAATCTGGTAAGGAATTAACAGACGATTCGTCATTACGATTTGACCGATTACTTCGCGTATTTGGACGCCGAGACATTCCGCGACCGCGTGACTTGTCTGTTGACTTGTGCGTATTATTTAAATTTAAATTTTTAGAAATAGTTATTAATATTGGCTGAAGATCTCTTAAATGACACAGCCTGCGACAGCAAGGGCATTCAGTATGTTCTGAAATCCACTTTTCTATGCAGACTTTATGAAAAACATGATTGCATTTAGTGATTAAGCAATCTTGAGAGTCTGTCATGTTTTGTAAACAAACGGTGCAGTTGCACTCAGCAGAAACTGCGGACAATGCCGGAATATTTTCTGCACTATGCTTAACGGACATGGTTATAATTCTTATAAAATTTTGAATTATTATTATTTATTCCTTATGTGCGGTATTTTGATGGGAGAATTAAAAGATAGCAAAATATAATTAAGGTTTAATGGTTGAGAGAAAGAGAATTTAAAAGAATTGGTCTATTAAAAAAAATCTACAAGAATTTGTTTTCAAAAATCCAAAACACAAGCGTTATCAAGAAAAGTTTAATAGGTTCAAAATAAAAATCGGACAATTATTGCGTTTTAATTAGCACAGACAGCAATATTTGTGTTCCAAATATATTACTTGAATTCGAGTTTATTATATTTACAATATACTTCATGTTTTGTTAGGATTTATTGAAATCAAAGGAAACTGGTTAATTATAAGTTTTAAGAAAGTTCATTGAAACTCTTGATGAATGCAAAAGTAACACAACATCGACAAGCGGTTGAAATTATTCGGAATCAAAGCCAAATATTCAAAATCCAGAAAGTATAATGCATTTATTTGAATTCAAAACAAATTGTCTCAGATACCTCTCTTATAACTTATTATATATATATGGGAAAAAAAAAAAAATTGAGATATTAAAGTATGGTTGGAGCAGACAACTGAGAAATCTTAACTGTCGGATGCCCCACGTTGGGCGCCAAAAATATATGTAACGCGCGTTTATGAAGGACTTAAAAAGATTTTAATTTAAAGAATCCCTATAAAAACCCACAAAAAGGAAAAAAAAAATGACAAGTGAAATATGATTTGGGTAAACTAAAATTTATAGAATGCTATCGGATGTTCCTCTCAACGAAAAAACTACAGCGATATCATTAGATGAAATTTTGATATCCGCTCTTTACCCACCCTCCATGATCTTACAAATTAATTTTAGTTAAGATCCCGAAGATTGCTACCTTTTATTCACCCATACCACAAGGAATAAGTAGAAAACTTAGGTGTTCATTTCGATCTTTAGTTTGCTTTATTTACATTCTTTTTCTTTTTTAAAATCATTATATTATGTATATATTTATTGCTTTATAAATTTTAATAATAACATTCTAAGTTTTTGAATTTTTGTGTTCTAAATAATTAAATTATATAATTTCCATTGTTATTTTATTATAAGTAAGAAAAAAAAAGTAGAATAAGTTCTGTTCGTACGTAATTGCGTCAATCATTATGAAGTTAATTAAGTAGAGAAAGTATAAGAAGTAGTTAGTTTAACATTACAACAACAAAAAAAACTTGTATGCAACCTTAATCATTTACCAACAATTCTTGTTGCTTTGCTTTAAATGCATGTTAAGCAAAATTAATGGAATCAAAACAAAGGCAAGCAAAACAAATTAAAAGGAGAGAATTTAAATCAATGTTTTGACGTTTCTTTATTTAGACTCTGTTAAAGTTAACAGTATGAAAACAACATATTGCAAGAGAGTTCTATATGTAAGCTATGCTGTAAACATAAACAGAGCTTACTTAGCGATCTCTGTTTTTACCAAAGAGAATCGTGGGCAACTCTTCACTAACATTAAGAATTAAATTACAACAAAAAAATATTTTATAAAAATAACTTACAATATGAAAAAAAAAATACAACAACTTACTTTATGATCCCGAACACGATGTAAGGCCTTCCATGTGTGGTTGTTGTTGGCGATCTGTACAGAGATAAATAAATTTGATGCTATCGAATTTGTTGTTGCTTTTGTTTTGTTTTTTTTTTATGTCTTTGCTGCTAAGAATATATTATTAGTAACGTAAGAATGATTTTTTAACTTTATTAATAGATTTTATCTTTTTCTTGAAACTTTTAACTTTAAACTAATTAATATTTTTCTTTATTCTGTTGTTTGGTCTTATGCTAACTTTTTCTGTACTAATTTAGATAGTTTTTTTTTTCTTTTTTGTATACATACTTTTCTTTTACTTTTTTTTTTTTTTAAGGGAATATAACAAAATGATTAAAGTCCATTTTTTTTCACTTTCGTAGGCGCTATGATTTTTTATATTACATTTTTTTCCGTTTTTTGTTTTTTTTTTTCACTTAGTTAGGAAATGATTTACTTTTACGTAAATTTAGCCGATTTAAAAAAGAAAAATTGTTAATATGAATATTTTTACACTTATGTTATTTTCGTTGTTGTTATTTGCATTTTTTTTTTATATTACCGCGTTTTTGTTTTACTTTTGATCTTGTCCAAAGAATTATAGTTAATGCGCGTGCTGATCAAGTTTCGATGACTATGGAATGGTGGTTGGTAGCGTTGGCAAAATCCCGTTGAAACTAGCGCTGTGCTGCGCGACAAAGAAGAGATTTGTGTTGCTTAGCTTAACTACGTTGCTGCTATTTGAGATGCGTGTTCTGATCGATGACCGATCGAGGATCGATACCATGGATTGATGGTTAGATTAATCCGAACCAATCCAGTGAATCGGATGATTAAATTATACAGTTTCTTCCGTTTTTTTTTCGTTTCTAGCGTTACAATTGCAGAATGTATTGATTGCTTACTTCGATTAAATAAGCGATTTTTAGATAAATCGAAATAATAGCTCAATATTGGTGTTTCTCTTCCGAGAGCAAAAATGGGCAAAAGTACGTAGTTACGCTCATCCAATTATCTTTTTATGTCACCTATAATTATTTTAAATTGATCTTAAAATTCAAACTTTATATGGATGTTTATATCGTAGAAACTTTTCACGTGTTACGCGTTTGCTGGTGAAGCAAAAAGAAAGAAATTTTTAACACGGAAGTAGTGAGCAATTTAAGTTTTGCAGCAGTTGGTAGCCTTTCCAAGTAAAGTTGGTAATCAAGAACCTTTGAGCTTTCAACTATGTTAAGCTGATTTCATAGAGTTTTTGGCATCACTTTGCATGCGATAAACTATTTACAGTGTTTACTAATTCTATTAAAAATTATATTTTATTTCAATTTTAAAACTTAAATTCTTTCAATTTATAGTTGGAAACGAAGAGTTTAAAGATTTTGAAGAGGTAAATATTCATAACGAATATTTGAAATGTTTTTTTTTTTTCTTCTTGCACGTTACAATATCCTGCTTCTGTTTCTATTTTTGTTATTTCTACGATGGCCATGGCGGTTGATGCCGTTATAAGAAAAGAAATTATTCCGATCATCTAAAAAAAATAAATAAATATGTATTTTAATTTATCATTTTTAAGGTCCTTTTAATTTGTGCAATATCAATCCGTTTCATCCGGCCTGGGTTATATTTATTATATTTTTTAGCGGTCTTATGTCTTTGCGCTTGAGCGTTTTTTATATATATATTATCAGGATTATAAATAGGTACTGGTTCTCTCTTTGAATTTATTCTTCTAATAGCTTTCTGTTTTCTTGTATTCATATCCAGAGCAATTTTTGAAAAATTCAAATCAGATCGATTAATAAAATCCATGGGTTTAACTTTTGTAGTAGAATGAATTGTATTATTATAGTATCCTATCGCTCTTATCACTAACTCTTCTGTGTCTATATCTTCGTTGCTTCTTTTTATAATTCTAATATGCTCTAAGAGCGTAGAGTGCAATCTTTCAATATCAGAATTGCCTGTATGAGAATTTGGGATCGTGAAGTGTGTATTTATATTTTTTTCAGAACAAAACATTTTTATAAAAGCATTGTTGAATTCATTATCCAATATTAATGTTTCAGGTTTTCCTAAGTAAGCAATTCTTTCTTCTAATTTCGTTTTTATAGTACACATGTTTTTATCATTGATTTTGTGAGCGGTTCCTAATTTGGTAAATCGGTCAATAGTGGTTAAAAAAACTTTTTCTGAACATGAAATATATCTGCATGCACAATTTGATTGGGTTTATTTGGGGTTTCGGTAAAATTAAAATATTTCTTAAACGGTTTTCTGTCATATTTGTTTTCTGCGCATAGCTTACAACTATTTATTGTCTGTTAATGAATTTGATGAAATTTGGATAAAAATATTTAAATTTTAATTCTTCAAAATTCTCGACCACTCCTCGATGATTCGTTTCAATGTGATTATTTTCAATTATCTGAAGCAATTGCTCTATGTTTTCGACATCTAGAGCTAATGCCGTACATTTGATGAATTTAAGATTATTATCATTTGAAAAAAGTTGAATTAATTTATTTTGAATTATATTATATTTTGAATCATTCAATTCAGAAAATATTCCTATGGTACCCTTATTTAGTTCCTTTCGAAACAAGTCATTCAAATAATGATCATTTATTAAATCGTTTTCCTCAATATAAATAATTTTGTATTTATTATTATATAGTGTTTCGACTTCTTTTTCTTTATTTTTTAATATTCTTATTTGTTTTCTATACTTATTAACAGCAGTCTCGCTTATGAAAAAATGTTCATTTAGGTTTTCCTGTTCACTATGTATTGTGCTCATATCATCATTTGTTAATTCGAACAAGGATTTAATATCTAAATTATCCTCATTTTTATTATTCTCGATATTTGATTTTGGAATTCTGCTCAAAAAATCAGCCACTTTATTATCCTTTCCCTTTAAATATTCGACCTCAAACTCAAACTCTCCTAACATAATTCTCCAACGGATTATTCTGGAATTCGGTTCTTTTAGCGAATATAGCCATTTTAATGGTTGGTGGTCAGTTTGTACCAAAAATTTTCGTCCATATAAATACGGCCTAAAATATTTCACGCTCCACACAATAGCTAACAGCTCCTTCTCTAGGGTGTGGTAGTTTCTTTCCGCACTATTCAAGGTACGACTGGCATAACAAATAGGTCTACCTTTTTGACTCAATACAGCACCAATAGCAATGTCACTTGCATCAGTTGTTAAAACGAATTTCTTATCGAAATCCGGGTAGGCCAAAACAGGATACGTTGTTAGTAAAGTTTTTAATTTATTAAAAGAATCATTGTATTCTTGGTCGTTTATATTTATGTGAGTATTCTTTTTGAGATATTTTATCATCGGGTTAGCTATCATTGAGTAATTTCGTATAAATTTCCTGTAAAAACCTGATAGTCCCAAAAATGATTTAATTTGTTTCACCGATTTAGGTAAACTTAAACTTTTAATGGTTTGGACTTTGTCTGGATTTGGTGTAATCCCTTCAGGGGTAATTATATGTCCAAGAAATTCGGTATATTTTGTAAGAAACTTACATTTACTTAATTGGATTTTCAAATTATATTCGTTTAACCTCTTGAATATTTTATCTAGACTCTCAAAATGTTCTTTGATTGTCACCGAGAAAACCAAAATGTCGTCCATATATATGACGCATATTTTGTTGATGTAATCATTAAGTACATGATTCATCATCCGCTGAAACGTAGCGGGGGCATTTTTTAAGCCAAAGGGCATACGAATATACTCGAAGTGACCTAATGGGGTTGAAAACGCAGTTTTCTCAATATCATTCTCGTCCATCAAAATTTGGTGGAACCCTTTTGCTAAATCTAATGTGCTGTAATATTGTGACCGGCCTAGTTTGTCGAATAAAGATTCCATGTTTGGAATCGGAAATTTGTCTTGTATTGTGACTTCGTTTAGCTTACGATAGTCTACTACTATCCGCCATTTCCTTTCACCAGAATTATTCAATTTCTTTGGTACTATCCAAAGAGGTGAGCTGTATGGGGATTTACTAGGTCTTATTATTTTTTGGTCTAGCATTTCTGTAATTTGTTTTTCTATTTCTTTCTCATGAATTTGTGGATAGCGATATATTTTTGAAAAAATCGGTTTGTTTGATGTCGTTATTATTCTGTGTTTAACACTATTAGCGCTAGTCAAATTTTGTCCTTCAGTATAAAATGTTTGCGTATTTATTTTTAAAAATTTAGATAATTGAGTTTTTTCTTCGTTATTTAAACTGTCATGCAAGAATTCATCTATATCAATGGTCTGTCTTTCTAAACAAAATATTTCTTCATACTTAAATTGTGGTCTATTGGCACCCGTATCGAAATACATTACTGAATTTTTTACTATCAGTTCATTATTAAGAAAATCTATTTGGGCACCGATTGGCGTCAAAATGTTATTACCAATTATGCAATTGAATGGTTTATCTCTAAAATCAACGAGTTTTATGGACATAGTTTCATTAGGACTATTAAATTCCGCTGGTAAATATACAATTACTTCGTCATATATAATTGTCGAACCTGTGAGAGTGTTAAGTTTGATGGGACTTATTAATTTTCTTCGGTTTGAAATTTTGCCAAAAGTATTAAAATCTCCGAGAGTCGTTGCAGCACCGGTGTCAACTAAACATTTTACCTGAGAAGACCCAAATGTTAATGTTATTATTGGTAGTGTACATCCCGAGGCTGTTGAGGAAAATTTTCGCATTGTACGTGGTCGATCTCCATAGGTACCTGATTTCTGATCTGCCCTGAATTATTTGGATTCTGATTTTTATTTGATTGAATAAAATTTCTATTTGATTGATAAGGATTTCGATTAAAATTTGGATGTGATTGATGAAAATTTCCACGGATATTTTGATTTGATTGCACAAAATTCCTATTTGGATATGTTTGATTTAAGTTCCCGTTTAAATTTCGGTTTGGTTGATAAAAACTTCGATTAAAATTCAGATTTGATTGAATATTTTGATTTCCATTTTGCCATTTAGATTTTTTATAATTTTGTTGATAATAGTTATTTTTTCTATAATACTTTGGAGATAAAATAATTTCGCTCATTAAATTATTTTCAATTAAATAGTTACAAGCGTCGCTTAAGCTTTGTATATTGTTTTGAATGAACAGAGTTTTAATATTTAAATTTAAGTAGTTCATGTAAATATCAAATATCAATCTGATATTATTTGCCGGTGTAAAGTTATGGTCTTTTATTAATTCTAAGCTATATTTTGTATTCATTTTGTTCAAACATTGATTTAACTTATGGTGTAGCTCTTCAATATTGTTAACATTTAAATTCATTGCTTCTTCTCTAATTGAAAAATACGATTCCTTAATACCGAACTCTTGTCTTAATTTATTCAAAATATTTGGCCATGTTGGATCTGTAAGATTCTCAATAGCATGCAAGGCTCTACCTTGTATTCTATTAGCTAATATAGTTTGGATAATGGTTTTATTATCCTCTGCGGTAAGTGAGAGCACTGTTGATACGTCTCTCAAATAATTCTGAAGTGAATACTTGGATTCACCGTCAAAAACCGGTAAGCCTCTAGCTTCTCTTAAACAGTCCGTGAAATTAAGTTAAGCCATTATTATTTGTTTATATTTTTTCTAACTTATAAACACAGTAACTTAACAAAGTAACTTATAAACACAACACAAATATCACATAAGTAAAATTTATAATTACTCTATTGTGGTTGGTGTTTCTTCCGTCTGCTCTATTCTTCTGCTTTATTTTGAATCAGCTTCAGGCTTATTGCTTCTCTTTTGCGTCTTGATGGTTTGGGTTTTTTTTTTTTCAGATCTCCAGGCGGATATTCTGCTATTTCTTCTACTTTATTTTGGTGAAAAGAGTTTAATATTAAGCAAGTTTCAGTGGCACAATTTTTGACTTTGTGTCCTGTCTCGGTCGCCAGTTTTAATAAAACTATTTCAGAATTTATTTATAATAAACTTTATTGCTTCATGTTCAATCTTAGACTGACTTAAAATTAATAATTGTGTAGCTCGATAACTTCAGGAACTCAGAAGGAGTTCCAGCTGGAAGTCGAATTATTGCAAGCTCTGCAATAAATCGGCTTATGAAATGCTTCCATTCGTTGTGACATAGAATGGAAGCAACGATCGGACTTTAAACTAAACAAACTTAAAATTGTTTACAAAAGATGAAATAAACAATCGCTTTCAGACTACGAAAGCGATTGCTGGCTCAGCAGCCTTCGGTGGCTCAGCTGCAGTGCGGGTGGTATCTTTTGATATAACTTGTGTGGCTGCAGGGTAACAGAAGTTAACGGAATTGTAATAGATTTTTATTTTCGAAGATTGATAAGGGGTCGTCCATAAACTACGTTACCAATTTAGGGGGGATGAGGGGTTTTTAAATGCACTACGATAAGTAACGGTAGGGGGGGAGGTGTTTAGATATTGTAACGATACCAAAAATTAAAGAAATCGACGAAAAACCTCTAATTAATAACACAATCATTTCAAAAAATTTTAACCTTACATGTTTATGTTTGATCGTCTAAATTGATGGTTAACTTTTGTTACAACGGTTTCTTCCACCACCTTTTCCCTCGACACAGGAACCTTTTGCGACAGGCTTTGACGTTAAGGCCTGAATGTTCTTGATCAAAGGAGATACCGTATGACATGTACTGTCCTTCTCAGAAAGAAGAAATCGGTTCAAGGTCGTGTTCTACCTGCGGCTTGTATTTCGTTTTTAAAACTTCTATGAATTGCCATAAGTTTGTATTATATCGTTTACAATAAATCGGAATAAAAAATACTATTTAAATAAATCAATTTTCAGAAAGCATTTACACAAAAACACAGAACTTGATGCAGCTCGGGTGCAGCCTTTAAGGGTACTCTGTCAAAGACCAGGTGAATTTCTTTGCGTTAGAAATGAGGATTCACCTGAATGGGTCGACATAGAATCCGATGAAAAATTCTATTTTGAAGAATCCTCAACAAAGCTACCAGCTTCTTCTATCCCAGTGATTGAGAGCATCGAATCTTGGATCGCAGATGGAATAGTTTTTACAGATGATATTAATTATTAATTTTTTTCCAATTGTTCCTTTAATGAATCTAGTCATATTAGTCACTAATACTAGTGAAAATTGTCAGAGCTAGTCAAAATATATAATCATTCGAATGAATTAATTTCATATGTCACATTACTTTATGGGGGGGAGGGGTTTTGAAAAGCACTACGAAAAGTAACGCAGGGGGAGGGGGTAAAAAAAACCGGAAAATCAGTAACGTAGTTTATGGACGACCCCTAACAGGGTACTATAAAAGATCGAAAGTCAGAATACCAATTTTAAAAGATCTTTTATGGTCGACATCTTTTACGATTCATAACAGAAAATTTATAACAGAATAACAAATTTGGCAGAATAAGCCCAAATATTCAAATCGCAAACGTTATTGCGCCACCCCTGTAGGAATGCTTAACCTCATTACTTTGGTTGGGCCTAAGGGCTGAACTTGGAAAAGCTTATTTCCCTATAAAATAATCACAGAGCTTGAATTTAAACCAATATAAAATAATAAGCGACGTTCTTTCGTCTTATGCCCGGTTTCACCAACATTAATTTAACGCCCTCTTAGCTTACACGCTGTTAAAATTTAACATGCTAGTAAATTTATTCATGTTTCACCAAACATCAAATGATAATTTTTAACAAACACGTTCTTAACGCTAAAGGTACAGTACGAATCAAATGTAATTGTGACATTTCTCAACGTTATTTGAAAGAAAATTCTCAACGTTATTTGAAATAAAATTTAATTTTTTATGACAAGCAATATGGAAACAGAAAAAGTAACAAAAAGACGTGGTAAAACTGTCTGGAGGAGGAAAAGTACAATCTTGTGGATCTGGTTAGTAATTATAAGAGAACCATTGAAAACAAGTCGACGGATGGCAGTCACACTGTCAGAAAAAAATTGAGTCTGGATGAAAGTAGCCACCATGTTTAATAGCAGCTTTGCTAAAACTTGCGAGAGGACTCCGCAGCAACTAAAGCAGATGTATGAAAGCATGAAATACAAAACCAAGAAGCAAATATCCAGCAATAAGGTACTATATTATTTAAGTTGCCCCATTAGAAATAACATTAATGTTTAAAGGTGGAGTTGTACAAAACTGGAGGTGGTTCATCAGCTTCCTTACCGCTAAGTAGACTACAGGAAAAGATTGCTGCTATAGGCGGCCTTCAATTTTCTCCAGCCAATAATTCTTACGACTCAAATGCAGATTTTGAAGACGAATTTCTAGAAGAAACTTACGACGTTGAAGAATGTCCGGTTATTTCTGACCCCGTCAAAAATATACTCAAGCGAAGTTGTACTAGTTCATGCGACTGAATTAGCAAAAGAAAGTGAACACAAAAATGCAAATGTTGCTCCGTTGAAAGACGAACTGCTGACAAATAAGGAAAAACCACCTCTTGAAAAGGACATAAGAAAATCTTTTGTTCGCAGGGCTAAGGAAAATAAGCGCAGACAGGTGAAACTTCAACGGGTTTCCAATGAGGAACTGATTGAACTTAAAAAAGTCAAGCTGCAAAAAGAAATGCAATTTTTGTATGCCGAGTTGGCGTTGAAGCAGATTGAGCTCCAAATAAAAAAGACAGAACTGAAGAAACTTCATCAAGCATAGTCGTTTTATTCTTAAAAAAAGAAACCGACTAATAAAATTAAAATTTATCATAATCTTCTAAAAAGCGTGTCAATTAGTGCTGTGCGAACAGAGTTATAATTTTCGTTGCTTATTGGAAGATAAACTTAATCGTAAATTGGTGTTACTACTTCAAGATCATCAGCGGTTTCCTCATCCCCTACATCGATTGCAATGTTGTGAAGAATAGCGGTTGCGACAATAATTGCAAAAGTTGTTTGAATATTGACTCGCATACCCATTGAAAGACTCGCATACCCCGTTTTTTCCATACACCAAATGCTCGTTCGACGGTATTCCTTGTTTTAATGTAGTGGTTATTGAAATTGATTTCTGCTTCAGTACTAGGATTGATTAAAGTAACATACAGCTCCTACATGGATATCCGCCGTCATCCAATAAATAACAGTCTGGAAATTTGTTGTTTTTAAACCTAGCCCTCAATAGCGAAAAATCAAAATAAGATTGCATCATGTGCACTTCCTGGCCATATTGCTACTATATCCATAAATCAAATCCATAAGTGGGCATCAGATACACATTGAGTGTTTACTGAGAATCAGCCTTTCCGATTTCGATAAACTTCTGCTTCTTCACCTCCTGGGGATTGTATTCTTATGTAGGTGCAATCAATTGTTCCTACCACATGCGGAAATCTTGCAATTTCATAAAAATCATTATGTTTTTTAAAAATTTATTACGTTGTGAATGAAATCTTGCAATTTCATAAATATCTTTATGTTTTTTAAAAATTTATTACGCATGTTAATAAAGTGTGGTCGTAAATTTGCTATGTGATGCGTTACCCTTTTCACAATGTGGCAAACAGTTGTTTTAGAAACATTGAACATATCTGTATAAAGGATTCTGTTGCATAAAACCTCAAGGCAATAAGAACTTGGTTAGTTGCACTAACGGGGAAGTTTCTGTTGTTTTTAGGTTCCAAATCACTTCCGAATAGTTTAAGCAATTGCCAAACGCAAGACTTTGGAATTCGATATCGCATTTCAAAATCGATGTCGTCGTATGCCTCCATTCTACTTAAGTGGTGTCGAAAAATTAGTGGGCGCACAATTCGTTGTTGACCTTCATCTTCAGATAATGAGGACGATGATAATAAAGCTAAAAATCTAAAAGAAAGATGTTTATTATTGAAAGTTGTAATATTGAAGAAGTCTTGCCTATTCATATCACAGCTCTTGTTCTTTTTACGAAATGTCATCAGTTTACATTTTAAATAAATGACAAAATTGTCTATGAAAAAGATGATTTAATTTTAGATCGCTGTTAAAAATGTTAACTGACCAAAAACTAACACCTAATTAACTGAATAACTTATAAGTCTATTAACGTTAAAAGTGTTTGGTGAAACGGAATTTATGCTTTTAAACATTTAGCAGACTCTTAAATATTTAAAAGAACTTGATGAAACTGGGCATTAGTATATAAAAAAATAAAAGAATAAAATAAAGGAATAATATGAAAAGAGTTAAAGTGTTTTGTTTTTTTAAAAAAATACTTCATGCTTATAATTAATCTTAATTTACGTGGCTGTCGTGCTTTAACCTAGTGGGGGTCCCTGGTGGACCTGACCCAACGTCTACACCCCTTCCCGAAGTCTGGGAAAGTACTGGGAGGGTACTGGGACATTCCCTTGTTCATTGAACTGGTCTACGACCCAGCAGGAACATCTGAAAGAAAATAATTTTTAAGCAATTAAACATGTAGGGCAAAACTTTAGAGAAGTTTTGGTCCTTACAAAGTTTAAAAATAAAAATAGTTTAAAGTAGTTAATTTTAGTGAATAGTTTTTATCTATATCACAGGTTTCTGTTCAATGAGAATAGTTAAAAGTTTAATATAAAAATAACAGAGTAAAATAAAAAAATTTTTAATAACTTTTATGAAATATAGTACAAAAACAGAACACTTCATATAATACAGAACATTTATATGTTTTGTATAACATGTTACAGGCCCTAGCGATCGTATTCGGTTTGGCTCGCCACGGCTGGCTCCCGGTCAGGGCGGGTGTCGACCAACCAAACCGAATCGAGGGTGCACAATAAAATTTTATTTAACATTCAAACTACCATATTGGTCGCCGTGACTCTCAACGACAGAATGAGACCAAAACCAATTCACTCACCTTTCAGATGTTCAGGCATCACACGATCTTATTGGGGAGTCGATATTATTCCCCTTTGGAGCACCCTCCCTTCCTTGGCCACAATCCGGAATATTTATTTGTGGCCCCCAAAAATTTTGGTTTGTAATCACTTCATGATGCTTTTACGATCGACACACAACCATCCCCGCCGGTTCACCCACTCTTAAAAACTCTACCCCGACATACTGAAATAAGAACTCAAACTTTCCATTTTATAACCAACACAGCTTTAATTTGCATTTCAAATACTTATGACTTAACCTACAGCTTATTCCTCAGCAATTTTTTATTATCCATATATATATTTTTTCTTTTAATATCGCATCAAAATTATTCTAAACAAATAAAAAGTGGTTTGTTTTAATTATAGAAAAACAACAAAAAAATATACATTTAATTCAAAATATTGTTTCCAAAACTAATTTATCTGACAAGAGTAATCCGGCTGTAAAAAGATTCCTTACGGTCTTACGCCGTACCTTTGCGATGCGCGTTTATTTTAAGATTATGTTATATTTCGTATTAT
Organism: Dichetophora obliterata; assembly: GCA_963920525.1. NCBI lineage: Eukaryota > Metazoa > Arthropoda > Insecta > Diptera > Sciomyzidae > Dichetophora > Dichetophora obliterata. The sequence continues at coordinate 122,613,072 of OY986437.1, read as the reverse complement.
TATAAACTATTATGCCTACCTAAGGGAGCTCTCTGAGGTGGGTGTTGAAGCAACGCTTTCGCTTTCAATTTCATTTTTGTTTGAAATATCAAAGATAATTGTTTCTTCTTCTTTATCTATATATATAAATATATTTAGACATACAAAAAAAATTCTTTCTACTTCCTGATTACTTGTCTTTGCATTTATTTTTTTTTTTATATAAAAAATTTTTATCTTATGAATCTCTAAACTTTACTTTTTTGATTGGTAATAATTTATATATTAAAATGAATGTTAAAGGCAATAACGTATAATAAAAATTATTGTTTCTTTTTGAAATAACTAACTACAGCTACTTAGCTCGGGAGCACTCGGCATCGTTGTTCTTTTCTGCTACGCGTTGCGGCTGCTTTCAGAATCCACAGATGATTACGAAATGATGATTTTATTTAATGTTTTGTCCTCGTATTTCTTTTTCACTGCTCTTTTGGATCTCATAATTTATTTTCTTTTCGAGGTAATTTTAATTTCTTTAGATATATTTTCTTTTTTTTTATCTTTCATTGTTTTCTCTTTTCACGTTTTGTCTTGTATTTGTTGTCAACTATCTTTGTTTTACTACTGTTTTGTTTCTTATTTATTCCATTTCTTTTAAGCTTTGTTTTCTTGTTTTGTTTTCACTAATTTAGTTTTATTTTCAATATTAGTTTCTTATTTGTCTTACACTGTTTTTGTTTCTTATTTATTCATTTTCTTTTAAGCTTTGTTTTCACTAATTTAGTTTTACTTTCACTATTAATTTCTTATTTGTCTTACACTGTTTTTGTTTCTTATTTACTCCCTTTCTTTGAAGTTTTGTTTTCTTGTTTTGTTTTCACTAATTTAGTTTTATTTTCAATATTAGTTTCTTATTTGTCTTACACTGTTTTTGTTTCTTATTTATTTCATTTCTTTTAAGCTTTGTTTTCACTAATTTAGTTTTACTTTCACTATTAATTTCTTATTTGTCTTACACTGTTTTGTTTCTTATTTATTCCTTTTCTTTTGAGCTTTGTTTTCACGTTTTGTTTTTGGTTATTTTTATTAATTGGGTTGCTCACATGTTGTATCTAATTTGTTTAATTATTTTAAGCTTGGTGGTCCCGTGTTGTTTCTTCGTTGTTTCCAGTAGCTTAGTTTATTTTTCTTCCATCTTCGTTTGTTATTCGTATTGCACTAATGTGTTTTTTTTTTGTTTGAATTATGGAAGCTTTCTTTGCAGTAGTTTGTTTCCTTAGTTTTTTTCTTTTAGATTTATTTTCTCGTTTTTTCTTATGCGACTGCATTAGCTTATTGCACTTTTCGATCTTTATTTACGCTGTTTATTTTGCACTGTTTTATTTATTTGTTTCAACTATTTAGCTTTATTTGCAAGTTTGATTCTTTAGTCTTATCCTTTTTTTTTCTTTTTTAACATTTGATTTTTACTGCGGCTACATAACTTATTTTATTTTTATTATATTTTGGTGGGTTTACATTCAATTTCTTCTTGGCTGTAGTTGCTCTGACTCGATGATGTAGTTGTGGCTGCTCGTGTCGGCGCCGAAACTTTACCTTTTTGTCTTCGGGCCTTGTGTCGTCGGCAGCGCGATTGACAACATGGCTGGCGCCGAAGATGATGAACACGACGAATGGAGATGACGATTGACGACTGATAATTCTATCATGGCGACTATCACTGACGCTGAAGTAGCTGATGACGAAATGGACGACGGTTATTATGACGAGGCTGAAATGCTTCTGATTACGACGATGAATAGGATAGCGCGTGAATACACGCGCGCTGCGGCTGTTGCGCAAGGGGTGCTTTGTTGCCGGTGTATCTGGCTACTATGTTGCTGATAGAAGCGGCTTGTGGTATATGCGTGCGCTGTTATTGTTGCGCACGTGGCGCTCCGCTGGCGTTCGCAGCGATGGTTTTGTTTAACGCTACTGCTTTGTTTTTTTCTCTTTTCTTTTTTAACTTTAATCACTGGGACTAGCTTCGCGGCAATTGCTTAAAGCGTTTCTTTTATTATCTTAACACGTTATCTTGTTAAAAAAAAAAATTTTTTTAAAGTCAAGCATCTAATACACGCTGAGCTAGCGAACCCTTTTTTTCAATGTTCTATTCTTTTTTTCTTTTACTTTTACATTTTTACCCGACCGCTTTCTTCAAACCTCAAAACTCCAATCCCTTGGTCGTTCCCTAACAGCCTTTTCGACGCCTCGGTCTTTTTCAAATTTCCCGTTTCTTTTGTACCCACTACGTTGTCACGTGATCTCTCGTGTCATCTCGCAAGTTCGATTCCAGGCGTACCAACCATGAAATGTGTTAGCTCCCCACTTGTTTAAAGGCGTGCACACAGTATTTGCGTTCACACGCTACAAAACTCCGGGGTTATCCACGGAAGTGGTGGAACACCGGTGGGCTGTGAACTATCTATATTTATCCGTCACTAAAACAACACTAACTAACACCAACGTAGCCCCATCGTAGGCAAACGCCCACACCCTGAGATTTAGAGTTCAAACTCTACCACTTGATCTAGCCGGGCCTTAAACTGGACAATACCTTTTTGAACCCTACTCTTATGCTTATTTTTTTTTTTATTGCTTAATGTCTTTGGCATGGAATATGCCCAGCGCTTTACCTTGCAGAGTTTCAATTTCATACATATTATTGCCGATGGCTTTGACTACTCGACATTTTGTGAATTTCTTACAGAATTTAGCATTGATATTGTGCTTGAAATCACTCAGAACGAAATTCCTTTTATACACTTCCTGGCCCGGGCGGAATTGGATTTGCCGCGCTCGTTTGTTGTACCACTTGGAGCTTCTTTCGAAGGCTTTATGCATGTTGATTTTAATTTTATTTCTAATTATTTCTATTTTATCTTTTGATTGTTGGGCTTGTAGCTCACAGTCATTCATTCTGCCTAACTTCCTAGCTAGTTTGTAGTCAGCGCCGTGAGTGAACATGTGCTGTCCAAATAGTGCGAAATATGGAGAAGCCCCGGTCGCTGAGTGTATTGAACTCCGTAGTGCGCACTCTATTTCTGACAGATAAAGGTCCCAGTCACGATGGTCATTGCCTAGATACGCTCGTATCGCCGTCAGTACCGATTGATTAACACGTTCAGACGCGTTAGATTGCGGAGCGTAGAAAGCAGTCTTAAGGTGTCTTATACCATATGCGTCCATCATTGCTTGGAACTCCTTAGACACGAATTGCTTCCCGTTATCCGAATGGATGACTTCTGGAACTCCAAATTTGTGAAATATTTCATGAACCATAAATTCCGTTACCTTCTTGGCAGTTGCTTCACGCATAGCTTTCAAAAACATAAATTTGGAAAAATGATCCACCACGATAAAAACGTAAGCATTTCCATTTTTTGAGCGAGGGTATTTGCCGAGAAAATCAATGTATAATTTTTGAAACGGACGTTCCGTAACGACCTCATTTCCGATCTCTGGACGCATCTCCTGATTTGCTGGCTTCGACTCTTTACATACTTGGCAACTGCGGATATAATTGCGAACCTGAATAGTCATTCTCGGCCAGTAATAATACCTCCGTAATCGTTCCAGCGTCTTTGCAACTCCACCATGCGCCACTGTTTTTGTGTTGTGCGCTTTTTCGATAAGAATGTAGGTTATTGCCTCTGGCACCCATAGTTTCCAGGCCGTCTCTGTTAGCTCGTCAACTACTGAAGACTTTTTGAACACAAGATTATTTTCTACTTTTAAATCTGGTAGCTTTTCCAGATTAGTCTTTATGGTTTCCATTAATTCGAGGTATTCCGGTGACTCAAACTCTGTTGTTTCAAAATCGAATAAACTGCTGCCTTCTAGTTCTACTTCCTCAATTGCCCGGGACAACATGTCCGCCTCCACATTTTCGGAGCCTTTACGATGCTCTATATTGAAATCGTACGCCTGGAGTTGTAACGACCATCGGGCCAGTCGCCCGCTTAAATCTTTGAGGGTCATCAACCATTTAAGGCTGGCATGATCCGTTACGACTGTAAATGGAAGCAACTCTACGTACGGGCGAAATCTCTTAATTGCCAATACGGCCGCTAGGCATTCCTTTTCGGTGACGCTGTAATTGGACTGGCAGCTGTTGAGCTTCTGAGAGAAGAATGCTATTGGATGGTCATTTTTTTTCGTCATCTACTTGATAGAGCACTGCTCCAACTCCAATATCAGATGCATCGCACTGAATCCAAAAACGCCTTTTAAAGTCGGGGTGAATCAACACTGGGGCCATGGTAAGTGCCGCTTTTAACTCGTTGACGGCCTTAATGGCTTCGGGAGTCAATTGAAATTTTGCACCCTTTTTCAAAGTGTCACTTATCGGAGCAGATATTGTGGCAAAGTTCTTTATAAACCTCCTATACCACCCTGCGGTACCTAGAAAACTTCGAACTTCTCTTGGAGACCGAGGCAAGGGAATCTTTCTCATAGCTGCCACCTTGTCTGGGTCAGTACGGAGCGTGCCACCTCCTATAATGAATCCGAGATATTTTAATTCTTTAAAACAGAAGTGCGATTTTTTCATTCCTACGGTCAATTGTGCCCTTTCTAAGCATTCCGCCACGGCTTTCAGTACCTCCAAATGCGTTTCAAAATCCGGAGCTATGATCAGCAGATCATCCAAATAGGTAAACACATTTTTCTTTAGACGTTGAGGGATCACCTTATCCATCAATCGGCAGAGCCTTTGGGCGGCATTACAGAGTCCGAATGGCATTACGGTGAATTGATATAACGGTCTTCCAGGCACGGTGAACGCGGTATATGCCTTGCTTTTTTCCTCCAAGGGGATTTGCCAGAACGCGTATTTGAGATCAACACTGCTAATAAAGTGCGTATAATCAATACGGCTTAGTATCCCTTCTATATTCTGCAAGGGATATGCATCTTTGATGGTTCTGTCATTTAGCTTTCGGGCATCCAGGCATAACCTGTTCTTTCCTGGTTTTCTCACTAATGTCATTCTATGACTCCAGGGACTCTCGCTCACTTCTATGACTCCGAGCTCCAGCATTGTGTCCACTTCTGCATAGACCTGTTCTTGAACCGCTGGAGAAATAGGATAGAATCTATCTTTCACCGGTTGTGCTCCTTCTACTAACTGTATCGCGTGTACCTCTAGTTGGGTGCGACCTAGACCGTCTTTCTCATAGCTTCGAAACATTTCTTTTACTTCCTCCAGTTTAATGCGTTGAACCTGAGTAAGTTCATGGGCTACCGGACCATTTCCCTTTTCAGGTACTTCCGGCTCTGAAATAAATGTGGGTTCATCCTTAGCTTGGACCTCAGCTATTCCCATTACATCCGGAGCCAACTCGAATAATTGCCAGAAATCGACGCCCAGGTACGCTGTCTGTTCCAAACTAGGACATATAAAAAAAATCATTTCGCGTTCTTTCCCTCTATAAACTACAGGAACTTTTAATTTTCCTAATACCATGTGGTTACGCCCCCCCGCGGTTCTGACTGATGAGATGTACTTCGTCGTTTCCACACCTATCTCCTGAATTAACTCTCTACTCCCTTTCCCTAGCAAACTAATCGATGCGCCGGTGTCTAAGAGGCCCCTGAGTTTCGCTCCCCCCACTTGAATTTCTGCATATATCCTCGGGTCTCTGGTCACATAACCTTTTATCGCTGAAACAACATTCTTGCGTTCCATTTTCCTATTTTGATACCTCTCCCTAGCTTTTTGTATTCTTCTAGTGATGACTCGAGCTCCTCCTAACTGATTAGTCCCAAAAATTCTAGCTCGGGTCTCCTCGTATACCCTGACTCGTTCGTCAGTCGGTTTAATTTTACTACTATGTACCGGACTTATTTTATTGTTTTTTTCTACGTCAACTTCGGTAAACCTATTTTTTTCGGTATATTTTTGAGCTTTTCTTGGGTTTTCTATTTCGGTTTCTAAACTTTTCGCTGCAGCTCTGCGGGGGCTGATGCGGATCGCAATTCTCCCGCCGGCATCACGATCCTTTTCAAGTTTCCCCGTGAACATTTTGGGCATGTTGGGGTTATGGCGTCCTCTAGGCCGCATTTGTAGCAAAATATTCTTCTCTGTGTTGTCGGGCAATCAAAATACATGTGACCTGGCTGTCGACAATTCCAACATATTATCAAGCGGACTTGCTGCTGTTCTTTCGGTGCTGGCTGTTGGTTCAACTGCACCTCCTCGACATCAATTCCGTCTTGTGGGCTATTCCATTGAACTTCGGGTTCCTCGGATACAACTTCGTTTACATATCCACGATACGGAGGACGACCCGTTGCTGGTGGAGGAGCCCTCATTTCCCTACGCGGATTCCAACATTCTACTTCTCTACACTCATCCCGCAATCGCTCCAATGATTCTATTGGCATCGGGTACACTATTTTGGCCAAGCTTTCTTTTAAGTTTTTCTTTACGATTTTTATCGCTTCATACTCACTAATTTGCATGTGCAGTCGTGAACGTAGTTTGTAAATGCTACGGAAAAATTCATCTACCGTCTCCCCTGGCTGCTGACGCCTTTCGTAGAACTCGCGCATGGATTCGAAATCACTCCTACGATTCTGAAACTGTCGAAGTAAAGCATATTTCAGCGACGGCCAATCTGGCATAGGACTCGTTTTTAAAAAATCCCAATACCATTCACGAGCTTGCCCTGAAACTAAGCAATGAAAATCGCGGAGCAATTCTGGCCACGAGCACGAGTAGTGAACCTGAAGGTGCTCCAACCTAAACACAAAATCTTCTATCTCAAGGTGGCCCTTTTCGCCGTCAAAACTCAAACCCCATTTATCTATCCTCACCACCCCTCTAACAGGAATCGGATTTCCTGATTCCGTGTGTGCGTTCGGTCGGTTAAATTCTTGCCTTGAATGCGCCGCTGAATTATCGCTCTCGAACCTTCGGTTGTTAGCCGCGTTACCTGCAGACCAACGAGGATATGGTGGCATACCATTTGGTACATGCAGGCCATAATTACGATAATAATTATTATTATTACTGAGTTTTGGCCGACTGTTCGACGAAAACTTATAATCAGAATATCCTTGCACTCTCTTATCTCCTGGCCCTCTCCTCTGTATAGCATCATACCCATTTTGAGGGTGCACCGGCACGCTTCGTGCCCCCTGTGCGTTGTTTTTTTCTTGAACTATATACTCGTCTGGTGCTTTTCTTGCGTCAGAAATTTTTGCCTCTATAAATTTTTCTAATAAACTTTCCATATCCCTTCTCTGTTCTTCCCTATGCCTCTTTAGAGATCCCTCAATCGCTTCTCCCACATATGACTTCCAGCCCTGTGGCACTTCGTTGTTTGATTGAGAATTTTCGGTACCTAAGTGTAACGGAAATTTTATACCATCGAAATTACCACGGTTCTTTTCTCCTGTCTTCGGTATCGCACCAGTGCTCACTTGATTATCAAGCGATCCCCGTTGTTCGGCACTTCCAACGTCCGCTTGTGCTGTCTGGTTACCACCACCTATGCTACCGCTTAAATCTCTGATTGAGTCGTCGTCGAATATTCCATTGCCGCCCTTGGCTGGGGTACGCGACAGTGGCATGACTGCAGATTTGCTTAATTCACTGTTGCCGTTATTCTTAAACCTATTATTATCAAAATGTATTCTTCTACCTTTAGCTTGCCTTCGTATTCTTTCAGCACTATTCATCACCAACTGGTTTGGTGGATTTCCGTAGTCACACGTTTGTAACTCACAAAGTCTACAATATATTAAAAAAAATTATTTTCTTTATTTGGGGTTTACTGGCGGGGATGTTTTTCTCTTTTGTGCCTTACGCACCCTATCATCTTTCTTCATCCTCGGTTCCAAAGATTCGAAACGAGATTCTTTTGCTTTCCAAAAATTTAATAAGACCACGCGTGGATGCCCGAACACCTGACCGATAGCTTGAGCAAATACTATGGGACTCGGCCTACGTCGTATGCCTCAAACAATCGCAATGAACACACCGTCTCTATTTTAAGTATTACTTATCCCTTTTCCCGCAGTTGAATCCTGATACAATTAAACACCTATTTTTTCGGCTAAGCTATCGGTTATTCAACTAGTACCAGCGACGCTGTGATTCGGCTTGAACATCACTCTCGAGAAGCTGCAGAATGCGCAATTGGTAGTCTTAAACTTTTCCTCCACCAAGTCTGCACTACGCTCGCTCTCAACGACTGATGATCAACTCTCGGCCTTAGACGCCAATTGTTCATAATACTCAAAGCTTGTGCGGGTTGACCAACACTCGATCTCTTTACCTCAGTCGCTTCATTGTTTTGATACAAGTAGCCTGATAACTTTGCTTTGGCTACGCTACCAATTTCCATACACCGATAATACAAGATCGACCCTTTATCTGACTATCACACAAAAAAAAATAAATCTCAACTACTCTTTAACAAATGATGCTCACTCCTCAACATTAACTTTGAAACCCTTAATCTGTCTTTCGAACTAGCTGTCCTCCAAATACCTCCGCGCATGTGCAGTTAGCCATCAGATTTTTTTCTTTTTGCTAAGTCACCGCTAACAGTGACACCTAGAGAAAAGCCATTCGGGATTCACGCCTATTTTCTCCTAGATTTATTTGAAATTGGGCGCCATATTGTTACAGGCCCTAGCGATCGTATTCGGTTTGGCTCGCCACGGCTGGCTCCCGGTCAGGGCGGGTGTCGACCAACCAAACCGAATCGAGGGTGCACAATAAAATTTTATTTAACATTCAAACTACCATATTGGTCGCCGTGACTCTCAACGACAGAATGAGACCAAAACCAATTCACTCACCTTTCAGATGTTCAGGCATCACACGATCTTATTGGGGAGTCGATATTATTCCCCTTTGGAGCACCCTCCCTTCCTTGGCCACAATCCGGAATATTTATTTGTGGCCCCCAAAAATTTTGGTTTGTAATCACTTCATGATGCTTTTACGATCGACACACAACCATCCCCGCCGGTTCACCCACTCTTAAAAACTCTACCCCGACATACTGAAATAAGAACTCAAACTTTCCATTTTATAACCAACACAGCTTTAATTTGCATTACAAATACTTATGACTTAACCTACAGCTTATTCCTCAGCAATTTTTTATTATCCATATATATATTTTTTCTTTTAATATCGCATCAAAATTATTCTAAACAAATAAAAAGTGGTTTGTTTTAATTATAGAAAAACAACAAAAAAATATACATTTAATTCAAAATATTGTTTCCAAAACTAATTTATCTGACAAGAGTAATCCGGCTGTAAAAAGATTCCTTACGGTCTTACGCCGTACCTTTGCGATGCGCGTTTATTTTAAGATTATGTTATATTTCGTATTATTATAAACTATTATGCCTACCTAAGGGAGCTCTCTGAGGTGGGTGTTGAAGCAACGCTTTCGCTTTCAATTTCATTTTTGTTTGAAATATCAAAGATAATTGTTTCTTCTTCTTTATCTATATATATAAATATATTTAGACATACAAAAAAAATTCTTTCTACTTCCTGATTACTTGTCTTTGCATTTATTTTTTTTTTTATATAAAAAATTTTTATCTTATGAATCTCTAAACTTTACTTTTTTGATTGGTAATAATTTATATATTAAAATGAATGTTAAAGGCAATAACGTATAATAAAAATTATTGTTTCTTTTTGAAATAACTAACTACAGCTACTTAGCTCGGGAGCACTCGGCATCGTTGTTCTTTTCTGCTACGCGTTGCGGCTGCTTTCAGAATCCACAGATGATTACGAAATGATGATTTTATTTAATGTTTTGTCCTCGTATTTCTTTTTCACTGCTCTTTTGGATCTCATAATTTATTTTCTTTTCGAGGTAATTTTAATTTCTTTAGATATATTTTCTTTTTTTTTATCTTTCATTGTTTTCTCTTTTCACGTTTTGTCTTGTATTTGTTGTCAACTATCTTTGTTTTACTACTGTTTTGTTTCTTATTTATTCCATTTCTTTTAAGCTTTGTTTTCTTGTTTTGTTTTCACTAATTTAGTTTTATTTTCAATATTAGTTTCTTATTTGTCTTACACTGTTTTTGTTTCTTATTTATTCATTTTCTTTTAAGCTTTGTTTTCACTAATTTAGTTTTACTTTCACTATTAATTTCTTATTTGTCTTACACTGTTTTTGTTTCTTATTTACTCCCTTTCTTTGAAGTTTTGTTTTCTTGTTTTGTTTTCACTAATTTAGTTTTATTTTCAATATTAGTTTCTTATTTGTCTTACACTGTTTTTGTTTCTTATTTATTTCATTTCTTTTAAGCTTTGTTTTCACTAATTTAGTTTTACTTTCACTATTAATTTCTTATTTGTCTTACACTGTTTTGTTTCTTATTTATTCCTTTTCTTTTGAGCTTTGTTTTCACGTTTTGTTTTTGGTTATTTTTATTAATTGGGTTGCTCACATGTTGTATCTAATTTGTTTAATTATTTTAAGCTTGGTGGTCCCGTGTTGTTTCTTCGTTGTTTCCAGTAGCTTAGTTTATTTTTCTTCCATCTTCGTTTGTTATTCGTATTGCACTAATGTGTTTTTTTTTTGTTTGAATTATGGAAGCTTTCTTTGCAGTAGTTTGTTTCCTTAGTTTTTTTCTTTTAGATTTATTTTCTCGTTTTTTCTTATGCGACTGCATTAGCTTATTGCACTTTTCGATCTTTATTTACGCTGTTTATTTTGCACTGTTTTATTTATTTGTTTCAACTATTTAGCTTTATTTGCAAGTTTGATTCTTTAGTCTTATCCTTTTTTTTTCTTTTTTAACATTTGATTTTTACTGCGGCTACATAACTTATTTTATTTTTATTATATTTTGGTGGGTTTACATTCAATTTCTTCTTGGCTGTAGTTGCTCTGACTCGATGATGTAGTTGTGGCTGCTCGTGTCGGCGCCGAAACTTTACCTTTTTGTCTTCGGGCCTTGTGTCGTCGGCAGCGCGATTGACAACATGGCTGGCGCCGAAGATGATGAACACGACGAATGGAGATGACGATTGACGACTGATAATTCTATCATGGCGACTATCACTGACGCTGAAGTAGCTGATGACGAAATGGACGACGGTTATTATGACGAGGCTGAAATGCTTCTGATTACGACGATGAATAGGATAGCGCGTGAATACACGCGCGCTGCGGCTGTTGCGCAAGGGGTGCTTTGTTGCCGGTGTATCTGGCTACTATGTTGCTGATAGAAGCGGCTTGTGGTATATGCGTGCGCTGTTATTGTTGCGCACGTGGCGCTCCGCTGGCGTTCGCAGCGATGGTTTTGTTTAACGCTACTGCTTTGTTTTTTTCTCTTTTCTTTTTTAACTTTAATCACTGGGACTAGCTTCGCGGCAATTGCTTAAAGCGTTTCTTTTATTATCTTAACACGTTATCTTGTTCAAAAAAAAATTTTTTTAAAGTCAAGCATCTAATACACGCTGAGCTAGCGAACCCTTTTTTTCAATGTTCTATTCTTTTTTTCTTTTACTTTTACATTTTTACCCGACCGCTTTCTTCAAACCTCAAAACTCCAATCCCTTGGTCGTTCCCTAACAGCCTTTTCGACGCCTCGGTCTTTTTCAAATTTCCCGTTTCTTTTGTACCCGCTACGTTGTCACGTGATCTCTCGTGTCATCTCGCAAGTTCGATTCCAGGCGTACCAACCATGAAATGTGTTAGCTCCCCACTTGTTTAAAGGCGTGCACACAGTATTTGCGTTCACACGCTACAAACAAAATAATATATACAGGACATTGCCTTAAAAAATAGTACCGTACTGTATTATACAGTAAGGATGGTCACTGTAATCATAATGCAAAAAAATTTAAACAAATTTTTTTTTGCGAATTCTATTTTTTCCAGGACGATATGTGAATTTTTGACTTCGATTTTTGCCAAAAATTCGTATTTTTTACTTATAAACATTGCTAGTATATGAACTACTGAGCCGATATAAAAACTTTGTAATAATAAATTGTTTAATTTTAGTTACCTTTAAGTTAAGTGTTTGTTGTGTCAAATCGGTTCATTTAAACTCGAGATATAATGGAAAACGTCAGAACAGCTTCGAAAATTTAAAAAAATTTTAAAAATTTATGTCTCGAAAACGCTAGGTTAGGTTAGGTTAGGTTGAAGCGGCAGCCGCTGTACGTGCTTAAAACCAAAACGCACGTACCACAGCTCACTTAGACCAATGAGGTCCGTTGTGATACCGCTGCACACTTGGCCTTCAGTCCGAGTGGAACCACATTGAGCTCTTAATAAAGCTTGTTAGACGTTTGACGCTTGTCCCCGACAGGTCGTCAAGCTCCGAAAAGAAGAATGACCCCAAATGTTTATGCCTTCTTCTCGCAAGCGCGGGACAGGAACATAGAAGGTGAGAGATAGTTTCCTCCTCCTCCTCATCCCTGCAGCTTCTGCAGAAGTCATTAGTGATGACTCCCAATCTGGAGGTATGTCTGCCTATTAGGCAGTGCCCTGTGGTAACAGCCACTAACGTAGCCACCTCTGATCTTCCCAACGAGAGAAGGACTCTCGATCGCTTTGGGTTTAGAGTCGGCCAGATAAGCCTTGTTGTTCTGCATGTTGAGAGTTCGGCCCATCTTGAGTTGGCTTTAGATGTGGTGTACTCATTAAGTAGCATTTTGACAGTTGCCATCGGGATGCTCGGCGAGTTTCGACCCATTAGAGTCACCGATGTACCTTTCCTAGCAAGCTCGTCTGCTTTTTCATTTCCACGTATGCCCTTATGCCCAGGTACCCAGATTAAGCTGATGTCAAAGAACTTTGACATTTCGCCTAATGCAGCACGGCATTCTCTGGCTACTTTAGAGTTGATGGATACTTGCTCAATCGATTTGATCGCTGCTTGGCTGTCCGAGAAAATATGTATTTCTCGTTTAGAGATGACGTTCTCTGAGAGCCAGGTTGCAACTTCTTTAATCGCTATCATTTTGGCTTGGTAAACACTACAGTGATCCGGCAGCCTACGAACTAAGGATACCCCTAATTCTTTTGAGTAGACCCCATACCCGACCTTGCCATTTAATTTTGACCCATCTGTATAGAAATAAAGACACCCCGGTTTCCACGGCGCACCTTTATTCCAGTATGTTCTAGGTGGAATAAGCGTACCGTAGTTTCCATCAAAGGAAAGCAGTGGTTTACAATAATCAGTCCTTGGTGGAATGAAGTTGAATTTGTAGAGTATAGATGCATGTTCTGAACCCAGGCTTTTCCATACTCCAGTTTCCCTAAGTCTGACCGCCGAACAAGCTGCCTGTTGCCTAGCAACCAAGTCAAGCGGTAGAAGGTGTAATAAGGTCTCTAAAGCCGCAGTCGGTGTTGTTCTCAGAGCACCACTGATGCAAATAGATGCCATTCTTTGGACTTTTTGGAGCTGGTTGAAATATGTGACCTTGTCCAAGGCAGGCCACCATATCGATGCTCCATATAGAAGTATAGGTCTAATGACCCCTTTATACAGCCAGTGAACGATATTTGGGGAAAACCCCCATCTTTTCCCTATAGCTTTTTTACAAGTGTACAGCGCAACTATCGCTTTCTTCGTACGCTCAAGAATATTAAGTTTCCAGCTAAGTTTCCTATCAAGAATGAGTCCTAGATATTTTGCATTTTCCGATAAGGACAATGCAGACCCATTAAGCATGATTGGTGTGAGAGACGGAATTCTATGTTTCCTTGTGAAAAGGACCAGTTCTGTTTTGGCCGGATTTACTCCAAGACCACAGGATTTGGCCCATTGCTCGAGTTTGCAAAGAGCTCTTTGCATGACGTCGCGTATGGTAGTGGGAAATTTGCCTCTGACTGCGATTGCTAGGTCATCGGCGTATGCTACAACACAGCCCTCCCTCTCTAGAGACAGCAGTACATTGTTCACTACCAGATTCCAGAGGAGTGGAGATAGCACACCACCCTGTGGCGTACCTCTTGTCACCGATCTTACAGCGCTGTACGCACCTAGGTCTGATAAGATTACTCGACAGTTGAGCAGCTTATCTATAAGATCAGTAATGCTTTTGTTCACACCTAGCCTACGCAACTCTAGTCGTATAGATTGTGGCGTGACATTATTATATGCTCCCTCTATGTCTACGAAAGCAACTAAAATGAATTCATTATGCAGGAAGGATCTTTCAATGGTACCGACCAATGAGTGTAAAGCCGTTTCCACGGACCTTCCCTTGCTATATGCATGCTGTGATGCCGATAAGAGAGCAGGGTCGATACTGCTCCGTAAATATAGATCTAGTAGCCGTTCTAACGTCTTCAACAGAAATGACGTTAGACTTATAGGTCTGAAATCTTTGGGGGTGGTATGTGATGTCTTCCCTGCTTTGGGTATGAAGACCACTCTGGCCTTATTCCAAGCATTGGGAATATAAGTGAGGCTTATGCAGCCATTGAAGATAATACAAAGCCAAGGCAAAATATATTTCGAAGCTTCTTTTATTTCTACAGGGTAAACACCATCAGGCCCTGGTGATTTGTAGGGCTTGAAGCTGTTTATCGCCCATTTTAGTTTCCTGTCGGAGACTATGCCTTCGGTGTCCTGCGTAGAACGACCAGTACTAGGCAGTTGTGCACCAGGAGGCGCACTACTACCAGGGAAGTGCGTATCTAGTAGGAGGTTAAGAGACTCCTCACCTGACATTGTCCATGTTTCATTCGACCTTTTGAGATAGCCGGGTGTGCATGGTGTGCTAGCGAGAATCTTGCGCATTCTAGAAGCCTCTGAGATTTCTTCGATTCCTTCACAGAATCGTTTCCAAGAGGATCTTTTGGCTTTTCTGGTTTCAGTTTTGAAATTATTAAGGGATACCTTATAGGCTGCCCAGTCAAGCTCAGCTCTCGAGCGCTTAGCTGCGTTAAAGAGCCTTCTAGATTCAGTCCTCAGTCCATCCAATACGGCAGACCACCACTTTGGTTTTGGCTTCCCCCTTGTAGTCCTCTTAGGACAAGAGGAAGCAAGAGAGCAATTCATTGCTTTGGTTACTACATCGACTAGTTTATCAAGATCAGCTGCCGATTTTGGTTTATCTATAGGACGATGGCAAATGTTTTGCTAAAGCCCTTTTGTATGCTCCCCAGTTTGTCTTTCGAATATTAGCCGGCGGTATTATTTTTGAAGACGTATTGTGTAAATTATACTCAATGTATCGGTGGTCGGAGTAGGAATGCTCTTTTGACACTCTCCAGCCACCTATCTTGTCGAATATACAGTCTGAGACTAATGTTATGTCCAGAACTTCACTTCTGTTTTTTATAATAAAGGTGGGTTCTTCCCCCCTATTGCATATACACAGGTTGGTACTTAATAAATAATCAAAAAGTAACTCACCCCTTTCGTTGGTATCCGTGCTGCCCCACACGGAGTTATGTGCATTTGCGTCGGCCGATATAATGACCCCTCGACGGATGTCACCGGCGTCATCCACCAATTTCCTAACATTGTCTGGAGGAGGACTTTCATCGTGCGGGAAGTAGGCTGCTACCAACCAGTACGTATCCTTGCCTGACTCGAGGCTGGCTGCAACCACATCTCTATCGCAGTATCTGTGAAGCAAGAAAATATTAATAGTGTTTTTAGCTACAATACATGTTCTAGGCATACCTACATTACTGGCTACCAGCGTCTTGTAACCCTCTGCCCTCAATCCGCAAACCCTGCCACCACATACCCAGGGTTCTTGAATGAGGGCTACGTCGAATCCACCAATTTTAAGGTGGACTAAGAGATTCGCCGAGGCGAGCTTGGAGTGATGAAGGTTAATCTGGAGCACCTTCATCCGCTTCAGATTTTTGGCTGGCCTTCATCGTTACGTCAGGCCCCTCTTCTTCAGATGACTCTTCAGCCAAGAGTTCATCCTCGCAATAGAGGTCTGACAAACCGGTGAGGCCAACCGAGCCCTCCGACATAACCTCGTCTGCATCTGAAACTGGCGTACTGCCTGGGGTCTCTACAGCTTCCGCTACAGCCTGGCTTGACTGCGCTTCTGTTGTAGGGCCCCTGGACTTCTTGTCCTTGCTGTACACCTTCAGGAAGACCCTTAAGAAGGAATACCAGAGGACTCCCTTCCTCTCTTCTAGCGGCTTTAGCGACTCGGCAGTCATTAGCAGCAGAACCTGCCTTGAGGGACCTACAGGCTCCTCTATCTTGCCGATCGCCCAGCCTTCCATATTCATGTCCGGGTTGCAAGCCTGGAACATTTTTAAAATCTCATCCGGCTTTGAGCAGGTGACCGGAAGCCACACTCTTGCTCTTGGACGAGCCGGTATTTCGTCTATTTCTACAGCCTTCAGCTTGGCCCCAGGCCAAACCTCGCCGACTTTGCTAATGGCCGCTTTGTACAACACAGCAGACCTATCATCGTCACAGACGATTAGCTTTATGTGGCCCGAGTTTTGCCACCCAGCGTCCCGACACCGAGGCGGGGGACCAGGGTTCTCCTCCAGAACCTGGAAATAGGTGCAGACCAGTGCGGCCTCCACCCACCTCCATTTGTCTCGGGGAAGTGCCCCGTCCCCCCTCTGTGTGTCAATGACACCCAGCACCCTGCCCTGCCCTTTGGCCACATCACAGTATGACCTGGCATCGGTACCTTTTATGACCTTCTTTGGCCTTTTTGCGGCAGGCATGTCCTCAGTCGACCTCTGCCTCTTGAAAGCAAGAGCAGACTCGGTCTTTTGAGGAGACCCTGCTTTATCTGCCTGGCCCTTCAGCATTTTTGCTTTGGCACATTTATCGTACCAGGCCTGTTTTGATGGGCGAACCCATTTACGTTTACCGGTTGAACCTGGAAACTTATCAGCTGCCAGTCTGTGACCGTGTACAGTTTGTGCCTTCACACCCGACGAGCCACTGCCTGAACTAGTTCTGGCCTTGGCTTGTGCCGAAGTGCTCGGACCATCGCACACTGCTCCAGAAGCTGCCTTAATGACCGATTTCCTAGCTCTCGGTGTGCTTGTCTGTTTTATTGGCGGTTCAGACTCCACCTTATTTGTGCCGTAGCTTGACGCCTTGGCTTGAGCCACCATTTTGGCGGCGACGGAAGCTGAGCTCCCTTCCGGTTTTTTTGGAGTACCGGGCTCACTTGGTTTTTTATTTTTATTGTAGACTTCCATGTAGTTCCCACGAGTGTGGGACAATGGACAGTCGGCCCCCACAGAGGTCCCTGTGTGCGGGCAAGGCTAAATAGTATCGGAGGTCGCCAGGTATCCGATACGCTCCGTTTAAGACTGGACTATTTTTGATGGGCCTCCAGCCTAGTAAACCCTCGGCACGGGTCGCATGACACCTTGATTCGGCCCATGGGAGGGGCTGGGAGAGGGGTAGGAGAAGGAGCATGGGTAGGATGAGTAGGAGGGGTATGGTAAGTAGGGGGAGGGGATAGGTATGAATGAATTGCTCTTAGTCATTGCTCCACAATGGCCTGTATGGCATGGGTAACCCTACCAGAAGCTTGCGCTTTCACCATCCTAGCCCATTGCTTCGCAACTTAAGCCCCCACACCAACGCCAAGGTGCTGCTATTCGGGTGAGGGTCGAAAACGCTACCATTCAAAAAATTTTAAATGTGATTTTTCGTGTTAAGTGGGCTTAAGTCCATGAGAAAATCATAGTGAGATATGGTGGGCAAAATGGCTATTAACCTGTGTAATTAAAGACATTTTTATATATAATTTCATATATCTAAAAATTTTTTTGGTTTTAAGTTTTTTATATTCGTTATATACTTGTAATTTATTATTGGCCCTGGAGGCTTTGGAATTACTTATGCACTAAATAAATAAATAAATGCTATAAAATGTGAAATACTCAACACATTTGGCTTTTATGAAAGCTTATTATATTACCTTTACCTCAAGTATCAATATCGGTTATATAGTAAGAAAGATATAGTCAGTTTTCTTAGGAGATCTTATAAAAATAAAACTATCTTAAAAAACCGATAACTCGAAAATACCTCTCGGTTGATACCTGTATAAAAATATAAAATAAAATATATATTTGATTTGATAAAATTTAAGCCATTGACCAAAGCCGATTGGTTAAAAATGTCAAATTATTTCTACTGGCTGGAAAGTCCTATTAATTCATATCAAATATTACAGCTTCAATGTTGCGATAAGCACAGCTGTTTTTTGTAATTAAAGCTGTCAATCCAAAATGGTTTTGTCAATCCCGGGATTTTTTGATATTTTTTCCTATGATTTTTTTTTCAATATAAAAATACTTTAAAGATCTTATCTATTAAATAATAACTTAACAAAACAAAAGGAAACAAATTAATTTACAGATATTATTAATCATAATAATAATAAAAACATATGGTCATATAAAATCAAAAAGCCGTAAGTTTCATTTTAAAATTTTACAGGAAAAGCAAAAAACTTACTATATTTTAAAAAAATTGAACTAAGGGCTCCTAGAACTTTGTTAGTAAAAATGTAGTTTTTAGTTGTAGGTTTGTTTCCGTACTCGAATCAAGTAACTTGAAGTTGCTTAAAAGCGTTATTTTACAAATTTTTGAAGCTCGAGAGAGAATAATAATAATCAAAATGTCACTCTCTATTCTATTGCAATTACTTGAAGTTAGTACGGAAACAGACCTATAATCAATCAAAAAGTCGATTTTGATTTTTTTTGTAACTTACAGCTTTGTTTTCATATAAAAATAACTTTAAAAAGTGTTGTATAGTTCGTATGGTGTTTCTAATAATGAAATAAATATATAAAAAAAGTCAGAATTCCGGGATTTATTTGCTTCAATCCCAGGATTTTCGGGATCGGAAAAAGGTCAGGGTCCCGTGATCGACAGCCTTAATTGTAATGGTGATATAAGAAAATATAGATTAAGAAAGCAGAACAATTAAGATACTGCTTGAAACAACAACATTCCGTACAAGGGAACATCATTTTATTATAAAAAACACTATAATAAATCATAAAAGTTATATGCCAAATGATATATAAATGCTTTAGATGTAATAATTCACATTCCATAATTCAAAGCAATTAGACCTATCAGAGCAAAATCTGTTATTCTGTTACGCATTTTCTATTATCCAATATAAAAGATGCCGACCATAAAAGATCTGTTAAAATTGGTATTCTGCCTTTCGATATTTTATGGCACCCTGTTATCAATCTTCGAAAACAAAGATCTATTACAATTCCGTTAACTTCTGTTATGAAACAGCTGATTGCTGTCTATAAAATTAAATTATTGGACATGCATATAAAATGCAAGCCCACATTCAGTTTGTCCAACCTAAAAAGCTGCACGAAACGCACGTAATCAAGATCGAACGGTTTGTTATTTAGGCGTAACTCCAGC
Source organism: Dichetophora obliterata (assembly GCA_963920525.1). Taxonomy (NCBI): domain Eukaryota; kingdom Metazoa; phylum Arthropoda; class Insecta; order Diptera; family Sciomyzidae; genus Dichetophora; species Dichetophora obliterata. The sequence goes on along the minus strand of OY986437.1, from coordinate 122,593,674 downwards.
AAAGTGGTTATTTAAAACTTGTCCTTAAAACACACACACACACATTTATTAATTATATAATCTTACATTTGCCTTCCTTTATGAGCCATTCTTAATGAAATTCGTAAATAAACATCCATTTTTCAGACTAAAATGTTCACTTTCTAAAAATTTGTTACGATAAAAGACTGAGAAATGTATCTGTTATTCTGTTGTCTTTCATAATTGATTTCATAGTAGATTTGGCCATGCAGAGTACCAAATAAATCGTTTTTTGACAGTTAGAAAATCTGCTATGATTTATAACAAATTTCATAAAAGATTGTCGTGCAGAATACGAATTTTGGTCTCGTAACAGATTTTTCGACAACTCAAAAACTTGAAAGGGAAATCATAACAGAACTTTTTATAACAGATTGTGCAGAATAGGCCCAAATAACGGCAGTTTTTGAGGAAAGAACGGTTTTATATAAACAAGCATTTTACTTTCACATACAAATAACCATAAAATGTGATATTCTCAACACATTTGATTAATAACTTAGATTTTTGTGAAAGCCTATTCTATTCTATCTTGAGAGCGGTACTGCAGCCATCTTAATCGGCAATACAATAAGAAATATAAAGCAAGTTATCTTAGAAGAGCATTGATGGCAAATAATATAATAAAAAACTATAACTCGAAAACAAATAGATCAATTTTTCTTTCGGCCATTCCTATTTCTATTTAAATTACTGCACGCACCGCCCCAGTATCGTAATCTCCCTCATAATTGCAACATTGATATATTTAAAGGCTTGATTACCCAAGCGTAACGTGTGGTGGCGCAGCGGGATGTAGCATAGTGCGACGTTGCCTCGAGGATAAGCGATTACCGAAATCGTAATCCAACGTAGAGCAGGCGGCGTAGTGCGGGGCACTCATTTCATTCTAGTAGGCTTATTTACTTCTCCTCGTCAATAAAAGATTGCATTCTTTCTTATATAGTATTAAAATTTACAATAATGTGAAGTTAAACAAATTTTTTCGCTTGTAACACAGCTGTCGAACTGTCAAAAATCGTAACGTTGCGTAGAAATCTATTTTCTACAGATTTCTACGCTGCGTCACGCCACGTTACGATTTCGGTAACGACTTGTACACATTTATCATTAAACAAATTTTAGCTTGACAATTGGCATCGTCGCGCTACGTTACCTTACGATTGGGTAATCCAGCCTTAGAGCAGTGTAGTTAATACTTCAACCAAATAATTTCCTTCTAAATATATTACATTTAAAAAATATTTACAGCTGGCAGTGCTTCAGCTTTTTCTGCATCATTTGAATTTGAAAGTTTTTTTATGAAGTTATTTAAAATCACTTTTCCGCTATTAAAACAACTACCAAAACTGACTGCAAGTTGCACAAATATTCGTGGATATATTATTAAAAAAGAGTTACATCTGAGTTATCAATAGGATCACAAAATCACAATAAGTTCTAGGTGGGTTCTTATAAAGAAGACCTATTGAAAGGCTATTAAATGAACAAATTGGTGTGAATAGAAAAAAATATGTCAGCATTTTTGGATTCGTTGTTAATGCAAGACGTGATGGCTGTTTCTTTTGTTGAGCACAACTTCGAGGACTACGAGGAGGCGTCGTCAGTGTCCACGCAAATGCAAATGGAAGAAGAGCCAGAGGATGAAGAAGAGGAAGATGATGAAGACCGGTTATATCAGCAGCAGCAGCGAGCTTCAATCAGAAATCGGCGCAGGGGTAACTTCTACAATTTAGAACGGTATGTACGATGGATATACAGACTATTTTTCAGGTTTTTAAAACAATTTTAATATACCACGATCCAGGATATCATTTCCCAAATCACCATGCGCTACAAGCTATGAAAAGATTCTTCAAATACCCGAATGTACCTTCCGCAAATACTTTCACCTGAACCAGGATTCTGCTCTGCGCCTCTTCCACATGCTGCTTGGCTATGATCTAACGCGACGCATGGCGACTGAGGCACATGCGAATGCCTTACATAACTTTCTGATTGCTTTTCATTATTTTTCTACTGGCGAGTACGATTTTTCTCTTGAGCCGGAACACCTGCGATGCAATAGTTTTGATCAATTGAATCAGCCGCTTATGGTTGTTAAAAGCATTATCGTAAACATCGCCCAGATAATAGCGCAACAGAAGCGGTATTTAAGTTTCGCAAAGAGTACAAAAATGCAAAGACATCTTTTAGAGGGTTTCGAGCAGAATTTTGGAATTAAACACACGCTTGGCTGCATAGATTGTCTGCATGTCTCGATTGCGGAGCCTTGCAAAGAACCATACAAATATGTAAATAGACATAAATATGAGAGCCTCAACGTTGAAGCAGTAAGTAAGAATGATTATTGGTTTTGGAGGGACGCAAACAATGCATATCAAAATGAATTATTTAATGAAATTTGTGCAAAATAGATTAGGATATTTTTAGTAAGGTTCTGCAGGCGTTCAGACTTTGCCCAGGCAGTTCGGATTTGACAGAGAAATCTTATTACGTTTATCTACGTTATCTACGTTATCTGTGCTCTTGCCTGGATATCCCGAAGTCTGCGTTTTTGCTTGGATAATTATTTCGAATAATATTTAGTCCACAGTTTTAAATGTTAAAAATATTTTTTCAACCAGTTTTTTCAGGGGGCGTTTGTATGTTTTAAAAAAAGAATAGTTTTCAACTCATGAATGTATATGAAACTAGAAAACCCCCGCGGCTTTGCTCGCGATACGGAAACAATTTTTTTATTTTTGTTGTTATATTGAGTGACGCAAATATATCTTTACAAGTTTTTGAAAAATTTCAGTGAAGTGAAAGATGCAACAACCAAAACTATAAAAAACATGACACGAAGGAAATGTTAAAATAATGGCCCGTCCTAGATTAAACAATATATTTGAGTCGATAAGCAATCGCTTAAGTCGACTTAATACAGAACTGATTTATTAATGTAGCAGTGTTCCACACATAATGTACTATAAACAAACAAAATCTGGAGCTTCAAGCATAACCTTAGCCAAAGTTATGACACAAAAACAAAACAACCTTTCATGTAACTCATATGGCATTAAAATAATTTTTAACCAAAAACTTAAAACCTTAGCGCGCTTGATTGCCATGTAAAGGTTCGCATTGGATACTTTTTCGGTATCCGTCTCGGCCCTAGGACTCTGACCCTAGGACTCGGCTCTAGGACTATATCTATTCTTAAAATAACCCACAATTAATAATATTGTGGGAATTTGTGAAGATGTTAATAAACTTGAATTGGTTGAGGCAAGACTATAGCACTGGCCTATTATTAATATAGAATACAACGAATATAAAAAATTAAATGTAAACCCAACTCACACCTAAGTAGGTTGAGGTTAAGTTGAGACGGCAGCCGCTGTACGTGCTCAAACCATACACACGTACCACCTAGAAGAAGAATGACTCTAGATATTAATGCCTTCTTCTAGCAAGCGCGGGACAGGAACATAGAACGTGGGAGATGGTTTCTTCCTCCTCGTCGTCCCTGCAGCGTCTGCAGAAGTCAGTCACACCTAAGTAACTCGTGGCGCATAAATCCTTGGAAGTGTTCGCATCGACTCGGATTCACAAATTTTTTTACATTTTTGCAGTACATACATAGTAAAATTAGAGAAGGTATATGCATTTCAGAGAGACAGACTGCCGAAACTATCAAAAAGAAGTTGACAGCTCAAAGAAAATCTGAAAACGATGAGAAAGCGACAATTGGAAGCATTTATCGGAGTCAACTGTTGTGAACTGTTATGATAGCGATACTTTATTTTATTTATTTCATTTATTTAGTCTATGAACATAATTCTTACAGACTAATATCGATAATAGTAAAAATACAAAAATTATAAAAAAGTATTTAATAATGTTTTCATCTGAGATTTAGAAATAGAAAAATCCAAATTATGATTGGAATTTATGAGATTAAACAAATTCAAAGTTCTAGAGATATGTAGGTGCATTAGCTGCATAATTAGTGCGACACATGTCCAAATAGAATGGATTTAAATTTCTCAACGTTCTAGTAGGAACATTAAAATTAATCATAGATAACAAATCAGGACTATCAACAACACCAGATATGACATCAAATACAAAAAGAAGAGACAAAATATCTCTCCTGATCTCCAGCGATTTTAGCCCAATTAATAAGCATCGTGCACTATATGATGGAATAGAACCTTCAAAGTTAAGTGACTTCAGCGCAAAGCGAGTAAATGATTTTTGGATCCTCTCAAGTCTTAGCTTATGGTGCTCATAAAATGGGTTCCAGACAATGGAAGCATATTCAAGCCTAGAGCGGACTAGACTTGTAAACAGAACTTTAAAAGTATAAGGGTCAGAAAAACATGTGCCATTCCGGCGTATAAAAGCTAACATTGCATACGCCTTAGGTACAATATAATCTAAGTGCGGAACAAAAGTGAATTTGAAGTCAAAGATAACACCAAGGTCCTTAACTTGGTCTAAAGATAGTAAGATAGATCCATCAATGCAATAATATGACCGATTAAAATTGACAGATCTAGAATATGACATAGAGATGCACTTATCAAGATTTAAAAAGAGATAATTCCTAGAGCACCAGTTATAAAGTTTAGAAGTTTCATCTTGAAGGGATACAATATCATTCAAATTCCTAACTCTAAGGAAAACCTTCAAATCATCAGCATACAAAAGGCAATTACATTTGTGAAAGATGGTAGTAATATCATTAATAAAAATGATAAATAATAGGGGCCCCAAAATACTACCTTGCGGGACACCAGAAGTGGCTACATAAGGGAAAGATTTCACATTATCAAAAGCTACGACACATTGCCTATTGGATAAGTATGACGACAACCAACTAAGAAACCGCGAATGAAATCCAATCCACTTAAGCTTTTTAATTAAAAGAGAATGAGAGACCTTATCAAAAGCTTTAGAGAAGTCAGTGTAAATGACGTCGACCTGACATCCATCCTGAAATGCAGATAAGCAATATCATGAAAAAAACTAAGTTAGAAACTGTAGAGCGACCAGGCATAAAGCCATGCTGAAAAGGGGAGATAACTTTCTTAACAGCAAAAAACATTTTCTCTTTGACAATGACTTCGAAAAGCTTTGATATGGTAGAAAGTTTGGATATTGGCCTATAATTAGAAATATTATTTTTTGACCCAGATTTATGTACAGGAGTTACAAACGACACTTTCCAGCAATCAATGAAATTGCCAGACCACAGTGAGCTATTAAATATAAGCATAAGAGGAAATGCTAAACTGATTGCACATTTATTTAGGAAGAATGAACAAAAACCATCCACATCTAATTTCTGTGAAGATTTAAGCCGAAAAATCCCATTAACAATATCATCAACCGTCAAAGCGAGTGACCCAAAATCAATATCAGGAGCAATATTACTTGGAGCCTCAAAATCCACATTATAATCCGGTTCAAAATTTGATAGAAAAAAATCTGCAAACAGATTAGCTGTAACCGATGGTACATTAGAAGTAGTGTTATTTAGAAACATTGACATAGGTATATTAGAAGAACCTTTCTTAGATTTAATAAACCGCCAGAAAGACTTCGGATTAGATTTAATATCATATTCAAATTTTAATATATACTGCTTATATAGGTATTTATCCAGAAAATTGAATTCCCTCATATAGTGTCTGTATTTAAAAAAAAAAGCTTGATTTTGAGTTAGCAAATATTTTTTATAAAATTTAGTACGCAAGTTCTTTAATTTTTTAAGCCCACTAGTATACCACGGCAACTTGTAATTATGTTGTTTGATTTTTGGAATTTGATCATTACACACTGTAGAGACTATGAACTTAAAGTTATGAAAGCACGAGGCAGTATCAAGCTTATCAAACTCGTTAGCCCAGTTAATACAACTAAAAATAGCGTTTAAATTCTCAAAATTACACACACGGTAGTTGTATTTGAAATTTGAAATGTCATTAACTAATGCAAAATATTTATAAAAACAAATTTGGATCTCTAAAGGGACATGATGTGCACTCAAAGCAGAAACTGGAAACGCAGATTCAAATAATTTAGTGAGCGATGTTTTTCTCTGAAAGTGTTGTTACTCTTAACGTTAAAAAGTTGAAAATTATTTAATTTATTTATTATAATTGTTAAATTATGTAAATAATTTAATTGCAAAAGTTTCTCAAAGACTTTTAACACAACAGTCAGTTACCAACTGTTGACTCCGCTGAATGCATCCATCGATTTCCTTTTGTTCTCATTCGAAAAAAGCTGACTTCGACAATTTTGGATATGAGAAAGAGAACGCTGTCCGCAATGCATCTACCTTCTCTAGTTCTGCCCAACGTCGTAGATAGGTATTTCATAAGGGGGGGCTTACTGAAGCAACAAAAATATTTTTCTTTTATTTCCATAAGGATTTCTGAAGAAGTACGATCAAAAGTGAACAGAGTTAATGAAATTTAATTTAATTTTCTTGCATGCCAAAACCATGAATGTGAAAAAATTCGATTTTGGGTTTATTGCTGTTTTTGATGCAATTTTATATAAGGAAGATTGTGTTAACATATGGAATGGGAATGTGGATCAGATCTGCCGCAAAACTACATTTTTAAATCGATGAATGTGCTTTTTAATTTGTTTACATTCATTGTTCTGGCACAAACATTTAAACTAACATTTAAACTAAATTGGAATTTTTCTGAAATTGGAAAATACTTTAGGATTTAGGTAGGCCAACTAAATTTAAATCATAAATGGAGGGACCTAATGCCCACATATCTGCAAACCAAAGTATCAGAAAATAAGAGATCCTACACATTCTTACATTTCTCGATTTATTGAAGCATGAATGTTTTATAAATTGGAATTTCTTTGCATGCCAAAACAATGAATATGTTATAAAATGCTTCAGAAGTAAAGTAGGCCAACCAAATTTATATCATAAATCGAGGGACCTAATGCCCACATATCTGCAAATAATGTGTTCTAAAATCCGTTAGGAGTTAGGTAGGCCAACCAAATTAAAATCATAAATCTAGGACCTAATGCCTACATATCTGCTAACCAAAGTATCAGGAAAAAAACAGATCCTTCACATTCGTACATTACTCGATTTCTTGAAGCATGAATGTTTAATAAATTGGAATTTTTGTGCATGCCAAAGCAATGAATGTGTTCTTAAATCCGTTGGTAGTTAGGGAGGCCAACCAAATTCAAATCATAAATCGAAGACCATGAAAGTTGTATAAATTGAAATTTTTCTGCATGCCGAAACAATGAATGTGTCTTAAAATTCCTTTGGAGAGGTAGGCCAGCCAAATTTTCAACTATTGTTCAGCCACTAAATACTTACCATTCGGTAAATGAAAATGTTAAAAAATTTGATTTCCCTAATTTTTAGAAGCAAACTATAAAGAAGCACATTCGTGGTTTTGGCATGCAGGTGACGATATCATATATAGTTGTAAAACCGAATCCAATTGTGTAAACCGCGTAGTCAATTTGTCGATAAGTTTTCTCGTTCACAAAAATATACTTATGAGTATTTAATAGCGCTAAAGCAATAAGGTGTTCCGTTCCAGTAGCATTTCGAAGTCAATTTTTCAGACAGTTTAATGTGCAAAATGAACCTTCACTAGAAGCTGTATTACAGAGCAAAGTAACAACTATTTCCAAAATTTTGTGAAATTGCGGAGACATCCACTTCTGACGGCTGCATATGTCGCCGCAAAATAATTTAAGTGTTTCAAGAGCTGTTCTGCAACCTTCATTTCTATTGTTGGTGAATTTAGTTTCTTTAACTCAAGTTCGGTTCCCAACTTTTCTATTTCTATTTTATTTGGATACAAGTACCTTACAGCAATTTGCAATTATTTGAAAGTGCTTTGGTAATCGGAATTTAATTTGATTAACAAACTGATATACAAAAGGAATAAAAAGCTTAATTCGATAAAAATCTTCTGCTATTTCTGCCGTTACATTGCATCTTGATAAACGAGACTTACTTATTTCCATTCCAAGTTAATAAAAGCCTATCTGAGTTCTATGAAATATATCTTTAAATGCTTTTTATCGTTCTTCCGAAAATTTTCTAAAGTTTCGACTACAAGATTTATATGTTTACAGCATTCTATTAGATCTGTATAAGTTTTTTGCAACTGTTTTGTCACATTTGACATAAATAAAAATATTTTATGTATCAAATTAATTGCAACCAAATACTCTGGACTCGTAACTATGCATATTAATTGGTTTGCTTGAGGCAAGGAGTCACCGCTAGAATTTGAGGTAAAAAGTTTTTGTAAGCACTTGACGATAGACAAATACAGCTCAAAAAAATCGTGCAACTGACAAAAGTTCCAGTAAAATGCATTTTTACGTTAAGGCAGTATTCTCGTGTAGGAGTCCGAAATTCGGGCCTCTTTTGACAGTCGATAAAAATAATATTTTTTCTATAAATATTTTTTATCACTGATTTATTCATATTGTAAGAATTTATAAAAAACATTTAAAAAAAAAGAAATTATTTTTAACGAAATTACACGCGGTTGAAGTAGACGGGGGAAAAAATATAGTGTTTCTTTTGACACGATTCCAACCCTTCTAGTCATCTGAAAAGAAAAGTGGTTAATTAATTAGAATGTCGCTACATTCCGGAATGGCGACTGTTTTAAAAAATGTAATTTTTTGGCAAAAAGTAGTTTCGAGAAAACCGCGTTTAAAGTTTTTAAGTTAAGTTTCGAAATATCCGTTTAAGGAGACATTTTTAAACTAACTATAAACATCTATATATAATTTTCTACACGAGAATACTGCCTAGTTAATAACTAAATGAACAAGGTATTAACGCTCATTGCCATTTTAATTTCACAGCATAGTGCGCAAAATAGTTTTATTCAATTTATATGCATACTTTCTACAAACGTAAGTATGTTAGCAAGAATACAAAGGCAAAAGATGAAGTAAAATATTTATATTGTATTATATTTAAATGAATATCTCAGGGACCGTAACTGTTATAAGTTTTATTAAAAAATCCTTAAATAATAGTTATTTTTCAACATTTAATTTTCTGCTTAGTAATAATAGTTAAATTTTATTTTTTTTTCTCACAAAATAAAACTTATTTTTTAGTTTATTTTTTTCCCTCACAAATTATAGTTATCTTTTAAGTTTTATTTTTTCCAAAATAAAAGTTATTTTCGAGTTTTACTTTTTTCCTCACAAATAACAGTTATTTTTTAAGTTTTATTTTTTTCTTCACAAAATAAAACTTATTTTTAAGTTTTATTTTTCCCCACACAAATATTAGTTATTTTTTAAGTATTATTTTTTCCTCACAAAATAAAACTTATTTTCGAGTTTTATTTTTTCCCTCACATATAACAGTTGTGTTTTGAGTTTAATTTTTCCCCTTTATTTTAACTCAAAAATAAGTTTTATTTTGTGAGGAAAAAAGTTTTATTGTACTCTGCCATAATTTTCTTGCGTAAATTGTGCCAGCGAGTAGTCGGTTTGGGTCGTTCACGAACGAACTAGTTCAAATGAACTATTCGCACTCATGAACTATGTGAACTAGTTGGTTGATTCTCGTTCTTTTAGTTCAATCGATTTTGACAACGAGCTAAAATACCTTACGATCTAAAACACCAAACGAACTATCCGCTTAGTGTTATAAACCGAAAACCAACGACAAGCAAGACACTAGAAGCAATACTTTTTCTATACGAAATTATATTGATTCTCGTGTCTTGCTTGTCGTTGGTTTGCGTTTTCGATTTGCATTAGGCGGTGTAAGACCTTAAGAACTAACAACATGAACGAGTGCACGAAACGAAATAGCAGAGCGAACGAACTAAATTAACTAAAAAAACTATATGAACGAACTAGTTCATTAAACTCAAGTGAACTAAAAAGAGCGATGTTTTTAGTGAACCAAAATGCCCAAGCCTACTCTGCATTTCAGTTTTTTATTATATCAAAAATAAAGCTTGGTTAAGCTTTTCTTTTCTATGATTTTATGATTTTTGAATAATCGCAGGAGAAACCTAGTCTGTATTAGTCTTGGTCTTGCCATTGATTAATTACAAATAGAAGGCGACACCGCCGACGGTGAAACGACATTAGAGCTACGTGGCAGAAATTTCCACTGCATATTTTTATTCTATGCAAGCACCAAAATATTGTGTCCTTATATGCATGGAATTTCCCTTTATTTCTTTTTCTCAGTAGTTCTTTTTTTAGAATAGTCCGTTTCTTATTGAACCTTTATTCTTTGAAGGAATTTGTTTTGCATTTATTTGCAATTATCAGTTTTTTTTTACATTTGGGGCTTACTTTCTATCTGCATGCCTATAGTAAACGTTGTATAAAATTCCGGCTATTTTAATATTTTTAAATATAATTAAGTTTTATGATTACTTTGGTTGGGAGAATAAAAAGCAATGTGGCATTCCAATATTTGACTTGCCAAAAGACAATAGACTTGAAGTATGGATTAAAAAATTCGGGAAATAGTTCAAACCAACATCATATCTAAGTTGCAATAGAGGATTTTATTTTTATCTATAGTAATAAAACTCATTTTCTGTTTATTTGTTTGGCCTTTATACAAATCTAAACGGCTCAACGGATTTCGCTCAAACTAAACATACATATAAAGTGTATTCTAACTTAACCCTCATGTGTATACGAAAAATTTCCCCCTTTCGTGTATGCGAAGGTACCCGGGTACCTTTACACTATCTGTATGAAAGAAACTAGATATGAATGAAAAAATCCAAAGTAACTTTGTAATGCTTCATCCTGATTGCATCAGTACATGATTTTCTAAACGTAAAAAATCGACAAAGACCATAACAGTTCGAATTCGCATGTATTTTACCCGGAGGTACCCGGGTACCTTCGTATAAGACGAAGGAGTAGTACTTAAAAATCTTTTATAAAAACTTGCCAAAACATTTTCTTTGCAATATAAAAACTTTATTGAATAAAAAATAAATTTTAGGAAGGTACTAAAGATTTCAGTATATAGTTCCTTGGACGAAAGTTACCTTTTTTGCTTTAAAATTGCAAAAGGTACCCGGGTACCTTTGTATACACAGGAGGGTTAAAATGTTACATACTTAGTTTTTGCCACGCCCCCTCCGAAATTTTACAACTAACGGTAATTTTGTTGTTATAATACTTTTTAGTATCGGAGTTTTTTGTGTATTTAATTTTAAAAAATTTGTTATTTTGACATCAAAAACACTCACATATATTCAAAATTGTAGAAATTTTCAGTACGACTTTTTCATAAAACATCGTTGCCTAAGAATGAGAAAAAAACGACATGAAAAACAAAGTTTGGTCTTTCGATGCAAATATCTCCGCTGTCCATTATTATATTTCATTAAAATGTTTTTGTTCCAAATTTCAATAAAATCACTTCACAAAAATAGGTTGAAGTGTACCGTATTATGTATGTATTATGTATAAAAAGGTCAAAAATATTGACTTTTTACTCAAAAATTACTCAAAAATTGTTTTTGTTGTAAAAATTAAATCAATTAAAAATTGCACATCTGGCTACCTTTCATATGGCATAGCATTTATTTGCAAAAATTCTTCCAGCTAAGCGCAAAAATTATTTTACTGTTTTTGTCATCAAAACAACAACCCCCTTTGATTTTTTTCGCGAAATTTATTTTTGCCAAAATGTTGTTTTTATATTTTTTACCAAAAATTCAAGTCTCTTTCCAATCAAAAGTTATGGCTAAAAATCAATTTTTTCATACCAGACTATTAATAAAACTGATTTTTGTTTTAAAATTCTCTATATAATTTGAATGTCCCCATTTATCTCTAAGAATGCAGTTGTGTGTCTAGAGTAATTACGAACATTTTGGATTATATAAAATCTTCTTTATAGTAATCTACTTAGTTTTTGCGATTTTTCAGCGATTTTTTGGGCGATTGTATTACATTATGAACTATCGCCCAAATATTGTAGCTTGGGCGAATATTCGCCCAAGCGGCAATCGCCCATATTGTGAAATTAATAATCGCCCAAAATATTTGGGTGATAGTTCATAATGTACAATCGCCCAAAAAATCATAAAATGAATAATCGCCCAAAAAAATTTTTTTGGGCGATTATTCATTCTTCCAAATTTGCTCTGTAAGGATCAATACCATGGTGCTAATATGGTCTCTACTGAGAGAAATGAGTTGTTTTGAACGCTTAAGATTGAGTTTAGGCCAGATTTGCCGTGTTATATTACACGTGTTTCCTACTGACTATCTGTTGTGGGTTTTGATGCAGGATAACTCATGTGTAAGGAGATTACATGTGGTGAGAGGAATACCAAGGCTTGCCTTGTCTAAATATAGTTGTTTGGTAGTACCTGTACAAGCGAGTTCATCTGCTTTGCGGCTGTGAGAATAATCGCCCAAATGTGCGGAAATGAACAATCGCCCAAAAAACCGGTTAAAAGTTTTGGGCGATTGTTCATTTTGCGTTTGGGCGATTGCTCATTTTTTTTGGGCGATTGTTCATTATGAATTGTTCATTATGCCTTGCCTTGTCTAAATATAGTTGTTTGGTAGTAACTTTACGAGCGAGTTCATCTGCTTTGCGGCTGTGCGAATAATCGCCCAAGTTACAATCGCCCAAAAGTGCGGAAATGAACAATCGCCCAAAAAACCGGTTAAAAGTTTTGGGCATTGTTCATTTTTCGTTTGGGCGATTGTTCGTTTTTTTTTGGGGCGATTGTTCATTATGAATTGTTAATTTAACCGGTTTTTTGGGCGATTGTTCATTTCCGCACATTTGGGCGATTATTCGCACAGCCGCAAAGCAGATTAACTCGCTCGTACAGGTACTACCAAACAATTATATTTAGACAAGGCAAGCCTTGGTATTCCTCTCATCACATGTAATCTGCTTACACATGAGTTATCCTGCATCAAAACCAACAAAAGATGGTTAGTAGGAAACACGTGTAATATAACACGGCAAATCTGGCTTAAAATCAATCTTAGGCGTTCAAAAGAACTCATTTCTCTCAGTAGAGACCATATTAGCACCATGGTATTGATCCTTACTGGGCACTGCCTTATTGGCAGACACGCTCAAAGATTAAACATACCCCACTACTACTTTTGTAGAAGCTGTAGAGATGAGGAGGAAGAATCTACAGTACATTTCCTAACCACTTACCCAGCGCTGGCTCAAAAACGCTTCCTCCACTTAGGCAACTAGTTCAATGAACTCGACGAACTCTCGGAATTTTCGATTTACCGAATCCTAGGCTTAGTAAACAGCTCAAACTGGTTTAAATAGAGGTAGGAATAATTAACCCTTGGTATCACAATGGGCCTCATTGGCCTAAGTGTGTCTCGTCTGAGACAACCACACTAACCTAACCTAATCTAACTTTGTCATACTCAACTTTGATAAAGTTTAAGGCTTCACCAAAATAAAATCCACTTCTGAATAACAATTCAGCGTCATATGAGTTCAGATATGTTAACTCTCACATGTGTCGAATCATATGCAAGTTAAACAGTGGGTTGGTCACAGCTGAATCACTCAAGACTACTGAAGAGCTATTACTATGTAGCTATTTCCGAAACAGGCTGTTTAGTTTGCTGTGTGATTGACTTTTTTCAAAGTTGTTGTTGATGCCTTCTTTTCATAAATTACTTGACCTTCAGCTCCATATTTTAACCTTGTAAAATCTTCAAAGGTCAAAATTAATTGTATGAATTCGAAGATACCAATATGTTACCATTCAGCGAATTTTTACACAACAGTTGCCAACTGTTGTCTACGCTGAATGCGGCCAATGTTCTCTCAAAGATCTGCTTTTTTGCTCTTCCAAAAAAGTGGAAGAAAAATGTCCAAGAGATCCGAAACTTTATTTTAAGGTACTTTAATAAAAAAAAAAATTATTCAATGTCTGTGTGATATTTGGTAAAAAAGCTAGCACTACCCATATTGTAGTCTAGTGTAGAGGTGATTATAATAGCAACGTCAATCCGTCTATTATAATCAGCGCTTTATATAAGAAACTAATGTAATAGATTGCAAATTGACACTTAATAACGTTTTAGGACCGCTTTCTCAATGTCCGGTCAAGCACTAATCAGAACTTTAACCAGCAGTTAGCAAAAAATATCTTTCTCAATGGAAGCATTTTTTTATTTTATTTATTTTATTTTATTGATTCATGTGTAATTAAAAAGCCACAAAGGCCAATAAAGCAAATTACAAGCAGATAAAACGAGTAAGAAGCTTAAAATTATTAATAAAAAATTAATAACATTACGTTTAATTGAAATTTATTTATTTATTTATTTGTTAACGTCTATGGACAATATCCTTACAGACTAAGCAACATAATTTAAAAATAATACAATAAAGATTAAAAATAGTTTTTATTTAACAACAGTGTAATAGTGGTTTTAAAAGCAACTTTGGGCATAGAAAAATCGAGTAAGTTATTATTATAGATACTGTTTAAAGTTATAAGAGCTCTATTAATTGGCTCATTAGTGGCATAATTAGTTCTATGACAACTAATGTAAAAATAATTCGAGCTTCGTAAAGACTTTTGCGGAATATTAAACGATATTAATTTAAGTAAGTTTTCACAAATAACATTTCCATTAATCAGATCATAAATAAACATGATACTATGCAGTAGTCTTCTATCTTCGAGAGATGAAAGACCAATAAGCAACCGACGTGTCCTATATGAGGGAAGAGGTTCAGGAAAACTAAAAGAGCGCAAAGCAAATTTTAAGAATCTTTTTTGAACTTTTTCCAGTCTAGCTATATGTATCGAGTAAAAAGGACCCCAAATAAATGAGGCGTATTCAAGGCTAGATCTAACAAGGGAAGTATATAATGTTTTTAGTGTGTAAGGGTCAACAAACCCAACACTGTTTCGCCTAAGAAACGCTAAAAGTGAATATGCTTTGGGGATAATTCTATTTAAGTGAGGGCTAAAAGTTAAGCTAGAATCAAAAATTACTCCAAGGTCACGAATTTCTGATAATCTGGCTAACTTAGTGTTATCAAAATTATAATCAAAAATAGTTGGTGAGTGGAGCTTGTAATAAGAGACAACATAACATTTTCCGAGGTTAAGAGATAATTTGTTTTGTTTAAACCAGGAAAAGACATTATCAAGATCAGACTGGAGACGAGAAGCGTCACAATCACTTTTAACTTTAAGGAAAACCTTAAGATCATCCGCATTCAGTAAAAATTGAGCATTAAGAAAGCATTTAGAAACATCATTAATGAAGATAACAAAAAGTAATGGTCCAAGGATGCTACCTTGTGGAACCCCAGACACTGCTAAAAATGGCGAAGATTTTGCATTGTCAATGACAACATAAGAAACCCTATTTGAGAGGTATGAACTCAACCAAGTTAGAAAAATTGAATGAAAACCAATTTTGGCTAGCTTGAGCAATAAAATATCGTGTGACAACCTGTCAAAAGCCTTAGAGATGTCAGAGTAAACGACATCAAGTTGGTGCCGATCTTCAAAAGAAGAGATGCAGTAATTTGTGAAGATACTCAGGTTAGTTGTAGTTGACCTGCCAGATACGAATCCATGTTGGTTTGGACAAATTGAGTTTTTTTATAGCAAAGTACATTTTATCTTTAACAATTTTTTCAAAAAGCTTTGAAACGTTAGTCAACTTTGAGATCGGTCTATAGTTTAGGACATCGTGCTTGTTGCCAGCCTTGAATATGGGTGAGATAAGCGAAACTTTCCATTTATCAATGAATTCACCAGATTTTAATGATTTATTGAAAATTATATAAATTGGTACGGATAAAGAATGAACACATTGTTTAAGTAAATAAGCACTAAGACCATCAAGATCGCACTTAACTGAATTTTTCAGGGAGGCAATAGCTGTTTTAATGTCAGACAGGGAGACCGATAAATAGCCAAAGTTTACGCAAGAGTCAATATTATCAACAACCTGAGGGTTAACAGAAGCCAAATTTTGGTCAAAATTAGACTTAAAATAGTCAGCGAACAATTGAGCTGTTTTAGCAGCAGAGTTTGATATTTTATCCATATAAAACATAGAAGATGGGATAGTTGATGAAGTATTTTTAGATTTAATAAAGCTCCAGAAGGACTTGGCATCCGTTTGTATACGATTTTCAATGCTAAGAATGTACTGCTTATAAAGAAATTTGAATATATATAATGAAATTTTTGTATAATCGATTCACTCACTAAGCCCTCAACAATAAATATTATAAAAGCCGGAAAATAAAGTAGTAGAAGTAGTAACTAGCCCATAGTATCTTTGTGATAGTTATAAGTAAAGGAAAGGAAAGCCAAAGTCCATTTTATGTAAGCGCTAAAAAGTTTAATTTAAATGCATTAGGCGATAAGGAAAAAGATTTGAGACTTGGATGCAGTTTATTCCAGATTCTAGCAGTACGTATTAGAAATGATCTCTCGTATAATGACGTAGAGATTTTTGGAAACAGGATTTGAGGATTTCTAGTCGATCGAGAAAATTTGAAGCTATTAACCAAGTAAGACGGCAGTTGGTTATTAATAATTTTAAAAAATAATAAGAAATTGTTGCGTGCGGGCGGAGACGTGATCACGTGGACGTAGATTATACAAAAAACGAACTATCCTATTAAATAAAAGAATAATTTTCTTAACGTTATAGGCAAGCGTACCAGAGAATACCTCAATGCAGTACATTAAATTGGAAAGTAGTAGGGAATGAACCAATTTGTGTTTGACATGATAGGGCAACAGCAAATTAAGGCTATACAATTTTTTCAATACAAAATTTATCTTCGAGCTCAGCCTATTAATATGTATGTCGAAGGATAAACGGTTATCTAAGTGAACCCCTAGGCAATTTAGCTCGTCGACAAAGTTTATTCTACTGTCATCAATTTGAATACATAGGTCAATATTGGCATTTCTCCGGTTAGCGAAAAGCATAGCTTTAGTTTTGTCCGGATTAATGTTGAAATAATTATTTTTCATCCAGTCACATACACTTAGAATATTATAATTGATAACAGCTTCAAAAACATCCAAAAATTCCATATCACCTTTAAACAGAAGTTGTATATCATCCGCGAAGATGAAAGGAGTGCAAGAATTATGATCTAAGCAATCAACAAAATCATTAACATAAAACATAAAAAGCATAGGAGCCAAAACTGAGCCTTGAGGTACACCATTTGTTACGTTTAAAAGGGCTGAGATTTCATTGTTAAAGGAGACAAATTGTTTGCGATTCGAAAGGTAGGAAGAGATAAGCTCACATGCTGATTTCGAAAACATAAACTTAGTGGATAATTTAGTTATCAAATTAGTGTGATTAATGCAGTCAAATGCTTTGGACAAATCGGGTGATAAAAGGACTGTTGGTTTATTCTGGTTGAGGGAGGTCCTAATGGTGTCGGTGAGTCCCAGCAAGAGAGAAGTGGTACTGTAACCCTGTCGAAAACCAGACTGGCAACTATTAATTAACTTATGTTGATTGGAATAATCCATTATTTGTTGTTTAATAAGATTTTCTACTATTTTTGATAAGATAGGAAGTACGCTGATAGGACGCAAATTATCAATGGCGCTCGAATTACCCTTCTTCTTGATTGGAACAACACGGGCGAGAGAAAAATTGACGTCATAAGAATAGAGTTAATGAAGTGAATTTAGCGCAGACAACTGTTGTGAACTGTAATGGTAGCGCTACCTTAGTAACCGATGTTTTTCTCTGAATGTGTTGCTACTCTACACGTCATAAATTAGATTAATTCAATTATATATAACTTTTATATAAATTTAATTCAACTGCAAAGGTTTCTTACATAAATTTGCTTCATTTTTTCTATGTTTTTTACTTTAACAGTGTCAGTAGCAGCATCTGACAGTTTACTCAACTCAGAGGTGTTTATGTTGCATAGAATTTTTTCGCTCGATTAAATGGCGTTTGCTACCTGATCAGTTTGAGTGAGCGCTACCAATATGTTACCATTCAGCGAATTTTTACACAACAGTTGCCAACTGTTGTCTACGCTGAATGCGGCCAATGTTCGGTTAAGGCTTAACTGTCAGTTATGTGCTTAACCAGCTTAACTTAATCAGCACTTTGTGAAATCAAAATTATTTTTTGAATTACGTCTTATATAGGGGTCATTTTCACAATTTTTTCAAACACATTTAAGAAGTTTAGTTGACACTTGGGGGTATACCTACAGCCTTTAATATTCATCGTTTAAAGAACAAATATATGCCAAAATATCAGTTAGAGTACAAATAAAGGTTAGGTTAGGTTAATCCGGATGCCTTCGTGAAGGCTCACATAGACCAATTCTGGTCCTTAGTGGTACCGGTAGCGAACAAAAGGAACCTTTGTGTTTATTCGAAGTCTTTAAAGATTTGCGTTAAATTCGCAAACCTTAGGAGGGATTCCAGAGATACTTTGGTTACATCTTTAAGCGACGGGAACGTTGATGAGCCTAGGTATTTTAGTCTCGATCTAAGTAGAGCGGGGCATGTACATAGTAGGTGCTCCAGGGTCTCCACTGTGCCCGGTTCCTTGCACTTCCTGCAGTTGTCATCCGTGGTGATGCTAAGCTTCCTCGCGTGGGCTGCCGTCATGCAGTGACCAGTGAGCATGCCCACTAGTGTCCTGCAATCTTTGCGCGGGCGTGCCAAGATGAACAGAGTTCGTTTTTCGCATTGTGCATTGAACATGATTTTCGAGATTTTGCACGATGTCGTATCTCTCCATCTACGATTCACTGTTTAATCTTTGAAAATGTTGATGTAAGAGTGTTGTGTGTCTATGCTGAGGGCTATCTCAGCAGCCTTCTTTATGGCAAATATTTCTGCCTGGAAGATACTGCAGTACAAATAAAACGAATATATAACTTTGGATTTTGTCACTTATTTAATAAAGTCACAAAACAGCAAAATCTAAGAAGAAAAAATTTCATATATTCGTATAAGAAAAACACAAACTGCTTGAGTAGCTGCTTCAGTAGCTACTTTACTTTTAAAATATACGTTTTTATATATATACAATTTTTATGTATATGGCTTTGTCACAGAACTCCTCCTAAATGGCAGGACCGATTTGGATGAAATTTGGTGTGTGTGTGTGTGTGTGTGTGTGCGGCTGGACCTGTAGATGGTTTATGTTTAAAGTTTCACCCGGTAGGTGGTGCTGTTGTTGCTATGGCATTGTTTAAATGGGTATTTGAGAGTATATTTCAGAAAAGAATTGAGAAATTGTCACGGTTCTTTCACTACACCATTACTTTTTTTGCAAACAAAGTTACAAAAATACAAAATGAATATAAAACAAACAAAAAAATTTTAAATTTTTATGATAGAATAGATTTTTCGATCGTTTTTAAATTTTTGCTATATAAACTTCAAATCGACCCAACATTTATGCATATCATATGAAGGAACATTAAAAAAGCCATTTTAATATTTTTTACACAACAAATATTTTTACCAAAGTTTTTTGCGAAATAAAGAAATTCGTTAAGGTTTTCTTTGGAAAATTATAAAAATTAGAAGGGAAACGAAAATGAAAAGATCAAAACACGATTGGACGGACAATTAATCAAAATTAAAAAAAAAGTTAATGCAATCCTTTGTAACATGACCGAGTTATTACTTTCAAAGCCAGCACTTTCATTTTTGATTGATTTCTTTTTCTATTTCACCAAAACATAAAAGTTGTACTAAAAACATTTTGTGTGTTTCAGGTGCGAAAGTTTTTCTGGTGTCAATTCCTTAGAAATTTTAAGCAACTTGTATGTTCCTATAGAAAATGAAATTTTTCTAATAAAAGACATCTAAGCCTAGAATGTTACTTACCACAAAGGTATGACATTACCAAATTGCAATAATATAACACTTCAGGAAGTTATTAAATACACACCAAGGAAGTCTTTTACATTAAAAGGGGGCGTGGCACCTCCCATACAGCCAAAATTTTTGATATCGAATTACTTTGGAAATAAAGGTCGCACTGCTTCGGAATTCGGTATACGAACACGATTTACACCTGCCGTTTCACTGGTAACATTTTATGGGTTCTGGACAAGGGGTGGTGGCATCAACTCGCCGGGTTTCAACTTGTATATGTATATGCTCTTTACTACAGGAAAAATAAATAATTCAAATTTTTCCATTAATTAAACATAACTTACAATTACATGTAGTTTTAACCAACATAAAAAATGAACAAGAACAACAAATTCATCACTAAAAATATCAAACGAAAACTTTTTACAAAACAAAACAAATTTTTCCATGAATTTAATTGTGAACTTTTTAGATCAAGTAAGTTTGAAGAAGGCAACAACAACAACAAATTTGTCTTTAAATAATTTTTAATTAGAGGATGAAATGCTTTAAAATAGATTTGAAAAATATAAACGCAAAAACCAAAATTGTTCTCTATTACTGTATAAAAAGGAATTCTACGTCTATACTTACGATACTATCTAAACTGTGTCTTTTTAGTTATCATATGGTTAGCTAACTCCTGATTAAGAGCTTGACTTACAGGACATTGAGAAAGTGGTCCTTATAATATTCCGTTCCATCTATTATAACCAGGGCTTAAAAGTGGATTCTGTGCGGCTGCTGATAACCTAAATGACGGTATGGGACAGTGATGTTCCTCGACGTGTCGTCTTTAATTGTCGACATTTACTTAACAATTGTCGATAATGTAGAGAATGGTCTACGTTGTCGACAATAGGTCTGTTCCCGTAATCAATTCAAGTAGCTTGAAAGCTTTATTTTGAAGCAATTCGACAATCCGACAATTGTGTAAGCAATGTCAACAAAATGCAACACTGCGAAAATGCAAGTTCTTATTAGATTGGGCTGATTTTTAAATTATTTTGAAAAATTCGTTTATTTAACACAAATTAACAAATTAAGCAAACAAAAAGCATGCCTGGAAGGTGTAAAAATAACGAATACTCCGAACTTAGATTAAATTAAAATAAATACCGTAGTAAATATGCAGCCTCTAACATTAATTATCTACGCGTTGTTAAAAGCAAGTTTCTACACGGCATTGTCGACACCGTCGATAATAGTATTGTTTAGATCAAATTGTCTACCCCGCACATCACTGGTATGAGAGGTTAGTATGGTACAATTGTATGTTTTAGTGGTACGATGGTGTGCTATAATTCTGTTTTCAAATAACATCTTCAAAAAACACGAATAAATTTTGTAGAATTTACTTTTACTTTGACTTTATGTTGCTGTGTTTCAATTTTGTTTTCAATATTTTTAATTTATTAGATGAAAATTTGTGTTGCTTACATATTTAATACCCAAAACATCAAAAAGCTTACTGCTTAGCTCACAAAAGTACTTCAGAATACAAACGCTGTAAGTGAGGAGAAGTACAATTTCCTTATATTTTACTTTTATGATTTTCTTTCCTACCACGAGTGAAAAGTTTCCAATTGGCACACAGCCTATAAAGTGAAGAAGGCAACAACGAAAATGTGAAAAGGGGAACGTAAAAACTTGCATAGCAATTAAAGCCTAAGAAACTTTAACCATTTCTTATCCATAAATAAAATTCTTCGTAGACAATTGAATTGAAACTTCAGTAGCCATGTATACAGCACTTTAGAATGGTGATTGCATTTCAGCTAAATGCAATTGCATTGAATCTACACTTTTAGTCATACCTAAACTTGTCTCGTCTTAATGAAATCAATTTTACATCGTTTCATAACAAGTAAGCTAAGCATTCCGAACACCTCCAAAACAGGAAACTATCATTCTCTCGTTGCAGCAAAGTAAAATATAAGGAAGTGGTGTAGTACATAGAAGTAAAATATAAGGAAGTGGTGTAGTTGAAGTGAATTGAAGTATTTTACAAATACAATAAAGTTGACACAAACACAAAAACATTCAAACAGGGCCGTATTTGGTTATGTATTAAAGAAAGGCGAAAACTATTTTTCGTTTTTTAAATGTATGTTAAACTATTTGATTGATATTAAAATAACACAAAAACTGAACAACTAAAATCCATACCAAATTAAACAAATTAAATTACTTTAAAAGAAATAGTTTTGTGTAGTTTTTCCGAACTGTCGGCTTTTCATTAGTTTTTTTTTATATATATACAGTCATAAATAGGGAAAACAGAACATACAGAAAATAAATAGGGACACCTTTATTTTTATATTTGAAGCTGCATGAATTATATACAAGGTGCCCCAGGGATAGCATTAATTCCCTCGGCTGGTGATTCTTCTTGATAAGACGAGTATAATACTTAATGGAGTTTCCTCCCACATTGTAAAACTTTCAAGATACAGGGTGTTTTAAGGTTTTGGTACGTGTTTAGTATTATTGATATAGAATCTATACTACCCACCATAAAATAAAAAAATAATATTTTCTATTTTAGAAAAAATATCAACTTTTTCATCAGTATATCAACCACTTTCGTGTCACGTGCTGTAGCGGAGCTAAAATTTTGAGATTATCCAACGAAATATGAACAAATTTTGTATCTTTTGTTTTAGCGGAGCTATAACCTTCCAAATTTAAAATGTATTTTTTTCATGTAAAAATACACTTAATCAACAGTTTTTTTCTAAATTCTAACTTTGGACAATAACAGCTCCGCTAAAACAAAAGATACAAAATTTGTGGATATATCGTTTGATAATCTCAAAATTTTAGCTCCGCCGCAGCACATGATACGAAAGTGGTTGATATGTTGATGGAAAAGTTGAAATTTTTCTAAAATACAAAATATTATTTTTTACACAAAAAAGGCCCAAACTGTTTCTGATGATAATCACATATTTACAGATTAAGGCTTAAAGTTTTCGCTATCTTGTTTGTTTTTATCCAATAACAATAACAGATTGTATTTCCACACCACCCTTGAGGTATACAATTTGGTGCGTTGCCGATTTTTTTTTGTGGGTGTTCGGTTCCCCAGTAGGCCTATTTCACCCGAGAGCAAAAAAAAATATTAGTAAAGTAAAAAATTATGGTAAAAGCTATCTACTGGGCTTGTATTCATTTGTATCCATGCATTAAATTTTATATATTAATAAAATTATAAATAATTGTAGTTTTTTCTAAATGACCTCTATATTTATTATGTTGACTTTATATGATTTAAATACAAATTCTAAATGTTTGATAGTTTAAATCATACTTGATTTTAAATACAAATTCTAGTTGTTTGATACTTTAAAATCGTTTATTGAGCTAAGGGTCAAAGTTAATACAATTAATTAAATAGAGACTAAAGTAAAACAGAAATACAACAACAAATGTGAAATTTTGAAATTGAGTAAAAACTGAGAAATTGACACTTCAAATCTCATCGCCCCGGTGGTGCAGTGCGTTAATGCGCGCTTACACGTGTATTACAAAGATTTCTGATGACGCTTTTAGCAGGGCAGAAATTGTGCAATAAAATCAGCTAGTGATTTTTTCCTTTTCATATCGAAAAAAACTTTGTTGTTGTTTCTTTGGAAAAATTCGTTAGAACAATTAATTGTTCTAACTTTGACCTTAAGCTCAATAAACGATTTTAAACTATCAAACAACTAGAATTTGTATTTAAAATCAAGTATGATTTAAACTATCAAACATTTAGAATTTTTCATTTAGAAAAAACTTTAATCAAATGGTAGAGCTCGACCAAACGGAAACAGCTGAAAACAAAATCAGCAAAAATTCTAAAAACAACTTCAGTAAACATGCTTTGTTAGTGCAGACTTCCTGCAGGCTGTTGGACTACATATAATAACATAAGCATAGAGACTAAAGTAAAACAGAAATGCAACAAATGTGAAATTTTGAAATTGAGAAAAAACTGAGAAATTGACACTTCAAATCTCATCGCCCCGGTGGTGCAGTGCGTTAATGCGCGCTTACACGGGTATCACAAAGATTTCTGATGACGCTTTTAGCAGGGCAGAAATTGTGCAATAAAATCAGCTAGTGATTTTTTCCTTTTCATATTGAAAAAAACTTTGTTGTTGTTGTTTCTTTGGAAAAATTCGTTAGAACAATTAATTGTTCTAACTTTGACCTTAAGCTCAATAAACGATTTTAAACTATCAAACAACTAGAATTTGTATTTAAAATCAAGTATGATTTAAACTATCAAACATTTCAAATTTGTATTTAAATCATATAAAGTCAACATAGTAAATAATTATATATTAAAAAATTATATATAAAAAATGGATTTCAATAAATTAAGTGAAGATAAATAAAATTAATTTTTTTCTAAACACCTTTAAAATTAATTTTTTTATGCAACTTTTGCCTAATACAGTGAAACCTCTACTAAAGGACACCTCTCTTAAGCGGACACTTTTCTTGAGCAGACAGTTTTTCCACGACCAAGTTTTTCGTCCGCTTTTTCGAACAAATTAACCTCTCTTAAGCGGACCCTCTCTTGAGCAGACGCGGACAGTATATTTTCGTCTAATTAGGCGAAAAACCTCTGTTAGGCAGACGCGAACCTCCCTCAAGCGGACACAAACGTCTGTTGAGCGGACGCGAACCTCTCTCGAGCGGACACAAACGTCTGTTGAACGGACGCGAACCTCTCTCAAGCGGATGCGAACCTCTCTCAAGCGGACACGAGCGAGAAAAGTAACTGACAAAATTCGTGTAAACATACAGAAATGAAATTGGGGATTTCCCTCACAAAGCGCCTCGCTTGTTTTTTTTTTCATTTGCCTTACCATCGCTTCATTGAGCTGTAGAACGCTGCAGTGAATAGACGTACGAACCCATATGCAAAATCGTTTTTTTTAAAGAAAATCAGCAAAACTTACGTCAATCGACGATTTCTGAATTTCTTAAGTCATGAATTACACATGTAAAATGTTGAAGTTTCTCAATTAAATACTATTTTTCATGATATGAACTGAATTTTTTTTATTTTAAACACATATGCTTAAAAACTATAATATACGCGATTTTGTTAAATACATAAATACAATAAATGTATTTTGCATTGAAAAAAATTGCCTTTAACATTTGCTCATTAATCTATAACAAAATTTTAAGATATAAAACTCAGCCTCTCTATTAAGCGGACACCTCTATTGGGCGGACAAAAATGGGCTGACGGTGAGTGTTCGCCCAAGAGAGGTTTCACTGTAGTTGGCTTTTCATTATTTCTTTTAGATATATAAAAATATCTAGCTTTTAAAAATATTTCAATAAAAGATTTTACTATCAAACATTTAGAATTTGTATTTAAATAATATAAAGTCAACATAATAAATATAGAGGTCATTTAGGGAAAAAAAAAAACTTTAATCAAATGGTAGAGCTCGACCAAACGGAAACAGCTGAAAACAAAATCAGCAAAAATTCTAAAAACAACTTCAGTAAACATGCTTTGTTAGTGCAGACTTCCTACAGGCTGTTGGACTACATATAATAACATAAGCATAGAGACTAAAGTAAAACAGAAATACAACAAATGTGAAATTTTGAAATTGAGAAAAAACTGAGAAATTGACACTTCAAATCTCATCGCCCCGGTGGTGCAGTGCGTTAATGCGCGCTTACACGGGTATCACAAAGATTTCTGATGACGCTTTTAGCAGGGCAGAAATTGTGCAATAAAATCAGCTAGTGATTTTTTCCTTTTCATATTGAAAAGAACTTTGTTGTTGTTGTTGTTTCTTTGGAAAAATTCGTTAGAACAATTAATTGTTCTAACTTTGACCTTAAGCTCAATAAACGATTTTAAACTATCAAACAACTAGAATTCGTATTTAAAATCAAGTATGATTTAAACTATCAAACATTTCAAATTTGTATTTAAATCATATAAAGTCAACATAGTAAATAATTATATATTAAAAAATTATATATAAAAAATGGATTTCAATAAATTAAGGCCCTATTCTCCTTCAGCTTGCTGTTTTTGGACCCTTTTTGAAAAAATTCTCATTTGAAAACGCAAAAAGATATTTGAATTTTGTTTTTTTTATTGAATTAGTAATGAATGAAAGAAAATAAAAAAATTTTTTTCGCCGCGATATAGGGGCTGTCCATAGATGATGGCACCGTCAAAGTTGGCCCTCAAAAAAAAAGCATGGTGCTGGCGGCCACGATTCCGGCCCTCAGGAGCGTCTGAAAAAATATAGGGTTATGATCAGCATAGATGTAATTCTGGCCCGTAGTAAAATAAAAATTTTGCGATTTTTTTTGACAAAATGGCGGCCACTTGAAATTGACAAATCGAATTTGGACCCATTTTTTGTAGTTTAGTGTAAAAAAAAAATAGTAATAAAAATCGCAAAAAATCGCATTTTTATTTTACTACGGGCCAGAACGGTGACAATTCTACGTCGATTAAACTTTGTTTCATCCAAATCGGTTCAGTAGAACTGGCGGAATCGTGGCCGCCAGCTCGAAAAACGTGGTTTCGAGATAAACGCGTTCAAAGTTTGAAGTTTATTTTTCGAAAAAAAAAATTATTTTATCAAAATCGGTTCAGTAGAACCGGAGAAAAGTGGCTTGATAGTTGGAAAGACTCGATTTGGACAAAACAAAACTCACTCTTTTATGGAAGAAAAAAACTGTTTTTGGAATACTTACCCAAATTATTCAGCGATGCCAGGTCCATATAAACCACCTTCTTCTTCTTCAAAAAAGCTTTGATCTTTGGCTCTTTGAGCTCTGCGAGCAATTCTGCCCTCCTTTGATGCATCCACAGCGTAAGCTTCCGAGCGGTTGAGGCGAAGTTCATCACGTGATAACGCAAAATTGTAGGCTTGGTTTCCAATGGCGATTCCCATCAACCTCATAATTTTGAGTATTGGCTGAAAACCATCGTTGAAAATGGCGGTTGCCATGTAATTTGCGATCTCCACTGTCCGCGCTCCAGCGTGCATATGTTTTGGTGCAAAGGTCCAGGCGATACTGTTGAAACCTTCATTGCTGTTTTGAGTCTCAGACCCGAGGCATCTACTCAACAACTCGTCCGATGACAGCGCTTCGTAGACGGGTTTTATCGCTTCGGGTTTTATCGCTTCATACTTGACGCCGTGTTTTTCCATTGATCTTGCAAACATCTCCTTAACCGCATCGACTTCCATTTTTCCTGCGCTGCCTTCATGATTTTTACGGCATTCCTCTTCGTGCAACTCCTTCCAAGCTTCGAAACCCTCTGGATGGATATATTGCTGGGATTCCCAATATTTGCAGCTATTGCAAATAGCAGACTTGACCACAGAGTCAACAACTTTTTTGGTGTACTTGCCGATCAATGTCGTTATACCATAGAAAGATGCGAAGCCGCGTTTTTTCCACGTGCCATCGCCCGACACAGTCAATAGCGTTGGATCGCACCCTTAATTTTCTTCCATGGTGGCTTCTTTTTCTTCACGAACGGCCTTGGAAATAACGAAATTATAAACGGCCTCTGCAGCTGAATGCAAATTTTGAAGGCTGCTGTAGAACAAATTGTTGCTCAGACCTACTCCTATGTCCATAATGCCACAAAACATATCTATGCCTTTGGGACCAATGCCCAAAAGTCTCATGGCAACAACCAAGCGGCGATTTATTTCATACGATTTGCCGGCGAAACGTGATGAAGGAATAAGTCTGGTTGTTTACGGGTTTTTGACGTGTTTTATTACTTTTTTTATCCATTTTACCGCACAAAAATAAATTTTTTTCAAAACTGTACTTTTCCGCAAACCGTAAGCGCAAGCGTGCGTCCGCTATTCAACTCAATCGAAACTAAACTAAATGCGGCTTTGATTTCATATTCATTCATATGTTTCTGCAAATGTGTATTCAAACCTGTTTTTGCCTGTCCATTAACTATTCAACGGAATTCGGTGGTTAATTGATGCCGTTGCGTTCAAAAACTAAGCAACATAAAAACTACTCATTTTAGCGAAGACATGACCCCACAAAAATGGCCATATCTTCTAAAGTATTTCGAATTTCAAAAAACCCTTTTAGGGTTATATTCTTAAATGTCCAAGCTATAAAAAAATTTTTTTGCTGAAAGAGAATAGGGCCTTAAGTGAAGATAAATAAAATTAATTTTTTTCTAAACACCTTTAAAATTAATTGTTTTATGCAACTTTTGCCTAATACAGTGAAACCTCTACTAAAGGACACCTCTCTTAAGCGGACACTTTTCTTGAGCAGACAGTTTTTCCACGACCAAGTTTTTCGTCCGCTTTTTCGAACAAATTAACCTCTCTTAAGCGGAACCTCTCTTGAGCAGACGCGGACAGTATATTTTCGTCTAATTAGGCGAAAAACCTCTGTTAGGTAGACGCGAACCTCCCTCAAGCGGACACAAACGTCTGTTGAGCGGACGCGAACCTCTCTCGAGCGGACACAAACGTCTGTTGAACGGACGCGAACCTCTCTCAAGCGGATGCGAACCTCTCTCAAGCGGACACGAGCGAGAAAAGTAACTGACAAAATTCGTGTAAACATACAGAAATGAAATTGGGGATTTCCCTCACAAAGCGCCTCGCTTGTTTTTTTTTCATTTGCCTTACCATCGCTTCATTGAGCTATAGAACGCTGCAGTGAATAGACGTACGAACCCATATGCAAAATCGTTTTTTTTTAAAGAAAATCAGCAAAACTTACGTCAATCGACGATTTCTGAATTTCTTAAGTCATGAATTACACATGTAAAATGTTGAAGTTTCTCAATTAAATACTATTTTTCATGATATGAACTGAATTTTTTTTATTTTAAACACATATGCTTAAAAACTATAATATACGCGATTTTGTTAAATACATAAATACAATAAATGTATTTTGCATTGAAAAAAATTGCCTTTAACATTTGCTCATTAATCTATAACAAAAAACTCAGCCTCTCTATTAAGCGGACACCTCTATTGGGCGGACAAAAATGGGCTGACGGTGAGTGTTCGCCCAAGAGAGGTTTCACTGTAGTTGGCTTTTCATTATTTCTTTTAGATATATAAAAATATCTAGCTTTTAAAAATATTTCAATTAAAGATTTTACTACAATATTAAAATGACCGGAAGACTTAATTTGACCCTCAAATATACTCTTGCCAATCAGAGAGTGTTGTGTGTTCAACAAAATTCTATTGTAATACATTTTATGCAAAATAGATTTGTCTTTATCTAATAATTTTGTTTGCACGCGTAGTTCTTTTTCAGCAATAATGCAAACGTCTTCAACTGATTTTGAAGGATTTTTCAAATACCCCTTTGATTTAAAACTTATTAGCGATTGCTGACAACTTTCCCCCCTCTAAATCTATTTACAATTCATTGAATTTCAGAATTGATTGCAATTTAAACACAACAAACCCTGATATATACTTAACTGCATGACCTGTATATTCAGTTAAAATACTAGCATCTGTGAAATAATTGTGGTCGTTAATAAAAGAACAGTCCATGTCGTCATCGATCCTTAAAACTATTTCCTGCTGTGTCGCGATTGCTTCAAAATTGTTTGGTTTAACGGGGTTTGAACTACTTAAATTTAAAACTTCTATATTTTCTAAAGGAATGCAATTTCCTATACCCCCTTCCCTTATGATAATCAACTTCTTATAAGCAGCTTTAAACTGTTTAAAAGAAGGATTATCATGATGTTCTAAGTGAGATCGAACAGAACTGAAAAAGAGTCTTGGTTAAGCTTGTAAAATGGTATAAAAGATAAAATTTGACTAGCTATAAATCTATCATAAATAACTTTAATGTTCCTAATTCATGCTATTATACCTATAAACCCTGTCTTTCTACGGCTGTTTACTACTAACTGGTCATTTAGAACGCGAAGCTGACATATATGGTACAAATTCTTGTTCAAATAAAATTAAACTACCTATATTTTCATTGCAAAGAGCTTTTTCAAAGCCGAATTTATACATATTCCTACTATTAAAATGTCGAAAGTATTATTCATGAAAACCGGCCAACAGCAATATTTCCCTACAAAAATCTAATGCATCTGCTACAGATGCACTGTGAGAGCTTGCACATTTAATAAACGTTTATTAACGAGGTCCAAGTACATTTAATAAACATAAGAAAAAACTATTTACGCGTGGGCCATAAGCTGCACTTATGACCAAAATTTCTTCACTGAAAACACAAGCGCCCTTAAAATGTGTGGAAACATGTAAATTGAATACGCCACTGAAATACTTTGACATTTCAATCTCTTAAAATTGGCGCGGAAACAACGTACTCCAATTTCCTTTTTTTCACTTATTTCCAATTGGAAATGCACAAATTTTCACTTTAAATAACTTTTTTTAAACACAATTCATTATAAATAACGTTGTTTCGTTTAAAAAATCCAACTGGTGTTCTTATACTTACTTATGGAAGGAAACCACATTGTTCTGACCACTTGAACAGTTTTTTACAGCACAACGCATGTTTGTTTAGTAGTTTATATCATAAACTTTACTGATCTCACTGAAATTATCAATAAAAATAGCTTTTAATTCAACATTTAATATTAGTAATTTTTTTATCTCTTACTTCGGCCGACAGAACTATCCAAGTGTCAAAAAAATATTCTCCGTCTCACCGACAGAGCTGAAAGCCAGCTTCAGGATGTTCGCACATTAAATGCAATGCTTACAAGTATGTTTACATTGATTTATTTTTATTGTTAATTGCAATTATAATAATGAAATTACAATGTAAATACTTTTATCTTATTTTAGTTATCATAAGAGTATTGTTGCCGTTGTAGGTTATTCGCTGAAGAATAAAAAAATAAAATAAACTGGCCATTTCAGCCCTTGGAAGGACTTTGACCTAGCTTCTATTGATCAATTGTGTTGTGCGTGCTATTAAATGTTTGATCACAAATGATCGAGAACTGGACCTACGTGTTTTATGCCGACTCCGAACGGCTTATGTTCTCAAGAAACTTAACATGGCAATTTTTACTCTCTGAGGTTTGCCATTGTCTGCAGAGAGGTGACGACTAAACAGAAAAATTATTTCAATTGAAAAAAGTTTCTGTCTGAGCTGGGATTGAACCCGGGCTACCGCGGTTTCTTAGCTTAGGGGCCACGCACTCTACCCACTGTGTTTCATGAATAGTAGGCGCTCTATATTAAGAACGATATGTGTATTTTAGTTTTTGTATGATCAGCTTGAAAAAAGTTCTTCTATTCAAAATTTTTTGATAAAGGTTTTTACAAGAAATAAAAGTTAATGGTATGGTATGATTATCAAAATATGATGATATGGTATGATGAATATAGTATGATTAGTTGGTGTTACAATAACATTAAACTTTTCGAAATTGTATTAAAACATTTAATCTACTATAAAATTTGACTTTTTTAGTAAGACTATATTAAAAAGGGTCAATCAATTAACCACTTAAAAATCTCTAATTGTTTGGGTTAAAGTTTCACTTCTACCGTGTGTGGCAGCCACACACATTTATTTTTATTCGTTTTTTCTTTTGTTCGTTTTTTTCCTGTGTCCGTTACTGAGCGCTCTCAATGAACTGTTCATTTGCACAACAACAAAAATAAGTGCTGACGTTTTGCTCCTGTAGGAAGCTGCTGACATGCCGGACCGTTGGGTAGTGCTAGTTCACGTGTTACCATGATCCAAAGAGTGAAACAAAGGCATAACCTTAGAACGTAGGGTAAACTAGGGTACATTTGACTTTGGGGCACATTTCAATTTCGCGTTTTCTGTGTCGGCGCACAATAATATTAATTAATTTTATTTGTGCAATTTGATTAGCATGTGATTTCAAGAAGTGCCACAAAGTTTATCACTTTTTACATAACTCGAAAAAAACTCGTGTTTTTGTGTTTTTAGTTGTGCTAATGTAATTTTATGGTATAGATAAGTTAGGATTTTTCAAAGTGATCTTATCCGTTGTATCAAAGTGTTTTATTCAAAAAAGGTAAGAATAACGTATGCGGAATGAAATTTGCACAAATTTAAAAATTGTATTAAAAAAACTAAAGTATATAATTTGGTAAATTTTATTTTAAATGAAACTTATAAACTTAAAGTTAATGCAGAAAAAAAATTGGGCCCAATGCGTGCGGCCTTGCGGAAATTTAGAGCAACTTTTGCCATTGGACCTGTAAATACCGATGTTGGCACTTTGATAAGCTCCGTTTTTATTTCCGGTACCAAATTTTTCGTGGTTTTGGGCCGAAAGTTATTGGCATATACTCTTCGTTTAAGGTTAGACCAAAAGTTGTCGATTAGATGAAATTGCGGTAAGTTGGGAGTGTTATTCTCCTTATGTACGTAAGGTATTCGGAGCCTATCCATACCTTCTAAGCTCTGTTTTTAGTAACGGCTTGATTCAAGGTCAGGCCAAAACACTATATATTTATTGTTTTGTTGCTTCTTATAAAGTCATCTACATTTGGCAAACAGAAGATGACATACCGTTCACCATAAAATGTTCCAAATATTTCTGTGAAACTTAAAATGTTCCAAATATTTCACATTGTCTTCTACTTGCTTGTTGCCGTCAAAAAAGTGCTGTTTTTGCCACTCATTACCATCTAATGTGAAATATGACTAGTCACCCATAATGCAAAAAATATTTTTAACCAAATTTGTCAAACGTACTTTTTGGACACATTTTTGAGCTTCTGACACCGTTGGCTTACTTTTTCATGACCTTTTTTGGATTCCCATTCACTCCCAATCTTCACTGTTTTGCCATTACGTTAAAATTTTTTCCCTAACTCTCTGTACGATTTTTCCACTCTTCCATCAAGTATTCGCCTTAGCTTGGACCTTGTCGCAGAATCATTTAATGTGCATCTATTACCAGAGCCAGCTTTCCTGCATGTTGTCTTTCTGAAAGCTTACGTTACCAAGATGTTGTAGATGGTTCGGCGATTGATTTCTTCTTCAACAAAATGAGAAACTTCATTGAAATTGATCTCAAAACCACTTCTTAAAATGAGAAACAATCTTCGCTTTTGTCCAATCAGAATGAGATTAAAAAAAAAATACAAATTATTTCACGACGTTGCTTCTCTATTTTCGACATTTTAAAGAGACCTAAGAAGTTACCAGCATAAAATTTTAACAGCTTGTCAAGATTATATTGGTCTCTCATGTAGTTATCGATAAACACGCATCATTACAGTTATTGGATTTTTTACACGGTTGATAAAGTTGTGCAAATAAATTTCTTTTCGCATACGTTAACTCTTTATTTATTTACATATTCAGATGAATCTTAATATAACTAAATAAAAACGAAAAAAATACATAAAAAGTCACCAAGTTCATATGGGGTACAATTGACGTTTTTAAAACGGGCACGCAACGAAATTGAATTAAAGCTGTCGTATCCTGAAAATCCATCTTCCACATCACGAGGCCGCACAAAATAAATTTTGGAAACTTGTATTTCAAATAAGTGGATATGATTGATTGATTTTTATTATGAAACATTACATATAGACATATTATAACATTAAATCTAATGGACATTTTTAGTGAAGTATAAAAATGTTTCATAAATCTGCATTCTGCAGCTCCATAAAACTGAAAGATTACACAATATCGTTCATGGGGTCTTAGAGGTATTTATGACCATTTAAAATTATTTAAGTAATAATTTTGTTTTGATTAAAAATTAATTTTAAAAATATAAATAATAAATCACTAAGTGGAATATGATTTGTATTCTTAAGCATAATTAACATATGTGATTTTATTACACGTTATTTTTAAATTTTTACTTTAATTACATTTTTTCATTACTAAAAACGTACAAATACACCAATGTAATACATTTTAGTTTGAATAATATTATGTAGTCTCAGTATGTACATTTTATAAGCTGGTATTTCGAGTTTTTAATGAGAATAAACATACTTAACAAATGTTCCCCTTCAAAAGTCAAGGGTGCCCCTTCCACGGGACACATTTGAAAAAGTTACTTTTTTTTAAATGGTTGAATAAGGTAGATACACGATTTTTTATAGGTTATTGGTTACTCAATTAATGAGATCAATAATGAATGTTTGCGACCAATAATTAAACTCTTAACTTTTTTCCAACAATATCCGAAAAATATTACCCCGTAAAAAAGGGGTCAAATCTGCCCCACTTTCTTTTAGATAAAGAGATTTATTGGGCCATTGTCAAACGGAACTAAAAAAAGGATGGTACCTGTACCTGGTGATATTGCAAGTATTTAAAAAAATGACTTAAGTCAAGTAGTTCCGTTGCAAAAGATGCTGTGCAAAATTTAATGAGGATATTAAATAAAAAATTCAGTACATATTCAGATAATAAGTCTATTTTAAAAGTTTAAATGAAAAATTAATGGAAATACATTTTATTTTAATAAAAGAAGTTTGATGTGAAAAAAAATAATCGCATTACAAGATTTAACAGATTTGTAGCCTTATTTTATCTGACTTATACGTTTGTTGTAAGCAGGGTTGCCAGTTTGGTAATTAATTACCAAATTTGGTAGAAAATTTTTGACTTGGTAATTTGGTAATTTTTTTATAGTTTTGGTAAATTTTTTTCATTTAGTTTTTCCAAAAAATTCAAAATAATCAGTTTGTTTGCAAGATTTATATTGTTTTTTTCCTTATGAAGTTTCCTGAATGTTCTTGAGGTTTATTTTAAAAATGAAAACTCCCTTTTTCGATTTGGCGTGAAAAGTTATTCATGATAGGGCTGATAAGGTCTAACCATTTTTGTAAAAAAATTATTTTTCCTTTGATATCTTTGCGTGTTTGGGCAGTTTTGGTCAATATGTTTTTGAATGATATAAATTAAAAATTTTTTTACATTGTTTTTCCCAACTTTTCGTAGGTAGTTTCCATTGTTTTGAAGAGAATGGTCTTTAAAAATCATAAATTTTAAAACTTTTTCATAATAAACATAATTGCTGCCGTGAACTGTCTGAACCATAAAAATTTTTTGGTCTTTGGAGTTTAGGCATACATTTTACCTTTGCAAATATTGTGGATAATTCCAGATATATTTTAAAATAACGAAAATTGATTACAACGAAAATTTCTAAAGTAACTTACTGAAAAATAAGGGTTTTCTAGCCGCTTTAAATTGCTTTGAATAAATTTAATAAAATTTTCGTTTCCTTCACAATATATTTTTTAAAACGTAATAAGATATCAGCAAAAGCTTTAAATACTATGCAATAGTTTGTGCTTAGGAGCAGTTACTGGAAAAAAACTTTATATCATATTTTTTCATAACTTCTTAACTTGAGGTGATGGTGAAAAAGTAACCTTATATTTAAAATCAGTGCCCGTAGTTAGAATTGATATCCTACAAAACAAACGACCTGTGTAGTTTCTGATTTTAGTTATTAAAAAATGCTTAAAATTTAAACTTGGGGAAACCGATCATTTTTTGAAAGCATTAAATGCCATATCTTTGTATTGATTCATTTACTTTCTTAAAATCGATATTCATTGCCAATGAATGCGGTATACTTTTTTAGTTCCTACTTATTTCAAATAAAAAAGTTAGGATATCAATTAATGGTAATTTATCATTTTTGTTTTGTGACAAAAAAAAATTACTTTATCTTAAATTTACTACTTATTTGTGATTTTTATATTAATATAATAATTCATTTTAAACAAGAAAAAGTTCTACTTTTTCTATAAATGTATTTATTTTTTTTATTTAGTTCAAATAAAACAGATATACGTCTGATTTTTGAGCTTATGAATTTTACTTATTTTGTGATTTTAGTTATTAAAAATAAGAAATTTTAAACAAGAAAAATGTAATACTTAATATTAACAAAATTTAATTTTCCACTATTTCTTTTTATTAATTTCAAGTATTTTAATGTTGAATAAATGTTTCTTACTAACAAAAATTATAATTTTATTGGATTTCCTTCTTTAAAAAATGTTTGTTTAGTTTGGTAATTTTTATTTCATTTTGGTAACTTTATTATCACATTTTGGTAACTTAATTTCTTTATAAGTGGCAACCCTGGTTGTTAGCAATATGATTGGTTTAAACAAAGAAGTAAAATATAAGGAAGTGGTGTAATAGCAGAAAAGTGTGGTATTTTCTATATTGGTGT
Organism: Dichetophora obliterata; assembly: GCA_963920525.1. Classification (NCBI taxonomy): domain Eukaryota; kingdom Metazoa; phylum Arthropoda; class Insecta; order Diptera; family Sciomyzidae; genus Dichetophora; species Dichetophora obliterata. The sequence goes on along the minus strand of OY986437.1, from coordinate 122,557,506 downwards.
TGGTTCACACAAATACAGAAACAATCACAAAGGGCCGTATTCGGTTGTATCGTAAAAGAAGGCCCAAACTGTTAAAGTTTGTTCTTATGCATTAAAATTTTAAAAACATTTCAAGAATAGCAACAACTCTAATTATTTAAAAAATTTTTGTTCGCTCGCAATTGGCTTAGAAGTTATAGGCATCTAACGTTGGAAAAAGTGGACTAAAAATTTAGCTGATTTAAGTTTTCCAACAAAACTAAACTTTATGGGTATCAAAAGAGAGCTAATACAAGTATCTATTCAACAAGATATCAAACATAAAAATACATGCATTTAAGATACAACCCTTTTTTTACTTAAAATCGCGAGGTTTTTCCAAATTTAATAAAAAAAAAAATAAATGTATCAAAAGGATGCTGCTTAGGATTTACAAACCTCAGTAAATACCACACAGGCTTCTCTGTCTACAGCAGTTCTGAATGTAGTTATCTTTTTAATAATTCTCTTTTTAATGTATTGCTTTCGTAAAAGATAAACCACTAGTCTTTCAGACAAATTCTAATTATAAAAAATTATATATTAATGAATTCTTATGAAATTCTAAATTTGACACCTCGTTGAATAGATACGCACATTACCTTTGTTTTAATACCCATAAAGCTTAGTTTTGTTGAAAAACTAGAAAAACTGCAAGATTTTTTAGGTAATTTTTCTATATTTGAAGGCCTATAAATTCTAAACTTCAACTCTAATTACAAATTATATTAGGTTAAATTTTTAAAACCCTTATTTTTTGGGTGTATCTGCCTAGTTGTTGTGTAAAAATCAGAAAAATTTAACAAACAGGTACTAAATCTGATTCACTGTGCTGAAAACAAGAGCGCCCCAAACATGTATTCAACTGCGAAAAATGACTGCGCCCCTGAAGCAGTGTTTGTGTTTTGACAGATGTGGTTTGATCAAACTGGCGGAAAATCAACGGGGTATAAATTGCATTTTTAAACCATTTTTAATAAGAAATATATACATTTCTAACACGAACAAGTTAAAAAAAATATCGTTAGAAACTAAATAAAGCTCTTTTGTTAAAAGAATTTCAACCGTATGGACATATTTATCTGTGGAACGAATGAGCATTGTTTTTAAGTTTTCAGGAACTATTACAATTCTTAACCGCACAACTCATATTGCATTTGTTTTAGTGGTTTTTTTTTCTTTAATTTTGTTGCTTTTTAAGCAGTGAAAATGCTTAAAATTAAATTATTTTCAACTATTTTCCTGAGGAGTCTTCCAATCAGATGCCAGGGTTCTCAAAAATGTCAAAAAACACACTCTTTCTCGCTCGCACAATTTACGAATGGTGCGACAGTTCACGTACAGTGTATGTGTAAGCAACACCATTTCCTTATATTTTACTTCTTTGGGTTTAAATTGGTCAGGTGTTGTCAATCAAATAAAAAATGAGAACACGATGGCATTATGTCTAAATTTGCCAATGTTAGAAAATTTAAAACAATTGAAATATTCAATTGAGCTATGAAAAAACTGTATAATAGTTTTATTAAGATGATATTTAAGATAATTAAGTTTATGTCCTCATAAAACTGACAATGAAAACCACACATAAGAGACACAAACATTCTGCTAAGTGACAACATTCGCCGTACTCGAAATTCAATCAGTTGTAATTGCATTAAAAAAATATTGGCTTTAGAGTATTTTTAATATTCATAATAGGTAAGCTTAAGAACATACTTAGCCTATGTAACTAAAAACAACCTTTTAGCGCCGTCTTTTCCAAAAATCTCGTATACGTGAAATTCAATTAAAGGCAATCTTTTAAAAAGGAACAAAGAAGCAAAAGTTGTTATAGAAAAAAATGTGAGTAATGACAAACAAAATTAAATAAAAAATAAACTGCCCATATTTCAGCCCTTGGAAGGACTTTGACCTAGCTTCTATTGACCATTTGTGTTGTGCGTGTATTTAAATGTTTGAACACAAATGATCGAGAACTGGGCCTACGAGTTGTATGCCGACTCTGAACGGCTTGTGCTCTCAAGAAACTTTACATAGCAATTTTTACTCTCTGAGGTTTGCCATTCTGCAGAGAGATGGCGGCTGAACATAAATATTAATTTAATTGAAAAAACATTCTGTCTGAGCTGGGGTTTGAACATGGGTTCTTTAGCTTACACTACCAGTAGGCTACGGTCGCCATTGACAAATAGTTTCTCCAAATCCTCCAGACTTGTAAAAAAATTTAACCCTCCGTGTGGCTAGTGTAACGATATCGTCACACTAGCTCGTACTGAAAAATGCTCGTTTTCGGCTATTCCGAAATTTTTACGCAAAACTGAGTGCGCTTTTTGTTTTAGTAAAAAAAAAACTTTTTAATAGTACAAAATAATTTGAAATTACTTTTCACATTAATTCTTGGTCAAACTTGATAATTTATTTATATATATAGTATTAAATTGGAAATCTTATTATTATAATAATATTATAATCGATGTACCAATTACAGACCTTGGCTGCATCTCCTTTTCGGAGTATGATGTCTTTGAAGCTTTAGTAAGTCTTGATGTTAAAAAGGGTTGTGGTCCAGATAATATTCCGTCCATATTTCTTAAAAACTGTGCTTTTGCCTTGTGTAAGCCGTTGACTCATATTTTCAATACGTCACTCCGAGAAGGGAAATTTTTAGACACCTGGAAGATATCGGCAATTACTCCAATTTTTAAATCGGGATCAAGGCAAAATATTGCAAATTATTACAAGCTACAGATAGCTAAATTATCACTTATTCCTAAAATTTTTGAATCTTTGGTAAAAAATAAAATTTATAACTCCATTAAAACTAGATTATCTGAGATGCAGCATGGATTTGTGTCAGGTAAATCTACCTCTACTAATCTAACTCTTTTTACACACTTTCTGTCCAATAATATGGAAAAAGGTCATCAAGTAGACGTCATATTCACGGATTTCGCAAAGGCTTTCGATAGAGTTCAACACTCTGTTTTGATTAATAAGCTAAGCAGCTTCGGATTTCATTCCTCGCTACTTCTATGGTTAGAGAGCTACCTTGTTGGTCGTCAACAATATGTTAAAATTGGTAATAATTTATCTAAATACATTGTCAATTATTCTGGGGTACCCCAAGGTAGCCACCCAGGTCTTCTGTTGTTTGTTCTGTTTATCAATGATCTTCCGAATTATGTTTTGAGGGTCCCAGATAACACAATTATACTCTAAAACCGACCTTACAATTGAAAAGAAAATGGTTCTCACGGTAAAGGGTTCGGAGAACTCTTTCGTATTGCGCGATAAAAATCCCATCATCGCATTCGCTTTTGATATAATTAACTTAACTTTCGCTCAAATAAAACCCCTAAGTCTTTCTTCAAGTAGACTCTCTCGATCAATACCGTATTAATACCGTAAGAACCTTCGAAAAGTTTATTCTTCATAGAAAAAGACATTACATTACATTTAGACACATTAAAATGCAATTTATTGGTCTCGCACCAAAATTGGAGACTATCCATGTCACGTTGAAGCAATAGGGAGTCTTCGTGAGAGTCCACACATCTAAAGATCTTTACATCATCAGCATACACCAGGCACTCAGAAAAGCTGGGATTTTATGCCTTCCTATGAAGCGCGATGTGCTCTTCTTGGACTAAAGTCTTTGGAGTTCCGGCGAAAGTATTTTCTCGCCTTATTTGCTCGGGATGTAGTGATGAATCATATTGATTGTGCACCACTTCTACCTCTTTTCAAATTTTATGCACCTGAAAGAAATTTTAGACAAAGGCAATTGTTCTATATACCCTACAGAAGAACTAATTATGGCAAATGTGACCCGGTTTACAATATGACCAAAACGTTGAACATTATCTGCAGCTCGATTGAAATCACCCAAAATAGGGTAGCATTTAAAAACGATATCATGCTGAATTAGTTTTATAACCTACGATTAAATTATGTACTTACAGTAACTGTATAACAATAAATGTTAATAGTTGATTGAATAAATAAATAAATAAATAAATAATTTTTTCTATTTTGTCGACTTTAAAGGTTTTGTATTCATGGAGAAATTAATATGATTGAAATTGTATGATAATACAAAATAGAAAAAAACTATAATAATAAGATTTCCAATTTAATACTATACATAAATAAATTATCAAATTTGACCAAGAATTAATGTGAAAAGTAATTTTAAATTATTTTTTACTATGTATCCTAGTGTCAACATTAACTGAAATACAGTATTTTTCTTATATTGCCACGCCTTTTTGTCTAATAACGCCCACTTTCTTGACCTTAAATTTTCATAATTATGCCTACCCCTGTACCTAATTTCAGTATCCTAGTGCCAATATTATTCGAGTTACGGCGTTTTTCTAATGTTGCCACGCCTTTTTCGAACAATGCCCACTTTTTTGACCGTAATTTGTAATAATTGTTCCAACCCCTGTACCAATTTCCAGTACCCTAGTGTCAATATTAACTGAGATACAGCATTTTTCTTATATTGCCACGACCTTATGTCCAACGACGGCTACTTTCTTGACCGCACATTTTCATAATTATGCCAACGTCTGTACCTAATTTCAGTACCCCAGTGTCAATATTATTCGAGTTACAGCGTTTTTCTACCACTGCCACGCCCTTTATCGAAATACGCCCACTTTTTTAACATAACTTTTAATAATTGTTAACATAACGGTTTAAATTTGTTTTTTAATTACTTAATTACATAATTACTTAACTAAATATTTACTTAAATACCCAATTAAACTGCTGCAGTAACGTAACGCCAGATCAAAAATCCTAATAATAAAAAAAAACAAAAGATTTTTAAATTTGATCACTTGGAAAATAAACTTATGTTATTTTAAAATCTTCTAAAAAAATTTTTATACAAAAAGGCTTGCCCAATGTAGAGAGTTTACCAAATTTTGTGATCCAAGTCAGAATTCACTTCCGTTTTTTGTAACATGACGCCAACACATAGTTTTGCTTATATCTTTAGATCCTTAGGGTAAATTGTTGTCATTATTTTTACTTAATAAAGTGCTACTTCATTACTACGCAAATATAAAAAAAACTTGTTGAAAATTAGACTTGAACATTATATTATTTTAATATTTATTTGTACAAATCTTCCGTAACGCCAGTTTGGAAATGCCCTTATGTTATTTTGAGTAGAGGTTTTTGGCTAGTATACTTTAAAATTGCAATTTTGATAAAAAATATATTAAATTTTTTCTACCAACGTTTCGTAAATTTTTTGTTAAACAATATATTAAATTTTTATGCTAACAAACAGAACATATTAACATAACATAAAAACAACACGATAAAATATTTTAATCTCAAAAAGAATATTTAAACTAATGTTTTAAATTATCTTTCTGTATCTTTTTTGTGGTCTATTGCCTTTTCTGCTTTTTGTTGTATTCTCAAACATTTTAATATCGTCTATGCTATAAAATATTTACATACGCGTTCCCCAAAAGCGGACATGACCCGCCACAATTTCATTGTCTTAGCTTCAATAGTTTTTGATATACAACAAACTGCTTTTTATTTTTTCAACAAAATAATAAAAGTTATTTCTTGTGCAAAAAAAAAAAACGCAGGAACTACCAGTTAAATTTTATATTAAAAAGATGAAAGACAGATTAATTATTCCTGTCCGACTTTTATGAGACAAAGAAATAATACTTACGGTTTCTGGTTTCTGGTTTCTGGTTTCTGGTATGGATGTAATTGATGAAATTTTTTTTTAATAAGTCTTGATGTAAATTAATTCAAATTTCTATCTCAAACTCCATTGAGCTCTCATTAATAATTTCATTAATGATAATTTGCTTCTTCCACCAGATATGTGATTCCAATTTGATGTTTTTGTCGATTCGTATTTTTCCCGGCTCAAATAGCGACTGCTACAGCTTCTCCAAATCACCAATACGCGACAACCTCTATGATACATTGTCGAATAAATGTTTCGATGTCAAATCAATTAATTGGTTCCTTGGTGATTTGGCTTATCCTGTCGATACATTTCTTGTGACACCCTACGAAAAACCGCAGCATGAATATGAACGTGCCTTTAACGAATTGCATATGCAAGTTTTTGATAACACTATTAAACGTGCTCTGGAACTTGTTCGCACCAGATTTAAATGTTTGCTCAAACATAAACAAATCGACTTTGAGCCCAAAGAGGCGAGTTACATTGTTCGTGCCTGCTTCGTGCTGTACAATATACTGTTAAAGCAGGGTGATATTGATTGCGACACAGATGTTTTTGAAGTGGACGACATGGCGGAGTGTTATACAAATTTTAAAATAAGTATGCAATTTTTTAGTGTTAGGCGACATACGGTGTAAATAAACTAAGCAAGCAACTAAAGTTTATTTTCCTTTATTTTCAGAGAATGTTAAAAACTGTCCAATGGGCGAAGAAGCACGCAGTATTTATGCTAAAACTTTATTAAGAAATTCTTTCAAATCTTAAAATAAATTTTTTTTTGTTCTAATTAAAAATCTTGTAGTCAGTCCACCCAGTTAAAATAATATAAAATTCCAAATTCTTAAATTTATAAATGTTTCGAAAATGTTAATTCTTAAGTGCACTAATAAAATAAAATTAAAACTAAACTGCTAACAAATTAACTAAAAGACTTAAATAATCATATAAAAGTAATGAGGAATGACTTTTGTTTATTAAAAATAATTTATTTATCTATTTAAATATATTAAAATATAATTTTAACATATAAGTATATATAAATCAAATTTTTGTCATTTTAAAACGCAATGGACCCTCAGGTGCAAACATGAATGTCACTGCGTATTCTAAAGGTGCATGATTATATTCCAGCTTGTAGTTTCGAAGCAGCTTCAAGTTAAAAGAAAAAAACTATTAATTACTTGTAAATAAACATAAAATATTTGAAAAAAGCAATTAAAAAAGCTTCATTGTGGTTAAAAAACTCAAACAACCTCAGATAACCCACTTGCAATTGCATATTTTAAAGAAACTGACTTTTTTATACCAAGTGTATAAAGTGTTGAGAAATTTATTTTTCATGTCAAAAAAGACAAAATGTGGTTAAAAATCCAATGTAGCTTTATTTAATTAAAAGTGATTAGTGTATTTGCAGTTTTTTTAAAGAAAATGTATTATTTTTAAACAAACAACCATCTGTCAATATCTTTTAAAGTCGGGGTCCTATGCTTAAAATTTGCAAGATTTTCGATGCCTAATAATATATGCGTTACCGGTTGAACTTGAAGAATTTTTATATTGTTTTTATTTATTGTTTGTTGTATTAAAAATGATTCAGCAGATTACAAAAAACAATTATAATTTAGATAGCAACAATATATTGGCAGATCTAGTTTTTCAAAAACAATAGAAAAAAATCATTTCAATTTATTTTTTTCACCAAATAAGTACTTGCTGAAGTCATTGTGTTTAAAATTTTACTCGCTTTATCCGATTTACTCGTTTGAGCAAACCAAATAAATGGAGTTTTTTAAAAAATCGATTGAGTAAAAACAAATCATATATTCTTTTAAAATTCAGAAAAGATCACTTGAAACTAACAATATCTATTGGAATTCGAAAAAGATCAACCTAAATTCGGAAAAGTTAAAATGAAATTCAGAAATTCCATTTGAAATTCTAAATAGATCAATTCAAATTTAGAAGTTCCATTTGAAAGCAGTAAAGACCAATTGGAATTAAAAAATTCCATTTGAAATTCCGAAAAGATCAATTGAAACTCAGAAAAAATTAATGCAAGTTAAAACAACTCAATATGTAAAAATGTTGCAAATTAAAACATTAATCGCATCAATATTAATAGTTATTTCTTATTCTCATATAAAAATACTTTTCGTACATACTGTATTTCTTGCATTTATATATTTGGGTTTAATTTTATAAACATAGTTCCCCTTATTAACGTTATGCCTTTATGTGATACATAATAACTTTTACTGTTGAATTTAATGAACATTCGATTTAAAAACTGTTTTAGCTCTAAGAGAAATTTAAGTAGTCAGTTTTCGCTTAGCCTGGAGTTGAATTACACCGCGATCTGACAATAAATGAATTTAAAGTAAAAATCGTGCGTTTTATTTAACTTATCGAGAAGACAAAAATATTTCGGGGACCAAAAACTCTTCCGTCCTAACAAATGTAAATCTACCACTACCTTTATAAGGTGAATTCTTTAATTTTGAACATCAACTTATTTTTCCTGAATTTCAATTAATTTTCTTTGAAGTTCTACAGATGCTTTCTGAATTTCAATTTATCTTTTCTGAATTTCTAAATTTCAATAGATCTTTTTTGAATTTCAAATCGAATTTCTGAATTTCAATGAATCTTTCCTGAATTTAATTTGATATTTTCTGAATTAAAATTGGAAATGGTGTAGTAAGGATGATACTTCACAAATGGTCATTACATCACATGAAGTTACATTTTCATTTTGATTTTATTATAGGTGCCATTAAAGAATTACGTAAGCACTACAGGGGGTAGGCGGTATTTGCTTTGCTTATTTTTGATGACATGGTGGTTGGGGGGGTCTGGATGGTGATTATTTCAGCAGTATTTATTTTTTTACTTTTTCGAATTTTCTACAAAATTTAGTCGATTTTGGTTCTTGTCTGTGGTTGAAAACGAAAAACATTTTCAGGGTTTCCCGATGTATGTACCCATGGTGCATGGCAGAATTATCCAGGTAGTGTTGACAACTGCTTATTTTCTCTTCAAAAGGAAAATATAGCCTGTCAAAAACAGCCGTTAGTAAAAGAATGCAAAAAAGAAAGCAAGCTTCGAAAACTAAAATCATAAAAATCAAATAAGAATTTTTGTGTGAGAAAATTAAATAGACAAATAAAAATTTAATATCTTGAAAGTTGTAAAAAAATCGTGTGTGATTTGTGCAAAAGCTTATTTATTTTATTTCGGCCATGGTGCTCAGGTGAAGGTGGTCTTCTACAAGGACACTGCCACTGCAGCTCTGGTATGGTTCCACTTTTGAGCAAACTTTCTAGCTTCTCAGCTGTTGGTTAATATTCTTCATCATCCGGCACACATGAATAGCTATAGATTCTTTGACAAATAATCGACCGCTGTCCGCTTAAGCTAAGTCACTTAAACTCGCCGTAAAATAAGATAAAATGTAATAAATATATCATGGCACAAAACATATTCTTTACATTCCAAAAATACACCACTTTTAATGAATATTTATTTTATTTTGGACATACGCATCTGCAGCTGCTGGGGTTATTCTCTCTTTTTGAGTAAATTTTTTGACAGCATATGTTTTCAATAAAAACTGTCAACACTACCTGGGTAATTCTGCTATGCCCATGGTGTAAGAAATCAAGGTGTTAGTGTCGTCTAAATATTTCTTAATTAATTATAAACAATTATAAAATGTTTCAAACGTTTTTCATATTAATTTTCTCTAATATTTTTTCCGCTTCGTTGCTGTTCACCCGCTGACGCTTTTAATGAAATGAAAAAATGCAGCGAGTCGGACCAACATGCGTTCATAACATCGTACATGTCGGTCCGACCGGCAGAAAAATCAAAAATTTTTGATTTTCGTCCGACATGTCGGTCCGACGGTCTCATTTGGTTTCGAATGATCGTACATGTCGTCGAGCATGCCCAAGTCATCGCACATGTACGGTGGTCTGAAAGCCCCTATTCAGTTGTTGCATTCGCAGAAAGTTAAAAGCAGAGATAAAGAGATGGGAAACTCCGTTGGAGAGGGATAACACTATGCTCGATTTTACGTTAAATTGGCTCCAAAACAAGCACAAAACATTTATATGTGGTCGTAAAATCAACGGAAAACAACCCTGGTTTATGGTAGATTTAAGAATTTCACCTGTTACTTTTGAGGTCCGATAACTGTAAAACTGCATATTATTGAAACAAAATGGGTAACAAAATGTATACCACATGGTGTAAGAAATAGAGGTGTTAGTGAGTTTGACACTTCTCTCTCAAAATGATAAAATTATGTTTCCCTACTGTTGTCAAAAACAGCTGATGGTGAATTGCAATGAAAACCAATTTTGTTAAATTCGTGTCTTTCTGCAATTTGATAAGATTTTTACTGAGATTAAAGTGAGAAAAAGTGATATGGAAAACAATAAAAAATGTATGAAACGTTGTGCGTTATGCAAAAAAAAATAAATATCATAAATAGATATGAATGCAAGACAATTTGCAAGTTTGCCAAAGCTTCATGTCGGCGGCACCTTCCAGCGCACGTTTCTGATAAAATGGCGAAAACATTCAATGACAAACTTGGCAAATCGGCGAAGGCAACTGCAATAATTTTTTGTCAACACAACACGGCACAATTAATTGTATTTAATATTTATTTATACTTAATTCGCACAATAAAAACTATAGCACATCATCTAGCAACTCAAACAAATAACACAATTGGATAACTATCAACAGTTCCGCTCTTTCGCTCACAATTTTTTGACAGAAGCAAATAAATTCATGGTGTTGTCAAAAACTCACCAACACCTGGTTTTCTTACACCATGTATCAAAGAGTAATAAAAACAAAGAGTAGTAAAGAGTTGTCAGTTCTGCACAGTTGCGTTTGTGCAGACACTTGTGATTAGTAAGTATTGGACGAATGTGGATGTAAAGGAAGGCGATAAAATCGAAATTTGTCGCCTGACTTTGATCAGCTGTGCTTAGCTGACGTTGCTTTGTGGTTCCGACGCTTATGCCGTGGTTATGCTAGCCAAACATGTTCGGTGTTCATTTTTGTTAATTTGTTCTCTTCACTGAAATGTTTGTTTGGTGGTTATGCTATGATTGGCGGCACAGTTGCATTATATGTAATGGTATGTCAAAACACAAAAAAGCACAACCCTAATTTGCATTTTTGTACTTAAAATTAACGAATTAAAATATACGAACTGATATTACTTACTCTGAATTTTTATTATAATATCTTAAACAAAATGGTTTGCATATATCTGACATGATAGCTAGCTGTTTATGTTAAGGGTTACTTGAAGACACAATCAACTTCACTTTTTAATACTTTTACCTCCTTTTTTGATGCTATTATACAAAATGACTACAGCCAACACTGGAAAGTTCGGCATGTTTGGCGTTTCAATCAGCAATCAAAATGTTCGGTCCGAGAGCGAGAAAATGAATATGAGAAAAAGTTCATTTTTTCATTTTATAGGTCTCTATCCAGCTCTCAAGTAATTACTCAAGGAAAAAGTTACTTAAGTTTCTTGAGTGTAAAAAAGTAGTGGACAAGTAATTTTGACGGCGAGAGTTTTGACAGTTCCAGCATTGTATCACTTTGTATTGAAAATTTAGGCTGATTTGTTTTCATCAAACATTGAAATAAATTTGTTGCAATAAATATTGAAATAATTCATTAAATGAGTAATGGCTGAATTGCAAAGGTAAGTAATAGAGAAAAGCGTTTGTTTACATTTTATTACATTTTGTTCACATGTTGGCAGACCGCTTCTTCCGGACAGCTTTCGACCGCTTCTCGGAAGACATCTGCCCCTCAAAATTGACTGCTTCTTCTTCTCCCTCCGTAGAAATGTTCATGTGCATGTCTAAAATATTCTTTTATTAATTTTAAATCAATTAATCAATGATATCAATAAAATTATTTAACTTTGAATGTTGGTTGCCAAAATTTTACTTGAAGTAATAATATAACTTGCATATATTTCTTGACATTCACAGTGTTACCGTTGTCACTTTTCAATGAAAAAAAAGTAGTAAGAACAGAAAATTTTTCTTACGAGCTGGATTCTCTTTCAAGTAATTTTGAGAAGGAAAAAATTACTTTTCGATTACTTTTCAGATTTATGTATGAAAATAAGCTTTACTTGAGAGCTGGAAACAGGCCTTATACGTGAAACAATAACAACGAAAAATGTTCGGCAATCATGTTTGCCTAGCATAACCACGACATTAGCGATGTATGAGCTGTATGAGTGCGAAGAAATAGAAAATAAAAAGCGTGTGATGAAGCGAAAAGAAAATAGTTTGCTATTGTTTCTTTTCGCTTTGGTATGACTTTTTTTGTTTCCTATAAGAATCTTGCACTCATATGAATATTTACATTTTTTAGCTAGATTGGATTTGGTAAATTGAATGAATTTACCAATTTCAATCTTTTTAAATGATTAGAATATTTTTATGCCCCCCTTTACCTATAAATTTATTTTAATTCTTGCAGGTAAGAAATTTTGTAATTTTAAGCTACATTTTTTACCAATTTCCAGTTACTATGAACTAAGCAAATTTTTTCATTTGAAGCTAAATTTTTACCAATTTCCAGGTACTATGAATTTAGGATTTTTTTTTAATTTGAAGCAAAAATTTTTAACTAGATTGGATTTGGTAAATTAAATGAATTTACCAATGTCCAGCTATTTAAATTATGATAATATTTTTCTATGACCTTTACCTATAAATTTCTTTTAGTTCTTGCAGGTACAATGTATTTAAGAAATGTTTTAATTTAAAGCTAAATTTTTTAGCTACATTGCATTTGGTAAATTAAATGAATTTACCAATTTCCAGCTATTTAAATGATGATAAATTGATTTACGTGATTTCAATTTTTAGCTACATTGGATTGGATTGGAAAATTAAAGGAATTTACAAATTTTCCTCTTTTCAAATTATTATAAATTTTTAAGCTACACAGTATATACACATATATGAGATGTATATTAGGGCGTTTCACAAAAGACGTTTTTTCTGATTTTTCCAACTCTTGAAGCGGAATATTGAAGTTTGTGATTTAAGAGAATTTTGAAATTTTTTTTGGATTTTTTGAAGATGGGTACGGGGTCGCTGAAATCGATTTTATCAAAAAAATGAGGTTATGGAGAAAAATTTTTAATATTAATTTTTGCTGGTGCTTTTTCCTTATAAAACTAAACAATTCTCTTCTTAATGATCCGATCCCACGACAAAAAAATGATTGATGTGAAAAATTATTATATTAAGGACCACTTTGATAGTCTTAAAAGTACAAAATTATGTTTTTATAGATTTCAAACCTCAATAACTTTAAAAGTTTTCAACATTTTTTCAAGATGAAAAATGCGTTAGAAAGGTCTTTAAATTACCTTTCATTCGGTATATAGGTTTCTTTTCACTTGCGCGAGATATATAAGAACAAAATTTAAGTTTGAGAAAATTTTTTTTTATTTTTCAAATTTTATAAAAATTTAAAGAATTTCATTAAGTTTCGTCCTTGGTTAAGTAAAAAAAAAACATTTAATATACATTGTTTTAATAAAAATATCAAAAATTCAATTCATCAATATATTTTTATTTCCATACAAAATCAAAAGATATTAAAAAAACAAATTCATGTTATTTAATGAACAAATTAAAATTAAAAATTAAATTTGTATCTAAAATCACAATATATAAAACATTAAATGTGGAAGAAAACATGTATCAACAAAAAATTCCATTTTTATTTTATACAAAATCGAGAAAAGTATGGTTACAGTTTTCTAAAGTTACAGTTTCTTAAGAGGTTTTCAATGACATTTTTGTTTACATTAGGTATATTTTTGTGATTTTTATCAACGCTAATCAACAAGTTTTGAAAATCATCCTCATTTTTTCGTAATTTTTTTGTTATATATTATAGCTGACGCCACGCCTCTTTCTGAAAAACTATATGTTGTGAATGATATATCAGAAAGAGGCGTGGCGTCAGCTACAATATATAACAAAAAAATTACAAAAAAAGAGGATGATTTTCAAAACTTGTTGATTAGCGTTGATAAAAATCACAAAAATATACCTAATGTAAACAAAAATGTCATTGAAAAAGCTCTTAAGAAACTGTAACTTTAGAAAACTGTAACCATACTTTTCTCGATTTTGTATAAAATAAAAATGGAATTTTTTGTTGATACATGTTTTCTTCATAAATTTCAAAAATAAAAAAAAAATTTCTCAAACTTAAATTTTTTTCTTATATTTCTCCCGCAAGTGAAAAGAAACCTATATACCGAATGAAAGGTAATTTAAAGACCTTTCTAACGCATTTTTCATCTTGAAAAAATGTTGAAAACTTTTAAAGTTATTGAGGTTTGAAATCTATAAAAACATAATTTTGTACTTTTAAGACTATCAAAGTGGTCCTTAATATAATAATTTTTCACATCAATCATTTTTTTGTCGTGGGATCGGATCATTAAGAAGAGAATTGTTTAGTTTTATGAAGAAAAAGCACCAGCAAAAATTAATATTAAACATTTTTCTCCATAACCTCATTTTTTTGATAAAATCGATTTCAGCGACCACGTACCCATCTTAAAAAAATCCAAAAAAATTTTCGAAATTCTCTTAAATCACAAACTTTAATATTCCGCTTCAAGAGTTGGAAATTTTTTTTTTTTGTAACGCCCTAATGTATATACTTTCTTTATGTAAAAATATATATACAAATTTCTGTCAATTGTTGCAGGTATTTAGAAAATTTTTATTTTATTTTAAACAAACTCAGAATGTTTACGAAAGTGTTTAAAATATTAAATACCATCTAAAAGTTTGAAACATTAAAATTTAAGTATTTTGTTGTGTTTTCAAATCCAAAATATAAAACTAATTGTGCTTGTTTAATAATCCAAAAATGGTATTAATATTTAAAGATATTTTTTTTCATTTTAATTACCTTCTTTAAACAGTAATTGTTATGGTGACATAAAGTTCCTTGTTTTTTTTTTATTTTGAGATTTTATTAAAATTTTGTATAAAATCTATTTGCTGAAGGTATTTAAAAGGTTTTTATTTTTAGCAAACAGATTTTTTAATAAATTGATAAAATTAATTAATAAAGGAAGCAATAAATTCATCTTTTTATGAATTATGAATTTATTTTAAATTTTTTAATAAATTAATCAATTAATAAAGAAAGCAACAAATTCATCTTTTATTCATTTTAAAGCAAAATAATGTCTTACATACATATGAATTTATTTTGCAGTTTTGGTTTTGAATTGTTGGTGTTTTAAAACTTACCTCATTTTATTCTTCTAAAATACATTTACAATATAAGTACAATATGTACAATATTTACATTATAAAAAGAAGTATATACATTATTTACAGTAAATATTTACTGAAATGTATTTACAATATTTAAATTGTATATACATTCACATATATTTTACAATTTAAATATTTAAATATTTAAATATTGTAAATACATTTCTATAAAATATTTACTGTAAATATTGTATATACTTAATTTCATAGTAAATATTGTAAATCCTTTTATTTCTGCTTAAGACTTAAAATTCTTGTACTGAAAAATCATTTTTTTTAATTGTGACGTTATTGAAAAAAACGAGAGATATGTTAACGTAGAAGTTCTATTTCATTTTGTCACAAATATATATTTTTGTATATTTTGAAACATTAATAAAATGTCACAAAATGTGTCTGGTAAACGCCCCTATCAAATATTTAATATTGGGGCCAGCTGTGTATTTTCTCAGTTGTATACTAATGAAATATAATACTCAGCTTAAATCATGATTAGTACGGATTTTTCTTAATACTCAGTATTTTTGAAAGTTTCGAGTATTATATTTTGTTATTGGTAGAGTAGAGGGGGTAATGTCGTGCACTCAACTTTAAAGTGCTCGTAAAGCCGTACATGACAAGCGAATACAACGAGTAAGCATACGATCGAAAGATAATTTGGTTGGTAACATTTATGTGTAACAATATTCGTGTAGCATGAAATCGTGTTAATAGAAATTAAAAAAAAAATGTGCACGACATTACCCCCCTCAAAATTTGTGGGGTAATGTCGTGCATTGTATTGTAAAGGTATCAGAATGTGTGAAAAACGATAGGTAGTGGTTCGATTCAAGAAGATATAGCATTATTGCTTATTTATTTATTATTGTTAATTATAAGGCAATATACACACGTCCGAAATATGATCAAAAAATACAATTTTATGAAAAGAAAAGTGAAAATAGGCAATTTGCTATATGAAATACGGAAAGAAAAACAATATTTTTTCAAAAAGTGCTTGACATTGAGAAAAAATTTTGGAAAATTTTATTTTGATTGTAGCGTTTTGTTATGGCTTCACGACTCCCTTGGTACACTAGGGCGACCGCGTTTCCTTCCCTTTTCTTTTCTGTATAGTGCACGACATTGCCCCACATCAAATGCACGACATTGCCCCAAAGGTCGTTTTCAAGGTTGACTTCGACAAATCGGTAAAGAACAAAAATTTTGTCGATCACAATACATCTTTTTTTTCGGCGGAAAATTTGCTTTAAGAAAACACTTACCTGGTATATTTTCCTGCGAGACAAATAATTTTTCTGATCCGATAAAAAAACACTTTCGTCGTCCCGAGAACGTGCGATTTTTAAAAAACGTCGCACATATTGCCCTTACACATGGATATTGCTAGTATTGTATGCATGAGCTCTGTAGGTCAGTAGGCCCATACCTTACCAACGGCTGGTATATCATTCAATTTTTTATGCTAAAAAAGCCAGTGCACGACATTACCCCCTTCTACTCTAAAATGACTACGTTTTGCATAACCATGATTTTTTTGCCGTATACTAGCCGCTTATATAACTTGCATTCGCTGCTGTACCATGAGAGGCTAATTCGATCACAATATTTCGAAATCTTTCTTATGGCACCGCTTACAAACTTCTTTTTTCTTTTATAAAAATGACCGTTTTCAACTTAGGGCTCGGTAGACTCATTTATAATTTTCAAAATTTTCTATCTACTATTTCAGGTTATTAAATTCTTTCCTTCTTTCAAACACAACAAATTCTTACTTGTGTTTTTTTCCCGGACCAACAAAAGCTTTTTGTATATGCTGCAAATATTGTAATTACATTTGTGTAAATATTTACTGTAAATATTGTAAAAATTAAATTTTATAATGTAAATATTGTACATAAATTTTTGTGGTTGCAATAACCGTTTATTAAATTACTTTATGTAATTTACATATCTGTAAAAATGTAAATACTATAAATATTGGAAGTACATTTAATACTTTTACTTTTCTAGTTTTAAGTTGTAAATATTTACTTTATTGTATTACTTAGGATAGTTAAATCCATTCAAAGTGTTTGCCTTAGTTGATAATTTATTACATTTTGTAATAAGTTTTCAATTTAGTTTTAAGTTATTACATTCTGTAATAAGATTTTCATTTAGTTTTAAATTATGACATTATGCAATAAGATTTCATTCTAGGTTTTAAGATATTATATTATATAATAAGCACCGTATTATATTAAATAATAAGAGCAAGTTTAAAAATTTTTTAATTTTTTATTGAATTAGAAGAATAAAATGAGGTAAGTTTTAAAACACCAACAATTCAAAACCAAAACTGCAAAATAAATTCATATGTATGTAAGACATTATTTTGCTTTAAAATGAATAAAAGATGAATTTGTTGCTTTCTTTATTAATTGATTAATTTATTAAAAAATCTAAAAATAAATTCATAATTCACAAAAAGATGAATTCATTGCTTCCTTTATTAATTGATTAATTTTATTAATTTATTAAAAAATCTGTTTGCTAAAATTAAAAACCTTTTAAATACCTTCAGCAAATAGATTTTATACAATATTTTAATAAAATCTCAAAATAAAAAAAAACCAAGGAACTTTATGTCACCATAACAATTACTGTTTAAAGAAGGTAATTAAAATGAAAAAAAATATCTTTAAATATTAAAACCATTTTTGGATTATTAAACAAACACAATTAGTTTTATATTTTGGATTTGAAAACACAACAAAATACTTAAATTTTAATGTTTCAAACTTTTAGATGGTATTTAATATTTTAAAAACTTTCGTAAGCATTCTGAGTTTGTTTAAAATGAAAAAATTTTCTAAATACCTGCAACAATTGACAGAAATTTGTATATATATTTTTACATAAAGAAAGTATATACATCTCATATATGTGTATATACTATGTAGCTTAAAAATCATTTAAATCAATTTATAATAATTTGAAAAGAGGGAAATTGGTAAATTCATTTAATTTACCAAATGCAATGAAGCTAAAAAATTTAGCTTTAAATTAAAACATTTCTTAAATACATTGTACCTGCAAGAACTAAAAGAAATTTATAGGTAAAGGTCATAGAAAAATATTATCATAATTTAAATAGCTGGAAGTTGGTAAATTCATTTAATTTACCAAACCCAATCTAGTTACAAAATTTTGGCTTTAAATTAAAAAAAATCCTAAATTCATAGTACCTGGAAATTGGTAAAAATTTAGCTTCAAATGAAAAAATTTGCTTAGTTCATAGTAACTGGAAATTGGTAAAAAATGTAGCTTCAAATGAAAAAATTTCTTACCTGCAAGAATTAAAATAAATTTATAGGTAAAGGGGGGCATAAAAATATTCTAATCATTTAAAAAGATTGAAATTGGTAAATTCATTCAATTTACCAAATCCAATCTAGCTAAAAAATGTAAATATTCATATGAGTGCAAGATTCTTATAGGAAACAAAAAAAGTCATACCAAAGCGAAAAGAAACAATAGCAAACTATTTTCTTTTCGCTTTATCACACGCTTTCTATTTTCTATTTCTTCGCACTCATACAGCTCATACATCGCTAAGACCGCTTTTATATTGGTCAAGACTTGAAGTCAAGTTTCAGAGTTTGTTGGCAATTCGCCGCACATCGGAAGCGACGGAAGGGAAAAAGAAACTTGAAGCTGTACCGGCAATTTTTCGTGTTTTTTCGTGTTCCTTTTGCTATTTTCGCGTTGTTGACAGTGCTTTTTATTTTATTTTTCGCATATTAATGTGAGTTTGTTAGACTTCGGTTGCATTAAAATTTTTTTGCATTTAATATAATTTAATTTTGCATTAAATTTTTAAGCAAAAACGTTTTGTTAACTTCCATCGTGGTAAAAAAATAAAATTTAGTTTGCAAATTTCTATAAACTATAATTCATTTGCTTGCTACCTATCTCGTTTTATTTTTAGAAAACAAGGAAAGAAGACAAGAACTTGAATTCAAGTCTTGACCAATGTGAAAGCTTTCGTCAAGTTCAAAAGAGAACGTCAAAAAAACTTGACTTCAAGTCTTGATCAATGTAAAAGGGGTCTAAGCGTCGCAACCACAAAGCTACGTCAGCTAAGCAGAGCTGAGCAAAGTCAGCCGAAAAATTTCAATTTTATTTTCCTTCACATCCACTTTCGCTCAATCCTTACTGATTACAAATGTCTGCACAAACGCAACTGTGCAGAACTGACAACTCTTTACTACTCTTTGAAGTCAGCCGAAAAATTTCAATTTTATTTTCCTTCACATCCACTTTCGCTCAATCCTCACTGATTACAAATGTCTGCACAAACGCAACTGTGCAGAACTGACAACTCTTTACTACTCTTTGGTCTTATGTCAAAACCAAGTAATGTAAGCCCACAAAAACAAATAAGGGGATTTTTTTAAAATTTAGCTCCAACTTTTCTTAAAATATTTTTTCCTAAGTTTGTAGTTTTTTGATTGTTTTAAATATTGAATTTTTCTTATTGTTGTGCTTGATGTGCTAATAGTGCGAAATGTTGAATGTCGCATATTTGCAACTGCATTTTGCATCAACCTTTACTTAATTAAAAAAACTATTTTAAATAATGAATATATAAATTGCTTTAGGGTTAATTAAATTTTATATTTGCAAATATTTTCTTTCAAACAATTCCAAAATCTTGAAAATAAATGTAAATTAGTTGTGCCATTAAAAAATAAAATGCCCCTTTTTTGTTTTAAGTACAGAAGCAACATTGGTTGATGTCATTTCCTCTGCCATTAAATTTCTATGACTGACAGTTTATTTATAGTACCCCGATTAATATACCTTGGCCCATGGTAGAACTAGTAAAGGTATATGCATTTCTGACTGCTCTCTTTTTCTCATAGCCAGAATTGTCAAACTCAAGCATTTTGCTATTCTTTCCTATATTTGCTTTCTTATCGCATTCTCATCGTTTTCAGATTTTGTATGAGTTGTCAACTTCGTTTTGACAGTACCGGCAGTCTGTCTCTTCGAAATGCCGTCTGTCTCTCTTCTCTAATTCTCTATGGCATGCCTTGGCCATAGCATGGTAGAAGGATAGAGGTATATGCAGCGCTGACTGTGCTCTCTTTCCATACTGCCATGTCTGTCAAATCACGGTATAATTATTTTACAAGGTAGCCGCGTAGACTGGATTTTTTCTCACGAGCGGCGATGGGTAGTTGTCAAAATTAGCTGTTTATGCAATTAATCAAAGAAAAGTGAAAAAATAAGCGACGAATTAAGCATAGCTAGTCAACCGCAACAAACTAAAAACATTTCAATCAACTTCGCGAATAAATTTAATGAATCAAAGATAAGTTAAAAATAAGCACATTGCTAGTCAACAGCAGCAAACTACAACATTCTTTAGCTGTTTTGGACAACTACCAATCGCCAAAAAGCTGTCACGGCTACCTTGTAAAATAATTATACCATGTGTCAAATTTAGCTGTGTGGCGAATGGAAACAAAAGAAAATAAAGAAAAAGTTTTGCTTCGTTTTGACAATTCCGGCAGTATGCTCTCATCTGGTGCATATACCTGTATTCTTCTACCATGGGCCATAGCAACCATAGCACACTCTCGTGTTGATATTCTTTTGTTTGACTTTCGTCATCCGCAGCTGAAGTTGCGCGGCTACTTGGTTAGTTCTATTATGGTTGTATGTAAAAGTTAATGTTTAACCCATTAATGCTCACCACCTATTGTTATTTATCTATACACGGAGAGGCCCGTTTAATAACTAATTTTATTGTATATTTTCACATTTGCTTTGCTTTGAAATATGTTAGATTTACGTCTCACCACACCTTATATGCTTGACAAAAATTTAAATAAAATAAAAATCATGGTAGAAGAATAGAGGTAGTCGCACGGCTGAGAGCGAACTATCATAACCAGTGTGACCAAAGTGGAATATTATATTCCACTTTGGCATATTTTAGCTTCGGGAAGCATATTTTTTTTATAAAAATATGCAGCATAAAGTGGAATATTTTTTCGTATGATTTTATTTTTCAAAATTCACAAAAATTGCAATAAAAAAAATGTCTATTTGGTTACTAAATAGGTTTTTTTGGCTATCGACATTTTTTTTTTATCTCTGAACCACCTTGTAAAACGCAATAAAAGGAATTAATTTTGTGGTTAACTTCTTCGTTGTCAATTTTATTGCAATTCATGTAATAACTTCACGCATCTTAATAAGTGAAGTAAATTTGCTTATATGTTTGTATGGTTAGATTTTTGTATGGATTATGTTACAGCAGTAAGTAATTTACTTAAGAAAACATTAGGGGTATTCACGATGTGTTGTATTTTCCCTTGTATTGTGTATTTTTGATAAATTTGATATTTGTAGTAAATTTTTTAATATAACAAAAACAAAATTCAGTTTTCAAAATACAACCCTGTGGAAAATATACAAGTTGTGTATTAGATCAGCTGATTGTACAAGCATTTCTACTCAGCATGGAGCAAGCTAAAAGCTACGCTGTGAGTTTATTTAATAAAAATTAATATAATTGATTTTAAAAATACAATATGTACTTTACTGAAGGTTCGATCACAATAAGTTGTAAGTATTGTAAATTTTGCAAAAATTTATCACAAATGCACCACATCGTGAATACCACTATTATTGCTAACAATAGCTATTTCTTTTAACTATTTTAAAATGTGGATTCAAAACAATAAAGCAGAAAAAAAAGTTATTGATCAAAGTTCGGAATCTGAAGATTTATCAAAATTTGTGGTTTTCTCGCTTAGCTTACCATTTAGCAATGCTGAGGTTGAGAACATTTTTAGTTATATGAATCTTTCTTATTTAAACGAAAAATCGAAATAGAATGCAAGAAAAACTCTTAAATAATTTTTTGAATGTAAAAACATAGCTGCATGCTCAAAAAAAGTGTTGTAATGCCTATCAAATACCAGATAGCTTAATAAAAAAATTTAGAAATGCGAATTTCTATGATAATAATACAAGCAACAATTTAAGAATTGACCTCGAAGATGTGCCTGAATTTTAGTTTTGTATATTGTATATCGTTACTTAAAATTCAAAAAACCATAACAACCATAAAAAACCATAACAATGTTTATAATTTTTTATAGGAGAAGAAAATAAATTTAAGTGCGATAGTAATCAAATAAATAAATGTTTTTAAACTTGCTTCTGTGTTTTTTTTATATGCATATTTAGACTTATTTAGATATATATCTTTGAAATTGAAAGTGGAATATTTTTGTGGAATATAAAAATTGAAAGTGGAATATTTAGCATATTTTTTTTAACAAAAAGCATATTTTTTCAAAAATCTTCTGGTCACACTGATCATAACTGTCAAAAGGCAACTGACGGCTCATACAAAATCTGCAACCGATGAGAATGCGATGTGAAAGGAAAAATTAAAAAGAATCTGTCACGGCTGAAACTATTTTGCTTTTTTAATTTTTTATTGATCAATCAATTAAAACAGGATTTTGTGCAGCTGTTGAAGTAATTTATATTAGGTTCCAAAAAATCATTTTCGTGGAAGTATATATAGCAAACACGAGCATCTTTTTTAAAATTTTTGGCACATGCCATGTTTGATCGTTGTCTTATAGGCTCGTCATCTGGAACACGAAAACTTGGGCCATCATCCAGTTGTACTTCATAATGCAATTCACCTGTAGACTTTATAATTCTGCCAAATTGCCGCTTTCTGCTTGACAGGTAATCTCTTACTGCAACTCCCAACAGCAAAATTGTTCATTTTTCCGTTCGCATTTTCCACAATATTGTTTGGCAGCATCAAATCCAACTTTGGCTGAATCTGCCTTTCAAACATCAACATCGCTGGTGACTTGTTGGTTGCACGATGTATGGCTCTGCGATACGCTCCCAGAATTGAATTGAGTTCTTTTTGCATACCTTCACCTCCGCATGTCGATGCTTTGAGTTTATTCTTAATAGTTTGAACGTACCGTTCCCGCTTGCCCATTCGTAGCAAGATGATATGGCACCCCTTTTTTATGCATAATTCCATTTATTTTCAAAAATTGTTGAAACTCAGCTGAATAGAATTGAGTCCCGTGGTCAGACACCATTACGTTTGGAATTCCAAAATATGCGAATATTTGCTCACACTTTTGAATAGTTGTAGTCGATGTCATATTTGGTATAATACGACCTCGGGCCACTTACTGAAGACATCGACCATAATAAACAGGTATTTTCCTAGAAAAGGTCTGCTCAAGCGCGTCGGAAGCGAATTTCATCTGGGGGGCAGTACAAATGGGGGGAGGGGTGGCAGTACAAATGGTGGTGCAAAAAAAGTTCACCAAAATTTCTTCAAAGAAACATGAATGTGAATAAACAAATTTTTTATTTTAGTTTAAAATAACAAAAAATATAAAAATATATAAAAAATATTAAAATTTTATTATTTTTAAAAGTTCTTCCAATTTCAATATTAGATATCATTCTTTAAAGGATCTTTCATGTGGTAATATGAAAATATTAGAAATAATGGTTGCTTTTATAAAGCAAGACTAGGTATATCTTTACATGGTTTAAATGCAATAAGGTACAAAAAGTTATATCAATTTAAATTATTCCAAAATGTTTCTTTCTGTCCTTGCGAGAAACAAACTCTTTCACCACCTCCATCGAATTCAATTCCTCGGTTTTATCTTTGTGAATGTGTATAAGTGCCGCATGAGTGAGTCGTTTCTGTGTCATAGTTGCTCGAAGATACGTTTTAAATAGTCTTAGTGCACTAAAAAAACGCTCAGATGAAGCTGCTGATGCAGGCACAGTCAAAAGCTAAGCAATAAGTTTTTCAACTTAATTTAATAGTTTTTTTACAGTATCCGAATTTTTTGCAAATTAGGATACAATGCCACTACAATTTGAAGGTGTTTGGCCAGGCAATTTCTTCAGCATTTTAAGTTGCGCGTGGAGGTCGCTTCCATCAAAGTCAACTGCATAAAGATCCAAGAATGATAGAATAAGAGATTACGCTTTGAGCAGGTCCGTTACTTCTGCTAATCGAGTTTGACAACCATCTGTTCAGTTGACTACGTCACAATATTTTATTTCTTTGAGAAACGTACTGCGATCGGTTGTGTTTTATTTAATTGTGTATATATCAAAGTATATTTGCGAGTTTTTAACTTAAAATTTAAAAAATGAAGTGTGCAGCTGCTAATTGTGGTAACAATAGCAAACAAATATTTTTCAGAAACCTGATGTTTACAATACATACAAAAATTAAACCAAGAAATTGTAGAAAACGCACACAAACGAAAACAAAAATACAAAAATACAAAAATATATCAACTTAACAAAATTTGTTTCATTATTTAAAAACTTGGAATTATAATTTATTTGTCCTTTCAATTCACAGGTAAATTAATGGAAATAAAATATCTGGGAATATTTAAACTACATCAATTAAACTCGTAATAAACATTTTTATAAAATCCAAGTCGAAAAATAATGTTCACTGAAGTTGGTTGAAGAAGAAAGAAAGAAGAGGAAAATATATAATACAAAAATATTATCGTTGTAAAAAACTGATATTTTCAATAACTTTTGAAGTTTTCTTTTTAAATTGTTTATCTAGCTAAAAAAGTGGGGGAGGGGCAACTGCCCCCCTTGCCCCGCGCTTCCGACGCCAATGGGTCTGTTCTAGTTTCTTGATACGCACAACTATTTGCTACTACGTTCTCGGTGTCCTTATCTATTTGCTGCCACCAACAGTATGCAACTCGCTCAAAACTCGACTTCGCAACTCTTTTGGTATGTATACCCGAATTCCTCGCAAGAAACACCTTTTATGCAACATAAACTCAGTCTGAGTTATTCCAAATCGTTTATGTGGTTCACAATCGCGTCCATATTTAAAAGACAATATAAGACAATAAGACTTTCCATAAAAAAATAAAGTGCTTACTTCTATATCCACGGCAGTTTTCATTGCAAGCTCGCTCATAGTAATTGGTAAATTTAAAATCACTTATTGCTCAATCACATCGATTTCTTCGGTGAACTTATAGGATTCAGATAAAGACATCCTCGAAATGGCGTTATCCTTATATTTTTTACACGTATTTCGTATTGAAACGATTCCAGGAATATCGCGTAGTGATGCATGCGCGTAGCTGATAGTGTAGGCAGTACTTTTTGCGGCGAAAATATCTTTGAAAAAGCCCTGTTGTCTGTTACCAATAAAAAACTTACGTCCAAATAGGTATTGGTAAAATCGCCGAACTCCAAAAACAATTGTGTACGCTTCTTTATCTACTCGGCTGTAGCGTTGTTGTACCTGATTTAGAGTCTGCGATACAAATTGTATAGGGCGCTCGTAACCGTCTTCGTATTGGTGATGCAATACCGCACCCACTCCGGTTGGACTTGCGTCAACTGCTAAGATCAAAGGTAGCTTAGGGTCATAATGAGTTAGTACCACATCGGATTGCATTTGCTTCTTTGCCTCTTGAAATGCTTTTTCACAATCTGAACCGAATTACAATTTTACGCCATTCTGAAACGATTAAAGGTTATAAAATTGTACTCAAATTTTTTATAAAACGAGCGGAATAATTTACAAATCCTACAAATGAGCGCACTTCATCTTTGCTCGCAGGTCTCTTCATGTTTCGTATCGCCTTCATTTTTCTCTCCATCTTGCGAATCCATGTTTGTCTATGACATATCCACAATGCTCAATTACATCAATCATGAAACATTTTCTCCCGGGAGTTGTAAAAGGGAGTTTCCGTTTTTAAGATACAGTTTATAAGCTTTTTGGAAATTTTTAATGCAATTTTGTTTATCTACCGCCAATATTCATTAGTGTAAAAAAAAAATTATATGTCTTTATCTACTATCTTGAATCTGGAAACTCTCTTTTACAACTCCCGGGAGAAAATGTTTCATGATTGGGCTAAATATTGTCCCGCATGAACTCAGACTTTTTTATATTAACCCTCATATTATGGTTTTTTAGTCGACGTAGCACCTCTTGTTTGCGTTTCATTCGCGTAATATCATCTTGCGATGCAGTTCTAATGTCGTATAAAAAGACGGAGAAACCTGGAATATCCCGCAAAAGCTGCTCCATAAATCTCTGTCCAATCCAACTTTATCACGCGCAGCCACTCTTAACCCAATAGAAGCCTACGATCAGATCGTACGATATAAATTTTAAGAAGCTGACCCATTTTCTCCTTCCCATTTAATTTTACCTTGATGTAGCCAATGCAATCAACAGTGTTCGGCAGTAGCTATATATCAGAGTATCGCTCTCTTCCACTTTGGATTTAGCAAAACACTTTTTGGCATCTGCTAAGATGATGATTGTGACTGGTGCGCCTGTGTCAATCTCGAACTTAATTATAGTACCATTTACTCTTAGGCTGCAGTTTATTTTTGATCAATTATCCTTCATGCCTTTTTCACCGTTAATCTAGAAGAGATCCTCGACCAATTTTTCTGCTGGCCCTGAATTATTATCTGAAATAAGATTGAATTGCTGCTTCTCTTTCATACACACCTTCCGTAAGTGACCTTTTATTTTGCAAAAGTGTCTGAAGGTCCCAGTAGTTCCAGTCTTGAAGAAATCTCAAATGAATCAGGTACGATTTTTCTTGATCCTTGACTGAAACATGCTGATTTGGCGATACATTTCATTGACGAAAATTTCATATAAATGTTCCAAATTCGTGTAAGACGCAATGAAGAAACGTCGGGATTTATCATGCACGAACTCAATATCAAAATATTGAGGAAGTTTCGTTAACGAAAAGTAGACAGATATATAAAGAAAATTCGTCAGGGAATTAAAATCGAAACGTGCTTCTGGACCGAATTCAACGTCGTGCGATATATTTGATAGGGGATAAAAATATTTCATCCTCTCTCATTTCTATTGGAAATCGACGTAATGTTGGTTTCGTAATGGCCTAATGCCACCACACCGTATGTTTTACAGGTCCACTCGGGCAGCTGTTCAAGCCCACTCCTTTACCATTGCCTTGATGCCACACAGAACCTCACGTTGTAGTGATAATTCGTTCTTTAGTCGTACGGCAAAGTTGTGGAATAGGCTCCCTGCGAGCGTGCTGCCCGTCAGTTTCGAGCTGTGCAAATTTAAAACAAATCTTCACCGAAACTACTCCATCTTTTCAACCTCTAACTAACTATCACCCATCTTCCAAATCAACACAATGCTCATACATTTATAAGAAACATCACCTGAGCTTTCACTCTACAAAACAGAAAAAAATTATACCAAATTGTCAAAGTCAAACGAATACGACAGCAATGGCAATGACAACTAAACAGTAGTGTCAATGAATATTTAAATACTATCGAAAACCATCGTTAGTCAGTCCAAAACTATCGATAGTCACGATAGTGTGAAATTATCGATAGTTTGCGAATTCTACAGTTTAGCCTCTGAACGATTCGGCGAATTACAACAATCATGAGTATCTTGAAGTTGTTGTAATAAAGTCCAGCAGCTCATGCAGAAACTTCCTTTAAGAAATCATCACGAAAAGTTCATCAATGATGCCGCAAACTACTGGGATATTTTAGTGTGTACACTGATTTGCCATATGTGTGGTATTACCTCACCCAGAGACTATAAATACTTATAGACATTGCATGTGAAAGCTCCGGAACGGAATGAAAAATTTGCACGTACAAGACAAGAGACCCGACGAGTAAATAACCTAGCGAGTAATCGCTTGCATGGATTTGTGTTGCTAGCACATGTATATGTTGCTTAAAGCAGCCTGACTTTGTTTACATTTTTTTTTGCTTGATTTGTTGTTGCTGCATTGGACTTTTTTTGTTACGCTAGGATTTTGTTCACGTTTTGGAAGCATTTCGGTGATCGTCAGATATAAATCATATTTTTGCGATTTTGTCTATCTGAAGCAAAGACGTTTTAGATAAATCGCTATATCTTTTTTACTTCTGATCGGATTCAAATGCTCCAAAGAACAAAATTTTAGAAAATTTATCAATCTTCTAAATGACATTAAAGTTAAATTTAAAAAAAAATGAACTCAATTACTTATTATCTATTTTAAACAGATTTAAAAGTAAAACTCTAATCTGCTGCACAGAGTTAAATCCACTCATACCTTTAAATTGTATTTTTTAAAGAAAATGCCATCAATTTTGTTTTCTTGGTTTTATTTCTTTGTAACTTAAATTGATATTCGGCTAATTTGTTAAAAAAAGTATATATTTATCTATTTGAAGCAAGGCGGTTTAGATAAATCGCTATATCTTTTTTGTTTCTAATCGGATTCAAATGCACCAAAGGACAACATTTAAGAAAATTTATCAATGTCTTATATGACATCAAAACTAAGTTTTAACAAAATTAAAGCAATTATTTATTAACTATTCTTACCTTTATCCTTTCAAATTACATCAAAATAAAGTTTTGCAAAAATTAATCGAATTCTTAATTTACTATTTTTACCTTTAGAAAGGCGGAGTCCTTTCTCCACTGCTGTGGAGTCTTGTTGTGGACGAATTATTAACGATGCTAACCGAGAATGGCATAAAATGTCAGGGTTACGCAGACGACATCGCCTTAATAGCAAGAGGGAAGTTCGAGGATACACTCTGTAACCTGATACAGAGAGGACTGTCAGTAACAAAGGAGTGGTGTAACACGGTGGGATTAAATATCAACCCAGCGAAAACCACCATAGTACCTTTTACTAACAAAAGAAGCCTGCCAAACCTCCGAACAATGAGAATGGATGGCACTGAAATTCCCTTCAAAGGAGAAGTAAAGTATCTGGGACTTACACTAGATTCAAAGCTTCTCTGGAGAAGACATGCAGAGGTATCTATAAACAAAGCAACTCGCGCACTCATGGTATGTAGGAGCCTGGCGGGGAAAAGCTGGGGTTGTAACCCAACAATTCTCCGCTGGATGTATACCATGATGGTGAGACCCATCCTCACATATGGTGCAATAGCATGGGCTGAGAGAACCAAGCTAACCACAATGAGGAATATGCTAACAAAGGTGCAGAGACTGGCCTGTATATGCATCACAGGGGCCATGAGGACATGCCCTACAGCAGCACTAGAAGTAATTCTGGACCTAACACCCTTACACCTTGTCATAGAGGGAGTAGCCAAGCGAACTCTGTTGGGCATTGCAAAAGAGGGGACAGGTTTAGGTAAAACTATCAGCAGTAGAGAGAAGGAGGATATTGCAAAGCACACTCCCTACATCGATCTACCAAGAGATGATATAGTAAAAAGGTATAACTTCGAAAAACACTTCGGAATTAAGCTTAGTACCAAGAAAGAGTGGGACAGCGAGATGATATCGCAAGTTAAGAAACCACATAGTATAGCATGGTATACAGATGGGTCCAAGACATTGGAAGGTATAGGCGCAGGGGTGTACGGGCCAAGAACCAAGCACTTTGAACCTATGGGGAC
Source organism: Dichetophora obliterata (assembly GCA_963920525.1). Classification (NCBI taxonomy): domain Eukaryota; kingdom Metazoa; phylum Arthropoda; class Insecta; order Diptera; family Sciomyzidae; genus Dichetophora; species Dichetophora obliterata. The sequence goes on along the minus strand of OY986437.1, from coordinate 122,527,854 downwards.
AACACCCAGTATCTTCCAAGCGGAAATCCTAGCAATACAGCTGTGTGCACAATTCAATCTGGACCGTAAATACAAAGGTCAGGATATAGTTGTGATGTCAGATAGCCAAGCAGCAATCAAAGCATTAGTTTCCTGTGAGATATCATCGAGAATAACATGGGAATGCCTAACAAAACTCAACGAGCTAGGCAAGAATAACACTGTTACTATACTTTGGGTCCCAGGACACAAAGGAATACAGGGTAACGAAGAAGCCGATGGTCTAGCGCGACAGGGTGCAGCCACAAAATTTATAGGACCGGAACCATTCTGCGGATTGGGCACACATTCTATAAAAGAAGAACTGAGAAGGGAGGAGAGGCATAAACGTTCAAACCTTTGGAAAAGCCTCCCAAAGGTAAGACAATCCAAATTGCTCCTAAGAGATATTAACACTCGGAGAGCAAAATTGTGCATAAGCTTAGGCAAACCGAATCTTAGGATTCTAACGGGGTTCCTTACAGGACACTGTAAACTGAAATACCACCTGATGAAATTGGGCATAGAGACCGATAGTAACTGCCGTTTCTGTGAAAAAGCAGAGGAGACTCCAATACACCTACTTACAAACTGCGACGCTGTGGCTCGCAGACGTAAATTAGCACTGGGGAATTATGAGCTGAGTCTAGAGCAGGTTTCATCCCTTGAACCTAAGAATATTCTCAAATTCATTAGAGAAATAGGGCTGGATGAAATTCTGTAATCCGCAAACCCAGCGGAGCTTTGAGAAGGAGGTACAATAGATCTCATTAAGGTCGCAGTACGCATCTCCACCACGCAACATTAACATTAACATTAACATTTTTACCTTTATCCATTCAAATAATATCAAAATTAAATTTTAACAGAAATAATCCAATTATTTATTAACTATTTTTAATAGATTTAAAACATAAACTCCAATAATAACTTTTAACAATATGAGGTGCATTCAGTTTAGAGTAGAGATGAGCGATATTTTGATACCGGTGATTTAGTCACCGTGATTGGTATTCTTGCTGAGAGGTATTGGACTTCTCTCACGGATGGTTCGGGGTAATTGCCTAGTTTCGATCTAAGCACAGCAAAGAAATTTTCAATGGAGTCCTGATTTAACCTTCCAAGCATAAAAAATCTCACATTTGGATCTTGGAAGAGATCTTCTTCCAAAGAAATCATGGATCGCAACGTATAAATTAAACCATTAATGCATTTGTTTCTGCCACCGCTTGAAATTTTAAGTGATTCCAAGTAATAAATACAAATATTCATGTTTTCTATTTTGTTTCAGTTTCTAGTGACCAGACGCTTATTAAAATTTGGATGGTACAAGTCTATGCTATCACAGTAATCAAATGCATTATTGCAGTTCATGACATAATGAAAAGTTGACAAGGGAATATTCAATACAAGTTGTCACGAACCGAATTTAAAAAAACGTATCATAAAGTCCTGTATTGCACACTCAAATCTTGCAACTCCAGAGTGGTTTGATGAAAATGGGAGTTGCTTTGAGCACAGGCAAATCATTCTAGATTTTCTTATAACTGTTTTAATTCGAAAGAATTCGAAATGATTAAAAGAAAATCTAGCGTCCGAAAAGTTAAAAAAAACAATGCAAAAATGCAAAAGCTTCTAAATGCATAAGCATTCAGTTTGTACGTCTGAAAGTCTGTCTGAAAGTCTGTCTGTCAATTCGTCGTTTTGAATTTTTTTAAATAATCCGACTGTCACTTCGTCTGTTTGTCCATATCTCTTTTTGTCTTTCAGTCTGTTAGTATGTATGTGTAAATGTTAGACCGTCTGTCCGAAGTCCATAAGTCCGTCTGATTGATTTTTTCAGGAAATTTTTGCTATCACAATAGTCAAGTCCATTGGCCGACCTTTCAGTACTGTGCAACTCTAAACTAGATGAGCGATCCGGTAATTTTTCAATAACGGTGTTATTAGTGAACGTGATTTTTAAATCGCCGTTCTTTAATATGGTGACCGTGATCACGTTATTTTTCAACTAAACAAATGCATATTCATGTATGTAGTTAAGAGAGGTGACCGAAACAACATTAAAACTCATATCAAAGTGCATATGATATGCGTACTTGAGAGACAGAGACAAAAAATTCTCGCACAATCAAAAAATCACTGGTTATATCACGAATCGCTACAAACAACATAAGACAAAAAATTAACAAAAGCTCAATCACTGATCACGGTTTTTGATAATATTTGATCACCGCAGTTACCAGTGATTTTTCAATCACGGTGACTAAATCACCGGTAACAAAATATCGCTCATCTCTACTCTAAACTGAATGCACCTCATATTGTTAAAAACAAGTGCACCTCATTTAGCAATGTTTCCCCCCATGCTTTTGTAATTATTTTTATTTTTGTATGGTATTTCCTTAAAACCTTAATACATTTGAAATAAATGAAATTTAAAAGCAAAGGAGAAATCTTAAAAAATTTCATTTTTTTTTGTAATTTTTAAATTTTCGAAGGAAAAGGAAAACAATTTAAAAATTTCATTTATTTAGCAAATTTTAAATTTATCACAAAAAAATTCAAAACTTATTTTATAATAATTCATGTTTAAGTTAGCAATATAACAAAAAACTTAAAAGCATTTCAGTTGTTTTGGTTTTCATATATGTATTCATTTTTCACTATTTAATACAAAAATTAGAGCTTACAATTTGTTAATAAGCCTACATCTTGCTTTAAAAAAAATTATATTTTTTGATAATATAAATTGCCGAATCGCAATTTAATCAAATGTAAAAAATAAGTCTCCAATTGGAAGATGCTACAAAATAGGCAAAGCAACAAGAATAACACAAGGCAATTCGTGTAGCTGCTGATTGTCCTGCGTGGTAACAGAATACTACTATTTATTTTTTTCTTAACAACAAATTAGACAAATCATAATTTAATTCTAAATAAATAAAACAAGAAAATAAAATGCATGGTCATAGATAAATATATACTTTTTTTAACAAATTAGCCGAATATCAATTTAAGTTACAAAGAAATAAAACCAAGAAAACAAAATTGATGGCATTTTCTTTAAAAAATACAATTTAAAGGTATGAGTGGATTTAACTCTGTGCAGCAGATTAGAGTTTTACTTTTAAATCTGTTTAAAATAGATAATAAGTAATTGAGTTCATTTTTTTTAAAATTTAATTTTAATGTCATTTAGAAGATTGATAAATTTTCTAAAATTTTGTTCTTTGGAGCATTTGAATCCGATCAGAAGTAAAAAAGATATAGCGATTTATCTAAAACGTCTTTGCTTCAGATAGACAAAATCGCAAAAATATGATTTATATCTGACGATCAACGAAATGCTTCCAAAACGTGAACAAAATCCTAGCGTAACAAAAAAAGTCCAATGCAGCAACAACAAATCAAGCAAAAAAAAATGTAAACAAAGTCAGGCTGCTTTAAGCAACATATACATGTGCTAGCAACACAAATCCATGCAAGCGATTACTCGCTAGGTTATTTACTCGTCGGGTCTCTTGTCTTGTACGTGCAAATTTTTCATTCCGTTCCGGAGCTTTCACATGCAATGTCTATAAGTATTTATAGTCTCTGATTGATCTAAAAAATATTTGTTACTTTTTAATGTTCTTCGGGGCACATCTTTATACTATATAATCAGAAGCTTTCACGGTTATTAGTATTCCAGCTCCTCTCGCCTGTAAATCTGCTTAAATTATGTAACCTGCAAAGTTGTATATCGCGTGTTTCGTATGAAGGCCGTTTTTTGCTATACTTCCGCTTTTAGTTCGAAACAGGGGGGGGGGAGATGGGCCTCTCTGCCATACCATTTTTTTCTTGTCTTGACCCAAGGAATCAACCAGTGCTGTTTAGTGATTGAAACGTTGATCTGGGACACCCTGTATTTTCTTTTTTATTGAGGTTTATAAAAGAAAAAAGCTCATCTGTGTGGCATTTGCCACTTTTCTTTTAAATACGGCATGAACTGGCGCAAAAAAAGGTAAGCAAAAATTTTTTAAATGTCAACTTTAGAACTTTTTATAGAAAAAAAAATTCTTTAAAAAGCTGCGGATTTTTAAGGAATTTTTGGCAAATGCTTTCTTCGCGTATGATATCGATCCCTTTGCACGAAATTATCGTAAATTTCCTCTACACTCCCCAACGCATCACCTGTTAAAATATTGAAGCTGAAATCTTTATAGTAAATTAGTTATTTATCTAAGTTCATGTAAAATTTGGTTTTGGTATTGCAAGCTAAAGCACAGAAAAGTAAAAAAAATTGGTCCTGTAAATTTTTTTTGGCACATACGATAAATTCGCTCAAAGGGGTCGATATATCATACGTTGTCATTAATGGGTTAATCGACAAAGAAACATAATTTACTCATTAAGAATTATATTGCTCAAAAATGTGTAGAAATAATTTGGTATATTATTTCCAAACACTTTAATTACACATTAATACTAGTATTTATTATAAAGACCTTATTGTTTACTAAGATAAGAATTGTTATCAAAATTTAATCTATTGCTCATATTTAAAGACTACATTAGCAGCCAATGACTTTCTTACCTTAGCAAGCAGAATTTGCATTTCTAAATCAGCAAAACGTCTACCAAGGCACATACGAGCTCCGTAACCGTATGGCAACGAGGCAAATGGGTGCAGTTTGCCCTCAGTTCCACCTTGACTTGGTTTTAACCAACGTTCTGGCTTAAAAGTTGCAGCATCGCTGACATATTCCTCCATATTTCCAGTCACAATGGTTGGGAATACAGCTTGCACCTGTTCCAAAATATGTACATATATGAAAAATATGTATGGATAATTATTTTATAAAAGTTTTCATTCTGCTCACGCCTCTAGGTATTTGATAACCACATATTACTGTGTCCTCCTGAAGTGTGCGGCCGTTGCCTATAACCGTGCTATACTTGCGAAAAACTTCTTTTATGAATGCCTTCAGATAATGCATTTGATCGAGCAATTGTATGGTAAGTGGCGATTTGGAATCAGGCAACAGTCGTTTGAGTTCTTCATTGACTTTTTGTTGCTCAGCAGGACGCGTCGCCAATTGATAGAGTATTGAGCAAACAGCCATAGAGATCTAAGAGCTCAATTAGAAATTTTATGATTTGTATTATCTTGCCAAATAGTTGGATAGAATTAAATAAATAATAATAAATGTACGCGGAGAAAATTCTTGCGCACAAGTCATGATCAAGTTGATCATAAAATACAAAAAATATATATTTCTTTTAACCATATATAAGTTTTGATCATGTTTTATGAACTACAAGCTGAACCCAGTGTGCTTCGCTACTCCCCTCGTTATAAAATAAAATTAAAAGTATTTATATATTTTTCACGCCATCGAATTTTCGAAATAAGTCCACCCCAGCGCCACCTACCGTGTCCATTTATACACAAATTATTTTCTTATGATCAAACAAACATACATTCTGAATTTCAGTTAAATTGGTCCATAAATTCAAATTTTCGATATAAGTCCACCCCAGCGCCACCTATCGGGTCCAAATATAGCCTATGTTACCCACCGTACCAAGATGAACATTACCTAAAAATTTCATCAAAATCGGCCCAGCCGTTTTGGAGTCCATACGTTACATACATACACACATCCTATTTTATATATATAGATAGATGCTCATAATTCTTGCTATAGTTCTGTATAAAACATGTATAAAATACTTATCATTTATTATGATCAATTTTTAATTTCCATAATTTTTATGATAAACGAAATTGCATGTATTGTGAACGAATTGCTCTTAAAAGCATTTATCTATATATATAAAATGGAATGTGTGTTTGTTTATTTGTTTGTTTGTACCTTATAGGAGACCAAACCTCTGGACCGATCTTCCTGAAATTTTTACAGCATTTAACTGGTACTCTGGCATGATTAATAGGGTACTTTTTTCGACCACGCCCACTTTTACGCCCACTTTTTTAAAATTATGTAATAACTAAAAAATATAGTTTTTAACAGATTTACTTCAAATTGTATACACATTATACTCCAGGCGAGGTAGAAATAAACATTTCTTACGCCACGCCCCCTTTTACGCCCCTTTTCACGCCAAATTTAAGTTTTAAACTTTTTGTTCTCTGTACTAATTTGTTCTTTCCAACGGATTATTTTTTATTTGGTAGTATATTGCTCGTAATACTGTTAACGTCGCCATATTACTATGAACCACGCCCACTTCACTGCCCCCTTTTTAATTCAGATACTTACTTATACCACTTACAATGTTTGCTATACAAAATACTTTTTTGTAATATGTATTTACCTAAAGTTTTATATACTTTTTATCTACACGTAAGGTAGCCATAGATTTTTTATTACCAAATCACCCTTTTTCGCCCCATTTTACTTTAATTATAATTAATCTGCTTTCAATCTATATATATACAAATGAATGTCTGTCTGTCTGTTTGTTTGTTTGTGCTTTATAGGAGGCCAAACCCTTGGACCGATCTTCCTGAAACTTTCACAGCATGTTACTATGACTCTGGAAAGAATAATAGGCTGTATGAAGTTTTTATTGGACAAAGGGGAGTGGCACTGCCCATATAACCCAAAAATTTAAATAGCCATATTTTGGGCATTTTTTGACCTACGTTGATGCTATTTGGTACATATGGTATTGGTATAATTAGGAATATGTACCAGGAGAAAAGTGGGTGGGACCACGCCCCTTTTTAGGAAAATTAAAAATCGCAATAAAGTCTAACTACTGGACCGATCGTCATTAAATTTTCACAATAGGATATTCTTACGAAATAATAAATTCTTGACTATATAAAGTTGTGAGTGGACGAAGGGGCGTGGCCTCGCCCATATAACCCAAAATTTAAAACCGTCATATCTTGGGCATTTTTTGACCAACGGCGGCAGTATTTGCTATATATGGTATTGGCATGAATAGAAATACGTACCAAAAGAACAGTGGGCGGAGCACGCCCCTTTGTTTGCAATACATTGGAGGCTGGACCTGATAACCGATCTTAAATTTTCACAGCGTTTAGCTTTGACTCAGGAATACTTATTACATGATAATATTTTTCGACCATGCATACTTGTGCACCTCCTTTTTTACTACGTTTATTAACGGCTTTACCTCAAATTTAAAATACATATTAATTAAAATAGTGGGGTAGCCCTATGCTCTTTCTCCCACAACTGTCTCCAAAACAGCTGATTTTGTAATAAGTGCTAGTTAAAATAGAGAGTGGGGCAACCCCATTCTCATTCTCCCACAACTGACTGCGAAACAGCTGATTGTGTAATTGCTGCTTTTTGATTGGTCTAAAAATAAAAAGGGGAGCATGAAGCAAATTACATGCGGTTCAGTGCTGAATTCCAATTGGTTTACAACAAAAAAGGGGAGAAGCATTGCAATAATTAAATTAAAATTAAATAAATAAATTTTTGTAAATATATAAATACTTTTTATTTTATTTTATAACGAGGGGGATAGCGAAGCACACCGGGTTCAGCTAGTAATTTATAAGCGTGGATCATAATTTGGTATCAAGTGTTTATAACGAAGAACACAAAGAAAACAACACAGAAACTTTGTGAGACAATGAAGCAGTACAGAAAAGATAAAATGTGAAAAATTTTGGCTATGCCAGGCTTAAGTGTAAACAAATAAATAAATATAAAAATAAAGTGAATAATAGTGAATATATTAAGGTTATAGTTTGTAAGAAATTTTTATTATGTGTATGAAGCAGTAAAGAAGAGAAAAAATGTGAAAAACTTTGGCTGTTTAAGCCTGTTTTAAGTGCAAACATTGTATGTTGTAGGGTTTAATTTTTGAGTTGTTATATATTTCTCGATACTTTGACTAAAATTTTTAGTCATCATCAGTACCAGCAACACAAAAAGGTACATGTTTAGTCTAATCAAAATGGTAAAATCAGAGGAACTAAAAATACTAGTTCCAATTTCTTCAGGAATGTGTAGGGGGGTTTCCCCGAAGAAGAAGAGTCCTTCCAAATCACGGTGCCACTGAGGGGTGGGGGCTTTAAATGTTCCATTTTTAAGTTTTTCGCTTATAACTCGAAAACGGTGCGTTGAAAATGAAAGCTTATTAAATTTGCTACAAGTTTGGTTATAAACATTTTTACGAAAAACTGGACCACATTTGTACTACAGGCTCCGAAAAATTAATAATTTTAAAAAAAAATTTTCTACTTATGTTTTTCGTATATTTTTGTCTTCTAGATCCTCACTCGTTCATTTTAGGAGAAAATTGACACAATAAAACTTGTACAGAATTAAATTCCCTACAGCCCGAACAGCTTCTAATTATCACTTTCTAAATCACAGTAAAAAACAATACAAAATAACGGTATGTTAAAAACATTTATATGATTTTTATCATATTTTATCACAGTTTCACTAAATAGCTGATACCAACCACCAAATTTAACAGTTACAAATGTTAATTTGCGGGCGGTCGGAGTCATCGGACAGAATACGTATCAGAGATCTGCAACAAGCGCTTCGCTTCATAACGCACTCTCCTTCTTCACTACATTTTCTGTTTTCTCAGGCATTCGCATTCCTTAAACAATTTTGTTTGCTTCGTATTAACTCACTCTCTTTTTTAATGTTGAGTGCGAATTATGCTCTCACTCTCTGCTCTACAATATGTGCTTGCTTCGATCCTCACGTTGAGAGTTGGGCGAATAAACGAACAAACATAGTGAATATAGTGATCACTTTGCCTGCTTCGCGATGCAGCCGAGAGTTGTGAGAGTCTTCGAATAAACATTGCGAATATAGTGAAAATTCTGCCTGCTTCGAGATAAAGCTACGTTGTTAATGGGACTCGCCAAATGCTTTGAGTTGTGCAATTTGCCTTGTAACAAAAAAATTTGCATAGTGCTCTGTATTTCATTGCCGCCGCATGTCTTATTGGGGAAAAATTTGGAATAATCCAATAATATGCAGGAAAATCTATTCTAGCTGGTGTTCATGATCTTCGCAATTGAATCCTGCGACATTCATCTTGCAATCATTCCTTTTTTATTTCCTGTGCACGATAAACATCAGCGTAGTTGAAATCAGCACAGTAGCTAACTGCGTAGAAGACTCATGCGAATAGTTTATCAATTTTCTGTGAATGGGCCGAGTGAGGAGCTTTGAGAGGCTGAGTGTTTATAGCTTTATCTATTCGTTACAGCGAGTCTCTTAAGCAATACAGTGGTGAATAGCAAGCTTAGCGAAGTTTGCTTTTGAGCGAGTCCACATTTTGTATATTCGTTGAAAGAGAATGCAATGCACAATAGCTACTCTCATTTTCAACGAGTGCTTATATGTATTAGTGAAGCCACTCATGCAGTTCTCTGATACGTACAGTGTTGCCATGAAAAAAAAATAAAAACGTCATTTTGACGAAGTGAAAAACGTCAAAAACGTCATTTCATATATTTAAAAACGTCAAAAAATCGTCATTTTCTTCAAATCAATAATACAATTGTTATTATTTTTTATAATCGCTTTTATTGATGTTTAATACAAACATATGGGTTTAAATAAAAATTAAATAACATTTTTAGTAATTCATGTTCACAGAGATCGATTGATTATATCTATATATAGATATATATTTTATATAAAATAAATAAAATTTAATATTAAGTTAAAATTAATACATCGATTAGAGCTTGAAAGCTTTGACCAGCTTTTCATTTAAGGTTAAATTTGCACGTTTGACAAAATGGACTAAATTTTTATTTCTTTTATTTTATTATGTTATATTTTGTACGCAAATAATACGCAAGCCTTTTTGCAAAAAAATATTTATAATTAAGTCCTTTTTGTCAAACGTGCAAATTTAACCTTAAGGTACTATTACAGTGTGAAGCTATAAAAAAAGAACACCTTCTTTATTAATTTTTTTTTCATAGTAATATTAATTTAATTAATTCAAATTTTTTACATAATGAATATTAATAGTTGAAGATTTTAAAAAAAAATTTTTTGTTCTTATATTTGTTGTTAATTTTTTGTTCAAAAACAAAAAACAAATGTTTTTTAAAGTCTTTAACTATTAATATTCATTATGTTAAAAATTTGAATCAATTAATTTAATATTACTATATAAAAAAAATGTATAAAGAATGTGTTCTTTTTTATAGCTACACACTGTAATAGTACCTTAAGGTACAATAGTAAAGTAATTTTCTATTGGTATAAGTCTTTATAATTGTATTTTTTTATTAATTGTTTTGTTACTTCTAAATTATGACAACTCGAATTGTTTAATCTTAAATAATCTTTGGTATATAATACAGGGTTGCCCATATTCGACGGACCCATGTTTTTTTTTAAAAAATCAAAGAAAAAAATAAAAATTTGGCGGTTGGCAATCTTAATCATTTAATTTGTTCCAAGTAGATTTGTTTACATCAATTTTTGAATATGATATCTCTCAAATGGCCGCCTCTGGCGTTGATGGCGTATTGTGCCCTTTTTGCAGCATTTTCCATCGTTTTCGCCAACATTTCGGCCGGAATAGCGGCTATTTCTTCACGAATGTTGTCCTTGAGCTCTTCTACGGTCCTTGGCTTGTTAACGTAAACCTTTGACTTCAAATATCCCCATAAGAAGAAGTCAGGCGGCGTCAAATCGGGCGAACGCGGTGGCCAATCCAAATCACCACTTTTCGACATCAAACGGCCCGGAAACAAATTCTTCAGAAAATCGATTGTAATGCAACTTGTGTGCGGTGGAGCGCCGTCTTGTTGAAACCAGAACTGCCTCATACGCTTTCGACGAATAATTGGCATCACAAAATTAGTCATCATGTCGCGATAACGCTCCTGGTTGATGGTAACAGCATGGCCATTTTCATTTTGGAAGAAAAACGGCCCAATGACCGTTTTCGCACTAACGCCGCACCAAACTGTGACTTTTTTGTCATGAAGAGGCACTTCTTGAATCTCCTAAGGATTTTCAGTGGCGTAAATACGGCAATTTTGCTTATTTACGGTCCCATTCAATGTGAAATGGGCTTCATCGGACATGATAATTTTGTTCCAAAATTCCTCGTCATCTTCGGCCATTTCGAAGACTCTTTGGGCCCATTCCAATCGACGAGGCTTGTCCGCAGGCAACAATCTTTGCGTCAATTGAATTTTGTACGGGAACAAATGCAAATCAACGCGAATAATCCGTTGTAAAGTGGACCGAGCCATGCCCAACTGCTGAGAACGGCGTTTTTGGGATGTTCTTGGGGACCTCTCAACACTGGCTCGTACGGCAGCGATATTCTCGGCCGATCGCCTTGGTCGACTTTTATTTGGCCTCTTCGGATTAGAAAGAGCCTCACCAGTCGAAAATTTTTCGTATAAACGCTTAATGGTGTTCTTAGAAGGCGCACTTCTCACATTTTTTAATCTTTTAAAAGCACGTTGAGTTTTCACAATTGACTTCTTCTGTTGAATGTAAATTTCAACTATTTCAGAGCGCTCGCGTGGCGTGTATTGTTCCATGGTAAAAATCTGCTTGGACTGACGCTTCAAACGCGGTATGTTATTAAGCGATCTGACATCTCTGTCAAAAGTTATGGCGTTGCCAGATGGGTCCGTCGAATATGGGCAACCCTGTATACCTTTTACAGTTTCAGTGCACAAACGGTTTCTGACTTTTGTTTTATTTAAATTGATTTGCGAAAACGTGCGTTCCACGTTTGCTGATGAATGAGGTAAACTTAAAATATTAAAAATGAATTTTCCCAAAAGGGGAAATGCTAACGATTTGTCTCCTCTTTTGACGGAACAAATTGTTTTCCAAAAACTTTCAATTTCTAGTTCTTCTTCTAAATCTGTAAATAGATTATTAAAATCTATATTTCGAACTTCGCGAAACTCAGAATCAATGCTTTGAAAGCTGTTTTCGGAAATAATATTAGGAAATAGTTTCAACAAATTCGTTAAAGAAATCGTTTCACCTTTTATAATTTTTTTTTGGATCAATGAGAGCAAGAGATTTTAAAATATTGCTTTTGAAATCAAAACGTTTAAAAAACTGATTGCACAATTCTATGTAAAAATTAATGCAATTATTTTTAAATGTTAATATCTCAATTGGACTTATCGAATTTGATAATTCCTCTAATTTTAATTTTACCTCAACACCCAAATATAGCTGCTCTAAATTAATAATATTAGAAGAAAGGTTAACATTTATGCTATCAATATCGTTTTGCTTTAAGCACTCGGGCTTAATAAAATTGCCAAGAATCGTTCGTACAAGACGGCTAATCTCATCATAAATTTTATGCACTTGTGGCTTTTCGCTTTGGAAAAGTTTATTTAAAAGATTAATTTAAGGCAAAATATATTTTAGAAATTTAAGATATAGTAAATTCATTGGATTTTGTAAATTTTTAAGAATAATTTTAGCGTTGTCAATGTTATCTGAGTTTACTGCAAATCCAAAATAAATTTTGAGCGGCTCATACAAAGTTAAAATACGATTTACAACAATTTCTAATGATAGCCAGCGGGTTTGACTTGACTGCAAAATTTTTTTTGGTTTTTCCTCTAATAATGTTAAAATTTCTGCAAATTGTGAACTTCTCTTTGGGCTGTTTTGAATATAATTGTAAATGTCTCTTACCATAGATTCGACACTCGAAGGAAGTTTCAAACACGCATTTGAGAAGCATAAGGCAAAGGAATGGCAAATACATTTAAAAATTACAAGATTTTTACAGTCATTTTTTAAAAGAGATGCAACAGAATGGTTTTTACCAGTCATATTGTTCGCACCATCCGCCGCGAAACCAATTAAATTTTGTTTATAGTCTATACCATTTTCTATAAAAACCTTTGTTATAGATTTATAAAGACTGTCAGCACTAGCTGATTCCACTTCGACAAGATCAAGTAAAAAGTCGCAGACTTTGGAGTCTATTGTTGTTCTTGCAACAATACTTAAAATTTTTATACATGCTACGTCTGCAGACTCGTCGGCACATATTGAAAACTTATTATTTTGTAACAATCGTATCATATTTTCGAATTGTTGAGCTCCTAAAACGTTTCTTACCAAACATGTTGTTTTTGTCCGGTTTGAACGAATTTCAGCAGAAATTTTAGAGTCAGCGAATGAGGTTTTTCCCATTTGAACTAAATGTTCAGCCAGGTTAAAGGCGAGATTATGCTCAACGATTAAGGCCGCATTCTGCAACTCTGCTCTTATGACATTCGTTTTTATTCCAACAACTGCACTTAAGCTTTTTACAATTGAAGGTTGAATTTGTACTGCATTCATGTTCGACTGATGTTTATCTGTTTTGGCATGGGCAATTAAATCAGCTTTTCCTGACTTAACTTTTAAACCCATATCGCAGACTTTACAAACAGCGGGAAATTTGGAATCCTTTTTGCTATTGTTTTCCAACCACGTGTTTAAACTAGGATCTTCATCCCATTTTCTGCAGTATCCTCTAGAAGCAGAATTAGGAATCTGAACGGAAAAAATTTGCATCATAAAATTAGTGTTAACTTTTCTTTAGTTAAATTTACGTTCGGCGGCGGTTGATCTCCATCTCCTGTGCTTGGTGTGCTGGTTTCCGCATTTGAACTCTTTTCAGCTAAAAATAATTTATATTTTAGTTTTATATTAATGTATTTGTGAAAAGAAACTTACCTTTTTGGAAATAACGCTTCATTTTTTTATTTCTTCTAATTTTTATCTAATTGGAGTTTTAGTGACCAGCACTTGGCGGCAAACAGCAAGAAAAGAAAAAGCAAACAAAGAAAATGAAACACGCACTGCAATAACTTAACAGTTTGAAAGCAAGAGTAACAACACAGTACTCTCACGCGACCCAGTAAACCATTGCTTAAGCACAACCCAGCAAACATTAATCAAATTTTAAATAGTAAAATATTCACCGAGTCAATTAAAAAACGTCATTTTTGGGATAAAAATTAATGAAAAACGTCAAGTCATAACTGAAGCCAAAAAACGTCAAAATGACGATAAATCTTCAATAATGGCAACACTGGATACGTATCATATGAAATGCTTTTGAGATGGCTAGTATACGAAATTAGCCGGGTGAGGTATGCAGCTGGCCGTGTCTCTCGATGACCCCTCCACAATAAAATACATTCTTTCACCTCCTCTTGCAGTCACTACTCACTAGTCAGTCAGTCTTCATCAGCGTGTCTGTCTGTGCTTATAGTGGTGTGTCGATGCTCCTCTAATTATTACCTATATCATACTAATTTCTGTAAATAAATTATTACCAATTTTTTTCCACCGACATTACATTTTATTATTACGTAATATATTAATTTATAATCCTTACTTGGATTCTGATAATTTAAACAGATTATAATTTCAAGTTAGAATCACACTTGCGTTTCGATCAGTTCTCCAAAAATCAATGGCCGAACCTTTTACAGTGCTGCCATATCTTCTTTTTTATTACTTTATTTTCAGAGTTACCAATAACAATTTAGAAATATTACTTATGGCGTGTGCACACTTTTAACCTTAAATAAACAATATAATAGGGGTATTCATACCAGCATAATTAATAAATGTTAAAACAATAACAAATTGTATATTACAACTCGGCCAATCTGACAATCTTGATTGACCCCAATCAAGAATACCAGATCAATAAAATAAACATTTTTTGTATAATTATAACTATCCTAAACCAGTAAAGGGTGGCATATGACAAAATAAGATTGTAGTGTCAAGAGAAACCTCTGGTGATAACCATTTACGAATTTTCCTAGATTCAACAATACTATTATACGGTAACTGAGTCAGTTGACAATTTTCAATATCTTTAATTACATAACGGTCGTTAGGCAATACTTTATAAATAACATAAGGACCACGATATTTCGGAATAAATTTTTTGTTTTTTCCAACAGTAGTGTCAGTATTTTTAATAACAACAAAATCGCCCACCGAGTAAGTCCTTGCTGGCACACTGTGCTTTAGGAAATACTGCGTGTTATATTCTTGAGATTTTTCAATAGCACTTAATGCATCTGATCTAACTGATTCCAAAGACTGTGTTTCTTCTTCGTTCAATTTATTATTTAAGTGTTCCGTTAACTCATCTATAATATTGCCTCTTTGGTCAGTACCAAATAATAGTTTACTAGGTGTCTGCTTAGTTGTGCTGTGAACAGTATTATTTAACGCGTACTCTACTTGAGACAATTTCAATGACCAGTCAGCGTGCTGTATAGGCTCACTTAGTTTACTTAACATTCCCCGGAGTACCCGATTCACACGCTCAACCTGGCCATTAGCTTGCGGTGAGGCGACTGCAACCTTTACATGGCTAATATTATTTTTTTGACAAAAAGTCACTAAACTCATGCGAAGTGAAGCAGGTACCTCGGTCAGAAATAACTCGTCTAGGACGGCTGTAGTAGCTAAAATACTTATCTAATGCGCAACACACTTCTTTTGTGCTGGTTGAATTTACTGGATACAACCGAACAAATTTTGTGAATGCGTCAATTACAACCAATATATGCTTACGCTTCGAGTTAATTGAAGGTAATGGCCCAAAGTGGTCAACATGTATTGTGTCAAACGGAATGGGTGTCTTCGGAATACTAAACAGATTATGTTCATTTGAACGCGCTGGCGACGAGTTCATTATACACTTAATACAATTTTTAATGAATTGGTTAATTTTATCTCTCATTTTTGCAAACCAATAGTTTTTACGTATTTGATCATAGCACTTATCCACCCCAAGATGGCCTATCTTTTCATGTATCATTCGAATGACATTATTCTCCATTTCCTTGGGCACGCACAGAAGCAGTCTATTCGGTTCAATTCTACGGAAGACTAATCCATCACGTAACTCATAACCATTTATACTGCACTTTTCTAACTTGTCTTGCAACTCTCTAATCTCTTTGTCACGATTTTGTGCCACCTGAATGTAAAAATCCACATCGT
This sequence comes from Dichetophora obliterata, assembly GCA_963920525.1. NCBI lineage: Eukaryota > Metazoa > Arthropoda > Insecta > Diptera > Sciomyzidae > Dichetophora > Dichetophora obliterata. The sequence continues at coordinate 122,511,826 of OY986437.1, read as the reverse complement.
CGTCATCTACCGCGGCACTAATATGACAACTTTTGTCTACATCGGTAAGCTTAATTTCCCCCGTTTTTGATGATTGCTTGAAGTGGCATCTACTCAAAGCATCTACATGACCCATTGAAACACCATTTCGATGCTGAATCGAATAATTATAATTTTCTAACTCCAGTGCCCATCGAGCAATCCTTGGATTGACATGTTTTTTGCTAAGTGTCATGGTGAGTGAATTGCAGTCAGTAACAATCTTGAATGGAAGTCCTTCTAAATACACACGGAACCGCCTAAGTGCAGAAATAATGGAGAGAGTTTCTAGTTCAAAGCTGTGGTATTTCGATTCAGCATCAGAAGTAGATTTTGAAAAATATGCTACTGGATGAAATCGACCATCATCTTGACGTTGCATAAGTACTGAACCGAAACCATGACTGCTAGCGTCACAATGAAGTTCAGTTTCACGCTTTGAGCTATATATTGCGAGCACTGGTGCAGCAGAAAGTTGATCTCGCAAATTGTAAAATGCATTAGCACAAGCCTCAGAAAAGTCGAAAGAACTTTCCTTACCTAGCAAGTTTAACAGCGGCCTTGAAATTTTAGAAAAGGATGGGACAAACCGCCTGAAATAGGAAAATAAACCAATACACTTTTGTAGTTCTTTTTGATTTGTCGGCATTGGATAACATTTAATTGCACGTATATGTGAATCACTTGGCCTAATCCCAGATGAATTTACTGAATATCCCAAATACTCGATTTCTTGATAGCCAAATTTGCATTTCTTCAACTTGATTTCAAGTCCCTTTTCATAAATTCTACTAAGAACTTGTTTTACTATATCTACGTGTGATTCAAAGTCAAAAGAGGCAATTAAAATGTCATCAATATAAACTATAATTTTGTTTTCATCAATTAAATCTCTGAAAATATTATAGACAAAACGCTGAAAGTTGGCTGGCGCATTTTTTAATCCAAATGGCATCTTTAGATACTCGAACTGCCCATGAGGTGTGACAAAAGATGTTAAAGGAATTGAATCTGTGTCCATAGTACACTGATTAAATCCATCCTTTAAGTCGAGAAGAGAAAACCATCGTTTATCTGCCATATACTCAACACAATCCTCTATAAGAGGCAATGGAAAATTATCTCTGATAGTCTTTTTGTTCAATGCACGATAATCGACGCACATTCGTGTACCACCACATTTCTTTTTTACTAAAACAATAGCTGAAGCATAAGGTGAATTACTTGGCCGAATAATGTGCCTGTCTATCAAATCATCGGTTATTTTTCTAACTTCAGCTCTGTCAAAAAAAGATAACCTTCGTGGTGCACAATGAAATGGAGTGTCATCTGTCAAACGAATTTTCATTTTGTAATCATACAATTTTCGAGATAAATTTTTTGGTTGCAAATATGAATCTAAAATAACTTTTTGTAATTTATTGGACTGATCCTTACTCAACTCAGAAGAAATATTTATTTCAAAATCAGGATTTACTATATCGATAGCACAAAGTTCTGCAATAAATTCATCAGCAAAAGAAAACGAACCATTCTTAATTGGCGATATTGGAAATTGCTTTTTGTTCACAACGTTAACTACTACACTTTCTTTCTTAGCTTCAGCAGAGGGTACCCATTCACCACAAACAATATCTTTTCTAATTAAATCGGATGCATTAACACATGAATTCTTTGAATTTTTATTTTGGTCAACTTTATTTACTTCAACGTTAACATTTTTTATTTTTTGAATTAAATAGATATTAAAGTTTTTCATAAAATCCCGTCCAAGAATTACTGGCATAGCCATTGTGTCATTTGGTGTAACAATGAAAGAGATAATTTTAGTTTCCGTTCGAAATTGTACAGAGCATAATATCACGCCATATGAATAAATTTTTCGTCCACCCAGACCAAGGTAACTAGTTGGCCGCAAAATATTTGTTAAATTAACTGATGGTGGTATGCTTGAACGTTGGATTAAACTAATCGGACTGCCGGAGTCAATGAGAGAAAGAAAATTCTTGAATTCAGTGCATGCACCCCAACTACAAATATCAAATGCCACCCTTACCTTTTGCATGACACGAATGATATCAGCAGCCTCATATCCAGACTCATCCTCAGTTACAGCAGCGACAGTGTGTGACTTATACTTCTTCAACTTCGGACAATCATTGTGTAGATGACCCATTTGATGGCAGGAAAAACATGACCCAGGTGGCCGTAGTGGTTTCGGGCAGGCACTTTGATAATGCCCAAACTGCGAACAATTGAAACACCGAATTTCAGCAGTGGCAGTGACAGCAGTAGACCTTGATTTTGGAGTATTTGATCTTATACGCCGTTGTTCGTATCTATCCATTCGACGTATTAGCTCATCCAATGTATTAGCACCAAAAAGGAAAGAAATATGATGACTACTATCAGGTATCCCATCAACGATGATATCAACAAGCTCCTGTTCGGCAATGTCAGACTTTGATGCAATAGATTGCATGGCGACTATGTAGCTTATGCACGATTCTTGCGGTTTTAGTTTGCGTGCACGCAGCTGACGGTAAACTTCTTGTCGTGTTATAGTACGACTAAACATTTTTATAATACTAGCTTTCAGTTCTGGGTAGTCAATTAAGCCTAGATTATGCACATATTCTTTAGCTGTGCCATCCAACCGGCGCCGCACTCCCAAACACTGCTCTCTCTGATTGTATCCACACATGTTGGTGTAGTCTTCGAATTGAGAAAACCACTTGACAATATCATAATTATCGTCACCATTGAAAGTTGGTACTGCAGTGTCCAATTCTTCAAAAATAATATGCCTGACAACGGGCAGCTCGGGTTCACCTTTCTCTAATTTTTTTATGTGTTGCTGCAGTTCCAATATTTCACGTTGCATTTTCAAAGCATTCAGTTGCTCTGCAAGTGAACATATGTATGCGTTTTCTGGAATGAATTTGTTTTTCTCAACTGGTATGTCAGCAGTAGAAGCGGTAGCATGTTCTAAAACATCAGAAAAATTTTCAGCAGATGCGTCAGCAGCAGTTCTTTCAATAGTGCTAAATTTAGCAGCCGCGAATTTGGCGTTAATTGCTTGGTTTTTTTCAGCGGTGGTTTCAGCAGCAGCGGTGATTTCAGAAGAAGCAGTGGTTTCAGCAGCAGCGGTGGTTTCAGAGGAAGCAGTAGTTTCAGCAGCAGTGGTTTCAGCAGCAGTGGTGGGTGCTTTTTTCGGAAAGACATCGAATTTATCGTCTTCAAATGCAGCAGTTGTTTTGTTCGCGGAGTCAGCAGCAGTTGCAGATATAGCAGGCAACTCATTTACTGACATGGCCCGTGCAGTATCTGCAGAGACAGTAGGTGCTCCATTCGCGGAGCCAGCAGTTTGTCCATTGACAGAGGTTATTTGTCGAGTGGGCCGTCGACTCATTGTATTTTCAATAAAGTTTTACCTTTTTTTTAATAGTTTTTGGATTTGTGGTGATTACCCCACATCTGAAGTTATAATCCTTACTTGGATTCTGATAATTTAAACAGATTATAATTTCAAGTTAGAATCACACTTGCGTTTCGATCAGTTCTCCAAAAATCAATGGCCGAACCTTTTACAGTGCTGCCATATCTTCTTTTTTATTACTTTATTTTCAGAGTTACCAATAACAATTTAGAAATATTACTTATGGCGTGTGCACACTTTTAACCTTAAATAAACAATATAATAGGGGTATTCATACCAGCATAATTAATAAATGTTAAAACAATAACAAATTGTATATTACAAATTTATTATTATATTTTATTTTTTTAGGATGTATGAAAATTGCCTAATATGTGAATTACCTCCCGGTAATGAAGCTGTCAGCCGCGTGACTGAAAAGAAAATGAATACATTGTTGCAGAGGGCAGGTAAGTCAGTACATTTAGACTCCACATCTGGTGTTCTTTCTTTGCGATCATCCAAACCGTAATTTCAGTTTCAAGGGAAATGTTTGCTTTATTTTATGAAAAAAAAAAAAAATTAAGTAGCACCTGTGCAGAGCAGTTTACCATGTGAGAACAATGGAGTTTGACAAAACCCTTGCAAAACAAGCACAAGTTCGAAATGATGATTGGGGTAAGAATGTGTTGCAGCGCATCTGCAACGTATCTGATTTGCATGCAGCAGACGGCATGTATCGTGAAGACTGTCGTCATAAGTTTTTCTGCTCAAAGCCACAAACCGGACAGAAGAGAGGGAGACCTCGAGTGCTATTGAGGAAATATTTCATTATTTGGACGAGAAAGACAAAGTTCAGTATTCCATGGATGAGTTAATGGATCAAGTAAGTGGTGAAAAGCATGAGTTAAGGTGGGTAAAAACTAAGTAAGAGGTAAAAGTATGAGGACAGGATCATTTTTAGTAAGGTACGTTTGCACTAAAAGGTTGTATTGTCTCGAGATGTGGGTGAGATTATTTTGAATGCTGCTTGGTAGGCAGATCGACTGGATAACGAAAAAGAAAAAAGGTGGTATGAACGACTGCTACAATTATACGAAAAGAGATCCAGTCTGAGGCATATGACAAAAGTAAATATCCTCCAAGCGATAAGTTTCTCAATGAAGCTTCGGGGATGGTGCCACTTACGCTCTTAGCTTTTATTGAGTCTCTTATCTCAAAGAAATGTAGGAGCACAGATGATATCATGAGGAAAATGGTATCCATTTCTCACGCTATAATTTCTGCCGTTCGTCCGCAATCTTTTATATCTAAGACTTTGATAAATTTACTGGCTAACTTGGGATTCAGTGAGAGCTACCACCATGCTGAACAACTGGAAATATCCCCACTTTACCAACACCAGAAAACGACACCTGCAGATACTTTTTGCCAATATATTTATGATAATGCTGAATATATTTATGATAATGCTACTCTGGACGGACGTAAGACATTTCATAGCTTGGGAGGCATTAAGTGGGTCTCACCAGCAGAAGCTTTGCCAAAATCAGATGAGATTGAACGAATGAAATCCCTCCTGCTATTTTAGAAGTTGATAAGTTTGGCGTCCTCAACCTGGAGCCATACGAGGGCTCTGTGAAATAAGGCCCCAGGAAATAATATTTCATTATGGAATAATACCCTACGAAATAAAGCCCCAACCAAAATTGGGGCTTTATTTCATTATAGAACAACTTCTTATGAAATTAACCCCAATATGATGCAATAAGAACCCAAAGTCAAATATGCCAAAATTGGGGTATAGTTCCATTGGGAAAAAATACCCCAATATTATAGAAATAGCACCCCACAACTTATGAAGAATTACCCCACAATAAACGAAAACACCCCAAAATTGTTTATATTTTTATTTGTAGACATTAATGAATTAATATCTTTAAGAATTCATTAATCTTATACAGAATTTAAAAAAATGGTATTCCCCTGTACTAAATATTTTTATAAATTTGTAATCCAAATCGTTTGAGCATCATATAAGCTCAATAATATAAAACAAAAATAAAATAATTATTGTTTAGTAAATCTATCTCAATTTACAAATATGTAGTTATTAAGAAAACTTTGTCACTTTATAGAGTCCAATTTAAGTTCCTACTTGCAAGAAATCTTGTGAAGTGTGAACGTCGTTAAATTTTCCTTCCGCCAAAAAGTTAGCTCTTGCTTTACAAGTGTCTTGCCGTTATTCATATTTTGTTATAGTTTTATAAGTGGATTTTTTTCTATATATCATTTTTTGATCGAGGGCTTGTTCACTGGTCCTTCTTTTACCATGAAATTTTTCACAATTAATTTTATTTTATAATATTTTATTATGTTCTCACTACGCGGCAAAAATATCAAAACTTGACATATTTTTTAAAATTTTTTTAATTGAAAAATTTGCAATAGATTTTAAATAACAAAAAGCGAAAAGTTGTTGTATCAATCGTATCCAAGTCTGACCCTCAAGGAGTGTTGAAATTTTTAGTGGCCTATTTTACAATGAAATAAAGCCCTAATTTAAAAAATTAAATAAGGCCACTAAAATCAAAATAACACCCCAAATATTTATGCTTTTATTGGCTCTTCGTAAAATGGCCCCAAAATAAAAAATGAAAAAGACCCCAAATTTTATATTGAATACAACAACATGAAAAATTGGGGCCATATTTCCTTTTTTTTTTGGGCCATTTTTCCTTTTTTTGGGGTGGGGCTATTTTTCATAATGAAATCAGACACCAAATTTCGAATTTTTATTGAGGTCATTTTTCCTTTTTTTTAATTAGAAGATTCTCTTAAAATTTGTAATGTTTAGCGAAATTTTCAACGGTATTTATTTGTTAATGTAATTTTACATTATAAAAACTAGAAAAAAAAGAAGTGGTCGATTATGAGTGTTAAGCAAGCAAGCCTCAGTTGATCAGTGCATTATGATAAAATGATTTGCCCTTGTACGAAATGTTATTTTTAACATTGTAAATGTTAATAACCCATTCTTTAATAGGGAGGTTACTTACTTTATGCATAAAGTTATACATTAAATTTATATGTTTAATATTTTTCCTCATAAAAATTAATTCCTCAATAAAATTTTGTCAGAAAGAATTTGGGGTCTTTTTTCATTTCAGTTTGGGGCCGAATTTCATTTTATGTGGTGGGGCAATATTTCATATTGAAAAAATACCCCAAATTTGGGCCCTTTTTTCATTTTTGATTTTGTGGCCATTGTTGTATTTAACGTCCGTGATCTCCGTGCTTTCCGCAAGGAGAAGAGAGACCAAAGACGGGGAGCTATTATAAAGACTGATTTCTTATTTTATAGCTAGCGTTTTGCGCTAGAGACTTTTATTTAAGTTTTATTTTTGTACTTAGTAAGGCCCAATAATGTTCTTGATTTCCAATAATTCCAATAATTTCCATAAAGTGGAAATTATTCATTTTCTATTCGCTTACATTACATACTGGAGAATTGCCTAAAGGAAGAAATAGCAGTTTAATATGTGGCCTCTTCCGAAAACGCTGCTGACATTCTTAAAAAACCATAATCATTGCTGTCAATCTGCTATAAATCTGCTATGGTTTATAGCATATTTCATTAAAGATTGTGGTGCATAATACGAATTTTAGTCTCGTAACAAATTTTTTGACAGCTCAAAAATTTGTATGCGAAATTATAGCAGAGTTTTTTCATAATAGATTCCGCAGAACAGGCCCAAATGTTAAGAGGATTGTTTGTTCAAAAGAACTAGAAAACTTTTTTATGTAGCTATAAACGTTTCAAGTTGAGTCGACCACCTTGTGGTGTTCTCTGGGTAATACCAAACGGGGAACCGTTAGTTTGACGGCTTATCTGAGCGGTGGGCCTCTTGGGCTTAGGTCACTACATAAAAACAGATTTTAATGTCAAAGCTTTAATTAAGAATAAGCATTAAGAATAACAGACAAATAATTCCCAAATCTTATGACAACAATCGCAAACGAGAAACTGATAAAGAATTACTGATACGCGTCTGAAATGTTCGAACCTTCATTGGAAAGATGTCTCAATACGACTTATTGCTACATATCTCGGAAAGATATAAAGCTGATATCACTACAATGGAGACAAAAATACGAAATTAAAAAGTCTTAAAAGCAAAGAGTAGTAAAGAGTTGTCAGTTCTGCACAGTTGCGTTTGTGCAGACATTTGTAATCAGTGAGGATTGAGCGAAAGTGGATGTGAAGGAAAATAAAATTGAAATTTTTCGGCTGACTTTGCTCAGCTCTGCTTAGCTGACGTAGCTTTGTGGTTGCGACGCTTAGCGATGTCTGAGCTGTATGAGTGCGAAGAAATAGAAAATAGAAAGCGTGTGATGAAGCGAAAAGAAAATAGTTTGCTATTGTTTCTTTTCGCTTTGGTATGACGTTTTTTGTTTCCTTTAAGAATCTTGCACTCATATGAATACTTACATTTTTTAGCTAGATTGGATTTGGTAAATTGAATGAATTTACCAATTTCAATCTTTTTAAATGATGAGAATATTTTTATGCCCCCCTTTACCTATAAATTTATTTTAATTCTCGCCGGTAAGAAATTTTTTAATTTTAAGCTACATTTTTTACCAATTTCCAGGTACTATGAATTCAGCAAATATTTTCATTTGAAGCTAAATTTTTACCAATTTCCAGGTACTATGAATTTAGGAATTTTTTTTAATTTAAAGCAAAATTTTTTTAACTAGATTGGATTTGGTAAATTAAATGAATTGAATATATAATTAAATTTTATAATGTAAATATTGTACATAAACTTTTGAAGTTATAGGATCATAACTGGGGACATATTTTTCAAAACTTAAAAAAATCGAAAAAATTTTTGAAAATTCTTTAATTCTTTTCGAATTGCATTCGTTCTATAATACGCATACAATTTAACATAAAGTCTATATTAATAAAACTTATTTTCTGGTTTGTTTGTTTAATTGACATTTATACAAATCTAAATGGCTTAACGGACTTCGGTCAATTTGAGTGCACGTGTGCATCGTAGATTAGATTGTAACATACTTAGTTTTGATCACGCTCATTCCACCCATTTTCACTTACGTAAATTTTGATATTGAAAATCTTATTTGAAAAAAATTTTTCGCAAATTAAATTTAAAAAATTTCAGTAATTTTAATACCAAAAACATTCACATATCTTTAGAATTTCCGAAATTTTTGTTACAACGACTTTTTCATAAAACATCGTTTCCCAAGAATGAGAAAAAACGACATGAAAATCAAAATTTTGACTTTCGATGCAAATATATCTGCTATTTTTAAATATATTTAAATCAAATTTTTTGATCAACTGTAGCGTTAGGTCAGTGAATATATTCTTTCTGAGTACTTTTCATGTAGTAAAGCATGTACTTACTTACTTAGTTGGCGCTACAACCGTATGTCGGTCTTGGCCTCATCTAAGAATTTGCGCCAGCCATTTCTGTCTTTCGCTTGCTGGCGCCAGTTGGAAATTCCAAGCTTCGTCAGGTTGTCCTCTACTTGGTCTTTCCAACAAAGATGCGGTCGTCCTCTTCTGCGTTGACCGCCGCTGGGTACTGAATCGAATGCTTTCTTCACTGGAGCATCGTCTTTCATGCGCTGAACATGACCAAGCCAGGGAAGCCGCTCGATTTTAATGCGCTTAACTATGTCGATGTCAGCGTACAGCTCATACAGTTCATCATTCCACCGTATTCGGTACTCGCCATTGACGCAGATTGGTCCGTAGATCTTACGAAGAATCTTTCTCTCGAATGCTCCTAAAGTCTTTTCATCTGAACTGCTCAGCGTCCAGGTTTGTGATGCATATAGTAGGACAGGCATGATGAGCGATTTATAGAGCGTGATTTTCGTTCGTCGAGAGAGGGCTCTGCTTCTGAATTGCCTACTGAGCCCAAAGTAACACCTGTTGGCAAGAGTTATTCCTAGTTTGATATCAATGCTGATGTCGTTGGTTGAGTTTATGCTGGATCCCAGATAAACGAAGTTCTTCACAACCTCCAAGGAGGTATTGTCAACGGTAACGTGGGTTCTAAGATGCTGGGACTGTTTGTTTGTTGACACCAAGTATTTCGTCTTATCTGCATTCACTGCCAGACCCATTCGACTTGACTCTCTTTCTAATCTGGAAAATGCTGAACTGACTTCGCGCGTATTATGGCCAATGATATCGATGTCATCAGCATACGCAAGCAGCATAACACTCTTGTAGAATATTGTGCCACTACGTCTCAGATCAGCAGCTCGATCGAAAATACGTCTCTCTTCCCTCCTCTTTTCTTTGTATCGCAATAATAAAGTAAAGCATGTATTTGCAATAATATACAAAATAAAATTATAAAAGTAGTTAAATAAAAAAATTTCGCAAAAAAAACAACTTAAAAAATATTGCTTACATTATTATTCGCGGCTAAGCTTCAACTGATGGAATCGCCCTTACAATAATATAACACTAAAAAACTGCAAAAAAAAACCAAGTCAACACACAAAATATACCTAGATTATGTCATCTTTATGATATTATATTCTTGAAATTATATAACAAAAAGATAAGAGATAATGCAAAAATATAATAACTTTAAATTATATAATGTTCGTAGGGTAGTTTTAGTAAAAAAATTGCCTACATTTTTGAAGTAAAACCCAATGAAATTCTGCTACATTTTGTTGGCCGGTACATCGTTTATTCAGATGTTTCGTGCATCAAATCTTTACATACCATTTCTATTGCTTTTCAATATTAAGCTCACATTTGCTCACATTGTCGCTTACTTACTCTTTCGCTCTCAAAAGCTTTAAATAGTTCGCTCGCTGATTCTCATAAACCTTTTGTGTGGATTTATGATAAATCCACATTCAAATTTTACTGTGCCACTTGTTTGAATGGCGTTGGCACATCTTTCTATTATATTATCTGTGGCTAAACTCTTTAACATAAGCCTAATATGTGCTAGAGTGAGCGCACATATAGAAGACAAGGATGCTGAGACCAAGCAAACTTACTACGAGCGCCTTGAAAATGCTTATGAGCGCTGCTCCCGTCACAACGTTAAAATTGTGCTTGGTAATTTCAACGCTATGGTGAGCAAGAAAAATATAATTGGGCCAACAGTCGGAAAGTTCAGCCTCCACGACAACACCTCCGATGACGGAATAAGGCTGATTTACTTCGCCACAGCACGAAACATATTCTTAGGCAGCACTAGATTCAACCATATCAATATTAATAAGGTCACTTGTCACCAGATGTCCCCTGATCATAAAACCAGAAACCGCATTAATTGTTTTGGATGTACGCACAATCCGTGGTGCAAACATTAACTCGTAGCCGAGATCCGAACACGTCTGTTCGCAGCTAAGAATGCACGAAACCCTACACAGAGAGAAAGCTAGACGTCGAAGAACTGCATTCATAACGGACAGCCGAAGCATTCGCCACTCAATTCTCACTCCTACTTCAAACACTCCTCCAATCGATGATATATGCAGTGGACACACATTTCCCACTCCATGCGTGCGGCTGTGGAAGACGTGATTGGCTACAACCCCCTTTGTTGAAACCAGTGGTACAACCAGAAATGGCCACTGCAGAAAAAGACAGCGCCTACAAAGTCACCCTGCAGTTGGCTGTAACACGCGCTGCTAAGGAGCTATACAAAAAGAAGAGGAGGGAAGAGAGACGTATTTTCAGGCGGAAAAAAAAGAGAGGCAGAAAAGTTTGAGCATGATAAGATTGCGATGTTTGGCGACAGGAATAAGGCCCGAACATTTTTCGAAAAGATAACACGCCTACCCGTTGGTTTAAAACCGGGGCCTCTTTCTGCAAGGATAAAAACGGGAACCTAGTGACATATATCTAGAGTACACTGACATTTTTGAGGGAACATTTCGCTAAGTTTCTGTACTTTTTTAACCTGACGATGGACAATATCATCCAAGCTCTACAAGAGTGTTATGCTGCTTGCGTATGCTGATGACATCGATATCATTGGCCATAATAGGCGCGAACTCAGTGCAGAATTCTCCAGATTAGAAAGAGAGTCAAGTCGAATTTGTCTTACAGTGAACGCAGGTCTGACGAAATACTTAGTTTCAACAAACAAACAGTTCCAGCGTCTTGGAACCCACGTTGCAGTTGACAATACCTCCTTCGAGCTTGTATAGACCAAGTAGAGGACAACCTAACCAAGCTTGGAATTTCCAACTAGCGACAGCAACCGAGGGATACAAATGGCTGGCACACGTTCTTAGATGAGGCCAAGATCGACATACGGTTGTAGTACCAACTAAGTTAGTAAGTAATTTAATATAGAGTGGAGGCAGTAAAATTTTTGTTTCAGCACCAAAGCGTTGGCTATTATATTTCTTGACCAATTATGTCATTGTCGTTGTCTCAACGAAAATAATAGGTCTGTTTCTGTACTAACTTAAAGTAAAGTTTGAGTAATAGAGAGTAACTTGATTATCTGTCGAAATGAAAATATTTATCAAAAAATACGGAAACGACTTCAAGTTAATTCCAAGCACAACAGCTGTTCGCGAAGATTTGCAATAGTGAAAAATTGATTTTTGCTTAAAATTATTAGTTTATTCTTATAAAAAACACGTTGTACAATATATAGAAAAGAATGATACTAGCATTTAATGATTAGAATAATTTTTATTTCACAAAAAAATAAAAAATATTGTTCTAATAATTTGAAGATCAGCTTTTTGTAAATAATAAATTTTTACCATTTTTCAAAACTTGAATAAAAATAAAAACAAAAATGTTATTTAAATCTAAAAGAGTAATTTAATATACAAAAATCATAACATTTGTATAGCAGCTTTCTAAAGAGTGAGGAGGAGGGGATAGGTCACGAAGTTAAAAAATATTCATCTTGGAAAAGTAATTGCGGTCAGTCATACACATAACCCTTTTCGGCCCTCACTAAAAGAGGAAAAATTGATTTAATAAACAGTAGGGCGTTCGGGTTTGCCTTGGAGCAGCATCCCGATGTAGGTCACGGGTCACAAAAATCTTACGTGGCCCGAAAAACTGATTTCATATTTGGTTTAAGCGACCTTCAAAACACTAAACAAAGTCGTGAAACCCCCGTTTTCTTACAATTGTTGTATAATGTTATTTAAAGAGCCATTTTTGAGATATTTTGATATTTGAGAGATATTTTTGACTTTAAAAATTGTTTTTTTTCTTTTAGGCTAGCATGAACTGAGGTTGGTTGACCTAAATATCCTATTTGAGTTTTTCGAGAAGGGTTTTATTTCGAGAAGATCTAAAAAAATTTTGCGATAAAGGAAATAAAATTTAATTCAGGAACAAAAAGTATTGGTATCTACAATTCAAAAATGTTTGTTATAAGCAAAATAATATTTATATAAAGCTTTACCGTATCGATGCCAACAAGTATTAAATCAAGAGCCATTATTGTAGCGATTTTATCGTCTTTCTCCGATATGATAACTTTTTCCAGCAATGATGGTTCGCCTTTCTGACAGGGTCCTTCCATCTTAAGTCTCTCTGTTGCACTTTTAATGTACTTCATGCATACTCTGCACAGTAAAATAAAATTATTTTATGCTTTTTCTAATTATAGTATGGGAAAACAGACTTACTCAACAAAGAAATTCATATTTTTAACATAGTTTGTCCACAATGGAGTCGGAAAATAACGCCAGTATGGGGCCTTTAGTTCCAGCGTTGCAACGTTACGCAACGCATATTTGGCAGCATTGATGATTTGCTGGGGTTCTGATTCGGGTGAAAGATTTGATGCGAGGCAGCCTAAGCGTGCGTCCAGTGCAACACGTCCAATACCTGTGTGAAATGTTAGATTAGCTAAAAATAAAAAAATTGTATGTTAAATTTATATTCTACATTCAAGCGACCATTTGTGTATTTCATTGTCAAAATCATCTGGAAGTTCCGAGTTCTTATCCAATAAAGTTTCGCAGCGTTGTAGAAAATCGTCGGTCACCTCCTCCAAAGGCGCTAGAAAGCGGCGTACTGTAGATAGCTGCAATACAGGTTTTTGTACACGCGAACGAAACTCGCGCCATGGCTCGCCGTGACTATAAAATGTATAAAGATAATTTTATAAAGTTGTACTACCACAGTAACCAAATAGCTACTTACACTCCAACAACACCTCCCAAATTCCCGAAGAAGTCTTTGCGCACAACCCTCTTGTATTTTACCAAACTAGGCATCGATGGACGAAATGGCGTGGGACCTTCATTGCGATAGCACTGCAAAAGACATTATTTACATTTTTGTTTCTTTTATATTTCTTCAGTTTAGTAAAAAAAGAAACATTAATTGTGCAAAAACTTAGTTGTAGGCGTGTGGAAAGCGAAGGATTTAAAATGTTAATTTTAAATCGTTCCAATAAACAAAATAATGTCTAATAAACAAAAAGTGTTTTACTGTAAGTACAATGAGAGACCAACTCTTACTTTTTCCTGTTTGCTGTAGAGGTCCATTTTAAGCAGGGCAAATATTTTACACTTTTCAACTACCGAAAACAGTTAGATAAAGCTAGTGTTAGAGCGGAGATCTGGGGACCGAAACTGTCAAAAAGAAGTTGACATTTCATACAAAATCTGCAATCAATGAGAATGCAATTTGAAAGCAAGAATTGTCAAAAATACCAAAATGGATGAGTTTGACAGCTATGGTCGCTAAGAAAGAGAATACATTCAGCCCTAACACTACCTTGTCTAGTTCTACTATGGATAAGGCTGGCAAAATTGCTATGCAGGCGTTTATCCCATAGTCGCAATTTACACGTCAGTCAAAGTCAGTGATCAGTCAAAATTTGTTGTTGTTTTCCCAGCTAAAATAAAATGAACTCTCTGCGAGTGCGAAAATGAACTTTTTACAATTCATCGTATCATTAAAATATTCAGTGAGCCTAAAACCGGCATCCCTCAGTCAAACGGTTGCAAACTTTTACTTGTCTACTGCCTAATAAATAAATAAAATAAACTGGCCATTTTAGCCCTTGGAAGGACTTTGGCCTAGCTTCTATTGATCAATTATGTTATGCGTGCTTTTAAATGTTTAATCACAAATGATCGAGAGCTAGACCTACGTGTTTTATGTCGCTTGACATGGCAATTTTTACTCTTTGATGCTTGCCATTGTCTACAGAGAGATGACGACCGACCAGAAAAATTAATTCAATTGAAAAAACTTTCTGGAATTAAACCCGGGCTACCGCGGGTCTTTGGCTTAGGGGCCAAGCACTCTACCCACTAGGCTACAACGTCTACTGCCTAGTAGCAAATAATTCATAAGGTAATAAATTCAGCATAAAAGTACTTTTATTGTATCTTAAATTTCCGGCGTATCGATTTGCGGGAAGAGAGCTGTATATAGCGATAAATCCTTCGGCAAATCTTATTTTCTCAAAGAGTACTCAAATCGAGGGGCCACGGAAATCGTAATCACCCCTAGTTTCCGGTATCGATTTGATCGTGTTTGAAAATATGATTCGGTACAACACGTCTTCATTATTTTTAAATATCGGAGTTGCTTTTATACGTTCCTTGACGTTTCTGTTATTTTGAATATTTCTATAACCCCCTTCCACTTTATTTTGACTATTTCTTTTATAAAATATATTTTTATTGATATCAAATTTTAAAACATCTATTAACGTTCGCGGCTTATGTTGAAAAATCATATTTGCTGGTGTTCGTCCAGTTGTTGTTGAGGGTGTGATTCTATACTTCAACAGCTCTACTCTGAGCTGCAATGACTCCTTCCGTTGGTTTGAATCGACTAATGATTTTTTAAGGCCATTTTTAAATGTTTGAACAGCTCTCTCTGAGGTGATTTTAAGACTTAGATTGCATTTAGTTCACAAAAACCAATAAACTGTTTTGAATTAAAAGGCGGCCCGTTATCGCGGACAATTTTTACAGGAAGGCCGAATGTAGCAAATCTTGTTCTTAGCTTATCGATCACGGATTGTGCTGTTGTGTTTTTCATTAAAATTGCATCCATCCATTTAGAGTATACATCAAACAAAATCAATATATGTATTATTATTTTCAATTGTGCAAAAATCCAAGTGTATGCGCTCAAATGGGTAATTTGTTTCTGGCCATGGCTCTAAAACAGGGCTGGGCATTCTAACACAGTCACATTTTATTTAGTCTTGTTATTATTGGTGCGCTCTCGAATAGCGCACACTGATCGAAATAGTTGTCACAATTACCTAGATTTGCAAGTTTGTATGTTTATACCTCCACACATACTGTAATATGTGTTTATTATTAATTTTTAGTCATTGGTATTGTTTACTATTTCTTCTGTCATTATTGCTCCAGCATTTTCTTCTAAGTAAATAAATTATTTTAGTTTGCTTGCAGTGGCAAATTACATATTCTGCTTCGCAAGACCCTGTCTACACTAGCCTCACTCAACCGACTCACTTTGATGTCTGTAGAAGAGATGAGGAAGTGGGAAGGTGAATGTACTGTGAGGCTAAAGTTTTAAAATTTTTGAAATTTTTGCGACTCACTTTGATCTGACATTTGTCCTTACTTCATATTTTTGTTGTGAATTGCGCCATTTTACTGCAATGCGCTTTAAGAAAAGTGATTTATTATACAGCTAGCAAATAATAATTATGTCCAATTGGAATAGAACGCAAACTTTGGAGCTCATTAATCTTTATGAGCAGCACCCCATTTTATACAACACAAAAAGTGAAGAATTTCTAGATAGGATTAAAAAGAGTGATGTCCTGGCCAGAATTACAACGTCACTGAAGGCTTCAAGACCAGGTGTTACTCAAGATGAAGTTAAAAGCAAATTGAAGACCTTACGGAACCAATATATCAGGGAAAAAATGCACATACGAATTCCAAAAGAAGTGGCTCTGGAGCTGACCAGGTTCATATTCCAAAGTTATGGTGTTACAATGAGTTAAAGTTTATGGATAAATTTGTAAGATCAACTCCATCATTTTCAAATATAGAGCAGGTTGGTACAATGGAATATTTGTAATTTATATTAGAATATTAATTTGTATCGATATTTTCAGCACAATGATGAGGATATTCTGGACACATCAGAACCTGCAATCTTGGTCGAAGATGCTGTTCTTAACAACAGTGGCAAGAAAAATAAGCTATTGGATGTGCAAATTTCTCGGTCATTGAGGGTATTTGAGGAAATGGTGGAAAGGATGCGCGATAGGAGAGAAAAAACATCAACTCCACAGTATCAGCTGGGAAAAATGGTGGAAAATGAATTAAATGGCATTCCAGAGCAGTTTTTTCTTGAAGCAAAATGGAAAATTATGGATATTCTTCAAGAAATCTAAAGGAAATCTTTTGCATCCAAAGCTTTACCTCCAGAATACCAATCTCCACCTGAATACCACCCTCCTAACATATCCAAGCGTCAAAGCCTCTATTGTGAAACTCGGTCAGCATCACCAGACATTAATCTTCCACCAGAATACCACTCTTCGCCTGAATACCAACCACCACCTGAATACCACCTTTCGCCCAACTCATGCAAGCGTCAAAGCCTTTACTGTGAAACGCAGTCAACATCACCAGACATTCATATTCTACCTGAATACCAACCTCCACCTGAATACCATCCTCAACCCAAAATTCATAAATTAAATGATAATTGTGGAAATAACTCAACATCATCAGACATTCAAACTGTTTGTAAAAGCAATGCTGGTGAAAAAGCAAGACCATCATACGTTGTTATGCGTTCAGCAATTCCAAAGCCGTTTGTAAAAAGCACGAAAAGCCAAAAGTTTTAAATGTTTTAATGATATCACAAAAAGCTCAAAAATTTCCATCATCTGAAGCTTAAAAAAATCACATAATTTTTAAAACAAAATTGAAATAATTCTTATTATTTGTTTGAAACCAAATTGAAAAAATTTTTACTGTATGTTAAATAACTTTTTCTATCACCTTTTATTTTAGAAACATATGTATAAAACTTTCAAAACTATAAAAAATTAAATTTTTCTGAATTTGTGTGCCGCAGTGCTACAATAAAACAGGGCTTTTATAAAACTTCAAAAATAAATTTTTCCTTCATTGTTTAAATACTCCGCAAATGTGTCTCTAATTTTCCCAACTTCATTGGTGTGTCGTCTGGGGTTATCTGACCTTGAGTTGACGCTCGCAATGCAATCTGTATTTTTTTGCGAGATTGGACCATCCGTGTAGCTTAGACTCTTCATCGAAAGAAAGTTATGCAGAACACAGCAGGCTTGAACTATTTTGATGACCTTATGTGGCCTTAAGTGAATATTGCTTTGCAGAACTCGAAATCGATTGGACAAAATTCCAAAAGTGTGCTCAATAGTTTGTCTAGCACGGCTAAATCGGAAGCTAAAGTTTTTTAAGCCTCATCTGTGGTGTGATATGGAAATGATTTCATTAGATGCCTTTCCAAAGGAAATAAAAATGTTTGCAGTGCTCATGGCAGCTAAGATACACAGTTCCTCCTCTTCACTACTTTCACTCATTATAATTTTATTTAATAAAACTAATTAAACATTCAGAAAAATTAACAAAACCAAAACAACGTTGAAGACAATAATGCGAAAATTTTAGCAACTTTGACTTCGAGCTAATTCGACTCAAAATGAGGCGAGCGATGTGTGTAAACAATGCATTTTCTGTAGACGTCAAAGTGAGTCGGTTGAGTGAGGCCAGTGTAGACAGGCTCCAAGAAAGGTACTCTGTAGAAAAGAAATCGCGTAGCGACTCAGAGTCAAACATTGTTTTTTAGGTGTTATGTTTTTGTTTTAATATAATTAAATCCTATTATATACGAATCATTAAAATTATAATCAAAACCTCAAAAAATTAAGTATCAAAAAATTAACGAATACAAATAATATGAAAAAAATAATGTAAAGAATCCTAATATATATGAATTCTATTAAACCTTAATAAAATAAAAAATATATACATAAGAATTATGAATCTACAAACCAAAAAGTTGGTTTTTTAAGAGTGTACACAAAATTTCCGACATAGGCCATCACAGCATCACCGTCAGCGAATGACTGAATTAAATTCTCTTCTGCTATGAGTTTTGTGTACATGTTAAAAGTTACGCTCAGAGAGCGCTCAGTGAGCTATGGGGCGCCCAGCGCTGCTCTAAAATATGTAGGTGGTTTACAGTCCACCCTAAACAAGTGCGCGTGCGTGGTTTAACTGTCAAAATCGGCTCATGCACATACATTTTGTATGAAGCCTACCGAAACACGCACCGGACTACCGCAACATGAATCGAATTTCCAATTTTGACAGTGCGTTCGGATGTGAAGTTGGCTGCATAAAACCAAAGTATTAGAACAAAGAGCAATTAGCTGCTTTTAATTAATTAATCTCAATTGCAAATGGAAGTATTTGCTATATTAATAGATTTTTACACAATTCTAAAAGTTTCTTTAAGATTTTTAAACCATCAGACTGAGCTGGTTCGAGAACAGCAGTTCTTTCCGCAGCGCACTTGTTTGGGTTAAACGTAAAATAAAATTGCGTGGCGTTTGGGTACGCAGCGCAACGCGCACTTGTTTAGGGTGCACTGTTAGCTTTTTGTGTTACTTGGTATGCACCACATAGCCGGCTACATTCTTCTATATCGGTGTCAATACCCGGCCACCAAACTGTTGTCGTAGCTACTGACTTCGTTCTAACTACTCCAACATGTTGATCATGTAGCATATTAAAAATTTGTTGCCTTAGCGATTTCGGAATAACTACGCGCTCTCCATAAAATAAACAGCCATCGCCAGTGACCCACGATGAATATAGTACTTTTAAAACTCCTGATTTATTTGTGCCGGCCAACTATCGGATGATATATATTAAAAAACTGCGCTTAAAATAGGATCGTCCATTAATTCGGACCTCACTCCATTAATATTTATCGTAAAATTGAGCATATTGATAACATTAATGCTGTCATATTCTATTTCTGTTTTGTTGTCTAAAGGCAATCTTGACAATGTGTCTGCATGAGTCATTTCACTGGACCGTTTATACTTTATCTCATAGGTATACATAGATGAGAAGATAGCCCAACGGTGAAGTCGATTTGCCGCTACAGTTGGAACGTCCTTTTTGTTTCCAAAAATAGCTCTTAACGGCTGATGATCACTGTGTATTGTAAAGGACAGTCCATATATATATTTATGCAATTTTTTCACTGCAAAAACTACAGCTTATGTTTCTCGATGTAATTGAGAGTAATTTTTCTCAGCAGCGATTAGAGAGCTGGACGCAAACATAACAGGATGTTCTACACCGTTCACTAGCTGGACTAGGACAAGGACTAGCATCAGTTGAAATAATTATTGGTTTTGAGGGATCATAATGTGCGAGAACGTTCATGTTAAGAACGAGTTGCTTACTTCTTTGGAAACATTTACTGTGTTGCTCAGACCAAACCCATCTGACATTCTCCTTTGTTAACGCATATAGCTCATAAAACTGACTAGACAAATTTGGAATGCATTGCAGTTTATCATTCCCAGGAAGGATTTCAATTTAGTGGGCTCTGGTGCATCAGTTACAGCTTGAATTTTTGTTATACTAGGTCTTATGCCATCTTTAGTTATATAATATCCTAAGTAATCAATTTCATTTTTCAATATCTCGCATTTTTTCAATATTTACTCGCACATTAAACTCTAACAATCTGTCTGAAACTTTAATAATGTTAAATTTGCATTCTTCATTAGTACGGTCCCCTACAAATATATCATCAAAATATACGTGTACCAATTCTAACCCGTTTAAAATTTTGTTAATCAATGCACAAAAAATTGGTGGAACTGTTTTTAACCCAAACACTAAACGTGTAAATTGGAATAGACCAATATGAGTATTAACAGTTAAATATTCTCTGGAACGTTCAGACACTTCTACTTGTAAATACGCTCCCGTTAAATCCAGTTTTGTAAATGATGTCCAACCTGATACTCCGGCCAAAATATCATCAATTCGCGGAATTTCACTGTGTTCCATTTCAACGAACCTGTTAATTTTGCGTTTACAATTAACGCACAGCCTTATAGCACCATCCCCCTTATTGACAATCACCAGTGGACTTGCCCAAATACTGCGTTTTATTGGTATTAAGACATTTTCGTTACATAATTTCTCAATTTCATTTTTAACTTTTTCTCTTAACCCATATGGAACCGCATTTGGTTTACAAAATATTGCATATAAATCATCTTTAAGAGTAATTTCCGCTACGAAATCTTTAATCACGGATTCATTTGCTTTTGAAATACAAATTTTGATATTTTTCTAAGAACTTGTATTTATCAACAATATTAACATTTTTACATTCACTTATTGGAACCGAATTCTTAAAATTTTCTCTGCAAATTGGAAACATAGATTGAAGCCTATTTCGTCCTAATAACGGATGAAAGTAGATATCATTGTCAAAAACAATTAACTCAAGTTCAAGTTCAAATTGAAGACAACATTTACATTAACCTAACCAACTACTTGCATGCTTTCTCCAGATATTAATTTAATAAATTTGTTTGTATAATTAATTTGTTAGAAAAATATTTTAAATAATCAGATTTGTGAATAACAGTCACGCATGCACCAGTATCTATCTCTAATTCAACATTAACATTTTCAATACAAACTTAAATTTTAAGGCACTTGATTGTTGCCGAATTTAAATTTTTGATATAGTTTAAATCATATTCAACACTCTCATAATTCTCATCTTGATTACTTATATTATAAAATTTACAATAAGTGTTATTTCTGCACAAACGTTGAATGTGGCCTCTCATCCCGCAAGAGTAGCATACTATGCTGTTGTTTCTACGACTACGATATTTGTCATCTACTAGTTGCATTTCTTTCGGTCTTCTAGCGATATGTTCGTATTTTTGCGACTGAGAATTTATTTTAGCTACTCTCCTTCCAGTTTCTGCTTTAGAGCCCGTACAGAACCAAAGCGGATGCCGGTTGTCGGATTCGCCGTGCAACAAAATACATGAAAATATATACAGCCGCCAAAAATGAAACCGCCGTAGAAATGCGCGACGGGAAAACGCCAGAATAGAATCTATTCTAATTTCTCTCTGACTGTTTTGTGCCTGTATTGCATTCATGTGAACTCAAAGCAAAATATAAAATAATTTGTATCATTCCCAAATAAAATGCAACCGTGATCCGACAACCGCCACCGTTCCAATTCTGGACGTGTTCTCAGCGGATTTCGCTGAGAGAGGCCCGCCATCCGACATCCGCTTTGGTTCTGTTCGGGCTCTATTATATGCTGCTACCATCACGGGTGACAACATATGCTTGATAGAATCAGGGGGGAAAAAGGAACGAAGAACATATACAAAGAGAATAGGAAAGACTAAGCAAAAGTGTAATATACATGGTAAAACTTGACAAGGTAGTGTTAGGGCTGGATGTGCTCTCTTTCTCAGTGACCATAACTGTCAAATTATACCATTTTCCTGTTCTTGTCCGTGATTTAATTACTATAAGTTGTCCATTCGTTTGACGTTTTCTCACGAGAAGGAAGCAAAAGAGTAATTTTTTAAGGACAAAATATAGCTCAGTTGCCTAAATATCATACTTTTTCGTAGTACTAAATACCCAAAGATACATTTCATTACTGCTTTTTCTACTACGTTTTCCACTATTTGTTTGTTTTGATTGAAAATTTATTGAGCTTTTAGAAAGGTTATGACTATGTTTTGTTGTGTAAATCAATACAGAAATAATAAAAAAAATGTATACAGCACACATAACACAAAACATTTTGCATTTTATGAATATTTGTATTATTTTTTATCTTTAAATTTACAATTAGTAAAAGAAGAGTCTGTTTAAAAATAAATTTCATTGAAAACATGTTTTTAAATGTAGATTGAATGTTTTTGTAGCATTTTGCTTAAATGTATAAATAAAACAGAAGCTACAATAAGTAAGCCTGCAGACTGAAAGCTTTTTAGCGACGCCAGAATTTATATAAGTATACTTGGCTGAAAAAGCTTTTAGCTCGTGAGCTAATTTTGAGCATAATGAAATTGATTTGTGAACATTTTGTTTTTTGAGTTGTTACAGGAATGACATAAACTGTCAGGAATGACAAAATTATCTTTTTTTGGAGATCGTAGGTATCAGAGACAACTAAAACACTTTTCCGCTCGCATATATAATTCTAATTTCTGAGACTTTTGGTATTAATTTTGTTATCATGATACCCTGGTTGACACACGCTTGTACACATAAGAAAATGATTTATATTTCAAAGATATAATTTTAGAATTTCAAAGATAATTTTTTTTTAAGTAATTTCAAAAATTTTTTTTTCAACAAATATTCTTAGTAATTTAGTAAATTAAATAATGTAAGGTCTCCTTTATCCTTAAATAAAATTGCATTAATTACTATAAGACCATTTTTTCCAGTTTTGGAGGCCTAAAACTCATAAACCAATTGCGAGTGGCCTGAAATTTATAAGATTTGGATTAAGGAGGTAAGAATCCATATAATCCGCAAAAATTAAGAATTAGAGTTATCGCTATTCTTGAAATGTTCCCCACATGGACATCAACTGACTTATTTCTTTTTTCAACATGCATCAGTTCTAGCAGCATGCAAGTTACTAAAATCGAGTTTGGTACATACCTATTATTTACAATATTTAAAAAAGATCTTTTTTTAATTCAAAACGTATGAATAAATATATAAAGAGGTATATAAATAGATTGGTTTTGGGCTCCATTCATTTTCTACACGTGACGCCAAAAAATCCAGAAAATTCTTAAAATGGGTGAACACATCGTTAAAAACCGTGAATTTGAAAAAGTATAAAATAAATGTTTCAAATGGAGTTTCCATTTAAATTTTAGTTATAAAAAATCTTTGACCATAACATATTCTAATGTAAAAGCGTTTTCTTAACAAGAATCTGCCATCAGATTTTTTAAAAATGAGTGCTTGATCTAAAACTAGCCCACTTTATTCAGAATTTCCTAATTTTTTTTCGCTTTTGAATTAGAACCTTTGCCCTCGCCTAGATCGCTGCAATTTTCTCAAATTAAAATGCTGC
Source organism: Dichetophora obliterata (assembly GCA_963920525.1). NCBI lineage: Eukaryota > Metazoa > Arthropoda > Insecta > Diptera > Sciomyzidae > Dichetophora > Dichetophora obliterata. The sequence continues at coordinate 122,488,205 of OY986437.1, read as the reverse complement.
AAGATTGCTAGCAATTTTATTAAGTAAACGAAAACTTAAAAATAATCCAAATTGGATCATCTTTATGACAGAAAAACAATTTTTTAAGCAGTATTTTGAGAAAACATTTTGTTTGTTAAATTTATTTTATTTTGTTTTCTTCTTGTGTTTAATTATTTTAAAACATAAATTTGCTTATCGCCCATGTTCATATGCGTTATTGGCTTAAATGCCCCTTACCATCTGTTGCTCCGAAGAATGATCTTCGACTAACAGGTGTATCATTCCTTATCATTTCTCAATTTCTCTTAGGAATAACTTCGTACTTTCTTCCATTACATTCGTAGCATTTACTAATGGCTTCGTACTTAATGCGATTTTATTTAGTATTAGTTGAGTTTAGAATATTTACAACCGAATCTTTCAGCCTGAACAATTACCAAATATAAGGAAATGTATGATTGCAAGGTGGCCGTAATCTACTGAAAGGGTACGTGGCCCGTAAGCTAAAAAACCGTGGTTGAAACCCCAGCTCAGATAGAATGTTTTTTTTCGTTATTAGTAAATGTAACAAATGAATTCGTACAATAGGCATTTGTTTTTGTACGAATACGAATAAAATATTTGTAATATATACCAAACAACGTCTAATCTACGAATCCTATTCGTGACTGAAAACAACAAATAAAATTCGTAGAATGGACGCAATTATTAGTTATATTTACACAAAATTTTTTGAGTGTAATAAATCGTATTGAAAAGTGCCTGTGAAACAAGGGTTAATAAAATGGTATCGTAACTTATCACTGCGACGGGTAAAACATACTATTTAAAAATCCATACTATTTAAAAGGTTCAGGGACCTTTCAGAATATTACGATGTACATGTTAGTGATGAAACTGTTCTGAGGACGCTCAGAGCTGCTGGTTACAATGGAAGAACTCCCCGTTTTAAACCATTGATAAGCGAGAAAAATCGTAAAAAACGCATAGAATTTGCCCAAATATATAAAAAATCATGATACTGAGTTCTGGTTAAGAGTAATATTCCGCGATGAAACAAAATTTAACATTTTCGGACCGATTGTGGTTATGAAGGGTGGAGGAAGAAAAATACGGAATTGAATCCAAAAAATGCAATCCCATCTGTGAAACATGGTGGTGGTAACGTCATACTATGGGGGTGTATGAGTGCAAATGGAGTTGGCAACATCCAGTTTATAACTGATAAAATGAACCATCAGCAGTATACTCAGATTTTGAAAGACAATTTGAAAGCAAGCGCCGAACAACTTGGGCTTTCGGGTCGTTATATATTTCAATGAGATAACGACCGGAAGCATACTGCTCAAAATACGCGACTTTGGATCCTTTACAATACTCCGAGTATTTTGGGAACACCTCCTCAGTCACCGGATCTCAACTCGATCGAGCATTTCTGAGCGGACCTGGAGCGATCTATTCGAAAGCTTCTTATTATATCAAAGGAACAATTAAAACGAGTCATAACAGAAGAATGGGCGAAAATTACATCTGAAAGAACTCGAAAGCTGGCTCTGTCGATGCCAAATCGCATTAAGGAAGTCATTAAGCTCAAATGTTACGGCACGCGTTATTAAAATTAATATTTTATTTATTTTTCCATTATTTAATGTTAAATTCCGAATACTTTTGTGAGCTGATTTCTTTGATATATTCTTTTTGATGTATTTTTTTTTTATGTGAATATTTCAACAATATTTTTCTCTTAAGCTTTATTTTTTGTGCTAAAATAAAAATATATAAAAAAAAAATTTTAATTTTTATGATGTTAGGCTTGATTTTTGATCGCAACAACGTTTTTAAATTTTTACGATAGAAACCTTAAACCAACCTTAAATTTATGCGCACCATATAAAAGAACATTCAAAAAGCCATTTTAGGTTTTCAAGAACAAATATTTTTACCAAAGTTTTTTGCGAAATAATGAAATTCGTTAGAGGTTTTTTTTTTGAAAATTGTAAAAATTAGAGGGGGAAACGAAAATGAAAAAAATTTAAGCACGGATGGACGGACAATTTATCAAAATTTAAAAAAAAAATTACTGCAATCCTCTGTAACATGACCGAATTATTGACTTTTTACGCCAACACTTTCATTTTTGATTGATTTTTTCTTCTATTTCACCAAAAAATAAAATTAGTACTAAAAACTTTTTGTGTGTTTTAGGTACGAAACTTTTTGTGGTTTCAATTTTTTGGAAATTTAAAGCAACTTGTATGTTCCTGTAAAAAACGACATTTTTCTGATAAAAGACATCTAAATCAAGAATGTTACTTACCACAAAGGTATGCAATTACCAAATTGCAGTAATATAACTTTGAAAATTCTTGCATTGCGGATTATTAACCTTAAACATTGAAGGTGTTTGATGAATCTGATTTCCTTAGTATGTTTGGCGATAAAAAAAAGGTCAAAAATTTGGATAAAGATATACAACTTCTCGATTAACACCGGGTATATCAGCTAGTATTTCAAAAAAATTTTGCATTAAATATTAATACAATTCAAATATTACAACGTTATTTTATACCCTTTGGAATTAATTTGATACTATGGTTGATATAATTATTAATTTTTAATACAAAATCAGTATTAAAAATTATTACGAACTAAACATTCAATTTCAACACATATTTTTATTAAAAATACTTTTTAATATTTAGACAGTATTTAATTTTAGTACAATTTTGGTGTGGTTATATATGTAAGCCAAAAAGTATTGAAATTTATTCCAAGATTTCTAACCGTGCTGTTAGTATTCAAGTGTTCATTCTTAAATTCTACCAATATTAAGAGTAATGTTTTGTTTTACAAAAAAACAACAAAACAATTAGGTCCAAATTAAAAAAAAAAAATGAATTTATTGCAAATTTCTATTTTTTCGCAATCAAAAATAGTATGATTAAGTTTTAGTAAACATAATTCGAAAGCAAAAAGGCGCAAAAGTCTTCTTTTGGACAAATTTTCTATCTTCATCAGTTATTGCAGCATAAGCGATTAAAAAATGTCCTTTTTTTAAAAACGTAATATAAAAATAAATTTCTGAAAACTCCTTGTTTAATATTGAAATAAAAAAAAACATATCAAATATTTTTGACTAATGAACCATAAAATAGATTTTTGTGGGAAAAAAATGTTGGTGGCAAAATTTTGTATGAAATGCCCCAAATATTTCTTTAGCTTTTCCCGTTGCTAGCACACTAATTTCTTCATTATCTGATTCTTCAAAGGAAGTCTCTTAAGCTTTTGACGAAGACATTTTTGAATCTTCATACCCGACACTTGCACAGCGCTTTGGAATTTTGTTTGAATTTCTTTTTTTAGTTACACGTCACGCGCGATTAACAGCCTGCACTACACTGCGAAAAGCTTTTATAATCGAAATATTCTTTCATTAGATGTTGATTTTTTGGAGGAATGAGTTCGTTTTACAATATTTCTGAAAATATTCAAAATTCTTGTTTTAGTCCATTTACGAGTCAAGTCAATTCGAGAACGGAAAGCCTATATTTAGGATTTATATTCTTCGGTTGTTGAACTGCAGATTTCACAAAAAAGAAAAATTCAATTTTTGTACGTCTTTCTCCCCTTAAGTTTATGAAGTTTTATATGCAAAGCACGTTCTCCATTATTTTACGTAATACGAAGTGCACAAATAAGCCAAGTTGGCTGCATAGTGTTTTGAATGATTTTCATATGTGAAATCTGGACATTGCAAACTTAAAACATTAAAAAACTAAGACTAAAATTAAAAACTTGAAAAAATTTATGTTTAAATGTTATCAATATACAGGGTGTCCTGATATAGAGTGCAACTATTTAAAGAGTTACACCCTTAGGAGTTACAAGGTTATTTATTATTTCATGACTTTGATACACATTACAGTAATCCCCGCTTAATTGCATCATACTTAATTGATTTCCCCGCTTTAATGAACGAAATAACATTAGGATCATGTGAACCCCGCTTATATTACGCTCCTATAAGAAATGTACGGTGTTATTTCCGTTTAATTGATTCTCGCTTAATTATATTCCCTGGGTATTTGCTCATAAAAATTTGGGCCATTGAGTCGAAAAATGCACCAAAGTGCCTTCGTCGTTGCACGTGCAATACCGCGTATCCGTCACTTGCAATACCGCGTATAGTGCAAAAGGCCACAATTAATTTCTTTTTCATTTTGGTCATTCGTGATTGATTCATTCATTAAGATTTTTCATTAAATGCTTATTTGAGAACAAAGCAAATATCTTATTTCAATAAATTCTTAGTTCGGTTGAAAATCCATTAATAATTTAAAAGAAAATCAGTTTTTCTGCACTCCTCTAAAATTTTACTATCACCGTATGTGTGTATATGCAAATAGCGGATACGCGGTATTGCACGCGCAACGACAATATATAATAACCAGGGCTCGGATTTTGATGACCTAAAAAACTGCAAAAAATGACGAAAGTTACCTTAAATAATAAAAAGTTATAATAAAAAAGAAAATAAAAAAAGCTTTAGAAATAAAACATCACTAAACTTAAAATGTATTTAATATAATTTTTATACATAGCGTTACATTATATTACAACGTATATTTTTAAGTTGTTAATTTTTTTTTTATGATAATTATCTTAACATGTATTGGTGTTTGCACTTCCATAAGAAGCTTTTGGACACCCCTGTTTTAAATCTATATATTATTACGCAAATAAAAAAATTGTGGTACCATTTTAGCTGTGTTAACGTCAGTATATTCACATAAATCTTACATCGTTGGGAAGGTATTTTCGAGTACATTTGCAGGATATAATTTTTATTCGAATAAGTTGCCATTAAGATAGGTAAAACTGAGCAAATGTAAAAACCTTTTTTTCCCAATGGGACAGTGCAAACCAATAGCAACACAGCTCTGTTGAACATCGCTGCTAATAATGCTACCAACTCATGTTATAAAAAAAGAAGTATATTTGCTTCTTAGAACACTGAAAAGTAAGTATTAGTAAGTATATTTTTTAAAATAAGTATAAGTAAGTATTTTACCTTAGAAAAATAAATTGAATATTTTTTTGATATAATTTACTAATTTATGTTAAAATCAATAGAACCCAGAATATTCTTTAAATATTGTCACACCTTCTTTTTGTTTTCCTTAAAAAGTTTTGTGTATGTAATCTGTCTAAAACCAAAAAGTCTTTAGATAAAAAAAACAAAATATTAATATTATATATTTGAAATTCATATATATTTCTAATACATAAAATAGTTTAAAAACAAACAAAAGCATAACAAAAAGTTAAAAGTTATACGCACTTTCAAAGTAGTTATATCAAAAAAATCACATTCAAATGTATACAGAGACCAAAGAAAAGTTATCATTATTCGCTCTCACTGTCACTGAATTGAAGCGCTACATTAATTTGTTTTTTCTTTTTGCTTGAAATCGTATTAGTCTTGGCTGTAAATTTTATTTAAGGGTGAAGTCTAATTGGTCACTTTCGAAATTTTTTTTCTTTTTTCTACATTTTTCGAATGAATATGTATCTAGGAATATTGTTTTAAATTTTTATGAAGATCCGAGCAGTATAAGTAATTTTTTTCAACCCAAAGCTTACTCTACCTGAGCTCATGTTAGAACACATTTAAAAAATTCTAAGAGCGTTTTTCTCAAAACTACTTTTTCACGGACACTCCACACTATTTCTCCGGAACCCGTAGGCTCATCCTTCTGAAATTTTATCCACGTATTTAACACAAAACTACTTACAAAATAGACTATAATAGTGTTAAAAGATTGATATTTACTATATTTTTTTACAAATAACAGCGAAAAAATTATTTTTTCATTTATTTTGGTTTTTGTTAAAGTTAACAACAATTGCTAAAAATGAATATCAATGGTTTTTTTTTAAATAGTTCAATAGTTTAAATAGTTAAATAGTTTAATAATAGTTTTTGTCTAAATCTAAAACATTTCGGTTTTTTGTTTCAGATAAACAGATGCCGAGATATCGTGTGGGGCCGACCTGCCTCCAAATTATTAAAAAACATTAATAAAATTTTTTTTATTTTTGTAATTTAAGACTTCATTTATCATTCCTAACAACTTATTTAAACATATCTTTAATAGCAAGCTCGTGAGAAATTCCCAAAAATAGCCTATTTTTTAGCCGACGAACTAGACTACACCCTTAATATATCAGGTTTTGTCTTTAAAAAATTGTAAAATTCGACACAGCTGTATTCAATATTATTTTTTAAAAATAGAATTGACTCCAAAGTCTATATTTTTAACGCTGTTGATTACAATTTTCAAACTTTTCCCGATTTTGCAAACAAAAACGTTCAACCGGAACTGAAAAGTAAGCATAATTAAGTACAATTCTTAAAAGTAAGTATACTTATAAGTATGGAATTTTAGTAAGTATATAAAGCTGAAAATAAGTATGATACTTAATAAGTAAGTATAGTTGGTAACATTAAGCATACACTAGAAAGAAGAGAGTGACTCAGAACACTTCAACAGTGCGGTGTGGCATTGTTGTTGTTGCTGTTTCTTAACTCTCTCGAACTGATAACCTGAACAGCGATGTTACATCAAATTTGTCTGAGTACTGTACCGTACACTGTACTATTTTTGCATTAAAATTTACTGTACTTTAAAAAAAAAACAAAAACGCAAGTATTCATAAAAAAGCTTTATTTATACTTACAAAAACAAAAATATTTCAATAAAGTTAAAAAGTTAAGTAAAAAAAAAAAACAATAACAAAAAACTAACCAACGTATTGAAACAAATTATAACTTAAAAAGTATCATATTAGGTTTGTTACATGGTGTAAGAAATCAAGGTGCAAGTGACGTCAACGTCGTTTGCTAAATCTGTCAAACTTGTGAATGAGTGAAAGAGACAAAAAAGTTGATTTTGTATGGTTTGACAACTTAAGTGTTGGATTTTTTCAAAAAATTCAAATTCGCTGTCACCTTGGTTTCTTACACAATGGGATTATAACATACACAAGTTTTAAAGTCTTTAACATAGTCTTATTATTTCAATCACATGTAGTTTAATTTTTCAGTTCTTATATGGTATATTTATGAACATATTCTTTAGGTTTTTAAAAAGGAATTTATTCATTTTCTGGCGTTGTTTGATAACATTTTTTATAAGTTGGCACAAAAACATTCGAAGTTAACAAAGATATTTTGATGAAGTCTTGTTTTTTAAAGGGCATTTCGCAATGTTGCTATTTAAAAGGAATATTACTTTAAAAAGTTTAGGTGGGTAGCAGAGATGTAAAAGAATGCAATCATTTGTGATTTTAAATCATGTGATTTATTTTCAAAATGAATGCAAGCATTTTTTCAAATCATTGACTGGACTGTACGTGTAACATCAGTGAACCTGAACAGAATGAAGTAATTTCATTCAATGAACCCAGTGGTAAATAGACACATGACGTAACCAATTATTTATTTTATACCTACAATGCAGCAGCGAGACCTCCAACGTCTGTAGAGCTAATAATTGAGTTTTTGAAGTAAAAACTTCTTCAGGCGCGTTTTGTCATTTTGTATAGAGGAAAATCTTTATCTTAACGAAATCCATACTCATGACACGACATCCACAAATTAAGAGATATGACATATTTCACACAGTTTTAGTTGTATTAGCCAAAAATGTATAAAATGTAATACATTTGGTATATCAGTGCTATTTAAAAAAAGTTTACATGACTACTTTCAACGGCTGTTAAACGACAACACTATTTGTTTGTTTGTTCGTCCTTTATCCCTTTCAGACCTGACGCTAAGCCACTGAGCATTTTTTTATGATTTTTGGAGTAAATGGATTTCATAGGATCTGAAAATATATTCAAAGCTAAAACTTTGATATTTTCATGTTATTCAAGGATTTTCAAGAACCAAAAGTTTGTACTGAAATCATTTTTTTTTTGCAACAAGTGACTTCAAATCAATAAAGATTTTAAAATATATTATTTTATTTGTTAAAATGTGTCCACTTCACTAAAACTGCGCTATTAGTTCTTTAGTAAATGAAAAAAACAACTGACGTCCGCTGCTCATTTTTTTAAAAAAAAAGGTGTGACGCGAGAATTCCGTGAACATTTAAGAAACGGCAAAATGAACATCGAAACAATATGAGAAGCAAACATAAAGAATAATCAGCGCAATCGATACATTAAAATTTGTTGTGGATATGTATTAGCCAAAAGTATTTATCAATGTAATTTGTTAACTATGATAAACGTTTTTCAATAAATATTAAAAAAAAAAGTCCAATCGCTTTTGATATGGTCGAACTTTGATCACAGTCGATACTAGTTCATATCTATAACAACAACAACAACAAAAGCAGCACAACAACAAACGACACGATTGCGAAGCAAACCAACAACAACAACAACAAAATCAAGAATGTCGGCCTTTGAAGTCTAGTGAAAAGTGCGCTAGACTATCAACCCAGAGGTCCCTGGTTCGAGTCCGGGCTCGAACATGATTCTTTTCACTTTCTTTGTTCTTTCCTACATTTAAGAATTATGGAAAACTAAAAATCTACAAATAAATTGTGGAAAATGTAGAATTAAAGGACACAAACACAACTAAAGACTGGAAATGCTTGCTGAGGTTAAGGCATAACACTAGCCTCGGTTAAAAAGGTCTTTTACGGTTGTTTCGCCTAATCAATAATTCACGTATGGTTCCAATCAATTCCTCTAAATAATCTATCCCTTTCCTTTCAGGTCAAAGACTAAACCTTGTTTGTAAAAGGCGCATGCCTTGGTTCTTTGATCTTTTTTTTAAAAAAAAAGTAAAAAAACAACCACTACCAAACCAACAACCATAACAACAACAAAAGCAGCTACTGAAGCAGCTTGTGTACAACTTTTCTCATACGAATATATGAATTTCTTCTTCTAAAATTTTGCTATTTTGTGACTTTATTAAAGAATTAACAAAACCCAAAGTTAGATTTTCGTTTCATTCATACTCTAACTGATATTTTGGCATATATTTGTCCTTTGTGCGATGAATATTAAAGGCTGTAGCTATTGTACTGAGCAAAAAAGTCCACTAGACCATACGTTTACGGTGAAAATCGAGCTTCAAGATTTTGACTTGCAGTTTTTTCTCAGACTTTTGTCACGTTTTTTTTTTATATTTTGGCCTATAACAGCCAAATTATTGAAATTTTTGTCTTAGTATTGGATCGAAAATCTCAATGGTCCAAAAAAAAATCCAAAAAATATCCAAATAAAACGTGACAAAAGTCTGAGAAAAAACTGCAAGTCAAAATCTGGAAGTTCGATTTTCACCGTAGACATATGGTCTAGTGGACTTTTTTGCTCAGTACAATCCCAAGAATCAGAAACGCGAAGCGCCCATTTTGATGTTCAAATCGCCCCACCCTATTCAACATAGTTAAATAAATATAGACATTATAATAGAACTTTAAGTTTTTAAAATTTAATCAAAATATGTGCGTCTTCCTCTTCTTCAACAGAAATATTTTAAAAATGCATAGCAACATTGCCCTGTTTTCAACAAATCCTTTGTTTTAATTAAGGATGTAGTCTGGTGATCGAGTTTTCTAATAATTTTCGAAAGTACAATATATTGAGAGTATACTGTAGAAAGTTTCAAATAATTATTCAGAATATTAACGAAGTTATAGGACATTTAGTAGAGAGCGCCTCATATCTGCGCGCTGTATGTTGTTAAAACTTTAAAAGCGTTTTTCTCGGTACAACGTTTTTTTATCGGGTGTTTAAGGAAATTCTATCGAGCTGTTTCGACTGAAATTTAAATACGTTATTCTACATGCCAATGGCTATTGCAGGTAGTAGAATTGTACTTTTTCAATAATTTTTCCCCTGATTTTCCACAAAAAAAAACGCTATTTTTGAAAATTTCTACTAGAAGTCCGCCATAATGCTATTTTTTAATGAAAATGTTTAAATCTACTACCTGCTAGAGTGACAAGCCTACAGAACAATAACCTATTTCAATTTGTTGTTGCAGATGACTTCAGGGCCGTTATCACCCGGGCCAGCAACACACCTTTTTTGTTTGGATCAAAAAAATAGTAAAATATAATTTTTTTTTGTACATCTTAAATGTTCATAATATATACAAAAATTGAAAAGATTGTATTTATTTTCTTAAAAAAAAATTTCCGAAATAAACCTTGAAAATTAGGCCGGAGCACCAGACTACATCCTTAAAGAAGAAACTGAATCAGCAAGTAAAATTCTGTAAATGTTGGAGAAAAATGGGTCATTGAATTAATTTTTACTAGTTTTCACTTTCTCTTAAAATTCACATGTAGAAAAAGCTTTAAGACTTTTAAAAAAAAGCAAAAAAGATCGAGTCGATAATATCAAGATAAGGTCTATGAAAATGTATTAAAAATGTCTTACTAATATTACTAATATCAATAAACAAACGAAGCCATAAAAACGAACAATAAATTAAGTTGTAACAACATTTTTAACATGTTACAACTTAACCCTTATTTTTGTAATAACTTGCCCCATGTGATGATTTCGAACATTTTTAATTATTAACTAAAAACTGTAGCTAATAAAAAATAAGACTATAAATTTAAATCTTAATATATAAACTTATTTTTCCAACTTTACCAATTTTCTTTTAATGCAATATTTAAAAAAAAAATTTCCTACTGATTTACAAAAACTATGAAGCTGCTCACAAGATTACACTTTGCTATCCTGCGGAGCACTTAAAATTAGGGCGGAGCGATTATATCTAAGAAAGAAAAGTACCCTTGTATCGAACTGATTCAGAGGGATCGATACTCGTAGATATTTTATCATAAATTAACGATACAAAATTTTATAAGGATACGACTTCATCTTCCGGCTCCGGTTTTCAACCAAAAACGGGATATTTTTTTATTGAAAATCTAATAAAGATAGAAAAAAAATTGTTGTCAGATTAGGAATCAGTGATAATAAATTTAATGAAATTGACTACAATACAGAAAAAACAAAAAATTTTCATGGACACCTTAAAGTTTGCGGATATTTTGGAATAGGAAAATATTATTATATCGAGATTAAATTTTAAATATGCACTTTTCTATCTAATAATTATTGATCCTTATCATGTTTACTGCGATGTAAATAAACTTTAAGAAATATGCTATTTTCAAGGACATTCTGAAGATCGCAATGAAATTTTGTATGTGTTTAGTTTATCCTATTATCAGTTGATTTGGCCAGAATTTTTAACGATTTTTATGTTTTTAAAAACATGCCATTTGCAAGGACATTCTAGTATAAGAAAATGACGTTATATCGGAAAAAATTTCATGAAATCAATATTAAAGTAAGTACCTTTTTTTTTTAATTTATGTCATTTTTGAGGATATCTTAGAGCAGGAAGATGTGATTAGAAAAGAACGAAATTTTGTGTAGCTGAATTTCATGTTTCTACTAACCCAACAACTTCTTATGATTTTTCATACAATAAGTTTTTAAGAAAAGTCTTGATCTTATGGACAAACCGGAGCAGGAAGATGCAATCAGATCGAAACTAAATTTTGTAGTTGACATGTCTGTTAAAATACCTGTCGAATGTGCCCTGAGCCAAATCGATTCTATGCACTTTTGAAAATCGCTCTGGCCTACTAAACATGTCTACGCAAAAGAACCGGTTATTATATGTTTACAACAAGTTTTCATAAAAATTTTTTAAACTACTGAGTAATCGGCTCAGTAACGACTAGCCCCTGTAACAACTAGCCCGTATCTACCCTACTATTTTTTTTTTCAAAATCTGATGGCGTATTCAGATTAAGCGAACGATTTTACTTTAGAATATGTTATGGTCAAACGTTTTTGTAATACTAAAATGAAAATAGCAAACTTGATTTGAAACATTCATTTTATGCTTCTTCAAATTCACCCATCAATCAATTCAGACCATCCAGTTTGAGATTTTTCTGGCCTTTTTTTTTGCATCACGTGCTTATATTAGGTCTGTTTCCGTACTCGATTCAATTAACTTGAAGTTGCTTGAAAGCGTTATTTTACAAATTTTTGAAGCTCGAGAGTTAAAGTTACTTCAAGTTACTTGAATCGAGTACGGGAACAGACCTTTTACATCCAGGATTCAAATCAAGCAAATCTTGCCTCGCGGGGAGGTTCTGGAGTATGTTTATATATGTATGAAGCTCAAAAACCCATCTACTGTAGATATGTAATAAAATTCATTGAATTTTCTGCTTAATTAATTTTCCATAACGCCAAAACAATACCGGTGCAGTGAAAACCTTCCGAGATTCGACTCTCTAGTATGCAAGTAATATGTTTATGTACCTTTTCAATTTCATCCACATCGTATATAAAAAGCAAATCTGGCCGACCAATTAAACCGCCAAAACGCACTATGCGGCCATAGCGAACATGCAGAAGTGAAGAGATCTTTGCAACATCGGATATAGTGTATTGGCCAATAATGGGCATCATTCTGCAAAATATTCAAAGAGATTAATTTATTATGCATTGCTTTTTATTAAATTTATAATTGATACATAGGATGCACAAAGGGCGTGCTAGCCTTTTACGCCCTTTTTGCATGAACAGCAGATAATAATTATTTTTTCATATAATATGGGTGTGGACAAAGCGTCGATATTTGAGCAATTATAACTTAATTAACTAATTACTAAGTACTTAACTAATTAAAAAAATAATTTGATAGTATTGGCCAATTATTAGTTGCTAGGAGTGCGGACTATACTATATGAATAAGACGAGTTAGATTTCTATCGGACCCAGAAATATATATATCAAATATACAAGAAAAACTCTTAAAAATACATATTATTAGGTGGCAACACTGTGGTACAAATTTAGGTGGCAACCCTAACCTCCATCTTAAATTTTAAAACTGTCCCAGCTAGAACAGTAACTGTTACATACGGCGTATATAACACGAGCGGTCACACGATTTCCGTTACGTCCATATAAAATTTTTCATACAAAACTTGTGACCATTGTTCAAGCGGTGATCAAAATGTCACAAGGTTTGCATCTCTGATTCTCATCCGTGTGATCTGGCATCCCTTTCAGCCACACATGTTTTTACCATGAGAAAAATATAGCTAAACTGCTCACACTAATTAGAAATTCAGTTGTGCGCTTTTCTCTCCCTCTCCCTATGCCGTTGTGTGTAACTATCCCCCAGCCATCATGTTACAGCCCTGGCCTTTTGTATGCCAAATTATAAACACAATTGTTTAAAGTTTTTGCATTATTTGTTTATTAAAATATTTACCTTCCGAAAAGATTTGGAAGTACGAATATAAAATTGTTACCAACAAACAATTATCAAATAATAAGTCAGCATTAATGGTACAGCAAAAGCATATTTTCGCCGTTGCTTGTTTTTTAAACATTTGGTCCCAAGTATTCATCAGTACACACTAAAAAATTTCAAAAATAAATTCACACCGGTGAGCGGATATTTACATTTTCTACACCGAACGGTGTTAATTTACACCGCTTACTCGGTGTGAAATGACGAACTTATCCGATCGGTGTGAAATTAGAAAGGCAAAGAAGAAGAGCAATATTGAAATCACATTCTCATTGATAAACAAATTAAAAATTGAAATTTCCCAATTTAATTTGTTCATGATTCTGTAAATCTTGATTAAAGATTCAAACTTTATTTTTGACACCACGAAATAGACCCCAAAAAAATTAAATAAGCCCCAAAAAATGTCCATACATTTTTGCGACAATTTCATTATTTTTGGGAATTATTTCATTTTTTTGTTTGGTTCTTATTCCATTATGAAATAAAGCCGAATAAAATAAGCCCCAATCAAATTTTTTTGCGACTTATTTCATTTAATAAATTAATAAATTTAATGACAATTTAATAAATAATTGTAAAAGACATCCTTTCGAATAGTTAAAAATTACACCGTTCGGTGTTAAATAAAATTATCATTTTGCATATTATAAATAAACACCTAAAAGGGTACAAAACAAACATCCTTTCTGATGTTTACTTTTTTACACCGATCGGTGTGAAAAAATATGCTCTTTCGGATATAAAATTCTAACACTTTGACACGGTGTTTTTTAACACCGAACGGTGTAGGACTCCCTGGAACACCGATCGGTGTAAAAATTCTATTCAAATTTTTAAGTGTGTATCTATTAAATTTGTTAATCTGAAAATAAAAATTATTAAATTTTGTAAGAACAATTTTTAATTATTTTTCAAAAACTTTCATTTGACTGCACCGCTTTGTGTTGCACGTTTATTTTTCTTTTTGAGTTTATTTTTTGGCCGCAAAAGAGCTAGACATACAAACACATATAACTTTCCTTGTTTCCCATGGAATGACAGCGTAAGAGTGTATTGGTGAACACCAAATTTTGTTTTGTTGGGTATGTAAACTTGTTACAGCTGTCCAGGAGGGGTGACACTATATCCGAAATCAAATCCGTTGTCAGAATTTTAAAATGAGAAGAATTCGCAAAAATAAAAAAATCTAGGTGGTAACTCTATCCGCCATCTTAATTTTTAAATTTTGACATCAGATTTGAAATCATCTTCCCCTAAAACTTCCAACCACGAAGTCCACAGAATCCTTAAAAGTCCTATTACGCTTAAGCTCTCTCTACGCAAGCTCATTGAATTTTTTGGATACTTGCTTTAAATTCAATTAATTGCATACTTGCGAGCTTACAAGCTTTTGCCGATCGTTTCAAGCTTTTCAAGATTCTGCCCAAAAGAGTAACAGCCCTATTCTGGCAAATTAACAAATTGTTAACCAGTATTTTGAATATTTCTATGTGTTTGTTGTTTTCAAAACAAAATTTAAAGCTGAAAAATCAAAATTTGTTAATGAAATTGTCAATAACTGAAAAGCAGTTGACAATTTTTATCAAAATTGTTTATTTTTGAGCTTCAAATTTTGTTTTGAAATCAAAAAATTACAATAAACACATAGAAATATTCAAAATACTGGTTAACAATTTGTTAATTTGCCAGAATAGGGCTGTAAGTCTAAACAAGCCAAGCCAATGAGCAAACATGAATATGATATGTATCTGTTTTGTATTTTTGCAAGCTGGCTAAAGCTTGCTTTTTCAAGTTTGGATACATACTTGAATTTAAGTACTTGAAAAGGCTTGAACTTCAAGTGGGCTTGTGCAGTTCTCTGCTCCCTACCTTAAAAAAATTTGTTTAAAAAAGTATGTTTTAGAGATTTGTGTCAGGCAGTAAAACTGAAAAATATTTTTAATTGTGAAAACGTTTTCAGTTTACGTTATACGATTGGTTAGATAGAGAGATTTTGTTTCTTCAAAAAAATAGTTGGTAAAAAAAATAAAAAAGTACTGAGAAGTGGAAACAAAATATAAGAAAAATCAAAAATTTGCGATGTTTTGTCCCTCACGCCTTTCACGCGACCGGAAAATGTAGATTAGCTCAAAAATATATTCTCGTTTAAAAAGAAACAAACGATGGAACCGAGTCAACCGATTCATGTGACGAATAACATTAAATAAATCCAGCGGTTTTGCAACGAATTTCTCGAGCCTTTCACAAAAGATATATTGAACAAAACATCATTAACTTTTTCTAAACTGAGGCACTACATTCATTTATAACAGTTTTGTCATCAAAAATATGTAACGTTGGACACACGAGGGAAGCTAAGCTTTTTCGCAGTTTCATAGATTTGATAATTTAATGGTTTTTTTTTATAATACAATTTGCGGGTCCGACAGACGTTGTACTACCCCAATTCAACTAATTTCTTTATAATCATTTTCATTTTGTGAATTTTGGAAAAGTGTGGAAGTGTCCAAACAAAGTGTCGTTCGAGTTACACATGCCACACGTTTCTTTTTGAAGCTTCCATTCGTGGCTTTTTTTTATTAACCGAGATATTAACCTTTATAACATATTGGGGGTTGGAATTAATTTTAAAGGTTTTTTTTCGGTTTTTGAGCATTTATTTAGAAACAAAGGTACAATGTATATTATTCAAAGTATTGTCCATCGTTAGCTACAACATTTTCCCATCTTTCTGGCAGCATATGGATTCCGCGCCGGAAGAACGATTCGTCTTTTGAGGCAATCCACGAATCGACCCATTTTTTGGTATCCTCGTAAAAAGTGAAGCGCTGCTCAGCCAAGCCATGCGTCATCGATCTGAATAGGTGGTAGTCGGAAGGGGCTATGTCTGGGCTATAAGGCGGGTGGGGTAGCACATCCCAATTCAGCGCCTCCAACGTTTCCTTGACGGTTCTTGCAACATGTGGCCGTGCGTTGTCATGTTGAAAAACCACTTTGTCGTGTCTTTTGGCATATTCCGGCCGTTTAACCTTTAATGCTCGGCTCAATTGCATCAATTGTTGTTGGTAGCGTTCCCCAGTGATGGTTTCGTAAGGTTTTAGCAGCTCATAGTACACGACACCCTTCTGATCCCACCAAATACACAGCATAAGCTTGGTGCCATGAATATTCGGCTTGGCCCTCGATGTTGATGCATGGCCGGGTGGTCCCCACGATTTTTTTCGCTTAGGATTATCGTAATGGATCCACTTTTCATCGCCAGTGACAATACGATGCAAAAAACTCTTCCTTTTATGCCGTTGAAGCAGTTGTTCGCACATGCAAAATCGCCGTTCAACGTCTCTCGGCTTCAACTGGTACGGCACCCAATTTCCTTGCTTTTGAATCATTCCCATGGCCTTCAAGCGTTTGCCGACCGTTGATAAGTCGACTCCCAATGATTCTGACAATTCTTGAAGGGTTTGACACGGGTCTTCATCGAGCAAAGCCTCCAATTCCTCATCTTCAAACTTTTTCGGCTGGCCCGGACGCTCTTTGTCTTCCGTATCAAAATCACCACTTTTAAACCGACGGAACCAGTACTCACAAGTAGAAATCGATGGAGCATAGTCCCCGTAAGCCTCAGTAAGTGTGCGTTGTGCTTCAACCGCTTTTTTCTTCAAATGGAAGCACAAAAGTAAACCTTCCCGCAAATTGCGTTTTGTTGGAACGAAAGTCGACATGTTCACAGAGAAAAAAATATATGTTGTTTACACTTCAGTGGAATGACACATACTGAAAAATGAAGCTTAGACAATGTGCTTTGAAATGAATATAGTCACAGGTGTGCCCGATGCGATCTATTGATAGTTACGCCATCTCTTAGAAAACCTTTAAAACTAATTCCAACCCCCAATGTGTTGTATATTTGGTGGCCCAAGGTGTTTCCGTTCCTGAGATGTTAAGAGACACCGCACAAACGATTTTCTGTGTAAAGAAGGGGTAGTAAAAGTAGGTGTGGCAATATTTCTGTATAAAGTGACCACCACTTGATCTCATAGCACATATACACCATGTTTCAGTGTAAAAACATGCACAACTCAGGACTTATCTTTCGTACCTGAAACACACAAGAAGTTTTTAGTACTAATTTTATTTTTTGGTGAGATAGAAAAAAAAAATAAATAAAAAATGAAAGTGCTGGCTTTGAAAGTGAATAACTCGGTCATGTTACAAAGGATTGCATTTCTTTTTGCTTTTGTTTGAAATTTTAATTAATTGTCCATTCAATCGTGTTTCAAACTTTTTCATTTTCGATTCCCTTCTCATTTTTATAATTTTCCAAAAACAACCTTAACGAATTTCTTTATTTCGCAAAAAACTTTGGTAAGAATATTTGCTGTTGAAAAAATATTCAAAACCAAAAATGGCTTTTTAAATGTTCTTTCATATGGTATGCATAAATGTAGGGTTTATTTAAAGTTTCTATCGTAAAAATTTAAAAACGTTTTATACGATCGAGAAGGCAAGCCTAACTATCATAAAAATCTAAAATTTTTTTGTTTGTTTATATTTATTGATTTTGTATTTTTGTAGTTTTGTTTGCTAAAAAGTAAAGGTGTAGTGAAAGAATCATTACAATTTCTTAACTCGCTTCTTAGTTATACTCTCAAATAATGTTTAGGAGGAGTTTAGTGACAAAGCCATGCACAGAAGAATTTTATGTACAAAGATATTCCCCGGCAGGCGTTGTCTTTCCACCGCCTTACGTATACGAATTTTCATGCTAATCGGAGAAGAACATTTTATATATTCACCATTTTTAGTAGAGTTCCCGGGCGTAACTTTATAAACTAAATTACCACATTTTAGTCTAATGCAACCAAAACCGTCCAAAATATAACATTTTTGTTGATTTGTACGCAGGAAAAGAGGGTGTGGCAAAATATTTTTCCCTTAAACCATCTAGAACTCAAAACAAATCGAGTGCCAAAATTTGAGCTTAGTTCAGTTTATACCTATTGAACTTTGCTTCACTTTATGCTTATCCCCTGAAATGGGTGCGTAAACATAGTGCGACCACGTCCATTTTTAGTACAGTTGCTGAAAGTAACCATACGAACTTTTTAACCAAATTTTAATCTTGAAGCATAGTACTCTGTTCAGTTTCATGTGAAATTCCACTCAAATCTCTATAGAAAATATGACAGCTGCGAAACAAGCGTGGAAATTTTCATAACATTTTCGTCAGAGCAGTACTCTGTTCTGCAGCGTGAAATTATCGCAACATGTTTCTGAGCAACATTTTTTCACGACAATTTAATTGTACTGCCTATTTATTTGAAGTGAAAAGAGAGAGATCATATGAAATCTCCCAACATATTCTCTGAATCTCTCTGAGAAACGTTGTCATAGGAACTCCTCGCAACAAACTTGAAGTCAGAAATTTCACGCAGCAAATAAATAGATGTTGCCAGCGAAATTTCACGCAAACGAACATAGTTCTAGGCTTAAACAACCAAAACCGTCTGAAATGTAGCATTTTACTTGATTTGTAGGCGGTAAAAGGGGGCGCGGAAGCCCAATTTCAGTACAGTTTCCGACAGTGAAATAAAAAATAAATTACCAAGTTTTAGTCTTATACGACCTAAACTGTCTCAAATATATAGTTTTTAATTATTTGTAGGCGGTGAAAGGGGGTGTGGCAAACATTTTGTTTTTTACAAACCTTGTCATTATAATTACAAACACAACAAAAAATCCCGAGGCAAATCGGACGCTTCGTTCTTGAGTTATGGAATTTCAAACACATTTCACGACTTTGTTTTGTATATATATTTAGATAATAAAATAACACAAAGTTAACGAAAACAAAAAAGACACAGTTTCGATAGTATCGTAAGTATAGACGTAGAATTTCTTTTAATACAGCTATACAGAAAAATTTTGGTTTTTTTCAATTATATTTTTCAAAACTATTTTAAAGCATTTCATCTTCTAAATGATGATCCGGGCAGGATCTAGAATGTAAATCGTGCATGCGTATAGCTCGGGTATATGTATTTTTGGAAGATTCCATACCTCTTGGCGAATCCAAAAAAAAAAAAAAAAAAAAAACAAAAATTATTCGAAAACAAATTTGTTGTTGTTGTCGCCTTCTTCAAACTTAAATCTGTTTCAGACTATCAGATATTTCATATAACTGTTTGTATACTTTTTTCGTCAGAGTTCTCAAATCATCTGACAGGTCATAGCATTTTCTCATAAATGTGTTTGCAGTATAAGATTTTCTATCAGAGAAAATTGACACACAGAACTTAAAATGGATACTGGTAAAAGAAAATTATTAATTTTAAGCCTAATAATGGTGTAAACAATTATGTTAGCATTGGCGTAGAAAGCGGGGGACAAGGGGGGCAGTTTCCCCCGCTTATTTAGCTAGATAAACAATTTAACAAGAAAACTCAAAAAGTTATTCAAAATATCAGTTTTTTTTACAACGATAATATTTTTGTATTATATATTTTGCTCTTCTTTCTCTCTTCTTCATAACCTTGCTTTCGGGTAACCATTTTCTCTCTCTGTGCTTGCAAAAAGATAGAACAAAATGTAGAGTTTCTTCTGCAATTCCAAATTGAAAAAAATTCGGATACACTGAAAAAACTAAAAGTTGAAAAACTTGTTGCTTTGGTTTTGACTGTGCTTGCATCAGCAGCTTCATCTGAGTGTTTTTTAGTGCACTAAGACGACTTAAAATGTATCTTCGAGCAAATATGACACAGAAACGAATCACTCATGCGGCACTTATAAACATTCACAAAGATAAAACTGAAGAATTTAATTCGATGGAGGTGGTGAAAGAGTTTGTTTCTCTCAAGGACAGAAAGAAATATTTTGGAATAATTAAAATTGATATAACTTTTTGTACCTTTTTGCATTTAAACTATGTAAAGATATACCTAGTCTTGCTTTATAAAAGCAATAATTATTTCTTATATTTTCATATTACCATATGAAAGATCCTTTAAAAATTATCTCTAATATCGAAATTGGAAACACGGTTGCCACTTTGGTACAATTGTACTAAAATTGGTACATTTAATTTACCTTGGTACCTTGGTACATTATTTACCGAGTTTGTACATTTCGCAAAAGACTTACAATTTAACAACGTGTTACAAAAAGCGAAATTTTGTAACACTGGAGAAATGTTCAGACTTATGTTTAGTGGAACTTTCATTGCATGAAGTTCTAAAAGTTGAAAGCTGACATGCTTTTCTTGTCACAAATATTTAAATCACATTTTTTGAGACTTAAGGATTTTTTGCGAGAATTTCCACTAAAGCAGAAAAATATCTCCAATCAGAAAATTTTTACTTATTACCAAAAATATTTTAAAACAAATTAAAGACTAGTTCGATTTAGGTAAAGAAGATCTAAATGTTTTGAACATAATAACATCTTTATTGCCATAATTCAATAATTCATATTTAAATATCATCTCATAGAATGCTACCCTGACGTTATTGTGGCTCAGAGGAATCTTGCACAGGTTTCAAATATTAGTTTTGAAAATTGTAATGACGTTGGAAAAAATTTTGGTATTTTGAAAAAAAGTCTGGGTCGTGAAGAATGGATTTGGGGGAAATTTGTTTTAATGATTTCATAAATTTTATAAATAGTCTGAAGTGCCTTCTACACAGCTCAGCAGCTGCTGAACCACTATTTTTTTTTTATTTTAGCCTGATGAAAACTAAGCTTAGAAATAAATAATATAACTTAACTTCATTAACATAACTTAATAATAGCGTATAACATAACTTAATATTTTTATGTTTATTTTGTTTTGTTATATATTGTTATATATTCCAATGAATTATAATAATAAATGTTATCAAATTATTATATTAAAAAAAATTGGTAAATTTTTCCCTATTTGGTACATTTTTTCGGAGAATTTGGTACAACAAAAAATAAGCAAGTGGCAACCATGATTGGAAAAACTTTTTAAAATTTTATAAAAAAAATTTTATAATTTTTTATTTAGTTTTATATTTTTTTATTTTGAAACTAAAATAAAAAATTTGTTTATTCATATTCAAGTTTCTTTTAAGAAATTTTGGTGATTTTTTTTGCACCCCCATTTGTACTGCCCCCCAGATGAAATTAGCTTCCGACGCACTTGATGGTTAAGCGTTTAAAATAAAAATTAAACACAAGAGCTTTCTGGAGCAGTCTTCGAAATTAAAAAACAAAATTTTTATTTGACTTCTCTGATAGAAATAGAAACAATTCTAATGCCAAAAAAATCGTATGCTTTGTTGTTAGAGAAATCATATAACAAATAAAATTGTGTTCATACTATCGGACTTTCATTATTAAGCAGATTGTACGAGAAGCTGTATGCTTTCTCAAATAGTCTGAAGCAGCTTTTACTCGATCTAAAGAGCTCACAATTAAAATTAAATTCATGTAAAAATTTGTTTTGTTTTATAAAAAGTTTTCGTTTGGTATTTTTAGTGATGAATTTGTTGTTCTTGATTATTTCTTATGTTGGTTAAAACTAAATTCCAACAAAATTCAAAGTTAGGTTTAATAAATGGAAATAAATATTTCGGAAAAATTTTAATTATTTATTTTTCCTGAAGAACGGCCCTTTGCAGCGCATGCAGAACCAAAACAAAAATATCAGCAGCTAGTAGCGACGGTGCCAGTTATATTGGAAAAATCCCATTCGTGGTGATTTTTAATTGCCCTTAGGAATTTTTGTTTTTGGGAATTCCTATTAAATTTTTTAATTCAGTGGGGTATTTTTTTAATTTCCGTGGGAGTTTGATAATATTCTTCTTAAAATTTTTTTCTTTTTTAGTAAGCAAAATTTCTTTGTAGCATTTCTAAATGTTTTTAAAATTGTTTTTGCATATGGGACTTATTGTGGTATTGTTTAATGCAAATGAGATTTTTGTGGCAATTTTAAATGCATATGGAATTTGTGGTGGTATTTTTAAAACGCATGGTATTTTTGTGGTAATTTGTAATGATCGTGGGATTTTTTTTTTATATTTACCATTGTAATTTTTGTTGTATTTAAATGCAACCTTGGCTAGTAGTAGTACATATTTTTGTAGCCACACACTGGCTCTCAAGCTACATGCATCTGTATTCTCTATTGTATTACAACCCAACAAGCCATGAATGTCACTGTTCCAGCTAAACGGTACTTAAAGCGGCAGCGTCTGATTTGCTGGTATGAAAACGACATGTTTTTGTACCTTTAAACCGTTCTCTAAACCGATAATTTTAAAGTCCTTTTTTATAGCTATCAAGAATCGAATTGAAATTTATGTCATATTCGCTTGATACGTCATTTGTTCTTGTCATTTTTCCCTCTCTTTTTCACCCGCTCGCCAAAAAACTCTAAAATATGCATTGAATCTTGTATTGAAATCAAGGTAGTGCAGCTGAGTTGCCGTTTATTGCTTATTTTATTGTTGCGACTTAATAAAAACCATTTTAAGAAAAGGTTACATTTGTTTAACAACAAATAAAATTAATATACAACTATTATGTTGACTTTATATGATTTAAATACAAATTCTAAATGTTTGATAGTTTAAATCATACTTGATTTTAAATACAAATTCTAGTTGTTTGATAGTTTAAAATCGTTTATTGAGCTTAAGGTCAAAGTTAGAACAATTAATTGTTCTAACTAATTTTTCCAAAGAAACAACAACAACAACAAAGTCTTCAATATGAAAGGAAAAAAATCACTAGCATTTGATTTTATTGTACAATTTCTGCGCTGCTAAACGCGTCATCAGAAATCTTTGTGATTACCCGTGCAAGCGCGCGCTAACACACTGCACCATCGGGGTGATGAGATTTTGAAGCGTCAATTTCTCATTTTTTCCTCAATTTCATAATGTCACATTTGTTGTTGTATTTCTGTTTTACTTTAGTTTCTATGCTTATGTTATTATATGTAGTCCAACAGCCTGCTGGAAGTCTGCACTAACAAAGCATGTTTACTGAAGTTGTTTTTAGAATTTTTGCTGATTTTGTTTTCAGCTGTTTCCGTTTGGTCGAGCTCTACCATTTGATTAAAGTTTTTTTTTTTTTTCCTAAATGACCTCTATATTTATTATGTTGACTTTATATGATTTAAATACAAATTCTAAATGTTTGATAGTTTAAATCATACTTGATTTTAAATACAAATTCTAGTTGTTTGATAGTTTAAAATCGTTTATTGAGCTTAAGGTCAAAGTTAGAACAATTAATTGTTCTAACTAATTTTTCCAAAGAAACAACAACAACAACAAAGTTTTCAATATGAAAGGAAAAAAATCACTAGCATTTGATTTTATTGTACAATTTCTGCGCTGCTAAACGCGTCATCAGAAATCTTTGTGATTACCCGTGCAAGCGCGCGCTAACACACTGCACCATCGGGGTGATGAGATTTTGAAGCGTCAATTTCTCATTTTTTCCTCAATTTCATAATGTCACATTTGTTGTTGTATTTCTGTTTTACTTTAGTTTCTATGCTTAGAGAAAAAAAAAAAAAAAAACTTTAATTAATATACAACTTTAAGTTTTCTATATGATCTTGTTATTTATTATGTTGATTTTCTCTGATTTAAATACAAATTCTAATTGTTTGATAGTTTAAGTCATTCTTCATTTTAAATACAAATTCTAGTTGTATGATAGTTTAAAATCGTTTATTGAGTTTCAGGTCATGTTAGAACAATTAATTGCTCTAACTAGTTAATCAATCAGCTATCTAAATAATCAGCTAGTGATGTTTTCCGTTTCATATTGAAAATGTTGTTGTTTCTTTGGAAAAAATTCGTTAAACCAATAAATTGTTCTAACCTAAAGCTCAATTAACGATTTTAAAGTATCAAACAACTTGATTTTTATTTAAAATCAAGAATGACTTAAACTATTAAACATTTAGAATTTGTATTATATCATAGAAAATCAACTTCAGTGCTTTTAAAAGTGCTCACCGTTTTCAACCGAACCTATTGGTTATCTGGGAAACGAAATAAAATTAAAGCAACTGATGTGTATTTATGTATGTATATTTTACATACATATTAATAAAAACAACAACAACAAGAACAAAAGCAGCACAACAAGGAACGACATGATTACGAACCAACGAACACACACAACAACAACAACAACCATAAAAACAGCATAACCAGCTACTGAAGCAGCTTGTTCATTTCTCATACGAATAGATGATTTTTTTTCTTCTTAGATCTTGCTATTTTATTAGATATTCGTTTTATTCATAGAAGTAAAATATATCTTTTAATTCTATGGTTTTATTCGCACTCCAACTGATATTTTGGCATTTTTTTTTCTTTGTACGATGAATATTAAATGCTGTAGGTTAGGCAGGGTCAGTGGCACACCCCTGGAATCCCCTGGGGATTCCTCATACAGACATTTGTTTGTATGGGGAACTTTTTTGTACGGGGAACTTTTTTGTATGGGGAATACCCCAGGGGGGTTCCAGAGGGTGTGCCACTGGCATGGGTGGATCGGCCCTCCAAAGTTAGAAGGGGTCGGTCACTTATTTGGACTCGATTGGGGCACTCTAAATGGGTCAAAGAGGAATTTTTCAAAATATGACCATACGGAAAAATTGGGGCATTAGAATTCGTTTTAGAGGTATAGTTCCTCGGGCAAAGTTTCTTATTTTGATCCCTAGAATACGATTTTCACTGAGCAATGGGCGATTTTTAGATCGACCCGCCCTACTGCAGGTACACCCCAAAGTGTCAAATATCCCTTTGAAAAAATTTGTCAAAATGACCCCCATACAAACCGCGCTGTAAGCCGTACTTCTACGTCAAAAATCACTCACTGAAAAGGACTTCAGAGTATATTTTAAAAAAGAAGTCAGCAAAATTTAACCATTAGCTTACGAGGTATAAACTCTCAGAAACTCTAGACTCGATTTTCTAGAAACCATTTTTTTCTCACACTCCCTTTTTGCACCCAATGATCAATTTATGAAAAATATGCAATTTGATTTTGGTTCGATACTAAAAACATTTGAAGTTTTCTGCAAACATACGACATTTTCATGTTTGTGTTTGGCTACATTAAAATAGCTCCATTAAGAGTATATTTATTTTCGACTTGATTTGCGTTTTCCATGCAAAGAGTTTTGTTATCTGTAGTAGGTGCGAAAATTAACGCCGTCGTTTATTATATGATCTTAACACAGTTTTATCAAATATTTATGTACAGATATACATCAGTCATATTATTAAATAATCTATGTGATAAACAATGTATAAGAAAAGAAATATGCTATCTGTAGATACAAAGAATCTGCTAAGTGAAGCCAATGCCAATCACAACAAAACAATTTTGCTTTACTGTCTGCCTAAGGCTTATTTGATCAATGAATTTACACTACCTGGCATAGGTGCCACTTAAGATTGACTATGAACTCATCTTGGTGTTAAAAGTAAAACTTATTTGCTTCGACGACCTTGAAAAATTAGCTTATGCGAACTAAGGTTATGTTAAGTTTTATAGTTTTTATTAAAAAAATTATTATTTTCTTTGGAATGCGTTTGCGCATCATCAATGCATTTACTTGTAAGCTTGTTTAATAAGGTTAACGATAAAATATACGATCAGCTTAAAAGACATAATATGTCTGTTTCCATACTTCCTTCAAGTAACTTGAAGTTGCTTGAAAGCGTTATTTACAAATTTTTGAAGCTCCAGAGTGAAGAATAACATGCAAAATGTAACTCTCTATTCTATTATAATTATGTACTTGAAGTTAGTAAGGAAACAGACCTATTGGCCCATTATCATAGTCAAAATAAAAGTCGACTCTAAATTTAGTAAAGGGTGTTTTTTTATAAAGTGATACAAGTTTAAATCATAATAAAACATAGTAATATATTTTTAATATCAATGAAACGGGCTTTATTGGGTGTAAAATTTTATGACACTAATGTTTAAATATGATTTCGGCCATGTGACCGCCACGGCTGACGCGTACAAGGCGCAATCTGGAACACCAATTTTCACAAACTTTTCGCAGCATTTGCGGCCGTATCTCGCCGAGAACTCTTCGAATGTTGATTTCCAGGTGTTCAATTGTTTGTGGTTTATCGACGTAGACAAGTGACTTTAAATAATCCCAAAGATTACTTTTTAATTAATTAAGATTTTTTTTTATGGGCCAATGACTCCGCCAGCCCATAAAGCGCACCAAACAGTAATTTTCTGTGGATGTAATGGTGTTTCGACAAAAGCTTGTGGATTCTCCTCACTCCAAATACGACAATTCTGTTTATTTACGTACGCATTCAACCAAAAATGGGCTTCATCGGAAAATAAAATTTTCCATGGAAATTCAAAATCAATATCAATTTGTGCTTCAGCCCATTCGCAGATCTTTTCGTAAAATCTTCCATTAAGTGGAAGGACACAACCCCAGTTGCTGAGAACGGCGACGAACTGATTGATTAGGATCATCTTCAATGCTTTCCTGTACAGCGGCTACAGATTCTTCAATGCGCACTGTTCGGCGTCTCACGGGATGCACATTATCAGTAACAGTAAATGTGGTCCGAAAACGATCTTATTGTTCTTCGAATTAGCAGCTCTGAAGGACGATTATGTACGCCATAAAATGGACGAAGTGCACGATAAGTTTGACGAACAGAACCATTATTTTGATTAAAAATTTCCACAATTTGCACGCGTTGCTCTGGTGTAAGTCGATCCATAATAAAATGTCAAAGAAACTAAACAAAAAGCAACTATCAGCTGTTAAATGGGTGGTCAAATAAAGTAGTGATGCCAACACAAAGTTGTATCACTCTATAAAAAACACCCTTTATAAGCATTTTTTACAGTTTCTTAATGTTATATGTTGTCAAAAAGCTTGCACTCAATTTAGAGTCGACTTTTATTTTGACTATGATAATGGGCCATTATCTCTAACTGCCGATTTCTTCACCGAGTATCAAATCGAGCTAGTCCGAGTTCTGCTTAGAACTCAGTTACACACTAATTCTCGGTTAAAAAAAAGTTAGTACTTTTCTGCACTTATTTGGTACTCGGATCATTTTCAAAAGAGAGTGTTGGGCACTAATACTCGGATCGAGCTTATACCAACCCTCTAGGAAATGGAAATATTCCCAGATTTAAGCAGGAAACATTCCATGAAATGTAAGAAGCATTTCCTTTCGTTGAAAACCCCATTTTTTACACATGATGTCATTAAAAGGAAACATTCTCCTCTGCTGTCTTAAAAATAACTGTGGAAACACATGGGCTTATAACAATTCAGATAGATTATCGGCGAGGTGCTGGAGCAGCTAACTAAGGACAAGAGTACGTCTTAGTCTAGAATATTGAAGTTTATATATGATATATTTCCTGTTTTTGTCAAAACTACATATGGACCGTGCTTTATGGTTAGTTGCCGTCATCAACTGGACAAAACGAAAATTGAAGTCTGTCACGAGAGTTGCTTAAAATGTAGTCACATTTTTGTTGTCATTGCCTGCCAAATAAAGTGAATAAGCATGTCTACTGGTGATTGGTGGAGCAGACACGCAATTTGCGTGAAGTAATTGATCTGGCACGAGTGGGCAATACTCTTTCAAGGATATCTTACTAAACGGTCTACTAGAAGGGCATTTATTCGCTGGATAGAGTTAAGATGATTATGGCAACCAATTGACTAGGCACATTAGATCTAGGCGTTAAAATTTAACAATTTTAAATGCTAAAAGATCTTTTAAATAATTCTTAATGACCGATTGCTTTAGTAGTTAATAAAACGCGGTAGTTATATACAAAACTCATCAAATAAATAGTTATTTAAAATTTATCATTTTATTTGAAGATTTTTTTTAAATAAAAAAAAATTACAATAATGTAGGTGCTGGTGGTGGAAATTTGTATTCCGTCTCTGGAGTCTCATAGATTTTATCCTCCTTTGGCTCAACAACAGACACATTATTAGGCAATGCTTCCTAGGACCAATCTTACTTTTGGGATCATAAGGCAATATGATCTTGACCTTAATACTCAAGACACCCTGGCGCAACAGACGTGACGAGTAGCAATTTTGACATAGTCGTTGCATGGATCACCAGATTGAATCATCAGACCATCGACGAACTTCATAGACTTTGCAAGTTGACCGCGAAACTTGCCAGAAACTACGTTCTCACAGCCCTTTGCTCTAGATTAGAGCCCCCCCATTACCCGGTTTTACGATCGACCGGTCTACCCGGTCTAGACCGGTTCTAAACCGGTCGACCGGTCTTTACGGTCTACCCGGTCTAGACCGGTCTTTACGGTCGACCGGACGACCGGTCTACCCGGTCAGACCGGTTTTTAGTACTTTATACAAAAGAGTATGTTTTTTGGTACTTTTTGGCAAAATATGCTTAAGACTAGAAATAAATATAAAAAAAATCCATGTTTTTGGAAAAGTACTGAAATTTAAAAAAAAAAATTAAGAAAAAGTTCAAAAAATCAAAAAAATTTATAAAGATCGAAGAAATTTCTGTTTTTCGTCTCTATTTAATTTATTACTTTTTTCAAAAACTTGGATTTATTGTATTTATTTTTATTTTTTTTGCGTATTTGCAAAAAAGTACCAAAAACAACCCTTTTAAAAAAACCGTTTAAAAACCCTTTTAAAAGACCGTAAGAACCGGTCGACCGGTTATGACCGTAGGCTCTACTCTAGATTCCATAATAAAGCGCATCCAATCAACTAGTAAGATTGTAGCGCAGTGACTCGAATTGAGCAATGGCATACAACTCAATACGACCGGGTTCAAAATTGAAACGCCTCTGCACCATTGCAGTCAACTCTCGAATGCGATGTCCCTTCTCTCCCAGCAGGTGTTGTTTGCCATAATGATGATTTCAGTGCGCGATGGTGTGACACCACCTCAACTCCGGGGTTACCATCTTCAGCAAGTTCGTGAGCGAGGAACCCGTTCAATTAAGACTTGAACATGCCATCGGCAAAGAACTTACGTTTTTTTTATATTTTAAGGCTTAATTTTCTTAACATAACTTACACAGAAGGTAATTAAAGAAAAAGAAAATCAATTATAAGAGCAAAAAATATGTGTGTGTCTGCCACGCACGGTAGAAGTGAAACTTTAACCCAAAAAATTAGAGATTTTTAAGTGGTTAATTGATTGACCTTTTTAATATAGTCTTTCTAAAAAAGTCCCATTTTATTTAATGGCTAGAGTAGATTAAAAATGTTTTAATACAATTTCGAAAAGTTTAATGTTGTTGTAACATTAACTAATCATACTATATCCATTATACCATATCATCATATTATGATAATCATACCATACCATTAACTTTTATTTCTTGTAAAAACCTTTATCAAAAAATTTTGAATAAAAAAACTTCCTTCAAACTGATGATTCATGAAACACAGTTTGGCAAAACAAATAATAACATATGTTTTTGTACAACTATTTTTATTTAGTAGAAGGGCTATGGGGATTCTGGACCAAAAACGCGTGTATTTTCTTATGGGCCTCAAAATTCACAAATTGTGAGGTGCAGCGCAGTCGGCGTCGTACGATCGGTTAAGTTGACCGATAGTAGGGTGGCTGAAGCGTGTTGTTGATAAGGGTGGATGGAAAGCCAGCTAACTAGATGGAACAAAAATTGTGAGTAACCCTTTCTCTCCCTCTCGCCCCTTTATTTATCTCTCTATCCCCCTCTCTTTATAACGATCATTCCGTTTCACTGCTTACTTGTTTGCCCCTTATAAGCGGACCCAAAACAACAAGTTTAAGATAAGGAAACAGTGAAACAGTGAAGAAGTTAAATATTTGTTATTCTTCCCATGCTTGTTTAATATAATATGTTTATGAATTTAAGTCGCTACAAATTTCAGGTTAAAGATGATAAGTAAGCATAATAAGCGTGCCAAAAACCACAAGTTCAAGATAAGGCAGCAAGGTAGTTGTTAAGCTTTTTAATAAATTTAATATGAGTTGGTTGATTAATGTAAAGACAAAGTATGAAAGCAGCAAAGGCGGCTGCGACGGCTGCGGGGGTTAATGATAAAATTAAGCTAGAGAGTCAAAGCGTCATCATAAGCATGACCATACTCAACTGTGCCGTTATAAATAAAGCAAAACGAGCTGATTTATATATGAATCATTATTGTTCTTTTATTGATTTGTTATATATAAATTGTGAAAAAAATTGATTTTGTATTTAAATTATTCTTATGATTTCATTTGTTAGAGGAGTGTATGGACTACCAAACAGTAAGCTGACGTTTTGTCTGGAATCGGTTTGTTTGCTTCGGTGTAAAACTCAATTCGTACATCAATAGGTCCTGTTTTAACTGCGTCATTTTGATGTGTTACATCAACAACAATAAGCGGTGCTGTTGCCTTATATTCATCAACATTGAGCGGATGTTGAGGAATTTATAGCCTAAATGATCAATATTTTTACTCTGGCTTAAAGTGAAGTCTTATAGAAATTTTTTCCCTCGAAAATTAATAAGGTCACCGTCTTGATTTAAGACTGTTATCATTATGCTGTTTATTTGTTGACAGTTGACGGGTAAGAAAATGACATTTCGAGGTTTTTCATTTATTTTATATCCTGGTGAGACATCGAGAGGAAATTCGTGAATAGTATGAACTGATGTGTTGTTAATATATGATCCGGTTGTCAAGTTGCATTCAATTCGTATTGTGTTTATATTTGTAATATTTAAAGGTAAATCAGATTCAAACTTTTTTCTAGTTTTATCTGACTGACCTATATGTATATATTCCGTTTTTTCTATCTCTTGTAACGGATCTATAGGAACCACTTCTATAAATTCCTCATACGCCGACTCATTTACTATCAACTTTCTTATACTGAATCCCAGCACCTGTCCTATACTGTTTGGTTTTGAAAAATCTATTTCCACGGAGGATACAATTTCAATTTTAAGAGTGTTGTTGTTTGATTTAATTTCCAGGAAAATTGAATCATCAAGGTCTCTTACGGCTGATTTCAAGAAAAACCCAATATCCTCAAATTCATATGAACCAACTGGTATTGTAATAGTATGTGGCCCGATATGAAATAAATTGTTGTGGACATCTACATTGGGTATAGAATTAAATGTTACAAAGTCTACAAGTCCGCAAACATATTTTGTTGACAATTCAATTGGTGGAAAATATTTTCCAATAAGAGTTGACGTGGTTCCGCTTAAAGAGATTGTTATAGACATTATGAGTAGTCGTAATGAACTGAGCATCTTTTCCCCCCGATTTAGTATTAAATAATTACTAAAATAGTTTACAATTTTCTTTATTCATATTCAAATTAAATTTTGCTCAAAACATGAAGATACTAACTGACACTGATAGTGATATTGATACTTATCTGATATTGATGCTGATACTGATCGGATGCTGATACTTATCTGATACTGATCTGATACTGATCTGATACTGATCAGATACTGATCTGATACTGATCTGATACTGATCTGATACTGTTCTGATGCTAATCTGATACTGATCCGATACTGTAGTAAACAGTTTTACAGTTAGATGTAGCAAGTCGTTAACAATTATTAATAACTAGTTGACATTAACTAATTTGTTCATGTCAACATTTTCGATTATTCTCATAAAAACGATAAATTGATTCTATTTTCATATGTGTGTTTTATTTGGGCGTTTGTTACATAGAATAAAAACATAATTCAAATAGTATTTCCATTTAGTCCTACATCAACTCTCGATCGAGGACATATAAAAAAGAATCTGTTATCAACATTAAACATAAAAATTATAAGTTCTTGGGATTTCAGCTTTAATCATGAACGAAATATTAAATGTCCTTAAAAAACCAATATATGATGAGAGTATTATAAAGAGGGATTACCATAGCTACTCTCCATATTTAAAATCATTCAACAATAATGATGAGATTCGTATACCAATTCAAAATCAGGACCTCTTTGTCTTACCAAGTGAGAGTATGATTTACATTCATGGCTTCATAGTAAAACGTGAAGGTGGAAAAGATGTGGCAACAACAGGTGTGAAATTTAAAAATAACTTTGTGTCATATTTGTTTGACGAAATTCGATATGAAATTAATGGTTTTGAAGTTGATCGTACACGCAATCTTGGAATTTTATCCACCATGAAAAATTTTGTATCATTGAATAAAGCTGAAAGCGATGCATTAAAAAACGCTGGTTGGTGCCCTGATGAAAGTCTGACTTTGGAAAAAATCACTTAAGTTGCTGTATACCACTAAAAATGTTGATGGGATTTGCCGAAGATTACAATAAAATAATATTAAATTCGAAGCATGAGCTTACCCTTCAACGTTCTTCGTCTAATGATAGCTCATATTATCCTACTAATGCCGCAGATCAATTAAAATTGACAATACTGGATATAACATGGAAAATGCCTCACATACAACTATCGGACTTTTCGAAATTGGAAATGTACAAGATAATTAATAATGAAAACCCTATTTTAATGGCTTTTCGAAGTTGGGACTGTCATGTAAATCCTAGGATTTCAGAAAGTAAAAGTACAAAGGTTTTATGGAATGTAAAACTGAGTCAGCAAAATGAAAGACCTAGATTTCTTATTATTGGCCTACAAAATGAGGGGAGCAAAGAGGAAGGAAATACATTCGACCATTGTAATATAACTAATTTAAAAGTTCATTTAAACTCTGATTCATATCCCTATGATGATTTAAATACGCGCTTTGAAATGGGACAGTATGCTATTTTATATGATATGTATGCAAAATTTCAACAAAGTTATTATTATATGCGGGAACCTCAACCATTGCTCAATGTTGCTGAATATAAGGCAACAGCGCCGCTTATTGTTGTTGATGTAACACATCAAAATGAAACAGTTAAAACAGGACCTATTGATGTACGAATTGAGTTTTACATCGAAGCAAACAAACTGATTCCAGACGAAACGTCAGCTTACTGTTTGGTAATCCATGATCGTTTAATTGAATACACTCCTCTAACAAAGGAAATCATAAGAATTATTTAAATATAGCAAATCAGTAAAAGAACAATAATGATTCATATATAAATCAACTCGTTTTGTTTTATTTATATCAGCATAGTTGCGTATGGTCATGGTTATGATATCGCTTTCAATCGTTAGCTTAATTTATTTTGCTGCTTTCATACTTTGTTTTTACATTAGTCAGGCAACTTATATTAAATTTATTAAAATGCATAACAACTACACTCTTTACTTCTGTACTGTTTCCTTATCTTCAGCTTGCGGTTTTGGGTCTGGGCTTATCACCTTAAACTTGAAATGCTGATTTATAACAACAACAACAGCACCGAAGTTTATGTAGCGATTTAAATCTATAAACATTATACTTGCTTTGAAGCTTGGGCTTATCACCTTCTAGCTATCTCCCCGTCCGTCCATCCATCTGACTATCTTTCCGACTGTCTGCCCATACGTCTTCTATGCTTGCTTATCTCCCACTTCAGCTAGTTAGACCAATCATATCCCCCTAGCTATCCCTCCGTCCGTAAATCTTGCATGCTTATCTCCAATTTGCAACAACAACAACACGCTTCAGCCACCCTACTATCGGTCAACTTGACCGATCGTACGACGCCGACTGCGCTGCACCTCACAATTTTGTGAATTTTGAGGCCCATAAGAAAATACACGCGTTTTTGGTCCAGAAGCCCCATAGCCCTTCTACTTTATTTTTATTTCAAAAAATCAGTTCTTTAGCGAATAATCTAAAACGGCAGCAATACTCTTATGGTAACTAAAATAAGATAAAAAGTGTTTACATTGTAATTTTATTATTATAAATGCAATTAACTATAAAAATAAATCAATAGGGGTTTCTTTATGTCTAGAAAATTCCCGTTGCACGGTACAAGAATAGGAAATATACAATCCGTGCACCGCCACAACAACAAAATACAAGTCAAAATAACCGTGCACTATTTCCTATGTATGCTATACTGAAACCCATGCATACGGCGATGCTATGAAGATATAGGCATTTTCTTTTTATAGGCATTTTATTATAGGCATTTTTCCTATTTTAGTATAGGATTTTTACAATCTGTGCTCTCATGCATTAATGCTAGACATAGAGAATACCCCTAATGTAAACATACCTGTAGGCATTGCATTTAATGTGCGTATATCCTGAAGCTGGCTTTCAGCTTTTTGTCGGGTACTGAATTCTCAAATCCTTTCTGTAGATGTCTTTGGCTTCTGATTTTTTGCTTACGACAATTTTTGAATTTATTTCATAATAATAATTAACTTAAATAATTTGCAACTTTACTGAGTTTTTTTTTTGACATGGTCACCTGTAAGGCGCCTGTAACACGCTCAATATATATTGATCAATATACAGTATCGTGATATTTATTGAACGTGTGACATGCAATATTGATGGATCGTGATCCATATCGCAAAATATTTAAATATTTTGAAATAAAAATTAGGGGTATTCACGGTTCAGTGCACTTGCCTGTGCAGTTGAGGACTTGTGCAGTTAGGTTTTCGTGAACACACCAAGCAAAAATTGTATGAATACGGACGCGATAAATATTGAACGTGTAGCATTCAACTATACAGCATATTAACGTGTAACAGGCGTCTAAAACTATCACTCCGCCTAATCGCGATTGTATCATGGTCATTTAATTTTGCGGCGAAGTGGTGGTGATAAAACAAGAAAACACTGCAACGAGAGAATGACAGTTTCCTGTTTTGGAGGTGTTCGGAATGCTTAGCTTCCTTTTTATGAAACGATGTAAAATTGATTTCATTTAGACGAGACAAGGTTGGGAATGACTAAAAGTGTAGACTCAATGCGGCTGCATTTAGCTGCAATGCAATCATCATTCCAAAGTGCTGTATACTTGTTTAGATTAACCACATTTTTCCAAAATTTTAATATCTACCACTTTTACCATCGAAGGCTTATAATCTGCCACTATTTCCAACATCATAAACATTTTTGGAAGAATTTGTTCTATGAAATACTTTTAATAAACACATCACTAGAAAGCTTAATTGTGTATATCATTAAAGTGTTATTTGATAATTTGACGTTGACTATCAGCTGTTAATTAAACATTTGTGCGGGAGGCTTAAACGGGACACGAATCGATAAAAGTTACCGTCCCGGTATACTCACAACTTGCAGGAAAATCATATCTCTATTTCCTGCGATTTGTGAGTTTACCGGGACTATAACTTTTACCAAGCTGTGAATTAATTGGGCCTCAAGGGGGTAAAAACAAATATATAAAATAAAACTAGGCTCCTGCCCCTAAATTAGATTGCCTCATATTGTTTTGTTTTTTGTTTTATTGACTGAAAGTTTGTTCGTTTTTAATCTATTTTTGTTTTTTTTATATTCAATATACGTATAAACTCGATAGTCCGGACCCCGCTAATCCGGATTATTCGGTAATCCGGACTGCGTTTTCCTACACATTGCATATTCTATTATCCGGATTGATTGCAACTCTATAATCCGGATTGAATGTAAACACACTGTTTTAATATTTTGTTTTGCAAAATACGAGTACCATGTGCGTTGTCAACTCAGTATTGCTGTGCCTTAAGTAAAGACAGCACAAAAAAAAAAAAACAGTTAGAATTGTGCGCTGTAAGTTGTTTATGGTATTAGAATTGCTGCCATGTGCGTTGTCAACTGAGTATTGCTGCATGATGTCTTCAGTAAAGAGATCACACAAAAGTTTATCCATATTAGATAAAGTTAAAATTGTTGAAGAAGTTAATAGAGGCGTGAGTGGCCGAGTATTAGCTGAAAAATATGGAGTAGGTACTTCAACTATATCAGATATTAAAAAGAAAAGTGAGAAGTTAAAAAGGTGAGTACATTTTATTTAATACCATTTTTAATAAATTAAAACAATATTTAATAATCAAGTTTGCATAGACATCTAATCGAAAGCTATTGCAAAAACGTAAAACTCTAAAAGATGGTGAAAATGAAGAGTTCGAACAAGTTTTATATTCCTGGTTTGAGACACAACGGAGAAAACATCTACCCATTTCTAAAAAAATTGTTTGTGAAAAGGCAAAAACATTGTTTAAGGAATTGTACGGAAATAAAAGAGGATTCATGGCAAGCAATAGCTAGTTTCAAAACTTAAAAAAACGATTTTCTATTCGCCGCTTAAAATTTGCGGTGAAAAGCTTTCCAGTCGTCCAGATCTATTACCTCAATTTCAGTTTGAATTAAATGAGATTATTCAATCAGAAGAACTACTTGAT
Source organism: Dichetophora obliterata (assembly GCA_963920525.1). Taxonomy (NCBI): domain Eukaryota; kingdom Metazoa; phylum Arthropoda; class Insecta; order Diptera; family Sciomyzidae; genus Dichetophora; species Dichetophora obliterata. The sequence goes on along the minus strand of OY986437.1, from coordinate 122,451,476 downwards.
TCGCTCACTTAAAGATTGCATTTTTAAAAATTTTAAACGATCCTCATATGGAAGAAGGTTAAATGTGTCAGTTCCACTCAAGCCTCTCAGAGCAAACTGGACGAAACGTTTTTAATTCTTTCAATCCGATCAACATGCACATTGTAATGGGACCATGCTTGACTTGCGTACTCCAAGTGAGGACGCACAATTGAATAATATAGCGTTGTAGTTGTGATCATACTGTTAAATTCTTTGGCCCAGCGTTATAAGCCCGAGCATGCTTTTTTACAAATGTTATCAATATGAACGTTAAACGATAGCTTAGAATAAATGCATATATCAAGATCTTTGACAGAATCTACACGATTTAAAGCAGTATATTTTATCTTATAGTCAAAAATTAAATTATTCCTTTTCGCGAAAAGGTCATAGTTTGGCATTTATCTGGATTTAGAAACATATTATTTTTAGAACACCAAACTTTAAAGGATTTTAAATCAGACTGAAGGAGGTATGAATTGTCTTTAGCATCCATTGTTCTGTATATTTACATAGTATCTGCAAAATGAGCAGATGAGAGTGTTTGATGATGTGGGTGACATTATTAATGGCTAAAATAAATAGAAGTGAACCAAGGTGGCTACCCTGAAGAACACTTGATTCAGCAATAAATTCAGTAAGAATGCAATGATAAGATCGCTCTGTCAGATACGATTGGATCCAGCTTACAAAAAATTGTGGAAAACCCATTAACTTTAGTTTAAATATAAGAAATATGTGTGGTAGTTTATCAAATGCTTTACTAAAATCAGTGTTCATACAATCGACCTGGTTACCTGAGTAAACTGAATTTAAACAAAATGTTGTAAAATAGAGGAGATTTACAACAAGTTAATCAGTAACAAACCCATGCTGACGAGTTGTTATGACCTGAAACAATGAACCTTCACACGATCATACACGAGCCGCTCAGTTTTGGAATAGATAAGAGTTTAGCGATAGGCCTATAGTAGATAATATCATTCCTACAACCTTTTTTATAAATAGGACTTATAAATGTTTTTTTCCAAAAAAGTGGAAAATTGCATTCCCAAATTGATTTATTGAATGACGTGGACAGTGGTTGTCTAAGAATAGAACCAAATTGCGTCATTGCGGCAGGAATTCAGTCAGGCCCAGCATTAAAAACTTCTTCGATCGATCCAATATACTTTAAAATATCCTCTGAATTAAAAGATATAGGATCCAATGAAGCCCTGGGTGTAAAGTTCATATATTCAAAATACTCTTCATCAGGATTAAAAGAGTCTGAACAGAATGACTCGTTAAAGAGAGTGGTAAATAGGCCACAAATTATGACGGGATCGTCAGTAAATCCATGAGGAGTTTTAAATGATGAGGGGAATCCATCAGATTTTTTCTTTGTGTTTATGAAACCTCAAAATTTCTTTCGATCAGACAATATTCTCAGCTTAACACTGTCTAAATAATTGTGATACAAGGTAGCTGAGCAACTTTCAAAATCCAGAAACAAACGCTTGTAGGTTTATAGGTTGCCTAGGATTGTAGGTTTCTAAGCCTCAGACATATTTCTTCCTTGTCCTATTCCTGCTGTTGCGAAGAGTCTTTAATTCACCTGTGTACCAAGGGTAAGCACAATTTTTCGCAACTATTAAAGATTTCCATAAAAAAAAATTAATTGAATCTTAAAGATCATTTCCATTAAAATATTCTCATATTACATTAAGTTTACTATGAAGTAAATGATTCAATTTCAAAAAGTCAGCTTTTTTAAAATTGAATTCATAAACTTTATCTTTTGAATTGGAAATCACTATATTTTCTCTGTCGGACTTGTACCATATGCTCAGTGGTGGATGGTAGTCATCAACAGAAGTTAGAGCATTAAGGGCCCTCTTAACAATCACGTTGTTACAATCTGTTGTTAAGACCAGGTCAAGAAGTCTTTCACGACTATTATAAATACAACTTACTTGTTGTAAGTCAGAACATATATTATCAACAAATATATGCTCTTAGCGTGTCTTCGAATTAGATGCACAAAAATGTATATTATCGTCTGAAGATTCCCATTTCAAGTCAGGCAGATTAAAATCACCCAACAAAAAAATGTCGTCACTAACGTCAAGAATATTTATAACGTATTCTGTGCAATCCGCAAGGCTTGTAAATTTCCACACTGCTCTATGGAGGAATATAAGCATAAACAATATATATGTAGATTAGAATTACAATGCACAACCTTGATGCATATAAGTTCGATATTAGAAGAGCAGGGAATATCGATAATGGAACTAACGAAAGAGTTCCTAACAGCTAATAAGACACCACCACCGACAGCAGAAGTATTGCCAGCGTGTCTGTCCCCTCTATATACTTCAAAACAATTATCAAACAATTCCAAGTCAGTAATGCTTCCATTTAATCACGTTTCTCTCAATGCGATAATATCTTCAGACAAATTTTGAAACATTAAAAATATGCCTCGCGTCTTACAGTGTAATCCCTAGGGAGTCCCAAAAAAAATCGTGTTTGATTTCCGCGGCTTTTCCACTTCCATTTGACCCTAGAAACACCCTCTGTGAAGCTCAACTCAATTGGCTTAGAGGTCGCGAATTCATTTTCTAATTTTCCCATACGATTTGTATGGGGAAAAAATCTGTTTTGCTGGTAAATTCAATTTAGAGCACTTATCTTTTAAGCAAAATGGTTAAAAAAACACGCGTTCCCTCAAATTTTGTCTGTTACGACATATCCAAACTTCATTTTCATCTGATTATTATTTGGTGGTCTGTGGCTCACTTCTTAGAGCTACCTATATAAATGAATACTTTAACTTAGAATTATTTGATTTAAAATCAATATCTCTTAGAGTACTCCATTTTCATTATTGTTATTGGGTTTTAATTTTGATAGTTGGATGATAGTTGGAATGCACAATGAAGAAAAAATGCATAGGGTTGTTATGTGTTTTTGGATTAAAAGTTTCAACAAGTAGGTTTTTTGTATTTATATTTTTATTTTTTAATCGTTTTGGTCAGCCACCAAATAATAATCCGGATGAAAATGAAGTTTGGATATGTCATAGCAGACAAAATCTGAGGGAACACGTTTTTTTTAACCATTTTGCTTAAAAGATAATGGCGAGATCTCGGACTCGTAAACGAGCTCAAAACGAACACGAGATCTCCGAACAATAAATTTTTCTAAGTTACTTTTCCGAAGAAAAACTTTTCAAAAAGAAAAAATTTTTCAATGAAAATAATAAACATTGAAATAAACACTAAATAAAATGATATATAAAAAAAATTTCCATCTATTTATTTATACAAAATTAAATCAAAAGACAGACATTTTTCATATAAATGTCTTCATAGAAAATTATATAAAAAGACTTCGAATTTTTTCATATTAAAATAATGAAAATATTTTTGATTTAAATTGATGTATTTTTAGCAGCTAACAATGAAAAAATATATTTTATTCAAAAAACTTTATATCTATATATGGGCATTTCCAAACTGGCGTTACGGACGATTTGTACGAATAAATTGCTAAAACAAAAAAGCTTACAAAACATGTACGAAAAAGAAAAACTACATTTGTGAAACAGTGCAGCCGATTTAATCAAGGTGGGTAATGAATTTATGTATAAATTTGCTGAAACTAATAAAATTAAAATATTTCATATGTTTATTTTATATGATTTAAATATAAATTCTAAATGTTTGATAGTTTAAATCATACTTTATTTTAAATACAAATTCTAGTTGTTTGATAGTTTAAAATCGTTTATTGAGCTGTAGGTCAAAGTTAGAACAATTAATTGTTCTAACGAATCTTTCCAAAGAAACAACAACAAAGTTTTTTCAATATGAAAAGGAAAATTCACTAAAGCTCAATAAACGATTTTAAACTATCAAACAACTAGAATTTGTATTTAGAGAAATTGACACTTAAAATCTCATCGCCTCGGTGGTGCAGTGCGTTAGTGCGCGCATGCACGGGTATCACAAAGATTTCTGATGAAACCTTTAGCAGGGCCGAAATTGCAATAAAATCAGCTACTGATTTTTTTCCTTTTCATATTGAAAAAACGTTCTTGTTGTTTCTTTGGAAAGATTCGTTAGAACAATTACTTGTTCTAACTTTGACCTAAAGCTCAATAAACGATTTTAAACTATCAAACAACTAGAATTTGTATTAAAAATCAAGTATGATTTAAACTATCAAACATTTAGAATTTGTATTTAAATCATATAAAAACAACATAATTTTTGTTAAATTTAAATAATAAGCCTTAAAAAAGCCTATTTTGAGGTTAAAAAATTAAGCATCTTTTTTTTTAATTTTTTTTTTAAAAAAATATAAGTAACTATTAATGCTTAGTTTCTTGTTGGTTTTATTTACTTTACTTTAATTTTTAAAAAGTAGCAGCTTTTTGAAAAAATAGTTTTTTTGATCATTTTTATTGCAGCAATTTTTTATAATTAATAAATTAGTAAATAAACCTATGAATTGTAGAGTAGAAACACCAATCATCATGTAAAAATGTTGGCAGGACCCTAGGAGCGATTTAGCTAAGTAAAATAAGGGCAAGGAACGAGTGACCCCACATTAGAGCGAACGTAACAAAAAAAAAAACACGATACAGGGTAAAGGTTAAATAAGTCCACAATATGAATTTTTTAAAGACTATTTAAAGTAGTCAAGTAGGATAAAATTAACCAATTTTAATAATTTGAAAATAAGGTACTTTTAGTTAAGGTGACTTTAAACTTTTAAAGTATTTGAAAATTAAGTACTTTTAAAGTATTTTAAAATTAAGTAAAGGGTGTTTTTTATAGAGAGATACAACTTTGAGTTGGCATCACTGCTTTATTTGACCACCCATTTAACAGTTGATAGTTGCCTTTTGTTTAGTTTCTTTGACATTTTATTATGGATCGACTTACACCAGAGCAACGCGTGCAAATTGTGGAAATTTTTAATCAAAATAATGGTTCTGTTCGTCAAACTTATCGTGCACTTCGTCCATTTTATGGCGTACATAATCGTCCTTCAGAGCTGCTAATTCGAAGAACAATAAGATCGTTTTCGGACCACGTTTACTGTTATACTGATAATGTGCATCCCGTGAGACGCCGAACAGTGCGCATTGAAGAATCTGTAGCCGCTGTACAGGAAAGCATTGAAGATGATCCTAATCAATCAATTTGTCGCCGTTCTCAGCAACTGGGGTTGTGTCCTTCCACTTTATGGAAGACGAAAAGATCTTGGCTTAAAACCTTTCAAGATTCAACTTGTGCAGGAATTAAAGCCAAGCGATCATCGTATGCGCCGCCAATTCGGCGAATGGCCTGAAGCACAAATTAATATTGATTTTGAATTTCCATGGAAAATTTTATTTTCCGATGAAGCCCATTTTTGGTTGAATGGGTACGTAAATAAACAGAATTGTCGTATTTGGAGTGAGGAGAATCCACAAGCTTTTATCGAAACACCATTACATCCACAGAAAATTACTGTTTGGTGCGCTTTATGGGCTGGCGGAGTCATTGGCCCATATGTCTTCAAAAACGATGATGGTCAGAATGTTACTTTCAATGGTGAACGGTATAGGAACATGATTCGAAGTTTTTTCGTACCTCAATTAGCTGCCATTAATCTTGCTGATATGTGGTTCCAATAGAACGGAGCCCCATGCCACACAGCTGGCGCTACAATTGATTTACTCAAGGAAACTTTTGACGAAAAAATAATTTCACGAAATGGCCCAGTTAATTGGCCCCCAAGATCGTGTGATTTAACCCCATTGGATTATTTTCTTTGAGGTTATGTAAAGTCACTTGTCTACGTCGATAAACCACAAACAATTGAACACCTGGAAATCAACATTCGAAGAGTTATCGGCGAGATACGGCCGCAAATGCAGCGAAAAGTTTGTGAAAATTGGTGTTCTAGATTGCGTCTTGTACGCGCCAGCCATATTTACACAATAATGTCATAGAGTTTTCTATCCAATAAAGCCCGTTTTATTGATATTAAAAATATATTACTATGTTTTATTATGATTTAAACTTGTATCACTCTATAAAAAACACCCTTTACTTTTAAATGAGTTGAAAAATTTTAAAGTATTTGAAAATTAAGTACTTTTAAATTAGAGAAAAAGTAAGAATTTCAACTAGTTGTAGTTGAAATTTCAACTACTTTTAAACTAGTTTATTTTTCTGCAGGGAAATTATTCAAGTAAACAGCAACAACTGGCAGTATTCCAATGCAAACAAATCAATGGTTTTTAATGTGTTTTAAAAATATTATTATTGGTCATGCAGAATTAATGAAAGTGAAAACTTTTTCAGCAGGAAGTTTGCTTCACAAGTCTTTTGTATGCTGAAGAAATTTGTAACTTTCCCTGAATGGAGGCTTTTAAATAAAATTTTAATATCCATTGCAGTTTTTTTTTTAAGAGTGCACAAAAACAATTGTACTAACCGCCATGTATTTCCTAAAATTGGCAGAGGTTTTGGTCCAGGTATTTCATCATAAGGCAGAGCATGTTGCCACTCAGATGTGGCATGAATTGCTTGTACATTATCGGTAAAGTGTGGACAGCCAGTCGTAGTTGCTGTTGCGCTTGAGTTTTCGCGTATAATTAAAAAACTTTCATTCCCCACTTGCTGCTGTAGTAATTGGGTCGTTGCTGCTGGATTTAATGTTGTTGTTGCGGCAGGTCTTGGCCGTAAAATATTCCATGTCAATGGGCGCATTTTTAAATTTTAATTTTTTATATTAATATATTTAAACTTGTAATAATGGCAAAACTTTAAACAAATTTAAGTTGTTTTTTAATTACATTAAATAAACTGAAAATAATAAAAAATCTTCACAATTTTCACTATAGTTTTCAAACACATATAGGCACGTTATTAAAATAGAAAAAAAGAAATCTGCAATGTACTTTAATTGTCGCGCTGTGTCCGTGTTCGTTTTATAAAAAGCATAAATACGTGATTTTGAAATAAAATAAGCAATAATTGTTTCTTTTTTCTTTGCCTTTATGCGTGCGCTGCACTTTAAACTAACTAAACTGCACAACACGAATGCTTCTTACCCACTGATTGCGAGTGTCAGGTTTTACCAACAATACACAGCTGCTTTTAGCCATTTAACATACATTGTAACTAGAATGCATATTCACTTCGTAACTCGTTGTTCTCTCACTAAAAGTACTCAAAATATAATAAAAAAAATTAAATGATTTGCGGCTTTCAATAAATGATGTGTCGGCAAGTGGTTTCGTCGATAAAATTATCGAAGTCAACAACCGCTTTGGTTACAAATACATATTTCTATAAGATCTATGTTACAAGTATCATATAAAGATATAATAAAAGTATTTTCAGTGTACCCTAAGAAAAAGTTATGTACACAGTTACAAATCTTGGACTAAATTTAAAACTTTTTTGGGCTTTATATACGACAAAACTAAGTTAGAACTGAGTTAGAACTAAGATTAAGTCTTCCCGATGAACGACGAGGTGAACAAGAGTAGGCATGAAAAAAAAAGTCATAAACTCGTAAAAGTAAGTATGCTTATTTATAGTTAGAGGTCTTAGTTATCTGAATGTAAAAGGATTATTTGATATTTTTCCATTTTTGGTAGTTATAGTCTTTATATGCAGCCTTGAAAATTTTACGAAATTTCAGTTTTTATAGTACTGAATATTTTCCAAAATCCTAATAATTTTAGTAAAATTCATATACGAAACTTTAGCAAAAATATATTTTACAAGTTCTTGTTTAAAAAAACAACTTTAAAAATATAAATAAAAAAATTTTCATATACCACAAAAAAGGTCTTAGAAATTTCTATATTTCTAAATTTCTAACAAAATAAAAACATTTTTTTTTTTTTTTAGTTTTAAGTATGCTTTAACATATGCCTTTTTTAACACATTCCTACAATTTGGTCTCAGACTACATTACAGTAATGATTTTATGACCATTTTTTTAAGCATGTTTTGACGAAAATGCACAAATTTATATGAAAAAATAAAAAAAAATTTTCTAAAAGTTTCAAACGTAATCAAACAAAAATAACATTTTTGTTTGTTTTTATTTTTAAGTATGTCTTGAAAGACCTCTTTTTCAACAAATTCTCAAAATTTGGGAAGCCGAAAATAAAAGCTAAGGATTTTATGACCTGTTTCCTGGAGCATTTTTTGACGAAAATGCACAAATTTATATGAAAAAATGACAAAATTTTTTATAAAGTTTCAAGCACACTTACAAAATAAAAACATTTTTGTATGTTTTTATTTTTAGGTATGTTTTAAAGTATGACTTTCTTAACACATTCCCAAAATTTGGTCTCAGACTACTTTCAATAGAAAATATCTTGGGTGAAAAAATCAAAATGAATTTTTTTAATAGTAACAATTGTTTCGTTATGGCAAGCCGTCAAAGTTGCATTTTTAAAAATACAATTTTTCTTGTTATTCAAATTATATTTTTTTTTGTATTAAAATAAAGTGTAAAATTTCTTATGTCTGGCAACATTACTGTTTTTGTTTACATGTTGAACATATGGTTTTAAGCTTATCATAAAAGTAAACATAAAAGTAAACATTAAAAGCGGGATACAAATTTCTAAATATTCAATTTTTAATAGTGCTTAAAAAATAATTTTGAGAAAGATCGACTATAAGTTTTTCACGAAAACATCATTAGAGCTGTGTTACACCAAATCCAAAAAAATTTTTGCTAATGCGGAAGATATAAATTTTTTAAGGTGACCTGTTCAGTTAAAATTTGAGATATATTTGATGTATGGCAGCTGATTATTTTTCAAAATTTTGACTTATTTACAAAAAAAAAAAAACAAAACTCAATTTTTAAAATGTCCTTGCTGTAATCAAAAAAGCTTACAAATATAAACAGCAACGTAGTTAATTTGTGTGGGTGGTATTTTCCAAGTCTGAGTTAATTTTAAATTTTAATTCTTAACTGTTTTGTTGTTATATAACTCATAAATGTGTTAAATTATAAATGTGTTATTACTTGTTATCTATTTCAATTTCAATTTTATTTACAATTTTAATTCTAATTTTTAATTTTAATTCTTAAGGGTTTTGTTGTTATACATATATTCTAATTTGCGGCATGCACAAGAAATCTTTTCCTATATGCTAACATACTTGCTCAATAAATACAAAAACAAATACTAAAATATCATTAATCACAAAAGAAATTTTGGCTGCAAACTTCGTTGTTTTGAGACAAAACTGAAGTTTCAGGCAAAAATGGGTTTCGTTTATATGTGAGGTGGGTGTGGCAGAGGTCGGATTTTTATAACTTTTTCAAGATTTCTTAATTTTGTCATGAAAGATATTCGTTCCAATTTTCATAGCTCTATGATAACTCCTTCTTTTTTTGGCCAAGAATGGGAACGTTACACTGTGCGACGTTTGTGCTGAAATAAAATTTAAGTCCCGTACATACGTTTGCTCAGGGTGCAATAATCGACGTCAAAAAAACCGACTATTTTGAGCAAAAGTCGTCTTAATTTGGCAAAATTTGATTATGGTCGCAGTCGATTAGCCCGTTTGCTTTCATATTTTCAGCAAGTCAGCAACTGATGCTATTTTAATATTATTTTCATATTGTTATTTTAATTGCTCATATTTTGTGACGTTAACAAACTCTTTAGTTAACAGGTAACGTCAAATACCAAACATAAACTAAACATCTTAAACTTATCATTTCACTAATAAAAAAATGATTGATCCCATAAATTCAAACGTTAAGTTTTTACTTTTTTAATTAATTAATATGTGATGTTTTCTTTTTTTACCTACTTTGTGATAACATCTTACAAATTTTATTATATTTGATATTATAAAAAGTATTTCTTACGTTATTGCTTTTTTTAACAAATTCTATTAAAATAAAATATAACTTTATTTATAAAGTAAGATATTTTTAAAATATAACTGTTGTAATAAATGATGATCATCATATGAGCATTGAATTAAAAAAGCCTCTTTTTGTTCTCTTTTTGTAACGCTTACAAGAGCTCTCTTGTAACGCTTCTAGTAGCCTAGTAATAACATAGTTTTACTCTAAAAGTAAATAGCAGGGCGCTTTTAGAAACCTGCGGGCGGGAGCATAAAAAAAGTTACGCTACTGGTGATGACCACTTTTCTGAAGCATGTTTTGACGAAAATGAGCACTAATTGCATACCAAAAAATACATGACAATTTGACATTCCACATTTGAAAGAAAAAATTTAAGGCTTTATTGTGCAAAGACAATAGGGGTATTCATGACTCATTGCACTTGCCTGTGCAGTTGAGGACTTGAGGACTTGTGCACTTTACAAAAACAAAATACACGAACGTCAAAAATCTGCGCAAGTACTTTTCCACTTGTGTTCATTGAAAATTTTTGACAGAATTGAAATAGTGATAGTAGTGTGTTCACGAAAACCTAACTGCACAAGTCCTCAAGTCCTCAATTGCACTGGCAAGTGCACTGAATCAAGAATACCCATAATAATGCATAGAGACTTGACATTTGTTTAAGTAAATAACACAAAAATCGATATCCTAAAAATTATAATTTTTAATATTTCTCGAGTTAAACGCATCTCATTTCATTGTAGTTCATCTTAAATTATTTATTTATTTATTTTATTTATTTATTTAAAGAAAAGGTTCACAAATAAGACAGAGTCTTTTAAATGCAGTAAGAATATAGATACATAACAAAATAACAGTGATAAACAACAAAAAAAAATAATTAAAAATTTAACTCAATACAATTAATATCTTTGTTAGGGTTTTGACTACAACATTCACTGGAACTATTAAGTTTGGTTACAATTTACTCTCCCTAATTTAACGCTATCATTTTCAACCATTAAGATCCCCGTGGGTAAGAATTGTAGTGAAGGTTGAAAATATGTAAAAATATTAATTGCATTGCTTTAGAAACTAGTCATAAATAATTTAGAAAAATTAGCTTAAATCATTCCCGTAAAAACTTTTGAGAACTATGCAATATAGACCTATTTCGTGGGTCACTGCTTTCATGAGATCCTTTTATATCTTCTCATAGAAAAATATTAAGAAAACAGAATAATGATAATAAAAACAATGACTTTATTTTAAATGAAGATCATAATACGAATCTGATACAAAATTGATTTAATTTCTGATCTCGATTTCTCTGACTTTGTTTTTTCTCTGTAAGATTTATGTGAAGATTTATGTAAAATTTCAACATAGCCATGTATTAAAATAAAAATATTTTTTAATTAATAAATTTCATTGAATATTTTGCATAGGAAGGGCGTGGGCATGGGTGAAGGACATGTTCAATTTGAATAAAATAATTATATGATAATTAAATGAAACCAGTTAAAAATAAGCAATTTAGTTTCCTTTCTTATACTTTCTACTACTGGAGATATTGCACTTTTATCTCCTTGATGAAATTTTTATATGGTAATTATTTAAATCGAGTAAATAAAAAGTTAATTTGTTTTGTTCCTTATACTTTCTGCACCTGGAGATATTGCACTTTTATTCATCATTTTGTATGGGAGGTGACCAAAGGGAGTGGCACATCTTGAATAAATTTTTATATGAAAATTATGTGAATGTAGTTAAAAAAAATAGTTAAGTGTAGCTAAAAAGAAATATCTTTTCTAATACGTTTTTGAATTCGAGATATTGCACTTTTATTCTTAATTTCGTATTGGACGTGAGCAAAGGACGTGGCAGATCTTGATGAAAATCGTATATGATAATTATGTGAATGAAGTTAATAAAAAATAGTAAATTTTTTTTCAAATACTTTCTACAACTCGAAATGCTCTTTTAATCTTAATTTTGTATGGAAGGTGGAGGAAGGGCGTGGCAAATACAGATTAAATTTTTGAATGGTCATTTTGTGTATCCAACCAACAAAAAATTAGTTAATTTGGTTTTTACACTTTCTACAACTCGAGATATTGCACATTTATTGATAATTTTGTATGGGAGGTGGGCGAAGGGCATGTCCGATCTTGATGAAAATTTGTGTGGCGTTTTATATTTATGAAACAATGACATATGCTTAATCATGTACTTAAGATGATTTCTTCTATTTCTTCTGATTCCTTCTATTTTTGTCCCTATTCCCATAGACCTCGTTAAACGACGTTTAAAAAAAATCTGTTAGTGCTTTTTACTTTCAGAAATAGTCTTTACGAAGTTTAGCTATTGGGGGTTTAAGTCTAAGTCTTTAATGGTTTCAAATTTAGTCCTCGGAAAGTTTCATATTATGACTAACATAAATATCAATATACGTCTTAGTATTAGAATATGCTAGGATTTAAAGTCAGTCTTAATTGGTTTTAAGTTTAGTCCCCAAGAAAAAAAAGGAAGTGCTTGTTTATTACTAATTTTATTTTTTTCTTTTTTAAATTTTCTTATTTTACAAACCAATCCAATTGTACGACGTTTGCAGCTTATGTTGTTCAACCTCGATACAATATATCTAGTGTTATTTGCAGGGTTACAAATGATTTTTTATAAAATAACTCGTTTGATGAATTTCCACCAATTGTTATTATTTAAAAGCATAAATAATTTGAATTACGTACAAATGCTTACTTTTATTCAGCGATCCAGTGTTTATAATAAAGGGTTGGCAGGATTTTTACTGCTGTATTTGTACTGCGGATGGAATTGGACAATGATATCGTCCGATAATGGAAAATTTATCATGTCTCTACGATCAATACAAGATTTTTAAAAACAGCATAGTGAAAAATTATAGAGAAGTGAAAAATGCAAATTGTTCGCGGAAAGCCGGAAAGCGTGGCCAGTTTGCCGACAGGCCGCGGACTGTCAGTATACCTGACTTTATTTCAGCACTTAAGGCCGCGGCTGGTAGACAAACTGTGAATAGCCAGCTTAAGGAATTACATTGCATTAAAATTTGAGTTCGCAGAAATTGTATTGAAAAACAATGAGCGCATTTCTTTACTTTGTAATTTTGTTTTCATGCTATTCCTTTTATCGTACTCGAGTAGAAACTTCGAAAACGCTGTTGTTATTGGAATATTTTTTAATTTGTCTTCACGCGCAAATCCGACAAAATGCAAAATAATTTGCATTTTGCACTTCTCTATCATTTTCCATTGCGCCGTTTTTTATTTTGTATTTTCAAAATATAAATTAATTATTTACCTACTTATTGTCAAAATATCCTCCTCAGGATCAATCTTAATAAAATTAAAATCAAAACCTTTGCGAACTTTAACAAACATGATTCTTTTTTTGTTTTACATTCGCAAGTAAATACTACTGATTTGACATCTCGTAAACGGAGAAATTTTAAAAATTGGATATCGTTTTTCGAAAAGTCAGCAGGCTGTTGTCAAAATTGAAAATGCCCATTAATGTCATATACCGACTTTGAAAAAAGTGAGAAAATAGTTTGTTTTTATTTGTGCTTATATGTGAGATTTTTTCAATATTTTTATGCGAAAGAAAAAACAAATAACAATTTTATGAATAATTTATTAAAAACTAGAATAAACATCGCACTGTTTGCTGTTTGGCTTTCAATAAATTTAAAGAAACAATTGTTTGACATTTGCCTATGCTGTGAGTGATTTGAATCGCTCTACAAAAAGCCAATGAAAGTCAACAAAACTTAACGAAAGTGTGGCAATTCCAAATAAGCTCATATATAGGGTCCGCCATCTAACTTTTTTTCAACTAGTGCTTATTTCGTGAATGGTAACACTTAGCTCATGTCTGATTTGACAGATAATTAGTTTTATCCTTCCGCTGATATAAATACAACGCTGGGAAATATTGCGACATTACTTTGAAAATCATGGTAATGTTGCAGAATGTGTGCGAAAATTGCGTATGGATTTTGGAAGAAGAGAAGCACCGTCAGCTCCGTATGTTCGTTATTTTATGAAAAAAGTGAAAGAAACTGGCATCCTCATCGATAAACCAAAGCGTGAAAAGCCAAAAATAGTGCGTACACCGGAGAATATTGCTGCTGTGGCAGAAAGTGTGCGTGAAGCGCCATCAACATCAATTCACCGTCGTTCTCTACAATTGAACATTTCGGAGACAACATTGAGACGAATTTTGCATAAAGACCTTGGTATGACGCCATACAAAGTCCAATTGGTTCAGGAGTTGAAGCCAACTGACCATCCAATGCGTTTTCGCTTCGCTAAGTGGGCCTGCGATCGACTTACAGAAGATGCCGATTTTGTCAAAAAAATCATCTTTTCAGATGAAGCTCATTTTGATCTTGGCGGGTATGTAAACAAGCAAAATTGTCACATTTGGGGCACAGAAAACCCGCACGCATACATTGAAAAGCCGCTGCACCCAAAACGAGTCACTGTTTTTGGTCCAGAGGCATAATTGGGCCATTTTTCTTCGAAAATGAGCAAGGAGTGGCCCTTACAGTCAATGGCGATCGTTATCGGACCATGTTGAACGAATTTTTGTTCACAAAAATTGAAGAGGAGGATATTGGCAACATTTGGTTTCAACAGGACGGCGCTACGTGCCACACATCCGAAGCTACACTCGATGTTTTGCGCCCTGTTTTGAAGATCGCATTATCAGCCGCAGAGCTAATGTCGTTTGGCCACCTCGGAGCTGCGATTTGACACCGTTGGACTATTATTTGTGGGGTGACCTCAAAGATAAGTATTACGCCGACAAGCCAGAGACAATTGACGCTTTAAAGGACAATATTCGTGAAGCCATTGGTGAAATACAGCTGCACACAACCGATAATGTGCTTAAAAATTGGACCGATCGTGTAGGCTACTGCATGGCCAGCCGAGGCAGCCATTTGAATGAAATTATTTCCATTATTAACCAGAAGGATTGTACTTTCAAATAAAAAAAAAAAAATTGAGAAAATATCCAGTAGTTTTTTTTTATAGAATTTAAAAAAAAAAGATATTTGGCGGACCCTTTATTAAAAAAATCGCAAAAATGTAAATTTGTTAAAAATTTTATTGAAATGTGGAAATATTTTCTTAAACTATATTTAAAACAGATACAAAAATTATGCGATTACATTAAATTACCTGGTCGTTATGAAATATTTTGTCAAAAGTGTACCTTTTTGGAAAATTCGAGTTTGGGTATTTTTACGGAAAAAATCCCAAAAATTTATAAATTCTAGTTTTGAAAAAACACCGAGAAATGGACTTAGAATAATTTTAGTTTTTAATTAAGCTGTCAATAATCAAATATTATTTGCGTAAGTTTCTTGGATGCGATGTAAGTAAGTTTAATTTCTCATTCAGAGTGAATTCATAAAAAGAAAAAAAAAACCACGTCGAACTGTCGAAAACGCCGAAAAAAAGACAAGCAGTAATTCTTGTGATCTAAAACAAACAAAATTGTTCGCTTATGGGATATTTTATTTTCATTAATAGACATGTTTGTGTGTCCGCGTCCGTTTATCGGAAAGTCCATGTATGGACTTGAAAGTGTCCGCTTATTAGAGCGTCCGTCTATGGGAGATTTTATTGTACTTACCTATCATTGGAACAAATATAACAACTTTTGTATGGAATATTTTATATTGGATTAACACAAAACGATAACCTCTTAATGACGAACGCCAAAAATTCAACATGTGTTTGCACCGAGACATTCGAATGTTTTTTTGTTTGCTGTAAACAGGAAGAGTGCCGCGACTCTACATGTAGCATTCGTCCTTAATGGGTTAAGCTGTTATGACACTGGCTTGTTGTAGTATTTTTAAGATCTTAAAACCAGCGACGGATAAAAAGGAAAAACTTTGAGAGAATGGGAAATATATAGTTGGCTGTACAATATGACGTTTTAACCAAAAATCAAATTGAAAATCAATTTAAAAAATACAACTTTTACTACTTATCTTTTATTTTTTTTTTCGTTGAGGCTCTCCTTATTCTTTTACAAATATGCAGGAAAAGCAAGATTGAGTACAGAACTTGAGAAGGAATTTCAATTGTTTTAAAACTAGCTTTCTGTATCAGCTGCAGCGTTGGAATCATAGAAGAACTAGACAAGGTAGTGTTAGGGCTGAGAGCCGGTGACCGAAACTGTCAAAATGAAGTTAACAGCTCATACAAAATCTGCAACCGATGAGAATGCGATAAGAAAGCAAAAATAGGAAAGAATAGCAAAATGGTTGAATTTGACAGTTATGGGCACTAAGAAAGAGAGCACATTCAGCCCTAACACTACCTTGTCTAGTTTTACCATGGTTTGAATGATTGTGGTCTGTACCAGGGTTGGAATTGGACCTTTAAAGATTGTGCTGAATTGGAGAAAAAAGAAGTTTTGAAGAAAACAGTGCCGTCTTTTTTTGTATCCAAAATTTCATATTTTAAGTGCACAGAAAGAATCGCTATAATAATTTCTGTTTATGGTTCAAGATTATCTTATTTGCGTTCAAATAACGGTTTTGCGGTTACTTTTGTCGTGCTGTCTCCATGGAAGCTAGAGTAATTTAAAAAGTTCAAAACGGTCTTCTGAAAAATATTAACATATAAACTTTAGGAAAATGCGTTATTTTGTTTACGAAAAACACTGAAATTTAGTCTAATTTAAATTAAATAGGTCATTACCTCTATGTAAAAGCCTTTTTTTTAATTATTCGACAGTATTTTTGAAAATCTGGAAAAAATCATAAATACATAATTAAATAAGTCGTGCATATAATTAAGGACACTTGAGTTTTTAATATTTTATATGGTATATTATTATTATTTTGTCAATATTTTGTAGCAAAAGCATTGTTGTCAATTACTACTTGACATCTGCAAGGCATAGACTCCACTAAATTTTCACAAACACTGTTAGGAAGCGCTTCCAAAACTTTTTTGTTTCATCGTACAGCTTATCAAAGTTGCCTATCTTTAGCATGCTCACTTCATTTTTTTACAACCTTCCATAAGTTTTCAATTGGGTTGAGGTCAGGACTGCAAGCTGTTCAGCCCAAAACAGTAACTTGATTAGCTGAAAACCACTGCTTAACCAGCATAGCGGTGTGCTTCGGGTGATTGTCCTGCTGAAATATGCAAGATACGGGCATATTTTAATCCGAATAGGGCGGTATCACATAGCACCCCAAAGCATAATGCTTCCTCCTCCATGCTTCAATGTAGATCGGGTATACTTTGAGTCGAGCTCCTTTGACCTTGGGTGACGGACATATTTTTTCCATCGGGTAACACTCTTTTTATTTTAGTTTTATCTGAAAACAATACTCTTTTTCACTCTTGTGATCCCCAATAACGATACTTTTTAAAAAACTCAATCCTCTTCTTACGGCAATAATAACTTGTAACTACAAATGTACACAAAATCACGTTTTTTTATTTTATAAGGTTATTAAAAATTTCTTTTGTCACTGTCCCTAATTTGTTGCAAGAGCTACTTTTAACAAAATTCCAAATAACTTCACTGCTAAAGAATAACAGTAAAAAAGTTATGCCAATGTGATGTTTTCGAAAGTACCAGAGTTTCATTTTCTAAAAAGTATTGCTACTACAAATTTTGTTACGTTTTAAAAATTGTATGCATTGCTGTACATATCAAAAACCACTGTCCCTTATTAGTTGCACGTAGCTGTATATATGAACATTGAAATATTAATTATTAATATGAAAACGCAAAAGTATTAAATTGTTAAAATGAGATCAGTGTTTTTTCAATTTTAAAAATAATAAAATGTTTTATGTATTTTTTCCTAAATTTTGCGGGCTCAAGGTCCAAATTATTAAAAATGAAAAACTTAAATAGTTTTAATTTTTAATTTTAATTAAACCAATTCCCAGCATCCCAACAGATTTGGCGATAAGAATAATAGATAAAAAATGGACAAAAATCAACAAACACACAAAAATAACGAAAGGAAAGTTTATGGAAATAATGAAATTCTGTATAAATGACAGCAGCTATTTTAAATTAAAGGACAAGATTTACAAACAATTAAGAGGAATGCCAATGGGATCGCCAGCATCGCCAGTGATTGCAGATATAATTATGGAGGAGCTATTAGACAAGACACTTGAAACACTTGAGACGAAACCTAGGCTGGTGACTAAATATGTCGATGACTTATTCGCAATAGTAAAAACAGACAAAATACAAGAAACTCTAGACGCACTAAACAAATTTCACAAAAATATTAAATTCACAAAGGAAGAAGAAAATAATGGAAAATTAACTTACCTGGACACGGTTATAATAAGAAAAGATAACAAATTAATTATTGACTGGTTTAAAAAACCCATGGCTTCCGGGCGTCTCATTAATTTTTACTCAAAACATCCCAAACGAGTAATTATAAATACAGCTAACAATTTTATTAGCAAAGTTTTGGACATAAGCAATAAGCAATTTCATCATGACAACATCAACAAAATCAGGACTATATTGCGGAAAAATGAATTCCCAAAAATGACTATAGAGAACTTAATAGACAATTATTATAAAACAAACAAGAAAAATAGAGAGGATAACAACACGAAAATATTCAAGTCTGTGACTTATATCCCAGGTCTTTCAGAGAGATTTATAAGGTAAAATATGTACAACAAAGAAAAAATAAAATTAGCTTTAAAAACAAACAATACATTACAACAATTATACAGCAACACAAAAACAAAAATCGAAAAACTTGACAAATCTAATGTAATTTACAAAATTACATGCAACGGTGACGGGTCCAATGTATGTGACCAGGCATATGTTGGGACAACAAAGAACAAGCTACGGACAAGAATTTCTTCGCATCGATCAGACCACAAATCTCGCAGACCTTTGGACCAGAAAACAGCACTTGCAGCCCACTGTGCGCAACATGCACATACACCTGATTTTGACGCTGTAGAAATTTTACAACAAGAGAACAATTACTTGAGACGATATACATTAGAAATGCTCCACATCATAAGCTTACCGGAAGAAAAGAGACTTAACTTCAAAACAGACACAGACAGATGCGCACACAAGTATGTTAAAATTAATAGTTAAGAACCTGACGGCACAACAAAGTGGATGCTTTTTTGTTAATTTTGTCAATTTGTTTATTTATCTAAGATATTGTCAAAAATTTAAAAAACTGTGATATTAATGTTTAATGTCTTTGATGTTAAATGTTTCTTAATTACTATAATGTTTTAATTATTTGAAATTGTGAGTTAAATTGTTCAAGTGAAAATAATTGTTTAAAATTAATGTACATATATGTTTTCAGTTTGTTTACCCTGATGATGATTGCCGACGGTAGTCGAAATATTGGTTTAATTAAAATTAAAAATTAAAACTATTTAAGTTTTTCATTTTTAATAATTTGGACCTTGAGCCCGCAAAATTTAGGATAAAATTTACTTCAAAAAGGTCGTTAAACAAATAAAATGTTTTATGTATTTTCATATTTTTTTTATATGAGCATTGCAAAACTAAATTAATTAAAGTAGCAGTTACCAACCTTTTTTCGGCCACGTATCTATTGTAACGTATTTAAGAAAATTGTAGCCCTTGCAACAAAAGTCGAACTATATTTTTGAAAGATTTATTTTTAAGAAAAATAACAATATAAGAAATAAATGTAAAAAAATTACATAAATTCAAATTATGTGTTGTTTTTTAAAATAATTAAATGTAGTTTATATATGGAAATTTTCATGGTCGCACGTAACGTTCGTACACTTTTTTATTGTTGCCAAAAAGCAAAGAAAATTTAAAATTTTTTTGTCCTGTTTTAATTTTTGGGTAGCACTCTAGTAGTACTATATTTAGTGTAAAAGGTGGTATTGTCCAAAGATATGAGCAAACAAAAACGGTCGCGTTACGATAGAAAAGGTTTTTAGCTGCATCAATATAAACGAAAAAATCTAGGAAATGTGCACGACTTTTTTAATCAAAGGTATTTTATTACATTTAAATAATTCCAACTTTAGTAAAAAAATTTTACTTTTGTCAACATTTTTCAAATTTTGTACCCATTTATCACGTTTGTTGCCATTTTCTAAAAATTCAAATTGAGATCAGCTCTTAAAACTTGTAACGGCACACAGAAAATAATATTGTTCGTGTTATATTATTTTTAGGATCGCCATGTTAAGATATATTCAGGATCGTATTATTGTGTTATAGCGGCAGAGTTTGCCTTCGCTATAGGCTGCAGTGCTTGCCGGCTTGAACTATGTCCAAGGCAAACAGAGACGTTTAAAATAAGCTAAACAAAGCAGAGATCTGCCAGCTTGTGTAGTTAAAGTCTGCTTTCTTGTTGGCCATCTCGGCTCTTTTATAACATTTTTACAAAACTTACTTAATAGTCTTAATCTATGGTCATACTTCTCTAGTTAGTTAATATAGTTATAACCTATGTTGCGTTTCGTTCTCGCATATGAATTTGAATCATCGAAACGATTCAAATTACATATTTTTGGTTTGACGAATGATATATCGGCACGGTCAACAATATTGAGTGAGTAATGAAAATATTCTCATGCACACGCCGATAATGCATTGCTAACTTATTAGTCACTCAATATATTGCTGTTTGTGACAACGAAACTTAGGGTCGGCAGTGTGTATAATGAGAGCACACTACACCCTCATCCTTAAGAGAAAAATTAGGGGTTACAATAATTTTTCTTAAACGCGTCATCTATTCTCGATATATTGTAATAAAATAGTATTAAAATATAATAAATATATATATGATATAGTGTGATATAGTATTTTTGGTTTCCGTGTATTTGACTAAATATCTTGCTAAGGTATTAAATTATTGCCTTATATGGTTTTAGTTGGTTATTGTGTACTTTCTTATGTACTCCATTATAATCTATTGCAGTATTAACTCCTAATCTATCTAATATTCTAAATGGGCCCTTATACGGTAATTGTTGTTTATTCCTATCTTTTATTTTAAGTAAAACCAAATCTCCTATTTCTGCTCTTAGTGTATTTGTGTAGTCCAAATTCTTATTAGTACGCTTTTGTTTAGCTCGTATGAGCATTTCTTTTGCCTTATTCAGAGCAAAATTCAACCTAGTACGCATCTCGCTCAGGTAACTTTCGAAATCATAAAACCTTGTTTGTGAATTGTAAATGTCATTTGGTAATGACGCTAGTTTTCCGTATACTAATTCATGTGGTGTGTATCCTGTGTCTATGTGTGGGGTCGTGTTATACGTAAATGCGAAGTATGGGATCCACTTGTCCCATTCGTGGTCAGTAGCTGTTGTCAATAAAAATTCGTTTAGCACCCTGTGGTTTCTTTCGAGAGAGCCTATTGTCTGGTGATGGTATATGTCGAAAATATTTGTTCGATCTTCAAAAGCTTGCATATTTTGCACATTAGTTCATTTTTGAATTCAATGCCGTTGTCTGATTTCAACACTTGAAAGTGGCCATATTTTAGAATTACTTGCTCAACCACTGTTCTTGCAACAGTGTCTGCGTCTTTTGTCGACATTGGGTGTGCAATTACAAATTTTGTCAGTTCGCATTGTATTGTCAGTATGTAGCGGTACTCGTTTGAAATTCGTAATGGTCCTTCAGTGTCAATTGACAATGTCTGAAAACTATTGCTAGGGGTGTCTGTTAGCGTGAGTGGTTCTTTTGTGTGAAGTGTTTGTTTACTTTTTGTACACATATCACAGCGTGACACAAAGTTCTTTACCATTTTGCCCATGTTTTTCCAAACATATCGTTGTTTTAGTTTTATTAATGTTTTTCTGACACCTAGGTGGCCTGTGTTATGGTAATCGTTGATTAATTTGAATTTCGTAAGGTCATCTTGTATCCTTTTTGGTGGGTTATAAATGAGTGTTTTTAATTGAGGACTTTGAGGATTTTTTCCTTTTTGAATATTTTGTTGTATCTTTGTATAAGCTTCTTTAAATTCTTTATTTGTATACAATTTGAATATCTTATCATTGTTGGCTAGCGCTAGTTCTTCAATATTCTCATTTTTCATTTTAGATATCAGTTTCTTCAAAATCGAATATAGATTCGTTGAATTATCGCTGTATCCCGCATGCATTTTTAAATTATTATGTTTAGATCTTAGCTTCTCCGAAAACGAAACTGGTTTCGATGGATTATCGCTAATAGCTACGTGCACTATATTACTTTCAATATGTACTTTACTTTCATTATTATTGGCCATATAAAACTTTAAGTTCTTCATATTCTTGACGCCACTAATGGATGTACAATCCCATATCAGAAGTTGATCAGACTTCTGGGTATTGTCACCATCTACAAAGATTTTTTCATTGCTATTATCATTTGCCTCACTATTTTTAATGGCTTCTTTATTTTCCATGCCTCTTGTAATAATTAACGTTCTTTTTATCATGTCATCGTTTTCTTGTGGTATCATTTCTTTTAAAGTTTCAGAGTCTAGTTGGATTCTTGAGAGTGCCTTTTTTGTATATTATGTCATAGTCATAGTCACATAGATCTAGTCGAATCCTAGCCATTTTTGAGGAAGGGTTTTTGTGAGAAAATAACGAGATTAGTGGTCTGTGGTCAGTTATAACAGTGAATTTTCTACCGTAAAGGTATGGTTTGAAGAAGTTTATTCCCCAGTATATAGCTAATAATTCTTTCTCAATGACTGGTTTATTCAAATCGTGCTTCTGTAGATATTTGCTGGCATAAGATATTAGTAGATCTTTGCCTATTTCGCCTTGCGATAGTACAGCGACTAAGGCATAATTTAAAGCATCTGTCGTTAGTATGAAAGGTTTGCTAAAATCTGGGTATTGTAATAAAGGTGGTTAATTTATCTTTCAATGTGTCGAAAGCTATTTGATGTTCTTCCGACCACGTAAACTTTGTGCCTTTCTTAAAGAGTGTATTTAGGCTCTTTGCAATATCTGCGAAGTATGGAATGAATTTTCTATAGTAGTTGCAGAATGCAACGAATCGCCTAAAGTCATCTGCGTTTTTCGGAGTTGGATAATTTTTTACAGTATCGTATTTAGCTGGGCCGGTTCTGACTCCTTCACTTGTGATAAGATGTCCTAAATATACTACTTCAGGACGCAAAAAACAACATTTGGCCGCATTTAA
The DNA here is from genome assembly GCA_963920525.1 of Dichetophora obliterata. Taxonomy (NCBI): domain Eukaryota; kingdom Metazoa; phylum Arthropoda; class Insecta; order Diptera; family Sciomyzidae; genus Dichetophora; species Dichetophora obliterata. The sequence goes on along the minus strand of OY986437.1, from coordinate 122,428,331 downwards.
TTTTAAATTATGTCTTTGAAGTCTTTCTAATACTTTTATTAGATTTTGGTTATGGTGATTTATGCTACATCCATGGATAATTATGTCATCCACGTAAAGAAAAGCATTTGATTCTAAGTCTGCAAGTGCAAAAGTGAGCATCCGAAACTGTTTGAAGAGATCTTTAGTCCAAAAGGTAGTCGTTTGAATTGAAAATGTCCGTTTGTCGTAGAAAAAGCTGTCAAAGGTCGTGATTCGTTCTCTAGTTCAATTTGATGAAATGAACTGGTCATATCGTGTGTTGAGAACCATTTCGCTCTACCTAATTTGTCTAGAATATCTTCTAGTCTCGTTAAAGGGAACTTGTCACTGACAATTTTGTCGTTTAACTTTCTAAATTCTACTACAAGTCTCCATTTCTTTTTGTCCGCCGTGTTCTTTTTTGGTACCAAAAGGAGTGGAGCATTGTATGGACTGAGCGATGGTTCGATAATATCGTCCTTTAGCATTTTCTGAACTTGTTCATTTATCACGTCTGTTTGAATGTGTGGCAGTCTGTAGTTTTTGATGTATACTGGTATGTTGTCTGTTGTCGTGATGTTTTGTTTATAAAAATTATTTGTTGTTAGAGGTTAGTAGATAGGCTATGATGCTTCTGGCTCAAAAACGCGTGTATTTTCTTATGGGCCTCAAAATTCACAAAATTGTGCCCGACTGCGCAGTCGGCGTCGTACGATCGGTCAAGTTGGCCGATAGTAGGGTGGCTGAAGCATGTTGTTGTTGTTGCAAATTGGCGATAAGCATGCAAGATGTACGGACGGAGGGATAGCTAGGGGGTATGATTGGTCAAGCTAGCTGAAGTGGAAGATAAGCATGCAATATAGGCAGATGGACGGACGGACGGGGAGATAGCTAGAAGGTGATAAGCCCAAGCTTCAAAGCAAGCATAATGTTTATAGATTTAAGTCGCTACATAAACTTCGGTGGTGTTGTTGTTGTTATAAATCAGCATTTCAAGTTTAAGGTGATAAGCCCAGACCCAAAACCGCAAGCTGAAGATGAGGCAACAGTATAGAAGTAAAGAGTGTAGTTGTTATGCATTTTAATAAATTTAATATAAGTTGGCTGACTAATATAAGAACAGAGTATGAAAGCAGCAAAATACATTAAGCTAACGATTGAAAGCGATATCATAACCATGACCATACGCAACTATGCTGATATAAATAAAACAAAACGAGTTGATTTATATATGAATCATTATTGTTCTTTTATTGATTTGCTATATTTAAATAATTCTTATGATTTCCTTTGTTAGAGGAGTGTATTCAATTAAACGATCATGGATTACCAAACAGTAAGCTGACGTTTTGTCTGGAATCGGTTTGTTTGCTTCGGTGTAAAACTCAATTCGTGCATCAATAGGTCCTGTTTTAACTGCTTCATTTTGATGTGTTACATCAACAACAATAAGCGGCGCTGTTGCCTTATATTCAGCAACATTGAGCAATGGTTGAGGTTCCCGCATATAATAATAACTTTGTTGAAATTTTGCATACATATCATATAAAATAGCATACTGTCCCATTTCAAAGCGCGTATTTAAATCATCATAGGGATATGAATCAGAGTTTAAATGAACTTTTAAATTAGTTAAATTACAATGGTCGAATGTATTTCCTTCCTCTTTGCTCCTCTCATTTTGTAGGCCAATAATAAGAAATCTAGGTCTTTCATTTTGCTGACTCAGTTTTACATTCCATAAAACCTTTGTACTTTTACTTTCTGAAATCCTAGGATTTACATGACAGTCCCAACTTCGAAAAGCCATTAAAATAGGGTTTTCATTATTAATTATCTTGTACATTTCCAATTTCGAAAAGTCCGATAGTTGTATGTGAGGCATTTTCCACGTTATATCCAGTATCGTCAATTTTAATTGATCTGCGGCATTAGTAGGATAATATGATCTATCATTAGACGAAGAACGCTGAAGGATAAGCTCATGCTTCGAATTTAATATTATTTTATTGTAATCTTCGGCAAATCCCATCAACATTTTTAGTGGTATACAGCAACTAAAGTGATTTTTTTCCAAAGTTAGACTTTCATCAGGGCACCAACCAGCGTTTTTTAATGCATCACTTTCAGCTTTATTCAATGATACAAAATTTTTCATGGTGGATGAAATTCCAAGATTGCGTGTACGATCAATTTCAAAACCATTAATTTCATATCGAATTTCGTCAAACAAATATGACACAAAGTTATTTTTAAATTTCACACCTGTTGTTGCCACATCTTTTCCACCTTCACGTTTTACTATGAAGCCGTGAATGTAAATCATACTCTCACTTGGTAAGACAAAGAGGTTCTGATTTTGAATTGGTATACGAATCTCATCGTTATTGTTGAATGATTTTAAATATGGAGAGTAGCTATGGTAATCCCTCTTTATAATACTCTGATCATATATTGGTTTTTTAAGGACATTTAATATTTCGTTCATGATTAAAGCTGAAATCCCAAGAACTTATAATTTTTATGTTTAATGTTGACAACAGATTCTTTTTATATGTCCTCGATTGAGAGTTGATGTAGGACTAAATGGAAATACTATTTTGAATTATGTTTTTATTCTATGTAACAAACGCCCAAATAAAACGCACACACACACACACACACACACACACACACACACACACACACACACACACACACACACACACACACACATATGAAAATAGAATCAATTTATCGTTTATATGAGAATAATCGAAAATGTTGACATGAACAAATTAGTTAATGACAACTAGTTATTAATAATTGTTAACGACTTGCTACATCTAACTGTAAAACTGTTTACTACAGTATTGGATCAGTATCAGATTAGCATCAGAACAGTATCAGATCAGTATCAGATCAGTATCAGATCAGTATCTGATCAGTATCAGATCAGTATCAGATCAGTATCAGATCAGTATCAGATCAGTATCAGATAAGTATCAGCATACGATCAGTATCAGCATCAATATCAGATAAGTATCAATATCACTATCAGTGTCAGTTAGTATCTTCATGTTTTGAGCAAAATTTAATTTGAATATGAATAAAGAAAATTGTAAACTATTTTAGTAATTATTTTATACTAAATCGGGGGAAAATATCTATAGATGCTCAGTTCATTACGACTACTCATAATGTCTATAACAATCTCTTTAAGCGGAACCACGTCAACTCTTATTGGAAAATATTTTCCACCAATTGAATTGTCAACAAAATATGTTTGCGGACTTGCAGACTTTGTAACATTTAATTCTATACCCAATGTAGATGTCCACAACAATTTATTTCATATCGGGCCGCATACTATTACAATACCAGTTGGTTCATATGAATTTGAGGATATTGGGTTTTTCTTGAAATCAGCCGTAAGAGACCTTGATGATTCAATTTTCCTGGAAATTAAATCAAACAACAACACTCTTAAAATTGAAATTGTATCCTCCGTGGACATAGATTTTTCAAAACCAAACAGTATAGGACAGGTGCTGGGATTCAGTATAAGAAAGTTGATAGTAAATGAGTTGGCGTATGAGGAATTTATAGAAGTGGTTCCTATAGATCCGTTACAAGAGATAGAAAAAACGGAATATATACATATAGGTCAGTCAGATAAAACTAGAAAAAGTTTGAATCTGATTTACCTTTAAATATTACAAATATAAACACAATACGAATTGAATGCAACTTGACAACCGGATCATATATTAACAACACATCAGTTCATACTATTCACGAATTTCCTCTCGATGTCTCACCAGGATATAAAATAAATGAAAAACCTCGAAATGTCATTTACTTACCCGTCAACTGTCAACAAATAGACAGCATAATGATAAAAGTCTTAAATCAAGACGGTGCCCTTATTTATTTTCGAGGGGAAAAAATTTCTATAAGACTTCACTTTAAGCCAGAGTAAAAATAATGATCATTTACGCTATAAATTCTTCAACATCCGCTCAATGTTGATGAATATAAGGCAACAGCACCGCTTATTGTTGTTGATGTAACACATCAAAATGACGCAGTTAAAACAGGACCTATTGATGTATGAATTGAGTTTTACACCGAAGCAAACAAACCGATTCCAGACAAAACGTCAGCTTACTGTTTGGTAGTCCATACACTCCTCTAACAAATGAACTCATAAGAATAATTTAAATACAAAATCAATTTTTTTCACAATTTATATATAACAAATCAATAAAAGAACAATAATGATTCATATATAAATCAGCTCGTTTTGCTTTATTTATAACGGCACAGTTGAGTATGGTCATGCTTATGATGACGCTTTGACTCTCTAGCTTAATTTTATCATTAACCCCCGCAGCCGTCGCAGCCGCCATTGCTGCTTTCATACTTTGTCTTTACATTAATCAACCAACTCATATTAAATTTATTAAAATGCTTAACAACTACCTTGCTGCCTTATCTTGAACTTGTGGTTTTTGGCACGCTTATTACGCTTACTATGAAGCTTGGACTTATCATCTTTAACTTGAAATTTTTGTGAATACTTAAATTCATAAACATATTAAACAAGCATGGGAAAAATAAAAAATATTTTACTTCTGCACTGTTTCCATAGCTTAAACTTGCGGTTTTGATTTATAGCAACAACAACTATCCGTCCGTCCGTCCATCTACCCATATTGCATGCAGCATGCTTATCTCCCACTTCAGCTAGCTTGACCAATCATACCCCCTAGCTATCCCTCCGTCCGTACATCTTGCATGCTTATCGCCAATTTGCAACAACAACAACACGCTTCAGCCACCCTACTATCGGCCAACTTGACCGATCGTACGACGCCGACTGCGCAGTCGGGCACAATTTTGTGAATTTTGAGGCCCATAAGAAAATACACGCGTTTTTGAGCCAGAAGCATCATAGCCTATCTACTGAGGTTCGTTTTCTAGGTGGAATACGTCTTGATATTTTTTGAAAATAATATGTAGTTCGTCTTAAATTTTTGTGTCATTACATTGTATGTCTAATGTTTCCAAGACCTTACTTAAACGTTTTTGTGTGTATGTTTTTTGCTATTATAATTTAAAATGTTGTATTTGTCTAAAGAATCAGTTTCCAACTCAATACCATTTAATATTACTTCGTCATTTGTTGTATTTAAAATTTTTAGGTGTGTCATGCCGTTTTTCGGAGCTATTGAATTACTGAGAAAAATACCTTCTTGTATCTGTTTATTAAAAATCACCTTATCTTCGGTTAGTTGTAGTCTGATAGGTTGAATAATTTCTGTTCTTGGTGGCACTTTTATTATTAGTGTGTTATGTGATTTCGAGTGCATTGGTAATATTATATGTGACTCATTAATTAAAATTGAAATAACGAATGTTTCATAGTCAATTTTGCAAAGAAACTTATTCAGAAAATCTCTGCTTAATATACCATCGGTTTCGATTGGAAATTTCGAATTTACCAATTGAAACTCATGTTCGCAATATTCCTCCCCAAAATTAAGTTTTAGATTTATGCTACCTAATGAAAAAATTTCTTCGTACGTAATACCTGTTAACTTACATTTTTCGTCAGGGTTATAAAAATCGTCTTTCAGTTTTTTACTAAGCTTGCATAAAGAAATGTCAGCACCTGTGTCAATGAGAAAAGTCATTATGTTGTTTTTGTATTTTATTTTTATAAAATTAGAAATTTTATCCGAAATTTTAAAAATCTTTACTTTTGGCTGTCTGGAAAAATCGTGTCTTCCGAGCCTTGGTAGTTTCCCTTATTATGTATTATGCGTATGTTCTGTTTGTTTGGTTATTTGTGTATCTGTTGTCATTATAGTTGCTGTTGTTGTTTTGATTTCTGTTTTGGTTGCTGTTTCTGTCTTGGTTAGAACGATTACTGTTGTTACGGTTTCTATTGACGTTAATGTTGTGGTTCAAATTTCTGTCATAGTACTCGTTTTGATTGTAATTTTGGTTGAAATTATTGTTATACCTTCTGGGTTCATTGTGCCTATTGTTCGAATTGAATGAATTGAAATTGCGCTGTGTGCTTAAATTCTGTCTCATTACTGCGGTTATTGACATTGTTTCGATGTTGGTTAAATGACCGTTGAAAATGCATTATTGTATTTGGAGCAGGGACCGAAAATAACTGTTATTTTACAATTTTCAGATGAAAAAGGCATAAGGAAAAGTGGCCGGAGAACTTTTTTAAATATACCATTATTATCGTAATGGCAGCAGCTTCGCGAATATTAAATGCCTTTTAAATTTTTGGCTGTTACTATAAAAATTAAAATTAACTGTTATTTTTTGGCTTTTATTTTTTCGGGCAAAAATAACTGTTACTTTTGACTTTTATTTTTTAGGTCAAAAATAACAGTTATTTTGTGCCTTTTATTTTTTCGGTCAAAAATATCAGGCAATTTGTATTTTTTCAAAGGCCAAATAAATACTTAAAAACTAAAAAGTTTCATAGCTCATAATGTGAGCGCTGATGAGACGATAAAAATTGCATAAAACTTTTTTTTGCCTTTCAAGTGGCCTTTAAAGAAATTCAAATTGCCTGATATTTTTGACCGAAAAAATAAAAGGCACAAAATAACTGTTATTTTTGACCAAAAAAATAAAAGTCAAAAGTAACAGTTATTTTTGCCCGAAAAAATAGAAGGCATTAAATAACTAGTATTTTTGTCGGAAAAAATAAAAGTTAAATGATAACTGTTAATATCTGACTTTTTTGATAAAAACCATAACCGGTACGGTCCCTGATTTGGAGCAGTTATTGACTCATTTTCGAGTTCGAGTGCTAATTCTGTTGCTTCTTATAAATCTCTTAGTCGCGCCGCGTAAATGGTTGTTTTTAAGTTTTCATTCAGACCCTTTTTAAATGCACCGATTGCTAATTTGCTATTGCATTTTATGTTATGACGTTTTTCTCGGCTTCTGTCGCTTGCGTTCCTAAACTTTCAACTCCTAGTCTGTTTAAACCTTCTATTATATTTAGTTATTGTTCTTTATAGGTGTTTATTTGTAGGTTCCGTTGTTGTAAATTGTTAAGTCAAGTCTGTAGTTGGGTTATAGTTGTGTTGTCTTTGTATCTACTTTCAACTGTTGTTTTAAAATTTCAAAACTTGATGGCTTCAAATAACTACCCGATGAGGTGCGCACATTAGCTGTTAATTTTGCATGGTAAACATACTGTAAAAAATCTAGTTTACCTTCACTACTTAATGTTTTATTTACTAATTCAGCTGTAATGAGAAAACTATCTAACTCATTAAAGTTGCCTGAAAAAGTGGGCAATCCCTTTGAGGCAGTTTCTAAGTTAAAAGCTGACATTGTCGGTATTTGATATTTTTCGTCTTCTTCTTGTCCTATCTCTTGTCTATCTTCAGCTGTTTTAAGCTGTTCTGAAATTAATTTTTGAGAGTTTGTATGAATGCTACAAAATTCTAGCTTTAATGGTATTATTTCGTTAGTGTCTTCGTTTTGTTCTGCTAGGAGATGTAATGGTAAAATGTACATTGGGAGATATATTTTTTTTTTCAATGCCTCAATGTGTTAAGCAGGAGGACGATAGTGGTCGACACGTACTGGCAGTGGCTTTGCTCGTCGGATGGGGTAGGGAACTTTACTATGCCTCTTTGCTTCACCTTACAAAAAAACTACGTGTCTATCAGAATCTAAATGAAAACAAAACCTTATGAAAACAGAATATGTTAAACGATAATACTGCTAAAAGATGTGAAATGAATACACGGTAACTAAGTTTAAAGCTAACATCGACTTTAAAATTTATGCAAACAGGATTTATGATGTTTTAAACCCTTTACTGCCCATAACCCAACCTTGGTTTCCAAATGTTACCTAAAAAAAATGATCATATTAAAAACCCCATTACTCCCCTCTGTTCAGTTTAGTGTTAAGGTTAAATCTTAAAAATTTTTAATAACACATGATTTCGTTTGGGTTATTGTTTTTAATTTTATTTTATGCTATTGACCATAGATTAATCTGACATTTAAAGAGTATAAGTTAAAGGGTAATATAAAGAGTAAAAGCTAAGAGCAATTCAAAAGAAGACGATAAGAAATTAGTTTCTAATTATATTTGATATTGTTTTGCATTGCTTTCCTCTCGAAATCTTGGTTACAACTTTACACTCTTGTGTTAAATTACGCTCATTAAGAGCTTATTACATTGACATCGGAAAAAAAATAAAAGTAATTGACGATCATGAAAGAAACCGGTTTTATGAATGGAACATAAACGTAGCATCGTAGTAAAGAGTGAAGATATAAAATGCGTATGGTGTTTTCTTTTCTCTCTAAGTTCTAATTTTCTTAATCCCTATTACAGACAATTTTAGTTTTGTCTAACATTAGATGTAGTTAAATGTATTTTAAATAAAGTTTGATTTCAAATTATAATTGTATATTTAAGTTGTTATTATATTAAATAATTATAATATTGAAGTTATTTCATTTTTTTATATACCAGCTCTATTTTAAGTTAATATTTACGAACGAGAATTTCTTAGTAAACTCTTTCTTTCTTTCTTTGCTGTTCTTTCTTGCTGGTATTTGTTATCTCTCTCTTTGTTTATTCTTTTATTTTTTTTTATTTTTATTTTTTTTTTGGTTTTCTATAAATAGATTAAGTTAAGCCAAAACTTATTATAGTTATGCATAAAAAAAAATAGCGCAAGGAAAGCTTATATTAAAAAAATATAGGCATGTATGAATGAAACTTGGAAATATTTAAATTTACGTTTTCAATTAACTTTATTATAAGATACTTAAATAGTGTTATTATTATTTTTTTTTTTTTATTAATAAGATTAATATACTAAAGAAACATGGAAAACTCACTTTGATCAGGATGACACTGCGACAGGCCTGCTGCTATGCTCCATGATGATGCTGCAACTAGCTTTTATTTTATATAAATTTGCATGTTAGAGTAAAATTTTTGTTATTCCTTATGTATTCTTTTTTTCTGTATTGTTTTTTTTTCTACTTGGCCCAGATCTTTCAACTTATTTTAACTTTCTTTTATAACATTTTCATTAAAATAATCACTTTTCTTGCCTTATTCTTTTTAATTTTAATTTAAACTGTACTTAAAATTTATCTTTTACTTCAACCACTAATTTTCATTTTCTTGTTTTCTTTCTATTAATAGAATTTTAAGTTAATTTAAGACAAGATTAATTAAACATAGAGCAAGCTTGAGGAGCGTAAATTCTTCACTGATCAACTGTGATCTGGAACAGGCGAATTGTTGCAACATGTGGCTGTCTTATTTATGATGCTGCTTTGCGGCAAGTGGAATACCGCAAAAACTAAAAAAATTATCCAGGGGCTCTCCTGGGGAAACCTTCTGCTTTCTCCCAATCATCAACTATTGCTGTATGATATTATCTAATTAATGATGGCTGTAGATTTTATTATACAGTGACGGTACATGATTGCCATATAAAACACGTGTGCTAGTCATAAATCCCCTAGAATTTTTAGGTTTTAATAATTAAACATAAATTATAAGCACTAAACTTGATATTACCTTTCGGTGATTTATTCGGGTGCTTGTAGAGTAATAAAAATGGTATGCAGATTATGATTTTTATGAACTTATTATTATTTAATTCACTTTAGCAAATTTATAGAAGTTTCAAATAACCAAAGAACTTTATATTTTTTCTGAAGAATGAAATTTTTGTTACGACTTTTCACTAAGGGATCCAGATTAAGAAAGGAAGATTATACCGAAGAAAACTTTTACGCTGGCTTGGGTATACATATTTCTTATAAGTTTTTGCTTTTGGTATTTAGTAAGTCTACAATTAAAGCTTTAAAGTGCTGCCAAACAATACAAGCTAAAAGAGAGAGTAATGAAAAGCTTTTACAGTTTGTTCCAAAAGTTATGAAATAAACTTATCAAAAAAATTTTAAGGAATTTTACTATTATTGAATCTAAGATTTTACGAAAAGCTATAAGTTAAGCAATATTTAAGTTAATAAGTCCAAGTGAGTAAATAAATTATCACTAAAAGTTTTAGTACGCTTTTATAATAAAACAAATATTTATATTCAATAATAGAAGAGTTCTATTAATAATTTTATGGTTAAGTTTTAATAAACTTTTTAAAGTTTTCATCCATTTATAAAATTCTTTTTTGTGAAAAGTATTTCATGCTAGAATTTTGAAAAATTTATACGAGGAGTATAAATTTATACGAGGCAGTCGTCACAGAGATCAAATTGTGCTTTTAACTCATCTAATTTATTTTGTTTTTCTATTAATGTGGCTCTTGTGTAGCCTCTATTTGAACTCTTTTTAATATTTCTGTATATTTTTCCCACCTCTTGTATAATTCTTTCCATCTATTAGAAAAGTTTTTGATCGTATTAATACATTTTATTTTTGAAGTGTTATTCAGACATTGGTAATAATGTGTGAAGTTTTGATTAGTTGTTTTTTGACGTAGTTTTTAAAACATACTTGTTGTGGTATGTAGACTGGAATCGGGCTGTTCGCTGCTGATGTCGTTATTTTCTGCGGTATATATTCTTCCATCAGTTGAATTAGATTCCAGATTAGAGCTGCAGGATCGCCATGTTATATTATTTTTAGGATCGCCATGTTAAGATATATTCAGGATCGTATTATTGTGTTATAGCGGCAGAGTTTGCCTTCGCTATAGGCTGCAGTGTTTGTCGACTTGAACTATGTCCAAGGTAAACAGAGACGTTTAAAATAAGTTAACAAAGCAGAGATCTGCCAGCTTGTGCAGTTAATTAAAGTCTGCTTTATTGTTGGCCATCTCGGCTCTTTTATAACATTTTTACAAAACTTACTTAATAGTCTTAATTTATGGTCATACTTCTCTAGTTAGTTAATATACTTATAACCTATGTTGAGTTTCGTTCTCGCATATGAATTTGAATCATCGAAAGGATTAAAATTACATATTTTTGGTTTGACGAATGATATATCGGCACGGTCAACAATATTGAGTGAGTAATGAAAATATTCTCATGCACTGAGTGCAGCACACGCCGATAATGCAGTGCTAACTTATTAGTCACTCAATATATTGCTGTTTGTGACAACAAAACTTAGGGTCGGCAGTGTGTATAATGAGAGCACACTACATTCGTATATTTTACGAATGCTGTTCGTACAGTTGAATACGTTCATTTTCAGGAATCCAACCCTGCACATTTTACGTATCGAACGTTAGCTGTACAAAACTGCATTCGTTAATAACATTCGTCAAGTTTTGTTCATACGGACAACGAAGCAATACAAACAGCGAACGTATTTCTATTTTTAAACATTGAAATATACATTTTTTACATAGTTATTAGTTTACATAGTTATAGTTATACGTACATATAACGAATAATTGTAACGTATCCATACGTACGCATAACGAAATACATTGACACACACGTGCGGATTAATAACGTTGTACGAATGAGAATTTATACGTACAATTCGTTACAAATTAACGTATGGATACGTACAGATATCGTTTAATGAATACGTACCTGTACGTATAAGATACGTATTACGAAGAAGCGTTGCGTTTATGAAAAATTACAAACAATTTTATACGTACAAGTATGTATGTACTGACAACGAATAACAATTAAGCGTCGCATTACATTGAACTTACCCGTACGTACATACAAATACCAAACGCGTCAAATCTGTTGCCAAGTTGAAATTACTTTTTGTTTGTGCAGCGTCGGTTGAGCACGTATTATTTCAAGTGTTCTATTTAAATGTGTAAAGTGTGATTTACAGCCGCTAAATAATTTTTTATTTATATTATTGAAGATAATCCAAGATCTTGCCAAGCAGTAGGATATCTTGTTATTTTTGAATACCATATAAAAGTGCGTTGGCAAAAATTATCCTTATCGAAGGCACAATCATCAACCAATCATCACCATTATTCATGATAGGGCTGTATAATCTTGATCAGATTGTGTAGCATTTCGTTACTGCGATTAAAAAACAATCAACCGTGGCAAGTTGCACAGCAGTTTTGGGGCTGTTCACGATGTAGTGTATTTGTCCAATAATTTTGGTGCAACATTTTTAATCTTTTCCACTTATCGTGAATTGATAGTAATGTCAAATACGCATTATCGTGAATACCCCTAATTTGTAGTTGCTTCACTTTTTTTGCACAGCGGGAACGCTATCTGATGTCACCAAAGCGCACTTGTAGGGCGTAAGCTTGAAAACAGGGATAAATCTGACAGCTGACTAATTTTCAAATCTGACAGCTGCCATTTTCTTTTAAATGCGACAGCTGACATTTTCTTTTCAAATTTGAAAGCTGACAGATTTTCAAATCTGACGGCTGCCATTTTCTTTTCAAACGTTGAGCTGACATTTTCTTTTCAAATTTGACAGCTGACACATTTTTAAATATGCCGGCTGACACCTTTTTCCAGCCTGAGTTAATTGCTTTTAAAGTCATGCCATGGTGTCTGCAGCCAGTTTGTACCATCCATTGTGTCTACTGCACAGCGTGTCGTGTGTGCTAGTAAGTTGCACCATACGACTTGCATAGTGAAAACGCGCGGTGTGAAGTTGCGAAGGACGTTGGCTAGAAAATTTCCAGAGTGGGTTTGGTTCATGAAAAGTATTTTTTCGTGCTACGTCATCGGTCACAAGCAAGCTATGAAACTGTCAACTTGCATACGTTTTGCATGCAAAATATGAGAAAACTCGGATAAAAGTGAAAAATTATAAAATTAATCAGTTTAATTAGCGAAAAAGGTGTTTGAATACTTTGTTTGTTTATATTTCCATGCAGTAACTAAATGTAAAGAATGCTGTAAAAAGAAAAACTGCAAATTAATAGAATACAAAATTGGATGTTAACTTTGTTTTTATTATTGAAATGCTTTGTTAAATTTTCTTTTCCTCTGCATCGAATTGTTCACGATTTCTTTATTTAATAATCTTATTTTAAAAAACATTCGTGCGCTGAAAAACAATTTTTTTATTTTGTTGTCACACATAACATGCTCTGCACTTGTAATGTGCGTCTGCAAATAATTTTTGCGTATTAGCAGCCCGTCGCCATTTACGTCGTTGAACACTTTTTCCAACGCCCTCATATGCGCCATGAGCTCTTCCCTTGGCTTGGACAACCGCACAACCGAACTATGTGAACATAGTTCCGCGAACTATACAGGTTCGGAACTACCCATCTCTAGAAGAAATAAGAGTGAAAGTATTTGGTCGTTCGCTAATGCTGCTGAAAATGATTTTTTATTTCGTTAAAGACTAAATGTTTTCAAAACAAGCTGAAGTGTTTCATAAAGATAAAAAACACGCGATAAGAACTGTGTGAAAAAAAAAGATCTGACATGTAAATAAATCGAACAGCAGCAAACCCTTCGCTTGCTTTAGTCGCAATTAAGGTGCTTACAATACAAGAGACAATGGCAAGCGCTACACTGAAAAGCACCTTATACTGGGAATCTCTTCATCAGCGTCCCAGCAAAACGTCGACGTTGTAATCCTGTTGGCCAATATGGAAGTGGTTCACCTTCTAGGGGTACCAGCGGCACACCGATTGTGGACTCAGCAAGTGGTTAAAATGAATTCCACTACTAAAACCATGTGTGGCACATTCAATACCTGGGTATGATTTTAACTCAACTCAGATAAGGTATTAACCCAAATTTAATAGACCATAAAGACACGTATTTTTATGCCTTAAACCATTAAAAAAAAACTTTGTTCGTTGTCTCACAATATGTTACCAGTTGGTTTTTAAGTTATTTTTTAAAGAAAAAATTTTTTTAAACGGCTCCAAGCAATCTTAACTTTTACGTAAACTATTATAATTATATATAACTATATATTTTTTTTTACAAAAAATTTTAATTTGACAAATGAAAACATTTTTTGGTTAACTTCTTTTGTAAAAAAAGTATAAGTTTTATAAGAATTAAATTTAGCTACATTTACCTTTAAAAACATGTATTATTCGTATAACCCTATATATATAAAAAACAAAAGCTATTGGTTATATGATATTACTACGTATTATTAAATACTTGAATTATATATATCTATAGATCACATTTGTTCACATATAACTAAATTATCTCTATGTGATGACATGAGTTATATATATACAAAAAAAAACAAAAAACCATTATTTTAAAATTAAATATTATGAATGTTATTTGCAAATAAAAGAAAAAAAATTACTCATAATTATTAGTTATTTAGTTTTGCATTAGAAATAAAATGCCATTCCTTATATAAACAAAAAGAATGAAAGAAGAAGAATTATTTAAAAACCAGTATATTTGAATTAAATTTAATATTAACATTGTTAAAATGAGATAGATGAGAAGATGTTTGCTATTTAGGAGAGTTTTTAAAACTGTTTAGCCCCTAAGCCGTCACGGTAGGGTGGAAAGTGTGTGGGTCAAGCTCGTGCACCTGAGCTCTTGAGTTTTTTGGTGGTTGATTGGGCCAGGGGTGCCCAAACGATTTTACCTTTTTGTTTATTTTTCGGATTTTATTATCAGGTCCGAATTTGTTCTACTTAGAATCACCGACGTGCCGATGATGAGTGCACGTGATTATTTGTACGGCGAGGGAACACGTGAACGGCCACAAGACCCTATCCCGCATCTCTCTGAACTGCTAGTGATGGTAAACCAGCACGTGCAGCGTGGTCAACCTAGTGTCCGCGGGTCACTTGGCCGGGGCGTTGGTGCCACCTTGGTGAGGAGACAGCACCGATCAGTCTGGTTAATAAAAACCAGGGGCGCTCTAATCGGGAGCCCTCAAAACTAAATAAAAAGGGGCCTCACAAAGATAGTACCACCGCTCCAACAAAAGTAAAATAAATTGTAAATTTCGTGTTTAGTTTTTGACGTTCGGTTAGTGACTGTGAAAACTTCGCCCCGTTATAGACTCTTACAATATAAATAAAAGCAATTTTTCTCTTTTATGGAGGTTTAAAAAATTGTAAGTTACACATAATTTTTCAGTCGTGGTAGACCTTTTGGGGGATACAAATAAATTAAAAACTTAAGACAAACAAGCACTATTTTATTTGTGTCAAGTTTTCAATGTCACAAACATTGAATTTGAGTGTTTTCACTGCACGAACGAACAAGATGGCGACTTACCAATGTTTGCCACTTGTGTTTGTGCAGTGGAAACGGTTGGAGTGAACGAAGAACTCATCGCTACGTTTTGTTCGCGATGAATTCTTCGTTCGTTCGGGCAGTGGAAACGCTCGGACAAAGAAACACCGGACTCGACCCAAAATGTTCGAGCGGCGGCGAATCAGAGCGAACGGCTACATATTCGTTCGTTCGTGCTGGAAAAATGTTTCCAATGCATAAATAGCGTTCGCGAGCATTTTGGAAAAAACAATTGTTCCGAGCCTTGGCTTGCACCAAACTGTTTCCACTGCCTGAACGAACAATGCTTTCTTCGTTCGTTTGGGCAGTGGAAATGCTCGGTTAAATAAAGTTATCCCACAGTTACGTGTCTAGCCGGGGGTGCGTGATCTTTGGTTTTGTTTGTTTCTATTTGTCTTTCGTTTCATCTGTGATGCCATAAAAATGGCTAAAATCTTGGCTGAATGCACTGATGTTACACGTACAGTAATTACTGTATTTTACAGTAATTTTGAGCCCCGTATAGGCAAACAGTAATTAGTAAATAAAATACAGTAATTATTGATTTGTACCCTAAAACGAACGTTTTGTACAGTAATTTTATTAAAATACACAAAAAGAATTCTTGCGAAAAATTTTTTTAACATCCACCTACCTACGATAGTAAAATATTATTTTAAAATAGCGACATTGCAAAATTCCCTTAAAAAAGCAACACTTCGTCAAAATACCTTTGTGAACTTTGAATGTTTATATGCCAACTTATAAAAAATGTTATGAAACAACGCCAGAAAATCCAAATAATCTTAGCACCAAAAAACCCTGAAAAAATTAAAACTGAAAAATTAAACTACATGTGATTGAAATAATAACACTATGTTAAAGACTTTAAGACTTATGTATGTTACAATCCCATTGTGTAAGAAAAAAAGTGACAGCGAATTTGAATTTTTATTGAAAAATTCCAACACTTATGTTATCAAACCTTACAAAATTAATTTTCTGTCTCTTTCACTCATTCACAAGTTTGACAGCTTTAGCAAACGACGTCGAAGTCAGTTACACCTTGATTTCTTGCACCATGTAACAAACCTAATATGTAACTTTTTAAATAATAGCTGCGTTCCTTTCGCCTTAATATAATCACGATAACAAATTTTCTCAAAGGAACGGCAAGAAAAAAGACTCGTAGAGGGCATTACCGTAGCAGTAAAAATTAAATTCAAACAAGCAATCATGATACAATAGCTGTTAGGTGCCATGAGAACGTGTGTCGTTGAAAACTGTTGTGAACTGTTATGGTAGCGATACCTTAGTGAACGATGTTTTTTTATGAAAGTGTTTTACTCTAAACGTCAGAAAAATTGTAAATAATTTAATTTAATTATAAGTATTATGCAATTATATAAAAAGTTTAAGTGCATTTGTTAGCTCCGCTGAATGCGTCCAATGTGTGTGACACACGCGGTTTGTTTTGTTTTTGTTTGTTTAACATTCGATGGTCGCAGCTCGTGAGAAAATATGTAGCTGTCATGGCTACCTTATAGTCATTGTATCAAACAAACAAAATATTCAAAAAATGAAATCACAGCTCAGAGAAATATACAGGTGCGACACCTGTGTTTGAAATTTTTTAAAGGCTGTATCACAATTTTATATGGATAGCAAAAAAAATCCAATTTGTTATAGGATTATTATTTTTGTTTTTGCTTTGCATGTAAAAAAAAGTAATCTGGATTATTTTGAAGCGAATGGAACGCAGCTAATAATGTTTTTTAATACGTTGATTAATTTTTCGTTATTGTTTTTGTTAGTTAACTTTTTAACTTTATTGAAATATTTTCATTTTGTTTTTCTGCGAAAATTTTTGATTTTCTGCGTCGAACAAGAGGTGATCGACGAACGTGTTCTATAATTTGAACGCAAGCGGCATACCTAATGAAATTCTGTAGCGACAACATGACCAGCACAAATATAAACGCGTTTTCTTTATTGTTCATGTTGCTGAGTTATCACTATTTATAACAAAATGATGGCAAAAAACAAGAAAAAATTGCTCGACGAACGTGTTCGTTCAATTTGAATGCTAGCTGTTTCCAACAGGCTCGCCCCGCCATTTTGTTCGACGAACAAGCTCGCTAATGTGTAAGCCCTTTAAGATCACTGGCTGAATGAAGTTGGTTCATAGAAGTAAAATATAAGGAAGCGGTGTAGTTGAAGTAAAATGAAGTATTTTACAAACACAGTGAAGTTGACACAAACACAAAAACATTTAAACAGGGCCGCCTTCAATTATGTAGTAAAGAAAGGCGTATATTCTTTTTTATTTTTTAGATGTATGCTTACTATGCAATTTTTATATAGCACCGTTATATAATATGTTGCGTTACCAATTTTTTACAGAGAAAAGCATTGCTAAAATAAAGTAAAAGACATGAAATCAGAACAAAACTGAAACGACAAAAGTTACTTTTAATGATTTTTAAAAAATTCATTTGAAAAAACTATTTTTTATAAACTATTTAATTGATATTAAAATAACACAAAAACTAAACAACTAAAATACATACCAAATTAAACTCTTTTAAAAAAATAGTTTTGTGTAGTTTTTTCCGAACTGTCGGCTTTTAATTAGTTTCTTTTTATAAAAATACCTAGTTATAGCTTGTAACCTTAGGTCGCTAATCCACTTTAATTTCATGTCAAGTTTTCAAAGATATTGTAAACAAATAAATAACTATTAAAGCTTATCCCAATATGAAAAAAAATTAAGGCCCTTGCCACCTTGTAAATAATTAATGCGCTCCTCAAAAATGGATATTTTTTTTTGCTCGGGAAGGGCTTATGTCAAAAAACGTCGCTCTATCTCGCTTCCTCAGCGACGAAAATTCCTTCTACACACGTATAGTGTGTGTGAGTATAACACCACTTCCTATCTTTTATTTCTATAGGGGCCCTCAAACGATACTACATGTCCATCCGACCTGTCAAGTCATCACACATGTAGTGTCGTTCGTGTGCAAGAAATCAAGGCGGATGGACATGTCCGATGGAAGTTGAAAAATTTTGACTTTTTGGTAAGTACGTCCGACATGTAGTTCCGTTTGCGTGCGCGGCCATCCAACTTAGTACATTTTGCCATTTGTTGAAAATTTTCAGAGAGAGCACATCTCGCGGCAAAACTGCCGAACGTACGAAATATTATATTTTGACGCGAATTTTTTTATCTTTACCTAAAATTGTGATGGTTTAGAATATTTAAAGCAAAAAACATAAAAATAAATGTTCAAAACAATTAATATTAATATTTTTAATTGATGTTAACTCTTCGGAGGCTAAAAAATAATGAAGTCTATCCAAAGTCTATCCGTCATGTGCGATGTGTGTGAGGACAACGAAAAAAGTCCCGTTACTTTATCGAACTACATGTACGTCCGTCATGTAGTATCGTTTGAGGGCCCCTTATGAGTTGGTTATTTTGGTGGCACCACTTTTTGGCTTTCATTACGGGGTTTCAGACTTTCCTACATATAGGACGGATTTGACAGGTCGGAGGGACATATAAGATGTGCGAAAGAAAATACGTCCTACATGTAGGATGATAATTAAAAATTTTTGATTTTTTGTGCTGACCCATCCTACTGTTGAACCCTTTAAAGAATACACTTTTCAGTTCAGTAGTTAATTTAAGACTGTTTATTTAATAATGATTTCTGTTGAACGAAAGGTAAGGAAAATATATAATCATGAATCACTAGTTCACTTCAAGCGCAACTTGAGATAGGTGACTAAACGCTGGTAACTCAAGTGCCTTGGAATGTTGTAAGTATGCTTAATCATCTTGACAATTTGGTAATATCAAAATGTCAAGTGATGCATGTTTAGGTTATTGACTCGTTTAGGTTATTGACTGTATTTTCCCTACACCTCCCTTTTTTAAAGAGAAAGCTTTTATAGAGATCGCTGATCAGACGATGTCGATAAAAGCTTTCTTTTACTTTCACAATAATATAATTATAATTTATTAAGTTTAATATCTTTATGTTTAAAGATTTATGATTTTACAAATTATTATAATTGGAGTAATAATATAATTTAATAGTAACTTATAATCTAAATTATATTGTGTAAGGACCCCTTTTGACGACGGTCAAAACCGGCCCTCACAATAAGGCTTTCATTATACGCGGCCCACGCAACCGGCCCTCACCATGAACGGCCCCACTGAAATCGGCCTTGCAACAAACGGCCCACCGCAACCGGCCCTTAACATAAGCGGCGGCAAAAGAACCGGCCGTTTAACAAGCAACAGTAGACAACAGCTACAACAACAACAACAACATTAATATCAACATCAACTACAGCGCCTACTACATAAGTCAACAGCTACGGCACGAGCTAGTAATAACGACAACAACAACAACAACATCAACATCAACCACAGCGTCTTCTACTCAAGACAACAGCTACGGCACGAGCCAGTAGCCACAACAACAACAAGTTACAGCACAAGTCGTCATAATCTACATGACAACCGGCGATAACGAAGAGACGCCCCAATACAGGCAAACACACCAAACAACTACAACAAGCCCTGCCGCATCACGCCATGCACGGTATTTGATTATATATATAAGAAAATATTCAAAGTTTAGCTGCTACGTAGGTACAGCTTAAACAAAACATACATCAAGTTATTTTTATTATTTCTACTACTAAGATGCTAAAACTAACATTTGTAAATCATCTTCTTTATCTTAAACTAAATATACATTATAATATACAGAAATTATCAACACATATTATAAGCTAAAATATAGCATTACAGTATTTAACACTTAAGTAACGAATTAACATACTCACCCTGTATTACAAACTCTAAGTATATAAGCGAAACAGAAGGTTTCCCCTTAAAATAGCAACACACACACTAACATAGATAATAAGCGAAAACATGAATTATTATTTTTATTTAGTTGCTCGCTCGGGCAACGGAAACATGTATTGCTATCTCAATAAGAATACATATGTATTTGTAACACGACGCTGGTGCCGGCCACTAGTTAGTCATTTTTGAATTCTGAAATAAAAGATTCTTGTGAGAGACATCAAGCGGAGCAGACGTCTTTTTAATTAGCGCTGGACATAGTGAAGTATTAGTTTAACTATACAGGAAACAGGTCGGACGGACAACCAACACCAAGACGGTAAGGTATCCCATCATTCCCAATCCTAATCCTGACCATTGCGCTGACCAGAACATCGAATTTGAAGGTTGCGTCCTGCAAACCTCTGCGATTTCTGTCACGCACACATCCAGCTCTCTACGAAGCCACTCCGTAAGATACCCCAACTTGACCTTCGTGTTGTAACAGAACTTCGAATTTGAAGGTTGCGTCCTGCAAACCTCTGCGAACTCTGTCACACACATAAACCCACCATATCCAAATCCTAGCCCGTGCGCTGAACCAAAGCTTCGAATTTGAAGGTTGCGTCCTGCAAACCTCTGCGAACTTTGTTTCACACACACACACACCTAAACCTAACCCTAGCCCGTGCGCTGGAACAAAGCTTCGATTTTGAAGGTTGCGTCCTGCAAATCTCTGCGAACTTTGTTTCACACACACCTCCTCAATCCTAATCCTACCCATTGCGCTGACCAGAACTTCGAACTTGAAGGTTGCGTCCTGCGAATCTCTGCGAATTCTGGCACGCACCATCCCATCTCTATACGAGAATACCTCACTCGAATCCCTGTGCAAACTGCACTCTCGCCAACCCCACCACCGAACTCCTCTCCTTTGACCAAATCGGACGAGGACAATTCAACGTGACCGGACCGACCACAAACATCGTCGCCAGTCACCAAGGGAACCAGAGCCCACACCTACGATCCGCGCGCCGAATAGTGCTCCCTTAAAAAAGGAGTGCGAGCGGACCATCACCAAAACCTCCAACCCTAATTCTTGGAAAGAACCCCGGACAGCCGCTGAGCATTACCCTGGCTGGAAAGCGTTGTAGCGCCGGAGGTTCGTTACAATTGAAAGACATTTATAAAAAGTTGTTACCAAAATAAATGTAGTACATTCAATATATTGTTGTACTGACTGATAAATTTAATTTTAAAGTATTCAAAACTAGTCTATGTATTAAATATAAAAATATGTATATATATTTATATATATATATATGGAGTTATTGAGAAGTATTATAAAACAATTTTATATTTTGTTTGTTAATTTTTTGTTTCTTTCCTCTTAATTCAATAATAACATTATTTTTATTGTCAATATCAATTACTTTAAATGGTCCCTTGTAAACGGGTTCTAATTTGTGTGCTGTGTGATTTTTGATAAATATTTCTTGACCTATGGTAATGTTTGTATTGTTGGTGTTTTGGTCATTTAATTGTTTTTGATTATGCTTTGCTTTATTAATTAAGTTTTGTGCTCTTGTTAAAGCGGTTTGTAGTCGGAATTTTACTTCTTTTGAATAATTTTCAAAATTATATATAGTATCTACTGTTTCAAAAGGTATTAGTGGGTTGTGGTTTGGAACGTTTGGGAAAATTAATTCAAATGGACAATATCCATGTACTGTGGAGGGTGTTGTGTTAAAAGTAAATGTGAAATACTTAACCCATTCATCCCAATCGTTTCTGGATGCGTGAATGTATGAACGAATGTATTCATTAAATGTGCGGTGTGATCTTTCAACTGTTCCTAGTGTTTGATGGTGGTAAGGCGCAGATGTAGCTTTTTGAATGTTTAAAAGTGTTAGGAGTTCTGAAAGGATTTGATTATTGTATTCAGTACCCATATCACTTAGTATTTTATTCATTGGTCCATAAATTAAAATAAAATGTTCTATTAAGGCTTTTGCTACTGTTTTGGCGGATTTGTTAGTTACGGGTATTGCTACGAGATATTTGGTTAGATCGCATATTAAAGTGATGATATATTGATTTCCTTTTTCTGATATTGGAAGAGGTCCTACAGTATCTATTATTACCGTTTGAAAAGGTTTCTGAGGTGTTGGGGTAATAGTCATATCTGTTTTAATATGCTTTGTAGTTTTATTGATTTGACATTGAAGGCATTGTTTTACATATTGATTCACATCTCTAGTGATGTTTTTCCAATAATAAAATTGACGAATCTTTTTAAGTAGTCCTGGTTGTTCCAGGATGTCCTCCGGAAAGAGCTTCATCGTGAAACTTTTTTAATAAAGATTTTTGTTCATTTTTGTCAGTTATTATGCACACTTTAGGTGTAAGTGCTATTTGTAACTTTGTAATAAGTTGAGTAGCTTGTAGTTTAAAGTTTTCAATGGATACGAGGATAAAAAAATTATCATTTAAATTCATTTGAATTTTGTTTATATTCCTACTAATTGCTTCTTTTTCAAGAATTGGAAGAAATTGATCTAGATCGATAGTTCCATTAGCAATTGTATTCTGTATATTAATTCGTGGTGCTAGCACTTTTCTCAGTATCCACTCTGAGTTTAACCCACTTTTTAACGCAATTGAAGCCAATAGTTTCGAAGACCTTATGCTTTTGTTCAACTACTTTATTTTCTGTGTTTGTTATTTTTTCTTTAGCTTTGGTTTTTGATTGTGCACGTGTAGTTACCAGGAGAACATTGTTTGTTGATGGGATTAATTTAATATCATTAAAGTCAATTCGAGACAGCGCGTCCGCTCCTGAATTGTCCTTTCCTTTAATGTGTTCTATTGTAAAATCATACTCTTCTAATTCCAGACGAATTCGCGTTAATCTGCTGGATGGATTTTTTAAGGAGTATAAAAAGGTTAATGGTTTATGATCGCTGCGTACTATAAATTTTTTGCCATAGACATATGGTCGAAAGTGATTAATTGCCCATTGGACAGCTATTAATTCTTGTTCTATTGGGGCTTTGTTTGATTCTCCTTTCGAAAATGCACGTGACGCATATGCAACTGGAAGCTGTATACCGTCTTTCTGATAGTATTGCTCCACAAGCGATTTTGCTAGCGTCGGTAGTGATATAAAAAGTTTTTTCAAAATCTGGATATTGGAGGATTTGTGGAGACAGTAGTGCTGACTTTAAATGTTGAAAAGCTTTCTCACAGTCTACAGACCATACGAAAGGTTCATTCTTTCTAGTTAGTTTTGATAAATGGACAGAATAAAATGAAAAATTTAGTATGAAACGTCTGTAATAATTACAGAAAGCTACGAATCGACGAACCTCATCGCTATTCTTAGGTCTGGGGAAGTTTTTAATTGTGTCGTATTTGCTACTGTCTGGTAAAATACCTTTGTCGGTACATTTGTGACCCAAATTTGTTACTTCAGATCTAAAAAATGTGCATTTATCCGGGTGTAATTTTAAATTATGTTCTCTGCATCTTTGAAATACTGTTTCTAAATTTTTTATCATGTGTTTAATCGAGCATCCTGTGACAATGACATCATCCATGTATATAAAAGTTTTTGAAAGTGACAACCCTGTGAATGCTAGATTCATCATTCTCTGAAAAGAATTTGGTGCTACTTTTAAACCATATGGTAAACGCGTGAAACGAAATGAACCGTTTTCCGTAGAGAAAGAAGTGATGTCTCGAGATTTTTCGTCCAATCCAATTTGATGGAAACCAGATGTTAAATCTAAACAACAGAAAAATTTCGCTCTGCCAAGTTGGTCTAAAATATCCTCAATTCTTGGTAAAGGAAATTTGTCCGCTATCAGCTTTTTATTTATTTGTCGGTAATCGACTACTAAACGCCATCGTTTTTCGGGATTATTTGGTAATGATTTCTTTGGTACTAGTAAAATTGGACTATTGTAATTGGACGTCGCCGGTTCGACGATCCCGTCTTGTTGAAGTTTTTCAACTTGTCTAATTATTTCGTCTTTTTGTGAGTGTAGCGTCCGATAATTTTTGATGTAAACAAGATAATTGTCAGACAATCTCAATTTTTGTTTGTAAAAACTGTTTGTGCTTATTTTATCGGTTTCTAATGCGAAAATATCAGTATATTTGGAACATAATTGAAATAATTCTGTTTTAGCTATTTCAGGAAAATTTTTCGTTAGTTTCTCTAAAATGGTTTGTTTTCTGTGATGGTCACTATTGGATGTGTTAAACATTTCATAATCAGATAAGTTTTCATGCTTTAAGTGAACATTATTCAAAAATTTATTTTCAGAATTTGTGTTGATCATTCTGACATAAGGAACATTTTTTGAAATTATGCAGCCGGTAACATACACCCCATCTTGTATTGTTTGACTTGGTATAATCAAATCAGAACATTCGCTGTTAATTTTAATAGCTCTGAAAACCTCAGCGCGTGCGGGTAGTATGAAAGCGTCATCCTTGAAACTTTCTAGCAGTGGAATATCTATTGGATAATTTAAATTAAATGGTCTTAATGAAAGTAAATTTGAATTTGTATTTTGGCCATATTGAATAGTGACATTGTATGTTTTAAGAAAATCTAAACCCAATATGCCTTGAAAAGGTATGGGAAATGTATCTGAAATTATGTGAAATTTATGAGAAATTAAAAAATTTCTAACTTTTAAATCAATTTGGATTGTCCCTAAAGAATTGATAGTTCCTTGTCCTATTCCAGTTATTTGAATAGTGTTTTGTGTGTCAAATTTAAATGCATTGAGCGAGCTGATTTTAATTAGTGAGACATCCGCTCCAGTGTCCACTAGAAATGTATTAAGATTTTTATTAGTTGATTTATGGATTTCGATAAAACTACTTAAATTAAGATTCAGATGGAATATTGATTTAGTATCCTTTTTGTGTTCTTTTAATTTTGATGCTGACCCCCCATATTTTGGGGGGAAATCTCGTTTCCCGACACTTCCTGCATCATTCTTACTCGCCCCCTATTTTCAAAATGGTTTGATTGATTTCTATTGTTGTTATTCTGGCTTCTGCGTCGCCAGTTATTATTGTTGTTACTAAAATTACTATGACGCCCATTATTATTGTTGTTATTGTAATTGTTATTAAAATTACTACTCTGACGCCAGCCTTGGCCGCGTCCGCGATTGTTACGGAATCCGCTATTCCTATGGCTTTGGCTTTGGCGGTTAAGGTAAAATATGGAGGAGTTTGAAGTTGAAGCTTCTGTGCTAGCTTCTACGAATTTAGAAACAACCTCATTAAAAAAAGTGAAGTTTCCAGTTTTAATAATAAGTTTTACTTCATCACTTGTAGCATTTCTGGCAATTGCTTTCGTTGTATTTTGTACTATTAATTTTTGAGCAATATTCTGTGGATAGCCCTCTCGTATGTAGGCTCCGTCTAGTTTTTTCGTTATGTCTTGTATTTCCTCGGCATATGCGGTGGCTGATTTGGATTGCTGTTTAATGTTCATTAGTTTTGAACATAACAATTCAGATGACTCACCTTTTATGGAGGATTTCAATTTATTTGTAATTGCCTGTATGGTGTTTTCGTTTGTTATTAAATTCCTTGCCTGTCCCCTCAGTTTAGTTTTTATAACCTCAATAGCAATCAACTCATGTGTGTCTTTAATTCTTTCAATCAGCGTTAAAGCATCAAGAAAACTCTGCAACTCGTTTACATTACCATCAAACACTGGTACAATTTTTGTTGCTTTATCTAAAATATCGTCCTCTGTTCGCGGCATTTTGATAGTTTCAATTTCTTCGTCTGTTTCTAAATCAGCTTGATCGCTATCATCAGTTTCTACAATTAGTTTATTTACCTCACAGCTTAGGGTAAGAGGCACTTTAATGGCTATATTATGCTTGTGGAAAACTTTTATTAATTTGTCTCTAAATGTAAAAAAAAATCTCGTCCGCCTGTTCTCTGTGAACAGTTGAGTACCTATCGTATTGTCTGTGTAGGGTCGCTCTAATATTATTAAACGATTCAATTAAAATTGTTATGTGCTTACTTAAAGTTTCTGTTTTTATTGTCCTATTTTGACTTAGACATTTATAAGATTGCTTAAATTTAAGTTTGAATGGTTCTAAACTATCTAATATGGTTTCCCATTGCATGTTTATAATTACCTGATAACATGATTATAAATAAAATAATTTTTTTTTTTTTTTTTTTTTATAAATTTTGGAATTTACAACTGTTGTCACCCATTTTTTTTTCTGCTCACTAGCTGCTACGTTACGCTTGTTGTTTCAGTTGGCTGATAAAGGTGGGGCTGAAGATGTTTCTTGTATTTGCTGTTGATGATGAAGATGATAATGATGATAAGATGAAGACACTTCTATTCCCCCATTCCCAATCGTTGGGGGGTGTTGGGCCTCCGGCTTGAGGCACTCGTCACTCTTTATAATGTTAATTAGTAGCATACTTGTGATTTTTAAATTCTCGGTTGATCGCGAGCAATGCCATTGAGGCTCTTTTTTATTGCTGATTTAATTACTTTAATAATATAAATTATGACGATCACTACTGAAATGATTATTAGTGTGATTTCCGCCAAGTTAATTCCTTCACTTTTTATAAGAGTTTCTTCATTGTTTATTTTGGATTTTTCCGTGCTCAGTGCTTTAATTATTTTGTTTTTGTCGTTTTCTTCTACCGTTTTTCCTACTTCATACCCGGCGAAGATTACGGGTATAGTAGATAGAATTTTTGTCCACCACGACATTTTTTTTTTCACTTTATAAGTTTTTAACTTTAAAGTTATTCACTTTAGGTCCTTGTCAAAAAAATTTTTTTTTCAGCTTATAAGTTGTTCGCTTTAAATATTCATTTTTAAAAAAAAAATTTTTTTTTCACTTCAGTTTGTAAGTTTTTCACTTTAGATATTCACTTTAAAAATAACTTTATTTTTTTCACTTCAGTTTATAAGTTCTTCGGACTTCGAGTCCTGTCACGGTCGCCATGTTGAACCCTTTAAAGAATACACTTTTCAGTTCAGTAGTTAATTTAAGACTGTTTATTTAATAATGATTTCTGTTGAACGAAAGGTAAGGAAAATATATAATCATGAATCACTAGTTCACTTCAAGCGCAACTTGAGATAGGTGACTAAACGCTGGTAACTCAAGTGCCTTGGAATGTTGTAAGTATGCTTAATCAGCTTGACAATTTGGTAATATCAAAATGTCAAGTGATGCATGTTTAGGTTATTGACTCGTTTAGGTTATTGACTGTATTTTCCCTACACTACATGTGGGATATACGAACACGTGCTCATCCGACTTTATACATTTTCTCATTCCAAAAAAATGCCGTTGAGTGAACATATAAAGAAAAACGTGAACATAGTGCAAAGGGGAATATATAAATATGGCAGCTGGTTCATATGCCGTTTTTTGGTAGGAGTTTATTAAACTTTAGAGAATTTAACTGCATATATTACAAAACAGCAAGAAATTGTTTTGCCCTTGCATGATACTATGTTCTTGAAAGCTGAAAAATAATAAAGTCCATCCGCCATGTAGGATAGTGCGAAAGCTTGAACATACTTCACCGTTATTCTGACGTCCTACATGTCCATCCTACATGTAGAAAAGTCCGAAACCCAATATTAAAAGGCATCCCTGTTTATGTAATATATCACCCAAAAGCGCCAACTTCATAGCGAAAATTTTTAAGTGTCATTCTATAAAAACAGCCTGTCATCAATTTTGTTGAATATTTTGCTAAACTTGCCGAATAACAAAATTTAAATAAAATGGCTTTGGCTGAAATTTGTGGATTGTCAAATACACCCTACTTTAAGTCGCCTGGCTCTGGAGCTAGGGATTTCGAACGGGACATGGAGAAATACTCTAGCAACTTAGTTAATCCTTACTGCCTGTCTGCACCACCTTTTGAGAATGTGAGTTATTTAAATTTAGTCTAGACTGTCTTGGATCTAGTAACACATCTCCCTTTCACAGCCTTTAGAAAACATGAACAAAATTCAAGCAAATAGTGGTCGTTCGGGTATAAAAATCGATTTCGACCATGGTACCACAACGCTTGGTTTCAAATACCAAGGCGGTGTCATTCTAGCCGTAGATTCGCGAGCCACCGGAGGTCAATTTATTGGTTCACAAACAATGAAGAAGATCGTAGAGATTAATCAGTATCTATTGGGTAGATATCTTCATGTATCATCTCACTGCATACGTCTTAAATCGCAATTCTAATTGTAGGTACTCTGGCTGGTGGTGCGGCCGACTGCGTCTATTGGGATCGTGTCCTCGCCAAAGAATGCCGCCTACATGAGCTGCGTAGCAAAGAACGTATCTCTGTAGCAGCGGCAAGCAAGATAATGGCGAACATTGCCCATGAGTACAAAGGAATGGGTTTGAGTATGGGAATGATGTTGGCCGGTTATGATAAGCGCGGACCAGGCCTATACTATGTTGATTCCGAGGGCTCACGAACGCCAGGAAATGTATTCTCCGTTGGCAGTGGTTCTATTTATGCCTTTGGTGTCTTAGATTCTGGCTATAAGTGGGATTTGAAAGACGATGAGGCTCAGGAGTTGGGTCAACGCGCCATCTATCATGCAACTTACAGAGATGCCTACTCCGGCGGTATTGTACGCGTCTATCACATGACCTCCAATGGTTGGATAAATATATCGAACACAGATTGTATGGATTTGCATTATAAGTACGAAGAACAAAAGAAGTCTGGTCAGATGAAATGATGTATTGATATTTCGTTAAATTTTATGGCTTAGGTTTCCAACAAATAAATAATTTGGAAATAAATTTGTAATTCTTTAAATTCACTTCGTGTCACTGTGCGGTTTCTAATTTTTACTCCACTGGTGCCTCGAAATTGTATTACAGCAATAAGGTAAGGTACTATAACTTATAAACCATAAATTTCATGCAGTACTTTGAAAGAATTGTCAAAAAAAGCTCCATTGTTAAAGGATTCCAACGTAAGAATTATTTATTCGGTCTACAGATTACAAATCTTACAGACTAATATAAAGTGAATGAATAGTTGTAGTAAATAAGGAAATATTCTAACGATAAAGTACAATAAACAACGCTTAACAATTACAAACAGTCTGGAATTATCACAACATTACAATTAGTTGAACAATATAAATAAGGCAAGTTTGAAACGAGATAAGCAACCATTAAAATCTTAAACTCCTGCAAAGCTATTAGAGAGGCGTTTACAGCGCGCAATAGGTGCATTAAGAGAATAGTTCTATGAGCACTATCCTGAAATAACCTATTTAGTCGTAGGTCTATAGGAGGAATAACACGTAAAACGCACTGTCGCAAATCCCTGGGAAGTGTTACCATTTTTCTTGTAGGTCTTGTTGACTATAACAAGACTGCATACCAGAAATTCGCCAAACACCCCCAAAATCTTGACTTACCGTTAAGAAACCTGTTTTTGTACCTTTGCGCACTTATAAGGCTGAAACTTAGCCGATGTTGCACCGATATACATATTGTATAATATGTTTGTATATATATATATCATAGGTATAGTACATATGTATATCACCTTTCCAATGATATACGTATTGTTTATAAAAACTGATAAAAACATAAATCCATGTGTATTTGTACGGCAAACTTAATTTTTAAATTTTTTTTAATATTTTCCAACTTTCAAGATTTTTCTAATCACTATTTTATATAGACACCACACTATCTGTTAAAGTACTAAGCAAACACGTTTATTAACAATTACAATGCAGTTTTTAAAAATCGGCTAGTAATTGACTAAGTTATTGATGAAAACAAAAATTCTTCTCCACATTTTTTATAGGAGTACAGATAACTTAATATGATATCTTTAAAACTACACCAATTGAAAAGTCACATATGTAGCAAAATTTATTAGGTTTTTCGCACATTTAATATAAGTTGCACACTATTTTTTATTAAATAGCAAATTTTTTTATATGAAATGGTTTTCAAAGTGATAAAGCTGTGAGAAACAAAACGTCAAAAGAAGAAACAAAATTACATATTCCTGACATAAGTTAAGCTCTCATTGCATATTGTGGTTGCAATCATGGCAGAATTAGAGAAGGTATATGCATTTCGGAGAGGGAGATTGCCGCAACTGTCAAAACGAAGTTGACAGCTCATACAAAATCTGAAAACGATGAGAATGCGATAAGAAAGCGAAAATAGGCAAGAATAGCAAAATGCTTGAGTTTGACAATTCTGGCTATGAGAAAAAGAGAGCAGTCTGAAATGCATATACCTTTACTAGTTCTACCATGGTTGCAATTCTAACTTGTTCTCAGTTTTTTTAAATGCAGAATTTTTAAAAGCTTTACTTAAAGGCCCCTATAGACGAGCAACTAATTGCACAACTGGTTGATAAACTGGTTGCTGGTTGATGAAAATAAGCAGTGTGTAGGTGAGTTTTTGGTTTGTTTTCAGTTTTTCAACCAGTTTTGCAATCAGTTGCTGAAAATCAAAAAGTTTTGATATTTTCGGCTGAAGCTCAACGAGTTGATCAACTAATTGTCGTGTTTTTAGCAAACTTAGCAACCAAACGAAAAACTTAATTTTTTCTTTGGTTTTTGTCGAAGTTCTGCAATGGGCATTTTATAAATAAAATGTTTTGAACTAAATTTAAACAACTGCTACCAATTGAAAGTTGTGTCTGTAGGAAAAAACACCAACCAGTTGATCAACCAGTTGTTCGATTAGTTGCTCGACTATAGGGGCCTTAAGAGATGCATTTTATTTTTGTGGACTTTTTCTCTCGCGAATCATCAAACAGCAGGTTGCGCTCATGGTAGAAGAATACAGGTAGATGCACCAGATGACAGCATACTGCCGGAAATGTTAAAACGAAGCCAAGGCTCATTTATAAGGTTGTGGCACTTGAGAGCGAGCTCGGTCGAACTGTCAGAATGGATAAAAAGAAATGAAGAAAATGAATGCTTAGAACAAGGAAAAGCACAGTGACAGTTCGAGCAAAGGCGGGAAAAAGAGTCCATTTCTCTCAAGTGCCACAACCTTATAAATGAACCTTGAACGAAGCAAAACTTTTTATTTCTTTTCTTTTGTTTCCATTCGCCACACTGCTGAATTTGACAGACATGGCAGTATGGAAAGAGAGCACAGTCAGCGCTGCAGCTACCTCTATCCTTAGAACATGGTTGCGCTGACGAACATTTTACCTACAATCTCTTTGCTTTCTACGCTCTTTGCATTCTCTTAAGTTAAGCTTTAAAAAAATCGGAACATTTTAAAAAATAAGAAGAAAAATTACAATATACAATGAGAGCTTTTCTTATGTAAAAAAATGTTTTGTTTCTTTATCTGACGTTTTGTTTATCACGTCTTTATTACTTTGAAATATTTTATATAAAAAATTTAAAGTTTTATGTAAATCGTGTGCAACTAAAATTAAAATGTGTAACAAACGTAATATATTTTGCTACATTTGTGATAAAAACATGACAATCGAAAAATTGAAGTAGGTTGTGTTTTTTCTCGACCGAAAAATTTTCCTCATAAAATTTTTTCTTTGTTTGAATTCAATAATTCAAACTTTAATTTTTACGTTCCTGTTGCTGCTGCTTATTATTGATTGCTGTCCATCTATTCCTGCTCGCTGTTTTATAAAAACTTTGCCACATCTGCTGCTCTATAAGGACCATTAGGCCATATACGCTCAACCGCATGGAGTCAAAACCATGAAAAATGAGCCTGAGCAGAAAGCTAAGAAGCGTCTTGATAAAAAACCGAAATTTGATTCCAACCTCGGATCTTCTACCGACCTCTTTCTTTCGGAGACTCAATACACTGCTAACAATGACGATGGATTCTTTTGCTCATCTGGTTCCATCGCTTCGAATTTTTCACTCAACACCAATAATAAAAAACTAGATTCTGCATCCAATCATACAACTAATATTGTTATTAATGTTCCTTTGAATACTGCATCATCCAAATATTCTCCACAAAGTCTAGAAAATTTACAACTTCCGACTGGAGTCTCACACACTCATCAATCAAACATTGGAACTAAATCACAATCATTTGCCGATCATCAGAATGCTCTGAACACATCAAGAGACAACATCATGGAATTCAAGTCTTCATATTCGCCAAATACGCAAAAAATCTGATGCTAATTAGCCGAAACAGTGGTATGAAAAAAACAAGAGAATTTGATAAAAAGCAATCTAAAAGTAAGCTTCTTTGTAATAATCTCCTTAAAAGTAATAATAATTCAAATAGATTTGCCATTTTAGACAACCTAGACAATGAAATCATATTAAAATTCCTAACAATAATAGAAATACTAATAAATATAACGTTAATTTGTTAAATTCTAATATTGCTCCTAAGAACCCCACTGGTAGCAGTGGAATATCTACAAAAAAGGCGACATGTCCTCCCATTTTTCTTCACGATATAAATATAAAAAAACTTGATAAACAAACTTAATAACTTGGAACCAAAAATCTCTTTTAAACTCAAAAACATAAACAAATTTAAAAGCAAGCTTTTATTATCCTTATCCTTAGCGAAAATACTATCGACTCTTACTCCTTCACTCCAAAAAACCTTCAACAAATAACTTTAGTATTAAGGGGTATCTTCTACTCAACCGATTTATCAGAGATAAAAAATGCTCTTGATGTGATAGTCCCTGATGCAGTGAACAGAGTCACAAAACTTTCAACTCAATTCTCAATCGAAAACAATACTGATACGGGTCTTTTCCTCATTTCTCTTCAACCGGGAAAAAACTTAATGACATTAATTATATACGGTACCTACTGAGTCAGGCAGTCACCAGGGAGGCGCCGAAAAATAAGAACAAAGAAATGCAATATAAACGATGTCAACATTGGAGACACATCTCAAAAAATTGCAACAGACCATTTGTCTGTATAAAGTGCAGAGATAGACATGAACCTGGGGAATGCCCTCTAAACGAAGTAGAAAATCTAATCCTTTTCTGCAACAATTGTAAAAAGTCTGGGAACCCCGTGAACTGGAAAGGCTGTGAAGTCTATCAAAAATTAATTTCTTTCAAAAACAAAAAACCGAAAGACAAAGCTGTCACTGAAACAGACTTCAATAATCCAAGAAAATCCTTCGCAAGTTTTTTTATTCGCAGGGCGATCAAACATCTTCTAATCATCCCACAATTCAACCAAACTTCAGGCCACCAATAATTGATGATTTTCTCAAACTTTCTAAATATTTCTTAATCCCCGAGCCGTTATCTTTAGAACAACAAATCAAAATTTTATGAATAACTACAAAAATTTACCTATTGATCAGGCGAAATCCCAATTTATAGAATTGTTAACACAAATAAAAAAATCTTATGGTCCGTAAAGACACTAATTTACTCACTTTTAATGTAAGATCGCTGATCGGTACGATTCGAAAATTGATCTATTAAAATTACTTCAAACGCACAAAATAGATATTGTCTTCATACAAGAATTTAATTTACGAATTCCTAAAGTATTCTTAGAAAATTTTGACTTATTGTTTTAAAAAGCAACTTCACCTATTCCCGCGTCATTATTTAAGGAGTTTCTTTTCCACTTTGCCCTATAAAATTAAAATTAACCGGTTCTTCTAAATTTTCTCTTTTGGGTTCCTTCTACATTCCACGTTATTTTCCATCCGCACTTTTGTATTCAGGTCTTAATGAAATTCTTAATTACTCTAACAATTTTGAAGGTACGATTATTGGTGGGGACTTCAACGCCAGAAACCCGTACTGGGGCGATAATTTTGAAAACTTAAACGGTAAATGTTTCCTTAGTTGGTTGCAAAATCACACGATATACTTTATACGAATATCCGATAGCAGACCCTCTTTTCTTTTTTCTAGTTCCTTTCTTGATCACTTCCTGGTATCTGCAAATCTCATCGACTTAATCAATAAAAATTTTTCCATTACAAGCTTTGCAACCTTCTTTGATCACTTTCCAATACGCCTAAAAATTGAACTTAATAACGTTAATTTTAGTATAAAAAGCCCTCGTTATGCTTCCTCATTCATAAAAACACAAATTAGACAATTTTATCAGAGATTTAGAAGCTTCTCTCTCCAAAAACATGCCTCCAAACAATGCCAATCTTCAAAATTCTGATATAGATTTTCATATAGACCAGTTAACAGCAACTGTCGAGCACACCGTCTCCTTACACTCGGAAAAAATTGAATGCAAGAGGAACAAATATTATCTTTCCGTTAAAATTCTAAAACTTTACAAAATTAAACACTCTTGGCAGAAAGAATTGAAAAAATTATTTCTTAGACGTTTTAACAGGTCTAACGATACATACAAACTCCTATCAAATGAAATCAATCTCCTCAAAATTATCATTAAAGAACAGGCTTATGAATTAAAGTCAAAATTAAAACGTATTTAACCTGGTCCGACAGCGTATAAACAAATTTTCCAAATTTCAAGTAATAAAAAAAATTATTTTTTTCAGAAATTTCTGTCAATCACACTATTATTAATGATGAAAATGACATATTACAGACTTTTCGTCAAAATTATGAAAAAATCTACTCAGAAATAATTCCCGATAGAAGCGATTACACAAATTTACTAATTTACCCTCTTCAATATATAACTTGAATTTACCCTCTTCAATATATAACTTGAAGAGGGTAAATCAGCTGACAGCTTTAATTCTCTTGAAAATGAGGATAATTTTAATTTTATAAACACAAATTCTCTCAATATTATCTTAAGAAACCTAAACAATAAAAAATATTACGGCTTAGACAAAATTTCTAATTTTATAATTAAAAAATTACCGCCTTTGGCTCTCAACCTTTTGACATTTTTGTTCAATAACTGCATAAACAACAGATACTTCTCGACCAAATGGAAAATTGCTTGTATAATACCAATTAAAAAAACCTAATATCATTGATTTAAATAATTTTCGCCTCATTTTAAAGTTATCGAATAAAGGAAAACTTTTAGAACACATCCTAAAACAAAAAATAGAAATTAATTTAGGCGATGACTACATTTCCCCTTACCAATTTGGCTTTCAAAAATCACACTCTACGGTTCATGCATTATTACTTTTTCATGACATTACCCGTAATTTATGTCAAAAAAGATGCACGATCGCAGTATGCTTGGATATAGAAAAAGCTTTCGATAGAGCTTTTTATTGAAAATATTTTAAACTCATAAATTTAGGTTTTGATCCATTTTTGTTAAAATTATTTCATAGCTTTTTTCTGATAGAAAATTCTGTGATCAGATTAATAATATAACTTCTAGTCTTGGATCAGCTATGAGAGGCGTTCCCGAAGGCTCAGTGCTAGCTCCGCACTTCTTTAATATTTTTCTGCACGATTTCTGCACACGTATTGCCTGACTCAAAAGCTATCTTATACGCTGATGACTGCCTCATCTTTGCTAATCACGAATCTTCTGCTTTAAACGAAGTCACTAGGTATCTTGAAATTATAAACGATTTCTACAAAGAATGGGACATACCAATCTGAGGCTATTGGCATAAGAAATGCGTCTTCCAAATGCAGACGATCAGTTATCCCAGAAACCAAAAATCTAAAACTCTTCCTAAACGGTTCGGAGACAGCTAATAAATAGTAGCTCAAAAATAATATTTAATATCTCGATGTTTAAACACGAAAGCCCAAAAATTAACCGGAATGTTTTCTATTCTCCTAAACAATAAATACTTAAGCCAAGATACAAAACTCCTGATATACAAAATCAGCATTCGCTCAGTTTTGCTACACGCATTTTCAATCTGGTTTTCCATCTCGCCTACGGTAGCCAAAGAATTGGAAATATTGGAACGAAATGTGCTAAGACGCTGTGTCAATAAGATTTTTGAATCCTTTGTTAAACGTTTCTCGAATAATTTTATCTACAGGAAAGCTATGGTTAATCCATTATGTCGCTATGCTCTTTCGTTACAAAAAAAGTTTATAAATAGACTTCCTTTCCATGAGAACGACTTATTGAAAGATATTTTCTATGTCCAAAAACAGTTTAATTGGTCTTCTACTAACTATCTCTCCCTAATTGGCATCCTAAACGAACAAATTCGAAACGAAACTGATCCTTACTTCGATACTCCACTGCTACCCGAATGTTATAATAAATCTACTCCTAATACACACAGGGGCTAAACTACAAAAAATGTTCTACTATCACTCATTTATAAATTTAATTAATATTACGCAATATTTTAATCCAATATACTTTTAATCCAAAAACATGTACCAAATGATTTAATTGTAAGTATAGTTTTTATTGTTTTAGGTTTAATTTTTAGTTGTAAGTATATACACCGGAGACAATACGTCTCCTTGTTTATGCTGAGAGCAAGCATTGTATTGCTCGCTTAAAAAATAAAAAATAAACTGGCCATTTCAGCCCTTGGAAGGACTTTGACCTGGCTTCTATTGTGTTGTGCGTGTTATTAAATGTTTGATCACAAATGACCGAGAACTGGACCTACGTGTTTTATGCCGACTCCGAACGGCTTATGTTCTCAAGAAGCTTTACATGGCAATTTTTACTCTCTGAGGTTTGCCATTGTCTGCAGAGAGGTGACGACCGAACAGAAAAATTAATTCAATTGAAAAAACTTTTCCGTCTGAGCTGGAATTGAACCCGGGCTACCGCGGTTCTTTAGCTTAGGGGCCACGGACTCTACCCACTAGGCTACGATCGCCACTTATTATCGCCACTACGTATTGCTCACTTATGAAAGAAAATAAAAAACACAATATGCTTTCTCCTCTATACTCAAGCAAGTTGCTTCTACCTACACAACACTTTAGAATAACACACTCATAGTTCTAAGTTATCTCACCAAAAATATCCTGTATATTATATACTATGTAATTGAAAAAAAAGTCTCAATAAATTGATATGAATTAAATTGCTACATTTGTCTCTTATTTACAGATCTCAGTCATCGGCGTAGTTTTAAAAACAATTTTGGAGCGGTGGAAGTGTACAACAAACTCTTTAATCGCTCTTATCATACCAGTTGCTGGTACGAGCCAGAATTCATTTGTGAATATTGCTAGATGATTGCTACTTTTGTCAAACCAATGTTTCAGGTCACAGTTTTAAAACTCGTAAAAACATAAAGTATGAAATTGTTGTAACTGTTACTAAACCAATATCTTGGGATGATGAAGTTCCGACAACGAGCTAATCTACTGTTGCAACTAAAAAAGATTTAAAACAAGAAGAGTTCCTTCCATCAAGATCAACTAAAACGGAGCGACATTTTATTTCGAAAGCAGATTTCGATGATCTTGTACGCTATTTACAATTGTCCAAACGGCAATCAGAAATCCTCGAGTCGCGATTAAAGCAGTGGAATATGGTGGAAAAAGATTTTCTTGTAACTTCTGGTAGGAGAAGTGATCGGACTTTGCTACTGAAGAATGTTTTAAAACTGATGGCTATAACAGTGATCTCGTGTGCTGCGTGGATGTACCCAAACTATTTTCGACATTGGGTCACAATTATAATCTAGTAAAAGTATATATTTAAAAAAAAATAATTTTTGTACTCCTTTATATAAAATCGACATTGCAATATCTAGGTTTAAAAGCTGTTTTATTGCACAACGAATATCAGCTAGCATCAGTTTCAATCGCGTACGCGACTAGCTTTAAAGGAACGTGATGGAAAAATACTCCGTTTCGTCAACTATGCCACTCATAAATGGAAAATCGTCGCTGACTTAAAAGGTTTGACGATTTTTTTTGGTATGCAAGGAGGACATATCCGTGCTATTTTTGTGAATGGGATAGTCGTGCACCGAATCGCTATGATCGAAAAGAATGGCCACCTCGTGAGTCGCAGTACAAATTTTGACAGTTGTATTCACCTCACAAATGTCAAAAATTGCTCTACTAAGGCTGTGTGCCAAAAGGAAACTTTTCAGTCGTGGTAGGATAGAAAATATCAAGTTGAATAAAATTTGTGTGTGTTGAAATAAATTTGTCTTTTTTGCTGTGTCAAATTTACGATGAAATTTTGACAGTTACAAATTTTGACGTTTCACATTTCGGTTGTGTTTTAGCGCAAATATTTTATTTAATTTGCATTTTATTCAATTTGCGACATATTTAACTCGAGTTCTTGTACTTATTTCGTAAACCTGTAATATTGAAAACTTAAAAAACTAAAAAAATAGCAAAATAATAAAAAAAAAAAATAACGAAAGTGCTTGAGTTTGTGTGTGCGTGTGTGTGAGCCAACGATCTCCCGGTGCATCAGCAAGTGCAGCAAATTTAAATTGGCTTTCTTTGCTGACGAGCGTCCTCCAAGTGCCACCACCAGCAGCACAAGCAAGTGCAGTGCAAAATTTGTTGCTAGCCAACATCCTCCAAGTATCATCACCAGCAGCACAAGCAAGTGGAGCGCAAATTTCCTTATTCTTTTGCTTGCCAACGTTCTCCGAGAATCGCCACGAGCAGCACCAGCAAGTGCAGCACAATTCAATTGACTGGTCAACTCTCCAATATTTCAGGAGTACCATTTCAGCATGTCTCAAGCGCAGAGGCAAATTTCTGCAATTATATTCCGGCGTGAATTAAATAAATTGAAAGCGGAGAATTTGCGCTTCATTTGCTTGTGCTGCTGTGATGGCACTTGGAGGATGTTGGCTAGCAAGAAATTTGCGCTGCTGCTGGTGGCACTTGAAAGATGTTGTCTAGCAACAAATTTTGCACTGCACTTCCTTTTGCTGCTGGTGGTGGCACTTAGAGGACGTTCGCCAGCAAAGAAAGCCAATTTAACGTTGCTGCACTTGCTGATGCACCGGGAGATCGTGCGCCCACACACACGCACACAAAATCTCAAGCACTTTCGTTTTATTTTTATTATTTTGTTATTTTTTAAGTTTACAATATTGCAATTTTAGGAAATAAGTTGCAAGTACAAGCACTCGAACTAAATATGTCCCGGAAATTGACGTGTTGTTTTTTTTTCTTTATTTTTGAGTGTATCAAAAATTCGCTTTCGATTGTCAAAATTTGTAGTTACCCCTGGGGCTAGCACAAATTTGGACAGTTATATTCACCTCACAAATGCCAAAAATTGCTCTACCAACTGTCAAAATTTGATCATCCGACTGAAAAGTTTCCGATTGACACACAGCCTAACTGTCAAAATTTGATCATCCGACTGAAAAATTTCCGATTGACACACAGCCTTAGATAGAAAATTGTTGTGCAAATAATAAAAAAATACAAATTATAATATAATATTGAGTTTAAATACATTAAACTAAAAAATGTAAGAATTTTTACTCATTTTAACTGTTGATAATGAAATATTTCAGTAGCTGTGGCAAATTTTTCAAGCGCTTGCAAAGTCACAAGCTGCACTCGAAGCATCTGTTCATATCGCGCATCTCTTCTTTCAATAGGCATATCGATTTTCACCATGCATGGTGAACTTTAAAAGCTTTGTAAGCTTTTATGTTGTAAATGATTTTAAAGAATACTAACATTTACATAACATAACAATCAGCTTAACAAGAGCTCCTTAACTATTTCTTGTTAAGCTAACAACCAGAATAGGGCTGTAGATAACAATTTATTGGTAAGAGAGATAGAAGTCTTTCTAGACATCAGAGCTCTTGAGGAAAGTTTGATTTTAAAATTCTCGCGAGAGCAGTATATAAATATATCGATAGAGGAGAGGACTTTATTTCCTTCTCTAGTAATACGTGATAAGGGCTTATATATCCGTAAGAGGTTCTATGGTACGTCTCACGGAAATGGAACTGACTACGAAGGGATCTTGCTGGTATATGAAAATCAAGCATCTCTAGTACTATCCCAACAACACTCAGTTCGTACGCCTGAATATTTTTTAATATAAAAACACTTTTAACTTTTATTAATATTAAGAAACCAATATTTTTGATACAATAGAGTTTGTTGTATTCTTAAAGCTTGAAATATCATTTCTAAGGCCATATTCACAGTGGACGCTTTGGCTTAAGCTGATTCATAAAGCAGCTTTGCCGAGTTTATTTATATCATAGCGAACGCTTATTCAGCTCTTCACAAAGTAGCTTCTTGAGCTTATTGGTATATATAGTGCGCGCTTTCTGCTTGTGTGAGCAGAAATATATATGTAAATAAAACTTAAAAGTATTTATATTAAAAAATATTCAAGCGTACGAACTGAGTGTTGTTGGGGTAGTAGTTCCGGACATTTTATATTGTTGTCGACAAGATCTCTAACAAATAGGATTGAAGATGCGGTTCTTCTTCATTTTAGACTACTCAAGTCAATTAGAGCGCATCTAGTTTTATATGGGGTTGACTGAGGTAGATTCCAATTTAGTTGGTATATCATATACCTCGTCAGTTTTCTTTGCACTCTTTTAATTCCTTCTGAATGTAAGAATGATGAAGGGTTTAATATTACAGAGCAGTATTCAAGGTGAGGCCTAACGAGCGAAGTATAAAGCGATTTTAGAGTAAAAGGATCATTAAATTCCTTGCTGTTTCTTATTAAAAACCCAAGCATAGAATTTATGTGCGTCCGCAGGGGGAGAAGGGGGTGCGCTTGCCCCCCCCGTAGACAGTGAACATTTTTTATATCAGACCTGTGATATTAAATACAAATACAAATCCAAATAGAAATACCTGAGTAATTGAAAAGTAAATACCAAATACAAATACTACGTATTTTATGTATTACGTATTTATGCTTATTATATGTATACATCCCAGGTCTGTTTTATATATACATACTTAATCAAAAAGCTGTAAGTTTAAATTGAAAAATTTTAAGAGAAAATCAAAAAACTTTCTAAATTGTATGCTGCTCTTAAGCTTAGAGCTTTGAGAACTTTGTTGATAAAAACGTCGGTTTTAGTTGAAGAAGTGTAAAACTTTGCGAAACATGTATTTTGATAAGATGCGTCATGTTGAATTAAATACTTTGTATAAAACACTTTATCATTAATGTTCAACTTTTGTTTATTTACCTGAAAACAATTTTTCTGATCTTGTCAATTATTGAAATATATTTCTTCACTTCTGATTTTGAGTTCGTATTGAATAAATGTTCCTTGCTTTTTTAAAATAATTTTCTTTTTCAATTTCGTACAATTTTCTATCAATAATAGGTTATGGTCCCAGTCCATAACGCTAAATAAGATTCCTCGAAATTTGTCTTTATATACGAACAATTTGTTCTTAAAGTTAGAAGTCACATAGATTGCGCTCCAAAGAAATTTTTTCCAAGATGACCACTTACACTGGAAGGACTCCGCTTTTCAATGGATCTAATTACGGAACTTGGAAAACTTAGATGGAAGCCATTTTGCACAAGAACCGTTATCTAAGAATGGTGTTAGGTGAAGTGGAAAAGCCGCAAATCACGCGATTGCCGCAAAAGCCGACAGCAGCGGATAATGAAAGGTACGAAAAGGAGCTGGAATATATCCAGCAGTACAACGACATTGATATGGACGCAAGAGCTGAAATTTTGATAGCACTGGAAACCAAGATAGTGGCAATGGTAAAAAATTGCAAAACAGCACGAGAAATTTGGGTTTATTTGCAAGATCGCAAGTCAATAAGATGCAAGGCAAAGAGCTACCGTAAGTTACTCAATTTAAAAATGGACGACAATCAGACAATCTCACAATTTTTGATTGAATTTGATATGTGTATTTCATGTCTGCGTGAGATGAACGTGGAACTTGATGAAGATTTGCTCGCAGTGATTTTAATTGATGCTTTACCTAGTGCATATCACGCCATTAAAGCTGCCATTGATACCGCAAATGAATTTCCAACGATTAATGTTTTGCGGTCAAGACTGTTAGAAATTGGTGATAAGAAGGAAACGCCTGGAGATAGCGCAATGAAGGTTAACCGTTTCAAAAAGAGACCCACATATAGTTATCAAAGTTCAAAGATGCAGATCGAAGGTATGTCAAAATCATATTTTCCTTATAATTGTTATCGCTGTGGAAAAAAGGGACATATGGCGAAAAACTGCAGAGTAGTTGTCAAGAATGATAGCTCAAAATGCGTAGAGTCTTATACAGGTATGATAGCAACAGTAGACACAGTTGATAGAGTACAGTCCGTTAGTGCATCGGAGAATGCAATGTTTGTAAAATGGTGTTTAGATAGTGGCGCAACTTCTCATATGTGTTGCAGCACTGCACCATTTATTAATATTGACAAAAACCACTATGGAAAAGTTCGACTAGCAGATGAAAAGGAGCTTATTGTTAAAGGAATTGGGACAGTAGAGATTACTGTAGAAATAAGTGGGAAGAGAAAGAAAATAAATCTATATAATACTCTCGATGTACCTGATTTACGTTGCAATTTGATTTCTATTGGAAAGACAACAGAAAATGGTTGTCAAGTAGCTATAACGTCAAATAGAGCTTTAGTTATAAAGAATGCAACTAAGATAGTAGAAGCTTTTAAGGAAAATGGTTTATTTATAGTGAAATCCTTTAGAAACAACAGTGATTGTAGCAGATCAGCTCATTATAATCCGGAATCAAAAACAGAGCTATGGCATAGACGCTATGGCCATCTGAATCTTTCACAGTTAGCGCAACTTCAAGCAAAGAAAATGGTTGTGGGCTTACCAACGATTAAAAACCAGCAACTTGACTGTGTAGCTTGTATTCAAGGCAAGCAGAGTAGACTTCCTTTTCCCCACAAGAATGAAAAGTCCTCTTCCGAAATATTGGGCTTAGTTCACACGGACTTATGTGGTCCAATGAGAGTGGAATCGTTAAGCAAGAAGTTGTATTTCGCGACATTCATCCACGACTACTCTAGGAAGGTGTTTGTATACTTTTTAAGAACTAAAGACGCCTATTTGCAAATATTTAAGGAATTTAAGGAAGCTGTAGAGAACGAAACTGGCAGAAAGATTAAAGCAATTCGTAGTGACAATGCTCGCGAACTAGTCAGCCATAAATTTAGCGAATTTTTGAAAGTCTTTATGTTGGAGGCAGGATTACCGCAGTGTTTGTGGGCAGAACTTATTCACACTGCTACATATATCCGAAACCGTTGTCCCACAAATCTGAATAAAGATAAGACTCCTGAAGAGTTATGGAGTGGAAAAACTCCATCAGTTCGCCACTTACGTAAAATTGGTTGTAAAGCTTTTGTGTGAGAAAAAAGGCCAAATAAATCAAAGTGGGAACCAAGAAGTACTGAATACACGTTAATTGGATATTCGGAGGAATCAAAAGCTTATAGATTATGGGATATGATTGCAAAAATAGTTATTAAAAGTAGAGATGTGAAATTTTTAGAAAATCAATTTAATACAAATGAAGAGGAACCTTCCACGAAAGAATTTTTTGAATTTGAGCTGAAAAGCAATAAGTCATCTCAAAAAACTATACCTGATTGCATTAATCAAGACTCAGAACATGAGTTTGAGGATAGTTCTGATGTTGAGCATCCTTCAAAAAATAGTGCGAATAATATCCCAATTGATAACAAGTCGTCTGAAAATACTGAATCTTCAATAAAGCAACGACTTAGGTCTTGGGAATTTGGGAACAGTCAGGAATCAAGTCAATTAGTTAATGATGGGGGTCACGATCCAAAAACAGTACGAAGTGCCCAATCATCGCCAAATGCTGAAGAGTGGATAAGTGCAATGCAGGATGA
The DNA here is from genome assembly GCA_963920525.1 of Dichetophora obliterata. NCBI lineage: Eukaryota > Metazoa > Arthropoda > Insecta > Diptera > Sciomyzidae > Dichetophora > Dichetophora obliterata. The sequence continues at coordinate 122,384,495 of OY986437.1, read as the reverse complement.
GTACAACTCGCTTGTTAAAAATGAAACATGGCAATTGACTGACTTACCAGATGGTAGAACACCTGTAGGTTGCAAATGGGTGTTAAAGTCTAAATATCGACCAGATGGAACTATTGAAAAGAGAAAAGCTCGTCTTGTAGCAAAAGGTTATTTGCAACAGTATGGAGTAGACTATATGGACACCTTTGCACCTGTGGTGCGTCAGAGTACACTTAGACTTTTATATGCATTGTCCGTTGAAAATAACTTAAATTTAAGGCAATTAGATGTCTCCACCGCATTTCTAAATGGGGACTTAGATGAAGAAATTTTCATGGAACAAACAGAAGGATTTATAGAAGAGTCATCGAAGCATAAAGTCTGCAAGTTAAAGAAAGCCATTTACGGATTAAAACAAGCTGCACGGCAATGGTTTAAAAAGATTGATATAGTTATCAAGCAGTTGGGTTTCAACAGTCAAAATACGATCAATGTCTTTACCATTTAAGAGATTCAAACATAATATTGTTATTAGCTCTTTACGTAGACGACATTGTCATTGCTTCAAATAATGAAAATTGCACAGAAACGTTTATTCAGAATATTAAAGAAAATTGCGAAATTCGTGATTTAAAAGAAATTAGAAACTGCATTGGTTTGGAAATTAAAGTTCAAAAAGAATCGTTAGAAATTTCTCAGCCAGGATACATTTCAAATTTAATATCAAAATATGGTCTCGAAAATTCTAAATCTGTCAAAATTCCAATGCAAGCAAATATAAAATTAGAGAAAGAGCCAAAAATTTCAGAGGAAGCTGAGAAAGTAGATCAAACTTTATATTAAGAAATTATTGGATCTTTGTTGCACATTTCACTTTATAGTCGTCCAGACATTGCTTGTAGTGTGAATATGTTGTCGAAATTTTCTAAAGATCCACGTAGACAACACCTGAATTCAGTTTTTCATGTTATTAAATATCTTAATTCAACAAAGCAAGCTGTACTGAAATACGTTAAACTGAGTTGCCAATAATAGGTTTCGCTAATGCTAACTGGGCTCAAGACATTAATGATAGGAAATCTCAAACTGGTTTTTGTTTCATTCTTGCAGGCGGAGTCATATCTTGGGAATCGAAAAAACAAAAAGTCATCGCCACCTCTAGTGCAGAAGCTGAATATGTTGCATTAACCGAAGCTGCAAAAGAAGCTTGCTATCTTGGCTATCTGTTAGAAGAACTCGGTTTTAAGTCTGAAGGTCCTATAACCTATAACATTATTTTCGGATTCGCAAAGTGCTCAACAAATGGCAAAGTTTGGCGCTCATCACTCAAGAACGAGACACATACACTACAAGTATCATTTCGTTCGAGATGCTATTGAACGCAGAATTATCGAGCTACAATATTTGTCTTCTCATGAAATACCAGCTGATGCATTAACGAAACCAGTTTCAAAAATCAAACATCAACTATGCAATACCAAGTTTGGCATGGTTTATATATAAACAAAGTTGAGGAGGCGTGTTGAATTAAATACTTTGTATAAAACACTTTGTATAAAACACACCTGAAAACAATTTTTCTGATTTTGTCAATTATTGAAAAATATTTCTTCACTTCTGATTTTGAGTTCGTATTAAATAAATGTTCCTTGCTTTTTTAAAATAATTTTCTTTTTCAATTTCGTACAATTTTCTGTCAATAATACGTCATAATCAATCAAAAAGTCGATTTTGAATTTTTGGAAACTTATGGCTTTTTTGATTTCATATGACGATTTGTTTATTATGTATTTAATATGTTTTGAAAAGAATACAAAAAAACTTTTTTTAGGTTAATTTATAAATAAATTAGAGCTAAGCCATTAATTTTCAAATAGTGTGTTGTACCCGTTGCTGTAAGGCCGTGTTTATATTACGCTATTTTGTGGCGATTGCAACACCGCTCTCACGTTTTTGTTCGAATTTTGTATGTATTTAAATACATTTATTTATTTAATATTCAGTATTTCTCAGCCGCGCTTGCGAAAAAAAATTGAGAGTGGTGTAGCAATCGCGACAAAATAGAGTAATATGAATACGGCCTAATAAGTTACGATACTATTTGATTTACCTTTGTTTCACAAAAACTTTTCACTACGCATTCTTAAATTGAAAATTTTTTTTACGAATTTTATTTGTAATTTTCAGACACGAATAGAATTCGCAGAATGGACGTAGTTTGGTACACATTTTAAATATTTTATTCGTATTCGTACAAAAAAAATTTATATTGTACTTTACATTTACGAAGCATCGTAATACCTAGTCACGAAAAAACCTTCTGTTCAGCTAGGGCTTGAACCGCGGTTCTTAAGCGCATGAGGCACGTTCTCTTCTAGTAGGCTACGGCCACCTTGCAATGACACATGTCCTTATATTCGGTAATTGTTCGACAAACCAGTCTGAACGATTTCAGTTGTAAATTTTCTCAAGTTGTAAACTCAACTTAAACTTCGTACCTTTTACGAATAATGCGTACGGTTAACCTGCGAATGAATTTTTTAGTAAATACTACGAATGTAATGAAACAAATAACGAAGTCATTTCTACGAGAAATTGACGAATGTTAAGGAATGATATCCCTTATTAGTCGGAGATCATTCTTCGTAGCAACAGAAAGCAAGGTGCATTTCATTCAATAACGGATATTAACTATGACGATAAGCATATTTATGTTTTAAATTCATTGTAACCAAGCAGAGGAGAAAGTAAATAAATTTAATAAAAAAATTAATGTTTTTCAAAAAGTCGGCTATTTTTCTATCATAAAGATTTTTTTTTTAATTTTTCCTAAACTTAATAAAATGACAAACAATTCTACAGCATTTAAATTTAAGAAATTTGCAGCGATTTAGGCGAGAGCAAAGCTTCTAATTCAAAAGCGAAAGAAAAAATTAGAAAATATAATAAAGTAGTCCAATTTTCGATCTAATTGTTGAAAAAATCTTATATCATATTAAGCAAATGATTTTACATTGGAATATGTTATAATCAAAAGTTTTTTTATGACAGAAACGTAAATAGGAGACTCGATTTGAAACAATAGTGCGATTCATGTCAATTCGTTAATGCTTCGTAAGCTCGTATTTCGTAAAAACTTACGAAACGTCATCTTTTTTATATGAACATCGAGATACGAAGTTCGTAGCATTTTACGTACTGAATTTGTCTCGTATGTCGTAAATAAGCCTGCGTAATAAGCCTGTACGCTATCAAACTGCAAATGTTAGCTGTTTTGTGTTTCTAATTTTTCAAGCGGGTTTTAGCAAATAAAAAAATGGACAAAACAAATGAATGGCATAAATAGATTTTCACTTTACTTTGATAATCTCCGTTTTGTTTTGTGTATCATTGCCGTCAAAATAGTGTTTAAGAATAAAGTTACGAAAGTTCTTATAAGTGCGTTCATGTCAAAAAAGTTACAAATATTACGATACACGGATTACGAAGTGACATGAATCGCACTTATAATTTTATACTTCTTAAAAATCACGTTACTTATCGCCCACCCAGATTCAGAATTTTCTGTACTTTTTTCGCGTCACGTGCTTATATTAAACCAGGATACAGAATCAAGCCCTGCAGGAGGTTCTGGAATATGTTAAGAAAATGTATGAAACCTCTTTATTTGTTTATTCATACGTTTTGAATAAAAAAAATAAATTTTGTAAATCATTTAGATAATAGGTATATTTTCTTACTCGATTGTAGGAACTTGCAAACTGCTAGAACTGATTCATGATGGAAAAAGAAATAAGTAGATTGGAGTAAATGCGGTGTGAGATCCGGTGAAAAATATCTCCCTTAACATGCGGGGAACATTTCAAGAATAGCGACAAATCAAGTTTTTAATTTTTGCGAATGATATGGCTTTTGACCTCCTAATTTAAAATCTGAAAAATTTTAGTCCACTCGAAATTGGGGCTCGATAGTAATTAATACGATTTCATTTAAGGATAAAGGACTCACATTATTTAATTTATTAAACTATTAAAAATATTTGCTTTAGCAAAAAATTATTGAAATCTATTACATGACAAAAAAATGAAATACAATTTTGATACGAGAAAGATTTTTACACCATCTTTAAAATTATATTAGATTTTCTAATGAGTACAAGCGTATGTCAACCCGTGTAGTGTGCATATCATATTCATAAAATTAGTACCAATAATCGTAGTAAATAGCATTATATAGGCTAAATTTTGTTTATGTTCATTCCAGATTCAATTATGCCTTTGGCCCCTCCCCCCTTGAACAAATCCTGCGGACGTCCTTCATCGAATTAGCCTTGTTGCCAATATAATCAATATGGTTTCTAAAATTGAATTGGGGATCTAGAATGATTCCTAAATAATTTTTTGCAAAAATTTTATCGAGTGCCATGGAGTGAATTTTGTAGTTTATTGTAACTATTGAAGTCGTAGACCTTTTGAAAGTGAGATATTGACATTAAGATATGTTTAGTGGCAAGCAATTTTCTTTGCACCATGTGGTGATTGAGTTTAAATCGTCTTGAAGAAGTTGGCATTCAATCTGCCATCTAATAGGACGAAACAGTTTGAGATATTAGGTGTGTTTTCGTACTCTACACTGTGTAAGATTTGTGTTACTTCTGGTAAACTCGAACTGAGAGAGTAAAAATGAAATTTGAGAATATTGGCAAAAGTACGGAAACAGCTTCTAGCAAGTTTCGAGCACAAAACAGCTGATTCTGACAGCAGACAAGTCAAGCGTAAATAGCGCCAATTGAAATTGTCGTAATTTTGTTTGTAAAGTAATTGTTTTTTAAGCTATAACATCGTGCCAAACGTAAAAAACTCCAGTTAAAATTATCAATTTATACCATGGTTTTAAGTTATAAAATTATTTTAAATAATTTATTTTAGTTAAAAATAGAAGTCCAAAAGAAACGGCAATTTGTAAATTTATTTTTACCAGCACGATTTGTGAAATTTTGTGAAAAACATAAACAAACATTTGCTTGTTCTTCTTGATGCTTGTTCTTCTTGATGTTTGTTCTTCTTGATGCTTGTTTTTCTTGATGCTTGTTCTTAATTTACTCGATATCTTGAGTTCTAGCACGCTCTGTGATACATCTATAGTATAATCATCGACAATATATCGTTCATCGACAATATATCGTTCATATCGATGTTGACATCGATACATCGTCAATACATCGGTTTGAAAAGGAAAAACATCGATAAATATATTTCGAACGAAAAATTCAACGAAGGATGGCTATTCTGCAGCGCAGTCGCGATTTATACTACCTGGTGATTGCATCAAGATATTTGGGCCTATTTTGCATAATCTGTTATGAAAAAAATTTTGTTATTCTGTTATGATTTCCCATACAAATTTTTGAGCTGTCAAAAAATCTGTTACGAGACCAAAATTCGTATTCTGCACGACAATCTTTCATGAAATCTGTAATAAATCATAGCAGATTTTTCGAACTGTCAAAAAATCTTTTACAAAATCTTTGATTTAGTATTCTGCATTACAAAATCTGCTTGAAATCTGTTGTGAAAGACAACAGAATAAAAGATAAATTTTTTTATCTTTTATCGTAACAAGTTTTTAGAAAGTTTGGTCTGAACATTTTGGTCTGAAAAATTTATGTTTATTTACGAATTTCATGAAGAATGGCTCATAAAAGGATTCAAATGTAAGATTATATAATTAATAAATGTGTGTGTGTGTTTTAAAGACAAGTTTTAAATAGACACTTTACTGGAGTTACGCCTAACTAGCAAACCGTTTGATCTTTCTCACGTACGTTTTGTGCAGCTTTTCAGGTTGGACAAAGTGAAATATGCGTTTGCATTTTATATGCACAGAAAATGCGTAACAGAATAACATATTTCGCCGAATAGGTCCAATTACCTTGTTTATTATATTATGGTAGCGACGAGTGACTGACACGCACACATAAGCGAAGTCGTAATATTATATAATAGTCATATTATATATTTAATTTTGTAAAAAAAAACAACAAAAAACTGTGTTCTATATGAACAAAACAAAAAAAATCGTTTTTTTTGAGGTGGGAAGAAAAATTACAAAAAATACAAAAATTTTGTCCATTCTTTTTTCTTAAAAATTTTGTTTTTGTAAATTTTTCTACGCCCATACTTTGTAAGAAATTATTCTTTCTTTCATATTTTATAATAGAGTGCAAATAAAAATATGTAATTTATAACAAAAATACTTAAAAATGAAAGCATCGATAAATCGGTCTTATAACCGAAGTTTCTAAAAGTCGATAATTGTCAACTGAACATAGATGTTTGAAAACATCGATGTTTTTAAGAACGATGTTGCATCTCTTACTCTAGAGAGCGATTTTATGCTTGTTCTTCTTCTCCCATTTCTTACACAAAAAGTACGGAAACAGAAAATAGCGACTCACAAGTCACACAGTGTGTGTACGGAAACAGACCTAATGATTGTGGTTATTCACTTTCTTTTTAAACTTACGGCATCTTTATGTATAACGAAACGAAGGCACGTGAAGTGTTCTCCTGGAACTCAGTGGCAACGTTTTCTACACAAATTTAAGATATTCCATATTTTGACGACTGCAGCAGTTAATTTTCCGGTTTGTGCAAATCAATTTTAATAAATTTGTTTGATTTTTCAAATTGCAACTGGCTTAAATCAGCTGTTTTCTAGCTTGCAAATTCTCGACAGTGAAATTTTTTCCAGCAGTAATTTGCAACTTCCACTCCAAGTCAACTGTCACTTTGCGCTCTCAATTTCGTTTAAATTAGCCGCATTCAGCGCAGACAACAGTTGGCAACTGTTGTGTTGTGTATAAATTCGCTGAAATGTAAAATTTTGATAGCACTCACCAAAACTGATCAGGTAGCATACGCCATTTAATCGAGCAAAAAAATGCTATGCTACATCATGATACAAATATCTACAGATAATGCATTCCCGGCGCAACAAAAAAAAAAAAATTTACTGCGCACCTCGTCATTGGTGCTCAGTCATTGGCGTCGAATGTGACACTTGATGAATACATTCAAAAGAAAATGTCAAAAGAGACGAAGGTAGCATAATGAAAATGAACAATCAAAATTGTGTCTAGCATATCAAGCAAAGTAGCCGCTTTTTGTGCAATGCGGTAAAAAGGGGAAAAACACCCCTACAAAATATACAAATTTTTTTTCACAAACAGTACTAAAAATATATTTACTTTATTTTGGATATGAGCTTTATTTAACAATATTCATATCATTTCAGTAAAACAAATTTTCATAAGAAAATTTCAACATTTTAAAATCTTTACATCCTTTGAATAAATTGTGGCTACGTTGCAACCAATGAGCACCTTCTACATCACAGCAAAGATGGCGGACATGCGCAATACTTTATCTGTAGTTCTTTGTATCATGATGCTACATGAACACAACTGTTGATTTAACTGTCAGATGCTGCTACTGACGCTGTTAAAGTAAAAAACTTAGAAAGAACAAGGAAAATTTGAGTGAGAAATCTTTGCAATTGAATTAAATTTACATAAAAATTATATATAATTGAATTAAATATCATTTCTGACGTGCAGAGTAGCAACTCATTCAGAGAAAAACATCGCTTACTAAAGTAGTGCAACCATTACAGTTTTCTGCGCTGAATGCGGCCATTGTAAGTTTTTTCGAATTATCAGCTTTTGGCGCATGTTAGAAGAATACCATGTTTTGGCGTTAGCGTACGCAAAACATTTGAAAAATAAGACAAATTGAGAGCGCAAAGTGACAGTTGTCTTGGAGGGGAAGTTGCAAATTCCTGCTGAAAAAAATTTTACTGTCGAGAATTTGCAAGCTAGAAAACAGCTAATTTAAGCCAGTTGCAATTTGAACAATCAAACAAATTTAGTAAAATTGGCAACCAAAATCAAAATATTTAAGATATCTTCAATTTTTTTTTTAGAAAACGTTGCCACTGGGTTCCAGGACAACATTTCACGTCCAATTTCCCTTTGTTTTCCATTCCATTTGCACTGTAAACAAGATGATAATCAGCTGTTATCGCAAGTTTTTGCAAATTTTGCGTTCGCGCATAATATCCCTACAAGAAGACTACCAGTTATTTAACTTAAAAAAACAGTTTTTCTGAACTGAAATTTCGGTTATCTCTTCATACAAAGTTTTGGTTATGCTAGCAAGAGCCTCGGGAAGAAAGAACTGAAACTCATGTATACGTGTGATCTGGCATCCCTTTCTCACACGCTGTTTTTGTTATCAATTTCCAATACAATCGAAATATAGCTTACTCGCTCTCACTAGTTGGAGTTAAATACAGGTCAAAGATAACCAAATCTCACCAGATAGGTGTAACCCAAAAATCAGTTATATGTTACCGTTAGATGTAGCATAATAATCAGTTTTATCTAACGTACTCCTTAAAAAATAAAAATGCATGTAATTCGTTGGTGTCTTAAAGCAAATGTTTTAAATTTATTATATTTCAATTGTTGTTGTTGTTGCTGCTGCTGCTGCTGTTATCTACTTCTGTGGCGACGACTTCGGGTGTGGAATTAGATGTGGCGAATGTTTAAATACTCACTGCATTATTGATATTGGCAAGTGTTCTCGGTTCTTGCTACGTTTTTATATTTTCTACAGCGGCAGCGGAGTGCATACATCTGATCACATGACTATTTTAAAAAATGCGCTACACACAAGGAAAATGAAGCACTCTACTGTTTTTTCGGAAAGCTTCAGATGCGCTAATGGAGCGCTCGCTTCCCAGCTGGGTAGTGTTAGGGCGGAGAGCCGGTGACCGAAACTGTCAAAACGAAGTTGACAACATATACCATAATAGAACTAGACAAGGTAGCGTTAGGGCTGAATGTGTTATCTTTCTTAGTGACCATAACTGTCAAACTCAGCCATTTTGGTATTTTTGCCAATTTTTGCTTTCATATTGCATTCTCATTGGTTGCAGGTTTTGTATGAAATGTCAACTTCATTTTGACAGTTTCGGCCACCGGCTCTCCGCCCTAATACTACCTTGTCTAATTTTGCCATGACTCATACAAAACTTGCAACCAGAGAGAATGCAATGAGAAAGCAAGAATAGGCAAAAATAGCAAAATGGCTGAGTTTGACAGTTACGGTCACTAAGAAAGAGAGCACAATCAGCCCTAAAACTACCTTGTCTAGTTCTGCCATGGCCATATGGGCTTCAGTGTAGCATACATAGGAAATATTGCAGTTTTTTAACTTATATTTTGTTGTTGCGGCGGTGCACGGATTGTATATTTCCTATTCTTGCACCGTGAAACGGGCATATCATACACATAGAGAATGCCCCTAAACATGGGAAATATTGCACGGTTTTTTTACTTGTATTTTGTTGTACTTTTACAAATAAGGCTGAGTTCCTAAATGAATTTATGCAATGCATCAGTGTGTTTTATTATGAATTGGTCCGAAGCTTTTTAACCAAAATTGAGCAACTAGACTATTTTTAAGAATTTCAACACAATTGCGCAGTTTTCGCAACTAAATTTAGCACAAATTCAAAATAATTACACTGATGCATTGCATAAATACATTTATGAACTCAGCCATACTCTTTAAGTCTTATATTATTAGAGGGTAGACCATGTTAAAGGTTTGTGCAATATTCTGACATTGCAAGGTGTGATTGTAGGTTTTGAATTCTCCGTATAGTACCATCTGATTCAAGTGATTCTGAAGAAAAATCTAATGCTTCAAGTTCGTCTTCATCAAATGAAAGGAAAATAAAACAAACTGAAATTAGTAAAAATGCTGATATTAAATTGAAAAAATTCAAGGATGCATTTATTCTTAACAAAGAATTTTTCGAAAATGTTAACATTACAATTACTTGCAGTCATCGTAATCGTTAATTTTTCATAGATTACGATTAATGTAATTGTAATTGGAAAATAGTTGTAATCGCAAAATGCCCAGCTCTACAAATATCTTGTTCTTCGATGGCACTCATTGTTTTTGTTGTTGTGGCAAAAATAGCTTTGGTGCATGGTATAATAATACCATGGGTGCATGGTGGAGACGGTAATGCAAGCAACTTTTGTCTGCTGCATTAAAGCATGTTTCTGTTATTGCAGAAATGGCAGTCTATGGTTAATGTTAACATTAATTTCTTTGCCATTTCTTGATTTAGTAGTTAAATCAAAGTACTGTGAAAGTACTCAGCGCTAGTCTTTGCATTTCATCCGCAGAGTGCGTCACAGAGGGTCTACCTTGCAGACGATTTGGTGTGGCAACTGAAAATGATGGCTTCTTATGTGGCGATTAATTTTGCGGACGTATAGTTACGGCGGCAGCTAAGAAAAACAAAGGAAACAAATTATTAACAAGCCCGATAATAATAGGGTGCAGTTGAACTTACTATGTTTATTAGAAGAAGTACCAGTTGGTGCAGCACAAGCTCTTCAAAGTATGCCCACAGTTGTTGTTCTCTATGGTGGAGATATATCACTGCCAACTACAGCTCTACCAGTGCCATTGAGGTACCCTGAATTGCTGTGAAAATACAAATTGTTATATTCAGCCTTATCACTGAGTCCAGTCGTAGTACGATATCGTAGAAACTACGAAAAAGGCTTTACTGAGTTAATTCGTAGCGCCATTCGTAAGATTTTTGAAGTTGTTACCACATGATTTGGTTGACGAAAAATATTTTCATAAAAATTCATTCGTATAGTAAATGTAGTTATTACTTTTGAAATTTATTCAAAAATATTCTTCGACAACCAAAACACTTCGTAAAAAATTACTTTAAAAATCTACGAATGACACTACGAATCAACTCAGTGATGCCTTTTGATAGTTTCCACGATAGCGTACTACTACGGGACTCTGTGAAAGGGCTTATAAGCCACTGCTGTGGAGTTGGAGACACAACATAACAGTGCATTCATTTCAAATTTAATTGCAATGTAATTTTTATTAATAAAACATTTTATTTACAAGTTTTTAAATGATCAATTTTTAAAACAAAATTTTACACAATAAACGAACGAGGTATTATAGGCGAGGATTATAGGCGAACATATAGTTAACATAGAAATTTAGACTAATTTTTTATCGTTTTAGCAATTCCAGCTTCACATACAGCTCCACCGTCGTCGACGTTGGTCATATTTATAGTGCTCCATTGTGCTAGTGGCGGTGACAGCGTTATCAAGGAAGCCGACTGTCCAGATTGTGATTTTCTGCGCTTGCGCCGACGTGCTGTTAATAGCGAACGCCTTTTACGGCCACGCAAACGTTTAAGTTTTCTCTGTTCCAGCGCTATATTACGATAAGGCTGCTTTTGTTCCTCTGACATTAGGTTCCACATACGTCCAGCTGTTTTAGATAAACGGACAGTTTCACGAGACGACATTGATTGGCCCGGATGTGATAAATCAGCACCATTGGCACGCATGCGGATTTCAGCTAAGAAATTGAAGAACGGATTTTGCGAAGCAGTCAGTTTTGTATGACGTATAATCTCACGATGCAGCGTGCTAGGGCTAAAGGTGACACGTGTCTTTCGACGTGATGGTCGGACAAGCGTTGTGAACAGCTCACAAATTTTTTCCCAAAGTAATGACATTTATTGTAACAATTTTTTTCTTTTCAAATTAAATATTAAACAAATTTATATATGTGCTGATTAAAAAATACACTGAAATTTCGCCGATTTTACTTCAAAAAACAAAACATAATTTAAAATATTGAAAATTTGTATTTGACATTTAATTCGTCGATCGAAAGATTTCCACAAAAACTACTCGATGTTGCTTGAAGTATATTTTAAATCGAATTTCCTGTCATATAATCTACTAAATATATTTATATCAGAAAGGATTTCTGAGATCTAAGCATCTGTAAAGCTTACTATGCTTTTGGAACTCGTAAATGACACACTCTCCTTGTATTAGAACTATTTTGAAAGTAAAACAGTGTAATTATTTATTTTTATTTGATTAACACTTGTAGTGGTATATAAAAATATTTAACGTGCTCCACTTTATGGCAAATATGCACTTACCAAAACCACTGTAAGACAATTTTAAACCCTTCCCAAAATACAAGTTTAAGTCAAAGTTGTAATAAAGGAAATATGCACTGAAGATAGAAATTTACTTAACTAAAAAGTAAGCAACCTTCTCAAAATATATTTCAATATAGGTAGTTGTTGTGTTCACAGACCTATAGCACAATTTTATAAAGAGTATTTTTGTGAACTATTTTAACCCTCGGGCACTCTATGTTTTGGGTTTTTGTTGACTTTTCTTTGAAAATAAAGTTTAAAAACACTCGTAAAAGTAGTCATAGAGGTTTAAACATTCTATGAAAAAGTTTCTTCGAAAGCTTCACCATAAGTTGGACAAGATTCATCTACAGTTTGAAAGTGAATTTTTAAAAACGCAGAAATTTGATACGCATCATGGAATGTCATTTTTATTTCACAGCATAAAGGAATTTTTAAACTGAGGTTTTTCCGCTTCGGAAAATGCTTTTGACAAATCTTGTCTACAATGAATTTCAGATCATTTTCATAGCATATCTTAAGTCTCTACGACTACTTCTAAGGGTGCTTTTTTAATTGCTTCAAAATAGACCCATCAAAAGGGCATTGTAGTGTTAAAATATACCACAAAAACTTTTCTTATACATTTTTACTACAGGTCTGTGAACAACCATGTAAAATGTATATATGTTGAAATTTTGTACTCTTTAAATTCAAATACATAAAATCTATCGAAAACGGTACACTTTTAAATCAGCGATAAAGTTATAATTTTTTCTGCTCTATAAGAACTCGCAGAGCTATGCACATTATTTTAGTTTTTTTCGAAGTATTGAATGTTGTATTGAATTTTGACACTTTTTTACAAATTTACAATTTTATACAAATATACATAACATTTAAAACTCAGAGTCCTTTTTATTTACTAAAGCTTATGTGCATAATATCAAGTTTAACCATTCTTTTTTTATGATTGAGTAATTTTGTATGGAAGCGGCGACCGTAGCCTAGTGGGTAGAGTGCGTGGCCCCTAAGCTAAAGAACCGCGGTAGCCCGGGTTCAATTCCAGCTCAGACAGAAAAGTTTTTCCAATTGAATTAATTTTTCTGTTCGGTCGTCACCTCTCTGCAGACAATGGCAAACCTCAGAGAGTACAAATTGCCATGAAAAGCTTCTGGAGAACATAAGCCGTTCGGAGTCGGCATAAAGCACGTAGGTCCAGTTCTCGGTCATTTGTGATCAAACATTTAACAACACGCACAACACAACTGATCAATAGAAGCTAGGTCAAAGTCCTTCCAAGGGCTGAAATGGCCAGTTTATTTTTATATTAATTTTGTATGGAAGGTGGACGAAATTTTCAGTTTTTTTTTATCAATTTTCTTAAATCGAATCAAGGCCGTAGCCGGGATTTTCCCATGGGGGGGATTTTGATTAACATTGTTTATCGTGCCTTTTTTAATTTTTTTAATTGATTTTCACTAAAACTGAAATAACTTTATTATTTCTAATGCTATCATCACTATCAAGATATCGGAAAGGTTTTGAGTGTTTGCATTTATGGCCTTAAACACCGATTGAAAAGATTTTGTAAAATAAAAAAAAAATATAAAAATGAAGTTATTTGAATTTGGAAAGTTTTTGTATGGAAATAAAATATCAAAAACGAAGTCTTTTTTTTTTGCAAATTCTACCACGTCCTACTCTGTTATTGTGCGATCACAGTGTATGCTAAGGTGTATGCATTCAAACGGATCTCGCCCATTCAATGTTTAAAGAAATTTTAGGGATGAGAACGATATCTCGTTTATCTGAAATTAATAAAATTTAAAGACAAAAACTTTTACATAAACTTCATAAATCTTAAAACCTAAAAATTCACAAAATTACTTAAACGATTGTCCTTAAACTTTTTCTCAGGTCAGAATTCCAAAAAGTGTAAGTCAACTTTTTATATCTCAGAAGTAACTTCAAAAATTCCTCAAAAATAAAACCCGGTTTGGACTCATACCTTTAATTCGAAAGTTAATTGTTTAAAAACTCTTGACTATAAAAGAGTCACGACAAGAGAAAGCAGAAAAAATGTATTTAATAAAAACCGTAAACTACGATGCCGCCATAAGCAGAGCTAAAGAAAACGCAGAACTTTCAATAAGCTCCATTTTCATATTTGAAGTAAGCCAACCAACTCCAGCGATAAAACCATGGATGCTAAAAACCATGGAGAACCGCTGGAGGGAAAATGAAAATCAGTTGTTGGCTTAAGTATACTTTAAAATCTTTCTAGGCGGTTCAAATTAAATAGAAGGGTTTTTTAAGTATACATGTGCATGCCATTCTTTTTGGCTTCACTGTTATCTTCACTACAATCATCTACAACTACCATCATCTACAACTGCCATCATCTACAAATTTGAATTTATCACGTTTGATCCAATAAATCACGATACATTTGTTATTACCAGGGATCGGATTTTGATGACCTAAAAAACTGCAAGAAATGACATAAAAAAAGACAGAGTTTCCATAGTATCGTTCGTATAGTCGTAGAGTTCCTTTTTATACAGTAATAAAGAAAAATTCTGGTTTTTTCATTTATATTTTTCAAAACTATTTTAAAGCATTTCATCTTATTAATAAAAATTATTTAAAAAAAATTTTTTGTATAAGTTTTTCGTTAGATATTTTTAGTGCTGAATTTGTTGTTCTTGCTTATTTTTATGTTGGTTAAACTTAAATGTAATTCAAAGTTATGTTTAATAAATGAAAATAAGTATTTCGGAAAAACATGAATTATTAATTTTTCTTGTAGTAAGGAGCATATATAATTCATATATGAATACTTAAAAAGTAATTTAAAATTTAAATTTTAGCTATGATTTTATGAGTTCCCTCTTGTTTATGAGTTTTTAAAGTTTATTTTTTGTTGTTTCAAAACATACACTCCTGAAAAAAACATATTTCGGATTGTTTTTGGAGTATTTCAGCTTTAGGAGTGCTTTGTGAAAAGCCTACTGAATATAAAATTTTATGTGTATTTTATGTATTTAAAAAAAAATTAAGTCCTAAAAACATCCCCATTGGGAGAATTTTCAGAGTAGAAATTTAAAGAAAAAAATCATGCTTTCAAATACTGGTCATTGACTTTAAATTTAAAATATTTCATTCGGTTCGGTTATCAAAATATGCTTACAACTTAATATTTAAGCACAGGAAGAGCGGAAAAATTTTAAGGAGTAGTCCGTGTTCTCTGACACTTTTTTCTTCATAAAAAAATCATAAAAAGTAACTTAATTAAAAAAAACAAGCTCATTTTCGGCACTTTTATGATTATTTTATAAAGAAAATATAGAAAAATAGACATCATAAAAGAGTCTTTTAAGATTCATATTGATGCCACATAAGAGCAACCAGTTTCAAAGGAAAACTAGCACTTCCCAAGTAACAATATTAGCCATATATTCATTCTTGCAGAGCTTATAGTGCTATCTTATATAGCAGCAAGCTTCAACTATAGCTTTAGTCGCGCTACTAAAGCTCTTGCAGAGAATATATAAGGCTACTTTCTTGAGTTTAAAAGCACTATTTTTACTTCATATGAGGAGTAGAAGTAGCTGTAAACTTTTAAAAGAGTCCCTGTCAAACCCAAATAAGAGCTCTTGCAAAGCTCTTTTTTATTATTCGTTTAAGTATGTATGTGTTCAAAATAAACTCAATAAATATATAAAATTTGACAAGTGTTTGTGATGATAAGAATGACAAATAAATTAAAGAAATAATAAAGTGATTATTATATCAGACTCATGTTCGTGTATTCGTTATATGCTGCGAATTTCGGTGCGCTTTTGAATTTATCGGAAACGTGAATGTAGTACTTCGAAAAACTACAACGGGCTTAACAAATAATTAAAATTAAGAAGTGTTAATTATTTAAAAATAGTTGGAAAATTTTTAACATTCTTTAAGATCAACTAAAAATGATTTAAGTACTTTATTCTTAAATATATGTATCATAGAAATCATCAATTTCATTTTAAATATTATTGTAAACACTAATATTTAGCTTGCTTCAACTCCGAAGATTTTCTATTTTTTATAAGATCGCCATTTTTTTCAAAGAAGCTCTTTATCAGATTTTTTAATCACTTGTTATTCCCAAAAAATTTATTGCATTAATCTACAGTATTTTATATCTATTCGCTTTAAAAATGCAATACAAAAATACACATTAAAGCAAATATTATACTCAATCTACGAGTTTTAAAACTGCTGTATAGTAATTTTTATTACTTTAAAAGATCCTTTACAGAGCAGGTAGTAAATTTTAGAGTTCTGCTCTTTTGCAGATTTGATAAAATCCTTTACAGAGCTGTATAAAGTATTAAAGCTCAAAATGGTAAAAAAATCATATTTAGAGCATTTTCTTTAAAATTAAAAGCAACTAGCAGCAAACAAAGCTGCGGTAAAGCTTTAACCGCATATTATACACCTATAGAACATTTTTAGGACTCACTCGCACCTAGTTGCTCCAACAATGTTACTTGGGTTTTCTGAAACTTTGAAGAGTCCTATTCGAATCTTAAAATGCCAATATAAGATTCATAAAAGAGTCTGTTAGGAGTCCGAATAAACTAATTTTGAGAGTAAAAAAAAGTATCATTTTGAACTCTTATTTGAGCTCTTAAAGAGGGAAGACTTTCAACGGAAAAACGGCTCTCCTTTGAAACTTATAAGAGCTCATTATGAGGGCTCAGGCTCCTACAAATGAGTCATAAAAGAGTCTTTAAAAACGCATATGGTTTGCAGGTAAAAAGCAACTCAAGCAGCTTGTGTGTAACTTATCTAATACGAATAAATGCATTTTTTCTTTTTAGTTTTGCTATTTTGTGACTTTATTAAAAAAATGACAAAACCCAAAGTTAGATACTCTAACTGATATTTTGGCATACATTTGTTCTTTGTGCTATGAATATTAAAGGCTGTAGCTATGCCCCAAAGTGTCAACAAACATACTTAAATGTGCTTAAAAAAATTTGTGAAAATGACCCCCATAGAAACCGCGCTGTAAGACGTAATTCTACGTCAAAATGACAAAATGACCTACAAACTGCAGAAAATGACCTAACAACTGATGAATTACCTAAAAAACGCAAATAATTGCATAAAAAATAAACAAAAAACTTAGCCTTAAAACTTTGTTAAAACTGAGTTTTTATCTAACACTTATTTCAATTTCTACATACCCTTTCGTCAGTTTCACCACGCGTAGAGCTTTTTTTTCATCGCAGTCTATAAACAAAGCCACTTCTTTGTCGAGAGGTAATGTTTTTGATTGAAGGGACTCTAGTGTTAAAGGAATATGTTTAAACATTTGCATTTTGGCATATTTAGTACGAAAAAGAAAAAAAAATATTTAAAAATTACACTAAAATGACCTAAAAACCGAAAAATGCTCTAAAAATTAAAACGTCCAAAAATTACAATAAAATAACTTAAAAATCTCTAAAAATTACAAAAAAATGCAATAAATCTAGTAAAAATTACCTGAAAACTAAAAACGATAAAAAATGACGAAAAAATGTCCTAAAAACTCTTCATATTTGTACTTTAGGAAGCATAGAACGACGTTTTAAATAAGCAGAAAATGTCTTAGAAGCAGCAGAAAAAAGATGACATGTCATCCTAGCCCTGTAGCTCGTTCCTGTAACAAAATCGGCAAGTTACCGATTTGTGTGACGTCACGCGTTATCGATCCCTAGTTACCGATTTCGTGACAACTAATGTTTGTGTACGTTGAAATCGGTAAAAATTTGGTCTGTGATGAAAAAGAACACAAATCGAAAAGAAACGTTGCGAAATTGAATTAAATGGGTAGCAGCTGTCTACTTGCATTTATTTTATTTTATGTGCTCTAAAATTTTATAAAAAAAAGGTGATGGTCTTTTTATTAAAAAGTGATTATTTGATTATTTATATGTGTTATAATGTTTGCGGAAATAATCAACTATTATGAATGTAAATAATTTGACAATAAGTGATGTGTAATATAAGCTTAGCAATTATTTGCAACCGGGTTTTTTTGCATTGCTCTAACAAATATTTTGTTTCTTAAGTTTTCTTCTTTTATGTAAATGAGCATTCTTTTTAAATCGCATTACCTTGAAAGTTAAAACGTTTTAAAACAAAAACAATAGTAAAATCAGAGTATTACAATAAAAAAATGTAACTTACAGTCCACCCTAAACAAGTGCGCGTGCGTGGTTTAACTGTCAAAATCGGCTCATGCACATACATTTTGTATGAAGCCTACCGAAACACGCACCGGACTACCGCAACATGAATCGAATTTCCAATTTTGACAGTGCGTTCGGATGTGAAGTTGGCTGCATAAAACCAAAGTATTAGAACAAAGAGCAATCGGCTGCTATTAATTAATTAATCTCAATTGCAAATGGAAGTATTTGCAATATTAATAGATTTTTACACAACACTAAAAGTTTTTTAAGATTTTTAAACCATCAGACTGATCTGGTTCGAGAGCAGCAGTTCTTTCCGCAGCGCACTTGTTTAGGTTAAGCGTAAAATAAAGTTGCGTGGCGCTTGGGTACGCAGCGCAACGCGCACTTGTTTAGGGTGCACTGTAAAGCGAAAGTACCCGTTTTAGAATATTAATTGCGAGTACTTGTTTTTTAATATATAAACAACATTACTGTCATTTATACAGATCGGTAGAATTCTCACTTGCCGCAGAGTGAGTGAGAAAAACATGAAGTTTTATCGATTCGCTTTTCTTACACAAACACTTTTTGTAAAGATTCTATTGAAGTGAAATCGGAACATGTGACAACTAATCGATTTGGAACAAACGAATAGAACAGAAATCGATTCAGATTATTACACAAACAGTGTAGGTGACAATTACGTCAGAGTGACGTCAAATCGGTAACATGGATCGGTAACTGCGATCGTTACGAGTTACAAGAACGAGCTACTGGTGATCACTATTGTTGTTCAAACGAATCAACTAATAACAACGACTTTTACACGTGAACGCAACTTCAGTATATGATCTGTTAAATTTTTTTAGAACATATTAAGGTGATTCAATGAAATAATTATATATATGCATTAATTTTTATAAAAATTTCATCCCTCTGGGGTAAGCGGTTTTGCACCTCGGAAACTCCCCCCTGGATACGGCCCTGCATCCTCAAAGTTATTGCAAATTTGAAGCAATTGTACTCAATTGTGTGGAATTTAAGCAGATTTTTCATGTTTCATAAAGTCGATTTGTATAGGAGATAGACGGTGTTTTTTATTTGTCATTCAAATAATTTTTGCGGAAATTAAAAAATTAATAAAATTAATTTTTGTGGATTTTACCGTTTTGGTAAAGTCACTTTGTATGGGAGGAAGGCGTGGTTTTCATCCGATTTGGCTTAATTTCAAACTTGATCTGTATTTTTCAATAGAAAGCTAATATATTGAATTTCGTGACAACTCTAAAATTAGGCTCTATGAAATAAGGCCCCAAACTACAAATGAAATAAAGCTCAAAACATTTCTATATAAAAAACAACACAAATAATTGGGATGTTATTTCCTATTTTGGGGCCTTATTTCATTTTTGGAAAATGGGGCTTTACTTCATAATGACATAAGGCCTCAAGAGTAAATGAAATAAGGATCCAAAAATTATATTAGGAATTAAAAGCATGAATATTTGGGTTGTTCTTTCGATTTTTGTGGCCTTATTTAATTTTTTAAATTAGGGTTTTATTCCATTGTAATATAGGCCATCAAAAATTTCAACACTCCTTGAGGACCAGACTTGGATACGGTTGTTATTACAACTTTTCGATTTTTGTTATTTAAAGTCAACTACAAATTTCTCAATTGAAAAAATTTTAAAAAATATGTTTAGTTTTGATATTTTTGCCGTTTAGTGAGGAAATAATGAAAAATTAAAAAATTAAATGAATTGTGAAAAATTTCATGGTAAAAGAAGGACCAGTGAACTTCTCTATGTCCTCGATCAAAAAATGATACATAGAAAAAAAATCCACTTATAAAACTATAACAAAATATGAATGTCGGCAAGAGACCTGTAAAGCAAGAGTTAACCTTTTGTCGGAAGGAAAATTTTGCGACGTTCGCACTTCACAAGATCTCTTACGAGTAGGAAAACAACTATTTGAACTTAAATTGGACTCTATAGAAATTAAACTTTAGGTACGAGATATAAGAAAACTAACAAAGTTTTCTTTATAATTACATATTTGTAAATTAAGATAGATTTACAAAACTATAATTATATCATCTAAGCTCAACCGATTTGGACTACAAATTTATACAAATATTTCGTACAGGGGAATATTATTTTTTCAAATTCTTGATAAGATTGATGAATTCTTGAAGATATTAATTCATTCATGTTTACTGAAAAACCTCGACCCCCATAGAAAAAAAAGTTGTCGATGTCACCGAAAAATTTATTTCAATCTGCACAAAAATTTTTACTTTTTTGCAATCAGATTAAAAATTATTTGGTGCCGTGATATAATCCCAAAAGGCACAATCCCAACTTTTAATTTTGGGATTACGTCACTCCTTATGCAGTGACATAAACCCAATTTTTTTACTTGGGATTATGTCACTATGGAAGGGATGACACATTCCCAAATAAAAATAAGTCGAAATTCCAAATTTTTTCATAGTTTTGCTAGTATTTTAGAATTTCTATAATATAGTTTTTAAATAAATCGCGCGATTTTTTATAAAAAATTGTAACGTTTTGATATGTATCAGGCTCGAAGTGCAAATTTAAGAAAAAAACTAAACTGGTTTAGTTTATTGAAAAAAGTTGGGACTTACATATGCAATAAAAGTGTTCTATCTTGAAAAGTAATGCATGGAATTTAATGGTTAATAGCTTATTGAATAGGTAATAGCATAATTTTTCTTTAAATATTTTTGCTTAGTTTATAAAAGTATGCAATTAATAGAAAAATAGACAATTTTTCGAGCCCATTTTCTTTAATTTGGACCCCTATAATTTCTAAAACAGATGAGAGCGGCCATTAATTTATACAGATTTGGAATTTAAAGCTCTTACTGCATACATACGTTCCACGAAAAAATAGTCAAAAAAAATTCATTTTGGCTAAAAACAAAATATTTCGAAATGTCTATCTAAATTTTCTTATTTTTAGGCTCAAAAGTGACATTATCCCAATTGGGGTTATGACACTTTACAAGCAGTGACATAGCCCCAAGTAAAAAAATTTGAGTTCATGTCACTGTATAAGAAGTGACATAATCCCAAAATTAAAAATTGGGATTGTGCCACTTGGTGTTATGTCAGGGTACCTTTTTTCAGTATGTGTTTATTTTATAATAAATATTTTAGCTTTTATATGTATCAATTTCTTTAAAAATCTTTCCAACGATTTCTTGATAGTGAGGTTCGCATTAGAATTAATGAAGTTATTTAATTTTTATTAAAAATAACTTAAAAAAAATACACGAAAAACAGCATTATCTTTAACCCAATTCCAAAAAATGAAAACTTTTTGATGCAGTTTAGAGAAATTTTTTCAGTACTATTCACCCCTATTCTTGAATCCGCGTCGAGTAAATATCGTCATCGAGAGCTTGCTTTCACCAATGTCTTGTCGTCAAAGATCATTGCGACGATCAAAAATTTAAATATTTATTTGACGACGTTTGCTCAACAATTGACATGAGGAATCACTGCAGATCTCAACGTCAAAATTGAAAGTTTCCAGAATACAGCAATTTTGTTTCGACGTCGTTTTGCTAGCGAACGCGGGTTCAAGAATGAGGGCGATTATTTCTGACCGATTGTTTTTTTTTTAACAATCTGTTATTTTTTGATGTTATTTCAAAATGGTTGTTATTTCACTGGCGGTTATCATGACAGACTTGAAGACATGACAGACTTTTGAAGACATATTACTTTACGTATTATGCACTGCTTACACAAATGATGTTCATGTTTCATTATAAAGAGAATTATATCCAGAAGTACTGTAGACAGCGTAGCCGGTGTTTGACTTACTGAAGGTTGTAATCCCTGAGCAGCGGCTGAAGCAGACAGGCAGACAGACAGGTGCAGGAAAACTATGTGAACAAGCGAGAAAAAGTTATTTCTATCTCGTTTTTTTGCAAGGCACTGCCTGCGCCTGCCTGCCTGCTTCGGCGTTTACTCTGCGGGCAGCCTAAGGTTGTAAATAGGCTGGGCGTTTACTCTGTTTCATCCATTTAGGCAGACAGGCGCAAGTAAACTGTGCGAACAAGCGAGATACAAGTCAGTTTGGCCTTTACATTATATTATTTCTATTTCGTTTCTTCGCAGGTCACTGCCTGCGCCTGTCTGCCTGCCTGTCTGGATCGGCGTCCACTCTGTTTGCTGCCTATATCGACTCGGGAGGTAATGCTGATCAAGAATACTTATATTTTCTATAACTGCAATGCCTCCTTTACGAATTTTATATGTGTGAGAGTATAAAAAGCTCCTCGCAATTTATCGTACCATACGTGTAGTAATGGTTTTTTTAACTCGGAACTGAACATATCATCGAAAAAAAATTATGCTCTAATCTTTATGTAACTTATAGCCTCAATTTAAGTTTTGTTCTAGGTACTAGAATAACTAAAGCAATTTATTTCCATTTGAAGAAATTATCAAAAAAACTGATTATAAAAAATATATACCCATAATAAAATGTTTTAACATATTACATAAGTCGAAATGATTTCTCAATATAAGAACATTATTTCCTTCCCTCTGTGTAACATTATATTTTTAATAATATATTGAATTGTGGCGCAAAAACGTAAACGTAATTAAAATTTATAAAGTGTTTCCGAGTGTGAGCGAATACGTGACTTTGAAAAATAACAATCTAAAAAATTATCTTTTTATGAAGCTAAAGTTTATAAAACATCAAAGAAAAAATATAAGGGGTTTTATTTACATATTCTGTTAGAAAAAAATGATATTAGGTCTGTTCCCGTACTCGATCCAAGTAGCTTGAAAGCTTTATTTTGAAGCTCGAGAGAGAGCGAGGAATAACATGCAAAATGACACTCTCTAATCTATTACAATTAATTGAAGATAGTACGGGAACAGACCTATTATGAGAGCTAGAATAAATTTTAATAAGGGTGGCACTGTTCCTTTCAAAATTTGTGCAATGCTTATTGTGGCTTAGATTTGATCAGCAGCTAAATTGAGAATGTTTAGCAACAGCGTGATAAAATGTGCTCTACTCCAAAATTGCCAGCAGTCATAAGAAAAATGTCACAAAAAGAAAGTGCCGGCAATTCAATCCACATCAGTTTAATTTAACTCCTCATATCAATGATAAAAAAAATATTTTAGAAATAAGAAAAAACAATTTAAAACTGAAGAAAAGAACTCAATTTTATGTATATATATATAGGTCTTTAATTTAGAACAAACTATATTTGAAATTATTTTCATATTTCATACATTTATTTAATAAATTATTAAAAAACAAAAATAAAATAATATAAAAATTTTACTAATGCAAGAAAATTTTGATTTTTTGTTAGGTGACAAAATCTGATCGTAAAATTATTTTACAAATTTTATTTGTTTAATTATTAAAAGATGCTTATACATATGTTGTATTTTAACCTTAATATTCTTTACATACTACACGACTTATATTAATAAAAATGCTTTTTTGTCTTAATATACTCACATGTAATTATATTGTTAATATAAATATGTTTTGTGGAAATTTAATTAATTTTTTTAAGTAGTTTTCATAGACAATAATAGAGTTTAGTATAAAATTAGTAATTTAAATAAATCCACTATTGTATGCAGTGTTATAGATATATGTATATGGTATAGATATATATATTCAGCACATAATTTTCATGTATAAACATACATCCAAAGTTGTAGTCATATCTTGTAAATGTAACACAAGTAACATAAGCTATTATGATATGAGCTTGTATCGGAATCGGTTTTTAATTTCAATAAAAGCTTAACGTGAAGATCTGCTTATGAATTTGGTACGATAACTCACCGTGAAATATTAAGGGGCTTCTACAACAATACAACGGCTGTACAGCAGCTGGCAGTTTTAACCACTCTACCTTTCAATATTGCAACTAACTCGTCGCATGCTTGCATCCACACAATACAATAATCGAATGCAACTGATAAATAGCAGCCTATATTGATACAATCGTTGTATTGTGTAGAAGCCTCTTGAATAAATTTATTAAATACTTATATACAAGATAAATGTGGCCACAATGAAAAAAATCAACATGTTTAACAAAAGAATATTTTAGCAAAGCACACTTTTATAATATTTTTAGCATTCAGATACATTTCAAATACATTAAGGCTATTCACAGTTTGAATACGCTGGTCTACTATTTGTACGATTTGCTATTTGTACGCTATTTGCTATTTGTAAACGAAAGCGTATTTTGCTTTGTTGTTGTTTTGCATGCAAACGCATATACGCAGGCACGCGTAAATAAAAGTAGCCCTTGGACGTGTTTTTCGTAGCTCGTATTTTATGCTCTGTCTACATCCGCATAATCACATACATCACAGGGTTGCATAATTTTTTAATACGACAGTCACATGGCGAGGTGCTCACAGTTTGAACAATAACAAATGTTATAAATACGATTTGTTAAAAGTACGCTTGAACTGTGAATAGCCTTAATTATTCTGGCTTTAACGACATATGTTGCAAGCTGTAGTTTATTTTGAAAAATTTTGTGTTTGAAGCAGTTATGACGATTTCCAAAAACTAAATAAAAAAATCAACAAGTTCCAAATGTCGGAGTACATTTTGGACTACTGCAGCAATATGCTGCTTAATGCATGTTCTATCGAAATAAGAAATGATTTTTATTTTGTG
The DNA here is from genome assembly GCA_963920525.1 of Dichetophora obliterata. Lineage (NCBI taxonomy): Eukaryota > Metazoa > Arthropoda > Insecta > Diptera > Sciomyzidae > Dichetophora > Dichetophora obliterata. The sequence continues at coordinate 122,359,503 of OY986437.1, read as the reverse complement.
ACTAATAAAAATTACTATTTTGTGACCAATAAAAACTTAATTTAATTATTTTGTACCGATTTTTATATTATTAATCAAAAATAAAAATTATTTTTTGATTTTTATTTTTCTGTTTAAGGATAATACTTATTTTTGAGTTTTATTATTTAGCTCAGAAATAAAAGTTATTTCTAATTATTTATTTTATGCTCATAAATAACAATTATTTGCTGAGTTTTATTTTTTCGCCAAAAAATATAAATCATTTGTCGAGATCAATTTATTTCTCCCTCTAACATAAATCTAAAAAAACCACAGAACTTTGTTGTTGCTGGCGCATGCTCGCATTGAGTGTGCCTTGTGTGCGTACGTAAAAAGTGTGTGTGGGGGGTTTCAAAATATTGTTAAGGTCAGAATTTATTTGTATTGTTAGGACCAATTAATCAGTGTTCAATTAATCAGGGCAAAATCTGGTTGATATTATCCCAGTCCAATCCACTGAAATTTAAATTTTATATTTCATGTAGTCACTGTTTGTTATCGATTTTATCAATGACTAATTTAATTTAATATTTAATTTCACAAACACTTTTTACGTACGTGCACAAGGCACACTCGACACACTCAATGCGAGCATGCGCCAGCAACAAAAAAGCTCTGTGGTGTTTTGAGTTAGAGGAAAAATAAATAAAACTCGGCGAATGATTTTTATTCTTGAGCGAAAAAATTCAACTCAACAAATAATTCTCATTCATGAGCATAAAATAAAATTTGAGAAATTACTTTTACTTCTGAGCGAAAAAAATAAAAATTGAAGAACAATTTTAATTCTTGAGTAAAATAATAAAACTCAAAAATAAGTATTATTCTTGAACAGAAACATAAAAAACAAAAAATTACTTTAATTTTTGATCAAAAACATAAAAATCGTAACATATTTTTATTGCTGAGTAATAAAATAAAAATAACTAATCTTTGAGTTTTTGGATATCGCTTATAATAATTACGATCCCTGGTTTGAAGAATTGCTTACAACAGATTTTGTCAAAGTACTTTGTATTTTAATATTATATGTATTTCAAATTTATCTGAGTACTTAAGAATTTCTAAAACTTGGCTTAGAAAAAACGCCAATTTTAAAACAGGATTATTTTTCCAGCGCACCTACTAAAACATGTCTGTAATTGACTCCCTCTTGGTCGTTTTTACGAAACAAAAACATAGATTTGTTTTGATCAAGGTAAGGATAAGTTCCAACGTGTACTCACTCACTCAGGCGAGCCCATCCATTGCACAATTAGATAAATGCTCGTATACCTTCAAAATCACCACACGTTCGCGTAAGAAATTTAAATTTTAGAATTAATTGTGCTTACTCATATTCGAGAGCGATAAATGAAATAAGACAAATGACGCTCATAAGACCGTTTATGAGCAACACACAGCAATGATTGGCCTGGATGTGAGGAATCAGCACCATCGGCACGCATGCGGATTTCAACGAGGAAATTTTCTATGCCGTATGATCTCACTACGCAGCATGCTAGGTGACACTAAAGGTGACACGTGCCTTGGTGACATGATGGTGGGACGAGCGTTGTGAACAGCTTAGGAATTTTTTCCCAAAGTAATGACATTTATTGTAAACAATTTTTTCTTTTAAAATTAAATTTTGCAAGAAAAATGGAAGTAGTTAACGAAGAATTTTTTTTCGATTACGAAAATACACTGAAATTTCGATGATTTTATTTGAAAATATGTACAAACAAACGCTTATGAGCAACATATAGCAATGAATGGCAAGTGTGCAAAGTAGGCATATTAGAGCTTGCAAATGAGTAGGGAATTTTAAAGGAGGCTATGGCATTCTTTGACAAAAGTCCTTCAAACTATTACGTATTGCTTCAATTGGGGTTACCTATGGATTAAGAAGCCTACGAAATCCATTAAGTTTCAATGGCTGAAATTGTTCACAGAATGAGTGAAATGTTTTTACTGTTCATTTTAATATCTTATTACCCAGTAGAAAATTTAGAAAGGCCATTCTCCTTTGAACCTTCAAAGGGGCGTTGACTGACGCAATGTATCAGTCCGTTGTGTTTTATGAACACCGTGAGCTAAAGCCAACGTGGCCGCGCGTTCACGTTAACATCATGGATTTCTGACTCAAACCGGAACTAAGGTCTGAGTTTCCTTAAGTAATCATGGTATCATTTTAAGTTGTAGTTTCGCGGTTGACAGTAAAATTTAATTTAAGAAAAGTTCTATTTTGATATCAGTCAAATTGAACTTCAGGTGTGCAGAGGCAGACATAAGTATGAAAGACACCAAGCCTTGGCCTTACCTGAATTCTGGCCTGATCAGGCATTACATTTTTTGCTGGGCTTACGTTATTTAGAGACGCATGCAGTCGATTCCGTACTATGTTTTTATCATTCTGATTCATTCCATGATTAATTTAAAAGTTGTAAAAGTAGAAAAATTTACCAGGAATCAAGATTGCCTTTCGAATATCAATATTCAAGATCTGACATTTCCATGGAAGATTACTTTGAACAACACCAGACTGTTTATGAATCAGGCTAATAGTATAAATTATCAAATAAATAAATTAATCAAAAATCAAATAAAACTTTGATTTGAAAAATTTAATCCATTCGAGCCAAGTACCAAAAAAGTAAAAATGTAAAAAGTAAAATTAAACAATTCTTAAACCATTTTTAGTTATGACAAATAATTGCTAAAACTAAAGAAATAAAGATAAAGGACATAAGCTTTTATATCCATACAGAGCTTATGATCATACAAAATTTGGTATAAAACGTGGTAATATTTTAATGAGTTCAAATATTGAATAATAAACATTCAAAATAGAACAAAAATTTGTAAGTACCAAAAACGGTTTAAAAGTCATGATTAAAAAGTATCAGATTTCGATCTTACTACTATATACTATATATTTATAATATTAATTATGTGTGATTAGCTTAAATGGCATGGCAACGAAAGAGCTTCCTTTAGTGTTTTTACACAATTTAGAGTCAGAAATTTATTAAAATAAGTTTGAGTTTTAATTGAAAATGGAAAATGTTTTTAGCTCTTCAAACTTTGCAGCAAGCAAACATTTAATTAGATAAAGTCACAATTATGTAGCTATGTTTAAGTATGCAAGGTTGAATGTAAAATTTTAAGAAGTAATGAAGTAGATGTAAACTATTTACAAATGTTTTGTATATAATTGAAATGGATTAAGATTTCGTTATATTTTCGTAATAAGCTTTTAGGAATAAAGACGAAACCCGACATGGACGTTTGGCTTAAAACTTTACAAATTACACAGACTTGTAAGATAAAAGCGCAAAAACTTGAGCTTATTTTTAAATCAATAGAAAAAAGGTGTCACACAATTAATGTGCGTTCAAAATAAATGCACATATAAAAGAAATATACAAAAAATACGTTTTTCTTTTCTCCTCCCACAACATAATAATCATATCTTATGTTAGCTACTATTTTTTCTAAAAACATCCTGTTCTTCGATGGCATTCGTTGTTTTTGTTGTTGTGGCTATAATAATTTTAGTGGAGACGGTTATGCAAGCAACTTTTGTCTGCTACATTAATGCATGTTTCTGTTGTTGCAGAAATGCAGAGTCTATTGTTAATGTTAACATTCAAATTCATTTGCCGTAATTGCACTCAAATCCTTCATAAGTCCCTCCAAATTTGCCATTTCTTGATTTAGCTCTTCTGTGGAAGTACTCGGCGCTAGTCTTTGAATTTCATCCGTAGAGTGCGCCACAGAGGGTCCACCTTGCAGACGATTTGGTGTGGCAACTGAAAATGAAGGCTTCTTATATGGCGATTGATTTTGCGGACGTATAGTTACGGCGGGAGCTAAGAAAAACAAAGAAAGCAATTAACTTGCCAATGCAATAGGATGTAGTTGAACTTACTATGTTTATTGGAAGAATTACCAGCTGGAGCAGCACCAGCAATTGGTGGTGGTCCAGGCACGCTAAAGCTCTTCAAAGGATGCCCACGTTTGTTGCTCTCTATGGTGGAGACACCACCATTGCTGGTTGGACCACCACCACCACTACCGCTGCCAACTGCAGCTCCACCAGTGCCATTGGGGTACCCTGAATTGCTGTGAAAATGAAAAGAAAAGTTGTATTTATAAAGCAAACCGAAGTAAAATTGCACTTAAAAATTTCACAAAATTTAAAACTTAAATTTTTTTTTTAACAAAATACAATTACATAGAAGATCTATGTATATGTGCATTTATCAATACCCCAGTGGTGAAAGTAGACTTTGAAAATTTTATCTTTAAAGCCGTCGTTGAAGACAACGGAGTAACAATATGGATTTTTTGCTGACCTGTATTCATAAATTCAGGAGCAAAATAAATCGTGTGAATTGTTTGTTAAATAGAATTTTTTGAAAATACATTTTCACTTAAAAAGCTGAAAATCTGGCTTTAAATACGGATCGATCCATGAAGGGAATGAGGGAGAGTGGAAAGAGTGAGAAGCATAAAGCAAAAAGAGCGCGATGAGGCAAAAATATAGAGCAAACACTATCAGAGGTGTACTGATTTTAATTGAACGCGTACATCGTGCAGTACGTGGATCCCATCCGTCGTCGAAGACATGGCGAAGTATAGTCGTGCAAGTCGTTTGGCTAATTTGCTTAAAATGGTCTTCGAGCACAGCTTTAGAATTGGAGCGATCTGTCCTCGAAGACTGAGTGCTGTGTTGAAAGACATCTTCGAAGACGGATGCATCCATTCGCCACCGGGACGCAAACAAAAAATGTTGGTACCATTTTACCGCCCAGTAGTTTCGTTCCTAACCTTCGTATACTTGCGCATTGGTCTGTCAGACCGAAGGCTTAAATTGTCTTTCTATAAAACTTTTTTTAGTATGTTTTCACACAATCTCACCAAACTGTAACTTTATATTAAAATGATATTTTACTAAAAGTATACTTAAATGGCATCATGCACTTTCAGTCTCACAGACCGTGCTCGTAAATATGTGTTACACTATTTGGCGCGAGTATACGAAGGTTAAAGAAATCGAAAAAGAATCATGCGTGCTTTTTCCGATTCATGGACGAAACATGCTGAATCTGCCATACATTTCATTGACGAAAATCTCATACTAATGTTCCAATTTCGTGCAAGAACGCAATGCAGCACGTTGTGTAAGTTTCGTAAACGAGAAAGTTAATGAAATTTCGGTAATGAAGTTAAGACCGAAATGTGTAGGAAATTCCGTTCATGAAAATATTGAGAAAGTTAAGTAAAAAATATTGAAAACCGAAAGTTATTTAAAAAATAGAAATTAAATTGCTTATAACCGAGGCTAATTTCCTTAATTCAGTTGTAAATTTTTTGTTTCAATAATTCTTAAATGTAGTAAAGAACAAAGAAAGCCATGCCCGAAACCGGACTCGAACCGGGGACCCCTGAGTTGATAGTCTAGCGCAGCGTTTCTTAACCTTTTTCACTCCGTGGACCCCTAGAAAATCACGCACAAGTTCAAGGACCCCGTAATAAAAACAATTGGACAAATTATTTTAGTACTGAAAAAATGAAATTTTTATAAAAATTAAAAATTCTGTATTAATGCGAAGGTTGGTGCTGCTTTTTTGAAACTAAATTAGTAATATTTGGGTTGATGTTTTTACTTAGTTGTAATCTCAAATCTGATTCCAATTGTAATCTGTTTCTGTATTTGTTTTTGGTGTATACAAGAGCAGAGAATGCCTTTTCACATATGTGGACGAGAAAAGCAGTAAATATTTTAATGCATCTGATATTTCTTTATAAACATTTTTTAAATTTACCCAAAAACTTAATAAAGACGATTCTTTCAAATTACGTTTTAAAGCTGAATCATGATATTAATTGATTTTCCTGTACCGTTGTCAAGCCGATTTTATCTAAAACCTCTGCGTTGAAACGGTCTGCTATCCAGTTTTTATTTCTGTCGGGTTCTGGAAAATAATCCCGAAAAGAAGACGTCAAACCGTGGAGGTGTTTAATCATTTCCTCTTCTACTTGCGTTGGCAACATTTCTCCACCAGAGGATTCCAAAAACGCTACCAGTGTAGGAAATTGATTATAGTTTTTTTTAATTGTACGATTAGTCCAAAGGTCACGTTTTTTATCTTAGTTTCTATTTTATCTTCAACATTTTAGATGCTGTTATCTCTTTCTTGTAGACTTAAGTTCAGCTCGTTCAGGGCACTAAAGATATCAGCCAAACATGCCACCATTGTAAGCCATTCAAAGTTATTGAAATGATTTGCATGTTTATTGGCGCTGCCAACAGAATTATTAAAAAAAAAAACCATTCTGATCTCATCTCTAAGCTCAAAAACACGCGACACGACTTTGCCACGAGACATCCAACGCACCTCAGCATGCAATAACAACTGCATGTGAATGCTGCCCATTTCTTCACATATCATACCGAAAATACGGGAATTTAGAGGCCTGGCTTTAATAAAATTCACGACCTGCGCTATGTCATCCAAAACTATTTTTAATTTTTCTGGCATATTATTAGCAGTTAATGCCTCTCTATGAATGCAACAGTGATGCCAGATAATAGATGGATTCATCTTCTTCACGAGCGCCTGAAGTTCTGTTCGTGTACCGGTCATAGCCCGAGCACCGTCGGTACTAACTGCCACACATTTATCCCACGGTATTTCATGAGTGGACATAAAGTTGTATAGTGCAGTGGACATAAATACTTAAAAAAATTATTAATTCAAATGTCCATAGATTAGACGGCGGACCCCCATATATATACTCTCGGACCCCCAGGGGTCCGCGGACCCCAGGTTAAGAAACTCTGGTCTAGCGCACTCTTCACTAGACCACAAAGGCCGACAGACAAGGAAGTTTTGTTGCATTTTGGTTTTCTTCAACCGCGTACGAGAACATGTGTTTCTGATTTGTTACTTTGTTTTTTTTTGACGAACACAAGACAGACGCGTTAAAGAATTTTCGACAAGAAACACAAGAGAGAAGAGTTTCCTGAGTCGCAAGAGTCGCAAGCTCTCAGTTTCCTTTGTTGCTTTGTTCTTTTTGTTTATTGTTGGCGAACACAATGCAGATGAGTTAAAGAATATTCTTCTAGTCTGTTATTGACGAATACAAGTTAGACACGTTTAAGACTAGTCTGCAAGTTTGGCATATGCAGCAAGTTTTTTTAAGAAATCACCAAAGAATAATTCTGCGATGATGCCCGAGACTGCTGGGCTCTGTTAACGTCAACATATTCACATGAATCTAATACATCGATGGAAAGGTATTTTGGAGTAGATTTGCAAAATATAATTTTTTTCGAATAATTTGTCACTAATACTACGTTCATACTACGGCATAAATTACTTAATTTGCCATAAATTACTTCACTTAAATCAACTGCGTTCAAACTAGCTGTTCGTAATTTGTTTTGACAGTTCGTTGGCAACTCATATATTTGCTTATTTTGTGGCAAAAGTAAGTAAAGCAAAGAAAGCAAATATGCAATCGCAATTCATTAAAGTGAATTTAAGCATTTTTTGTTTTATTTAGCATGTCCGACCAGGAAAAAGTAATGTTTCCACTGTTTTCAATTTTTATATATATATATATATACTGTCCCACTATGTACTTAAAATTAAAAAAAACAAATAAAACGTTCCATGGTTACTTTTTAATTTTCAAAATTCTATACTTTTTCTCGTCTTTCCAACGAGCTGCTTTTACCTTCTTAGCAGTTCAAGGTTTCTAATACCGAATTCAGACATAACTTCGAGCGTTTGTTTAAGCTCACATCCTGCACGTACTCTCAAAATTTTCCCGGTTGTGACAAGTCAATAACCGTTGATGCAGAACGACACACTTGTATTATTCCCAGCTGGCCAGCATCAAAGACACCCCCTAGCTGAGGCCACTATGACGAAAATTCTTCAACATTCAGACTACTTGGTTCGCTGAACGATTAGCGCTAGTCAGAGCTAATGGATGCTCATAGTACAGCTGGTGAATGAATTGGAATTTGGGAATACGAGTTATGTGAACGTTCGATAACTATCGTTCAGGAACCCGGCAGCAAACGTTTCAAAAATGCATCGTTTATGTGCTCAGCTTTACCATTGAAACGAAGAGCAGCCAAGTCTTTCACGCAAATTGCCACTGGTTTATGACAGTCTTGTCCTTTGATTTCATACAACTTTTGTATGGTCTTCTCATTGTTGGCATTGCAAGCTAGACCATAAACAGTGTCGGTTGGTAGAGCTATAACTTCGGCCGACTGCAATCAACTTCGTGCTTGATTACAGCATTTGTAAAATGTGGTCATAGGTTCATCAGCAGAGCGAGCATCTGCATAAAATAAGCTTGTTTGTGAGCACAAGCTGGACAATCAGCATCAGTTGAATCTACGTTCTCCCAAGCAGCTGCACCGCCCATAACATGATCCACTTCCTATAACATTGCAGGAATAATAATAATATTTCCTCTCAAATACTTGGAGCACTACTCACCTTTAGCCGTGGAAAGGTACGTGTTGAAATGTTTTAATTGATTTTGCAAATGTAAGGACATGTATTGCATGAAAAGCGATGACCTGTAGTATCTTCCTCTACCATTAAAATATTACCGCAAGTCGGACAGAACAACAATATATTTTGTGAACTTTAAATTTTGGTTATTTACAAAAATGACAGCTTGTGATGCGATTTCTTCGATTATTTATCGAAAAAACTAGTGCTGACACCGATTGCATCTTAATTAAAATGGTAATTTATGATAATTTACTTAATTTCGAAGTAATTTTATTGACAGTTTTTCCACGGCGAAATTACTTAATTTAAACATGATTTATGCATAAATTAAGAATGAGCCGTAAATAACGATAGTGGGAACATGGTACAAGATGGTAAAACTAAGCGAATGTAAAAATCGCTTTGCCAATGGGACAATGAGAACTAATATCGACACAGCTTTGTTGAACATCGTTGCTTAAGCCAGTGTTGCAATATTTTTGTGAGTAAAAAGTCATTGGTCGATTCAAAATAAGTCAAAATACGACATTTTCAAATATTTTCGAAAGGACATAAAAAAGAAATGAATATAGAAAAGAATAGAAAAGAATGGAGGAAAGAATTTTGAACAATAAATAGATATAAGAAAATTAATATTTTATTGCTCTACCTCTTACCGCTACCCTACACAAAAATATTTTTTAATGTGTATTTTCCAGTGATAAGAACACAATTTAGAAGAAATTTCATAGCGGAAAAACTTTCAAAAAAAACATAGTGAATACATGGCAGAACTAGTGAAGGTAGATGCATTTCTGACTACATGCTCTTTCTCATATCCAAAATTGTCAAAGTCAGCTTTTTGCGAATGAGAACAAAAGGAAACCAATGGTAGCATTTAGCAGAGTCAACTGTTGGTAACTGGCTGTTGTGTTAAAATTAATAAAGAAAGAACGCTGCAAATTTGAGTGAAAAACCTTTGGAATTAAAATATTTACAAAATTAAATAATTGTAACAATTAAATTAAATAATTGTCAACTTTTCTACGGTATCGCTACACAGCTGACAGTTCACAATTTTCGACACATTTCGGCCAATTTTCGCTTTCTCATCGGTTTCAGATTTTCTATAATCTGTCAACTTTGTTTTGACAGTTTCGGCAGTCTGTCTCTCCGAAATGCTTCTACCTTCTCTAATTTTACTATGATTGAAATGTTAATGATATTGAATTTGACAGCAATAAATTCACAAATATTGTTCTGATCAATCTAAAAATCGTATCATACTCAAGAATGATAGAATAATAGATTGCGCAGATCGTAAAAATAATTGTCTACGATCTGCGCATTTCGTCATGATAGCCTTACGATATGAACTTACGATATGAGTTGTTGTCAATAAATGTAAACAAATGTGAAACTAGTCTGTAAGCAGTGCAATAAAATTGTTAATATAATTGACTTAACAAATTTTTCCACCGTTTTATATTAAAATATGAATATAGAATTATGAGAGTGCTGCGCATATAATTTTCGTGCTAGTTTTTTTAGTTTTTTTTTGTTTTGAAGCAAGTTGGAATGGAACCAACTTGCACTGGCAAAAGATTCAAGAAACAAACTTCGTCTAGCCTGACGTCATGATCGTAAAAAATATTTTTATCGTAGCTAGAAAAGTCAAAACGAAAAGTAAACAACATGTCGGACCTGCGCAATACGTAATCCTTTTATCTATCATTCTTGTATCATACTAGCTGAAACCCGGCGCGTTGCTGCCACGCTCCCTTGCATGTGTAAATTGAGGTCGAATACTGAATTTTGATGCTGTGCGACCTATAAATCCAAAGCTGCTAGATATCCCAAATTTGGGTTGGATGGGAGGTGCAACGACCATTATATGTGATAAATGAAACTGAATGTGTAAATTAAGGTCGAATACGGAATTTCGACTCTGTGCGACCTATAACTCCAAAGCAATTCGATATAGCAAATTTGGGTCAAATAAGAGGTCCCTTGGCAAACGCCCATAAAATTTAATCTCATTGATTGAATCTTTTTAATTTAAATTTAATCTCATTGAATGGCATGTGTACATTTAGGTCGAATACTGAGTTCCGACGCTGTGTGACAAATAACTCAGAAGCTATTCGATATCGCAAATGGGAGGTGTAACTCTCCCTTGTCCAACGCCCAAAAAATGTTACCAATGAAAGTGCATGTGTAAATTCGGATCGAATACTGAATTCCGATGCTATTCGAAAGCGATAATCTGGGTTGTATGGGAGATGCCAGTCCCCCTTTCCTACGCCCATAAAATCTTATTAATGAAACTGCATGTATGAATTGAGGTCGAATACTGAATTCTGACGCTGTGTTACCCTTAACTTTAAAGCTATTCGATTTAGCATGTTTGGGTTGTACTTGTCCAACGCCATAAAATGTTTTCAGTAAAACTGATGTGTAAATTAAAGTCGATTACTGAATTTAGATGCTGTACGACCTACAACTTCAAAGCTATTCGATAGCACAAATTTTGGTTGCATAGGGGAGGTGAAACTCCACCGTTTCCAACGCCCATAAAATGTTATTAATGAAACTGCATGCATAAATTGATGTCGAATACTGAATTCCGATGCTGTGTGACCTGTAACTCCAAAACTATTCGATATCTCAAGTTTTGGTTGCATTGGACGTTCCACTCTCCCTTGTTTAACTGCCATAAAATGTCATCATTGGAACGACATGTGTAAATTGTGGTTGAATATCGAATTTCGAGGCTGTGCGACCCATAACTCCAAAGCAATTTGATATCGCGAATTTTTTATATATTTGTGGGCGGTAAAAGGGGGTGTGGCAATTTTTTCTTAAACCATCTCGTACTCGAAACAAATTCACTGCCAAAATGTTAACTCGATCAGACCAGTAATTTCGAAGTCTCTTTATCTTTTCTTAAAAGTAGGCGTAGCTATAGTGGGACCACGCCCATTTTAAGTATAGTCACTGGTAGTTAGCAAACAAACTTAATTACCAAATTTTAGTTTAATACGACAAAAACTGTCTTAAATATAGCATTTTTATTGATTTGTGGGCGGTAAAAGGGGGTGTGGCAAATTTTAAATATGCCTATATTGTTCGCGTAAGTGCAAGCATTAAGTTGAAAAAGTTTTATCGCGATCAGATGAACGGTATTGCAGTGCATAGCGAACGAACAAACAAAAAAAACAAACAAACAAACAAACATTCATTTTTATATATTAGATTCAAACGAAGAGTTTATGCATTTCTTTAATTATTTTTGAGGAAAAGAATTGAGATACAGAATCACCGGATTGCAGGCATATACAGAGGCTTGGGCAGGCATTTCTTAGCATTTTTTCATTGGTTTCAGATATGAAAAAGTAAAAAGAAACAAACCTATTAAAACGAGCTCACATTGAAAGTCGGGCAGATAGGGAATTCAATAATAAAACTAAGAATTCATTATTTTGTTGCGAATCCATTTTGTTTTATGACTGCCTGCAGGCTTTTTTACAAACATCAGCTCCAATCTTATTCCACTCTTCATTTAGGACACTTTTTAATTGATCTTTAGTTGCCCATCTCCGATACTGCACACTGGTCCAAGTTGTTCTCATAGATGTTCTATAATATTTAAACCTGGGCTTTGTGAGGTTGTTTTTATGACATTAGGACAAATATCAAGAAAACAATTCTTCATCAAGAGCGACGTTTGTATGTTTCTGGTCATTGTCTTGGGAAAGCTCAAAATTTCTGACACACGAAACTGAGGCGTTTTTTATGTTTTTCTTGATACGGTATATCACATGTTATTGTGCTTAAAACTTACAAACTTGTTCAATTTCTCAGACACTGCTGCAATCCTATATATTTAACGGAAGGTAAGCTATCTGCGTAAAAGAGATAGAATTTATCTGTATGTCAAGGGGTGTTCCTTGGGGTTAAGTACTGGGACCCTTATTGTGTTCTCTGCACATCAACGAAATAGTAAAAATTCCACAATACTGCAATATTCATTTGTACGCTGATGACGTTCAATTTTATATAAACTCTAAGCCCTCGGATTGCGAAGAGTGGATTGACAAGCTCTGTCTTGACTTGAATAATATTCACAATTGGGCATCGAAGTATGGACTATGCCTTAACCCAACTAAGCCAAAAAGCATTGTTATTCATAAAAGTCGATTTGATTTAAGCTCTATTCCCAGCATTAAAATAAACGGTACGGAAAAACAATTTGTCGACCATGCAAAAAACTTAGGGATAATGTTTAACCGATATTTAACGTGGAATAGTCACATAAATAAAGCCATTGGTAAAGTGTAACTAAAGCTAAACTAAACGATGTATATTATAACATTGCTCGATTTATTTTTGGACTTGGCGTACGAATCACGTTTCTTTAGATTTACTTTTAAATTTTAGAGCAATTCTGATGTTACATAAAATTATAAATAAGTCACGACTAGAATTGTTTGAAAAGTTACGTTTTTCGCGTTCAGTTCGGAACAATAATCTTATACCAATACGTCATACTTGCCTAACTTCGGAACGATAATTCTTTGTCCATGAAATGCTACTTTGGAATTCACTTCCCAGCGATATACAAAATACCGGCAATGTATCAAAATTAAGAAATAAACTTTTCAATTACCTTGCAGTTTAAATAATCACCTACATACGATTGTCTTTACTTTTTTCTTGTCCCACTCTATTCTCGTGAAGTGCCCTGGATATATAAACTATTCATTTTCTTTTAGCTGTCCCCAGAGTATATGTTTCATACAGATGACATGTGAAAAAATTACATACCGAATTTCATCTGTGCGTCAAAATTAAGTTTTTGTCAGACAGCTTTATTCTTTTGTCTTCACACTATCTGATACGTCATTTGAAAATAAAAAACAGCTTTTGAAATTTTTAAAAAACATGTATGTCATTGCTATTAGCTTTTTGTTTTTAAATTATAACGCTTAATAATGTTTGATGTTTAGATAATAAGTTGCTATATACACATGCTATTTAACTCTTTAAGTGGATTTATCCAATACATTGGACACGTCAGAGAGTGATGTTTATTTTGCAACGCTTTTTTAAATCAAATCGTATGGTTCTATGAAAAAAAGATGAACCAACATGATAAAAATAAATTTAGAGAGATATTTGACACTAAATTCAGTTGGATTTTCGATTTTATGCCGAAGAAAAGCAAAAAATATTTTTTTTGGCCTATTTTTTAAGAAAAAATCCGATTGATTTGAATCATATTTATGTTTTTTATCTTTTTATGACTTAAATCATAATAATATTAAGAGGGTTTAAAAAAATATCTCTTCTTCTTCTTAGTTGGCGCTACAACCGTATGTTGGTCTTGGCCTCATCTAAGATTTTGCGCCAGCCATTTCTGTCTCTCGCTTGCTGGCGCCAGTTGAAAATTTCCAAGCTTCGTCAGGTTGTCATCTACTTGGTCTTTCCAACAAAGATGCGGTCATCCTCTTCTGCGTTGACCGCCGCTGGGTACCGAATCCAATATTTTCTCTACTGGAGCATCGTATTTCATGCGCTGAACATGACCTAGCCAGCGAAGCCGCTCGATTTTAGTGCGCTTGACTATGTCGTTGTCAGCGTACAGCTCTTACAGTTCATCATTCCACCGTATTCGGTGCTCGCCATTGACGCAGATTGGTCCGTAGATCTTGCGACGAGTCTTTCTCTCGAATGCTGCTAAAGTCTTTTCATCTGAACTGCTCAGCGTTCAGGTTTGTGATGCATAAAAGAGGACGGGCATTGTATAGTATGCTTTTATACTATATTTTCTATTTTTAGACCAGGCACTTGAGCCGTGTTCTAGTCAATGTATATTTGGTGCATTAACCAATTATACTGGGATTTGGAGTTAATAATAACACAACGTGTATTTTTAATATTGATAATTGTACTGATTAACTTTATTGATTTGCGAAACTATTTATAGCTAAAAAATTGAATATTATTAATATAAACCTAACAAATATAAAATATAAGCATAACAAACAATAAAGGGCAATGCATCCAAAACTGCATAGTCAGCAGAACAAACTTTACGCAAAAATTCAAGGCCAGTGCAATGTGCCTTAAAACGCCTACATTGCGAAATATTGCGACAATGAACTTACTAGCACTCAAGGCTAAGTAGCAATTCATTGCACTTATGTTGTCAGCATTTTGCATTTATGTTTCTTATATTTGTATTTTACTTTGTTTAGACTAATGAAAAATACAAAAATGAAAATAGCTTATGTCTTAAGGTATACAAATATAATAAGTGTTTGAATGTGTGTATGTTATTTTATATGTGCTATTAATTTACTAACTTAACAACATATGATATATTTATATCCAAACATATTCCCCGGCGTTGAGCGACTGTCGATCAACCTTTTCTTTCATGTGTTGTGATAACTTCAGGTTGAACGACATCACGTGTGTTGACGTTGTGTCTTGGTGCTGGTTGTGGTGAAACTCGATCCTTGTTGTGGAGTTTTTTTATTCGTTTCCACACAGCCCACATTACGACGCAAACGATGATGAAGACACATGAATAGCCTACGACGTATTGATGAATATCATGTGGTCGAACATTGTCATAATCGTCGATGCGTAGATTCGCTATTTCACGCTGAAGTGCTGTTAATTGGCTGAGCTGATCTTCCGCTGCTACTTCTTTGGTTTCCAAGAGGAATGGTTCCATGTTGTTTGGACCGTCCAGCTCTGTCATAATACCTAATTTTGTATATGACGAATGCGTGGAAGTGGTGACGATGAAGTGTCCTTGTATAGTTATAAAGTCATTTTTTAATGTGCAGTCTGGTTGAAGGCTGAGCCGCCCAGATCCAGTTAGAGCCAGTTGAAATACTTCGTTGTTGCACACCGCTGACATTTGTGTTGATGATACGGCAAAGATCCATTGATTTGCGTGTTCCATTTGAATCCAGACTTCCTTGGAGTTGGTTTTTGTGAATTCGCAGCTAGTAATGGTCTTGTTATGCAGTAAGTTGATTTCACATGGCTGTTCGACAGTTCCTTTGTTATAAATCGAATGAATGTTGTCACATAAAAATGTATCTTCTTTTGTCTTGATACATTGTTTGAGCTTCGTGGGGGATGTAGGAAAATATCTGTCACGATGTAGGTTAACTGCCATGACCGAGGTTGTTGATTTTATGGTTACCATTGTATTATTGAACAAGACCGGAATGGGTATCACATTAAAAACTTCAAATAATTCTTGACTGACCAATGGTATTTTGATGTCAAATATCACATAATCGGCCGAGACGCCTCCTTTTACCCTCATTAGCTTGTAGAAGGACAATAGCTCGTCATATTCCACAGGTAACTGAAATTGGGATGGAAGATGATTCTTGATGCGCATTATTTCCTGTCGACATTGTTGGGGGCTTATTAGCATTGGATGAATTCTCCCATGATGAGTGTCAATTAAAATATCCAACAGTGACGATTGTATTCGTTGTAGATTTGATAGTGTTAATGTCATTTGCACTGCTAATGCCAATAACAGTCTAAATGTTTTATCTTGAACTACCTCTTCTGATGTGATATTGATTCGAATGGCGATTTCTTCAATTTGATGCTCGATCATTCCTAATCTGATCTTAGTCCCGTTTTGGTGATGCTTCATTATGTTGATCGTTGAATTCATTATCGATGTTTGTGTCTTTAGTAAACTCCGTACATGCTCCTCGTTAGAATGCACTTGTTCAATGGTCTGCGCCATCTTTGCGGCATACTCAGAATCTAGAATTCCAAACAAAGAATTACCAATATTGCCAATTAAATCTATCGCGCCTCTCGTGTATCTTTTCTTTGAATAGAGGAGACTATTGTCTTGCTTAAGTTCCTCTTGTGCTCGCATGAATTGGTCGACGAGGATCGTGCAGGTGGATCTTTGATGAACTTGATCGCATAATTGACTTAGAAAACTTGTTCCGTTTGCCAGGCTTTCTAGTTCAGCTCGAAATGGTGCCATATCATAGAAAGCAATTAAATTCCACTCCTTTGTTACTAGTTTTATGTTTCCTATGGCTTCGAAATGTATACCGGAAATTTTATTAAATTGTGTGACCTCAATCGGATTACCTAGTATTATTGGCAGTATTAAAAAGGCTATTAGTACTATGTTGCTGAATGCCAGTTGTGGCAGTCGCATCCTTTTTGATGGTACTTCAGGTTTGTTGTGAGGCTGCGTGCCTGCGGTGGAGTGCGGCGGTGTTCTCGAAGAGGTCGATGCATCCTCGTTGACGTCGCTAGTTTCTTCATCGGCTGGAAGTGGTGCTAACTTGTGTATTGCTCTTCGTGATATTCCGGTCACTGTGCGCACGTCGGCAACTCGAACAAGTCCGTCGTGACCTCGTATTACCTTCGTGATTCGACCAAGAGGCCATTTCAAGGAGGGTAGGTTGTCATCCTTGATTATGACCATTATGCCTGGTTTGATGTGTCTGGATTCATGGTGCCATTTGTATCGATGTTGTAGGCTGTGAAGATACTCATTGGACCATCTTCTCCAAAACTCTGCCTTGAGTTGCAGGACCAGTTTCCATCTGGTGGGATTTTTGACGTTGTTTGGTTGAGCATTAGGATCGATTGTCGAGGTCAAAGGCTCTCCTATGAGAAAGTGTCCTGGGGTGAGTGCTTGGAAGTCATTCGGATTTGATGACATTGGAGTGATTGGTCTTGAATTCATTATGGCCTCTGCTTCAGCTAGAACGGTTCCCATTTCTTCATAGGTTAGTGACGCGGATGCCAAGGTTTTTTGGAGTAAGCTTTTGGCTGATTTTACTGCCGCTTCCCAAAGTCCACCGAAGTGTGGTGCACGTGGTGGGATGAATGAGAAATGGATTCCTTTCGTATTACATTCATTTGTTATTTGTTTTTGTGAATTATCATCGTGAATTATCGATCGTAATTCTTGCAATTGGTTCCTGGCTCCTACGAAGTTTGTTGCATTGTCGCAGTATAGTGTCTTGCAGTGTCCTCGACGAGCCATAAAACGTCTGAGCGCTCCAATAAAGGCCTCAGTTGTTAGATCACTCACCAGCTCTAAATGAACCGCCTTTGTAGCGAAACAACAAAATACGGCTACATATGATTTTAGCGGTGGTTTACCTCGAATTTTGAAGTGAGTCCAAATTGGACCAAAGAAATCTACTCCAGAGGTGACAAATGGTCTTGCAGGTTGTACTCTGTCGGCGGGTAAATTACCCATCAATTGTTGTAATAATTTTGGTTTGGCTCTAGTGCATTGAACACAGTTTTGAGTGACGGAGCGAGCTAAGGTTTTTAGTTTTAGAGGCCAAAATCTTTGTCTTGTAATAGACATAAGGGTTTGAGGACCAGCATGAAGGTGTTCCTTGTGCAGATCTATTAGTAAAAGTTTTGTAATTATGTTGTTGTATGGTAGCAGCATCGGGTGTCTGGCATCATAACTTAAGTTGGATGACTCCAAACGTCCTCCCACTCTTAACATGCCTTTATCATCTAGGAAAGGAGTTAGAGTGTTGATTGAACTGTTGTTGCTCACAGCGGAATAGCGAGTTAATTGACTAATATCATTGTCAAATTCTTGCCGTTGCATGGTCTTCACAATAAGTAGTAGCGATTCTTCCAGTTCATTTGCAGATAATGTTGTCGTTGCTGCCTTGGTCGACTGGTTTCGAGTATGGTTGATGAAACGTAGAACATATGCCAATACCCTTTGCAAGTGCCGAAACGAATTTTTGTGATTGACTTCTTCAAGCCAATTTCTTGTGCGGTTTGTAGCTGTCGCCGTTGTAGCAGACATTACCTTCCTGCGCTCTAACGGACATTCTCCTCGTGGTGGTTGAAGAGGCCAACTTGTTATCGCTCTATGTAGAAATAGGGGACCATTCAACCATAAATTATTGTTAATTAGTTTGCTTGGTGTTAGTCCTCTTGATATAAGATCAGCAGGATTGTCTTTAGATTGCACGTGTCGCCATTGTTGTGGAGATGTATGCTGCTGAATGGCTGAAATCCTGTTGGCGACAAAAGTTTGATAATGAGATGAATCTGCGTTTATCCATCCTAGCACTGCCGTGGAGTCGGACCATAAGTGTACAATCGATTCCTTGATGATGTTGGCTTCTTGAAGTTTCTGCATAAGTTCTACGGCTAACTTGGCAGCACATAACTCCAATCGTGGTAATGTAACTTGTTTTGTTGGAGCTACTCTTGATTTTGCACATATAAATCGTACGACTATAGTGTTGTGAGCATGTGTTGTCTTCATGTATGCTACAGCTCCGTATGCTTGCTCTGAGGCATCTGCGAAAATATGTATTTCAGGATTATTCGCTTCCTTATGGCCAAAGATATGACGAGGGATGCTGATGCTTTGCAATAATTTGAAATCTGTTTTGAATGTTAGCCAGGTAGTGTGAAGATCTTGTGGGAGTGCACCATCCCAATCCACTCTTAGTTTCCACAACTGCTGTAGAAATATTTTTGCGGTGGTTGTTACTGGAGCAATGAATCCTAGTGGATCAAATATACGAGATATATCTGCTAAAGCTGTGCGTTTGGTTATTCTATGATCAGTGGTGGTTTCTCCGATTTTCAGCTTGAAATTATCATTTTTAGGATTCCACGTGATCCCCATTGTTTTGATGCTCTCATTGAGAGAATTGTTAAAGTTGAGTGCAACTTCTTGATCCGTGGGTGCGATATCTTGTAGTAATTTTGGGTGATTTGCACACCACTTTCGTAGATTGAAGCCTGCGGAGCCCAACATCAGGCGTAGTTGCTGTTGCATTTCAAGTGTAGTAGTGATTTTATCAGAACCACTTAACACATCATCTACATAAAAATTAGTTTTTACTACTTCTGCTGCCAACGGATACTTTAGAGCTTGTTTTTCAGCGAGCGCTTGCAAGGTGCGCATAGCCAAGTATGGTGCAGAGGTTGTGCCATAGGTTATCGTGGTGAGCTTATAACATTTTAATGGATGTGATGGGTCCTCTCTCCACCAAATAAGTTGATATTTTTGGTGATCATTGTCTACCCATATCTGTCGGTACATTTTTTCGATGTCGGCTGTAAAAGCAAATCTAGGCAGCCGAAATCGTAAGAGTGTTGTAACCACGTCTTCTTGTATGGCTGGCCCTGTGGCTAGTATTTCGTTTAATGATAAATTGGTTGATGTTTTTGCTGATGCATCGAATACAACTCTTAGTTTAGTTGTTGAGCTGTCCGGTTTGAGGACGGCATGATGTGGTAAGAAGTAATGTGAACCTTTGATGCTCTCTACATCTATTTCCTTCATATGACCGAGTTTTCCATACTCTCGCATAAAAGCTACATACTGAGTTTTGAGCTCAGGGTTTTTTAATAATTTGCGTTCAATGGCTGTGAAACGCTGTAAGGCTGTCTTTGGATTCACCGAGTTGATTTGGATCGTGCTGAAATGGTAACTTCACTACAAATCGACCGTCAATGTGTTGGTGAGTGTTTCGAAGAAAATCCTGTTCACATCGTCGTTCGGCCGCAGTTAAGTTGGCTCTACTTGAGTCGCATTCTTCAAGCCGCCAGAATTTTTCCATTGCCTCGGTGAGTGACTGATCTTCGGTGCAGATGCCACAAGTAATAGCTGTGCTAGGTGAATTTTGTTTTATGTATTCACCACCAACTATCCAGCCAAAAAGGGTATTTTGAAGCACAGGCCGTCCATCTCCAAGTGGTATTTGTCCAACGCATAGTGTTGAGTAGAAGATACCTGCTCCAAGGAGTAAATCGATGCCTCTGGATTCATAGAAATAGGGGTCGGCTAGTTGGAGGTTGCTCGGAATTTTCCAATCACATATATTGATGCTGCTTGATGGTTGCTTGGAAACAATCTCTGTTAGAATGTGAGCTTCAATTCTCTTGGTGAAGCCGGTCGTCCTCGATTGCAGCTGCAAGTTGACCCTTTCAGTGGTACGGCTCTGTGTTTGGCCTATGCCTTCTATTCCAATCGTGCACTGATTCCTTTTTACACCGATTTTGTTCGCAAGCCACCTTGTTATGAAGTTAGCTTGTGAACCGTTGTCTAGTAGTGCTCGGCAATGAATTTGATGTCCCCACTTATCAATTATGGTCACAGAAATCGTGCTGAGCAATACTATGGTTGATTGTATTTGCTGTTCTTCAACAGCTGTAAGTGATACCGGAGAATCTTTCGTTGTTTCAGGAGACTGCAACTGCTTGGTCCTGATTAATGTCTCCGAGCCTTGTGAACCTCCCAAATGAAGCAATGTATTGTGTTTTTTAAGGCATTTTGTGCAGGTGCCTGACATGCAAGATTTTGCGTTGTGTCCACTTTTCAGGCAGTTTACACAGTACTTTGTCCAAACCGCTGGCTTGGTGTCATCTTGATAAAGTCTTGGCACTGGAATAGTTTGTGATGTTGGTTGCATGTTATGCAAGTTGAACCTTTCGTCACTGAGACACTTAACGCCTGATAGGCCTTTCTTCGCCCTTGTTCTGACGTATCCTTGTTAGGTCTTCCTCCTAACGCTTCCAACGACTGGAACCTGAGCTCAAGGAAAGTCAAGAATTCTTTTAGAGATGGTATTGCTTTCGGTTGGGTTAAAGATTGTTCCCATAATGCGTGAGTGGTTTTGTGTAGGTTTTGGGTTAGGATATACAATAAAATGGGGTCCCAGCTGTCGGTGCTTACTCCTAGGCCTTGAAGAGTCATAATGCACTCGTTGGTGGTGTCGTGGAGCAGTTTGATCGCTGATGAATGATCATTGATGATTGTTGGCTGGGAGAGTAGTCTGCTTAATGTTGCATTTATCAACAGCCGAGGATTTTCGTATCGATCTTTGACCACCGCCCAAGCTGCTTCGTAATCGTTTGCTGATGCTGTGAAATGCCGAATGAGTCCTTCCGCCTGACCAGAAAGGCTGGACTTCAAAAACCACATCTTTTGACAAGCTGGAATTGGTTGCTTGTCGACCAGCTCCATAAATAGATCGTGAAACTGTCTCCACTTGTGGTAGCTGCCATCGAATTTTGGCAATTCGAACTTAGGCAGTTTTAATCCTGATGTCATCATGTTTGTTGTTTGCCTGTTGACTGATATGGGAGATGATTGAATAATTGCTGTCGCTGATTCTTGGGCCAAGTCCTGTAGCTGCAAAATCTGCGCAGTGATTGTTTGCTCGATCTGGGCAAAATTCTCGTAGTCGTATGCGCTGGGTTCATCAGATAACCAGATTTTTTGATGCAGGTCCTGGGCAGCTTTCCAATGGGTTTCTACCGTTTTCGCCTGCATTGCATAATATTGCGACGTTTGTTGTGTCGAACTACTAAGCACTTGGCTTAGCAATCTGCTAGCTGTATCGATTGACCTTTTTTGTTTATCAATCAGTGAGCGTAGTTGACTTGATGGACTTATGGTAGCTGTCACCATGGTGTTTGTTTCGATTTGTCGAGTAGCTGGCTGCGGCGACCGTACTGTGTTAGTGAACTCTGGTCCAGCCCTTAATGTTGATGTGTCCCGAACAAGTTTGATGGCCTTTGCTGCATTGTCCATCTCGTCTCGTGCTTCTCGGTATTTCAAGCGAATAATGCTGTGTATATCCTTTGTAAAATACGGGTGACTGGATTCCTTGCCATGCTGGTCACGGATGGCGTTGTCGAGTTTTTCGAACTGTACCCACAATTCGTCCAGCTCCCGAGTCTTTGTTGCGATGAACTCTGATGTTCGGCGATCATGAGGCGCCTTCTTGTAGTTGGCTATGGTTTTTTGTATAGCCACTGCAATGTCATCTTGTCTCAGTGTAAGTTCATCAATGCCCATGTTTTGGCTGTTGTATATATTTTCGTATGTAAATTCTGTGTCCAATACACGGATTTACTGAAATTGTTGTGTATGTTGATGCGTCTGATGACGCTTGTTTGCTGTCGTCTGCTGGTTACAGGACACGTTTGATGGATGTTGTTGATAACGCTGGTACATAAACCAGGATATCACGTTTGAAGTCTTCTGTGATGGACTTGAATGTTGTTTGACTCTTGGTACTTGCACCAGGATGTCAATTAGCACTTGTGGCAATTGTCAATAGCTTTTGCTGTTTTGACAAGATGATTACGTGTTCAGTGTATCGATGGATACTTGGTACTTGAACCAGTTATCCTTTCCTGCTGATCACGTCGGGGTCACCAAAATGTATAGTATGCTTTTATACTATATTTTCTATTTTTAGACCAGGCACTTGAGCCGTGTTCTAGTCAATGTATATTTGGTGCATTAACCAATTATACTGGGATTTGGAGTTAATAATAACACAACGTGTATTTTTAATATTGATAATTGTACTGATTAACTTTATTGATTTGCGAAACTATTTATAGCTAAAAAATTGAATATTATTAATATAAACCTAACAAATATAAAATATAAGCATAACAAACAATAAAGGGCAATGCATCCAAAACTGCATAGTCAGCAGAACAAACTTTACGCAAAAATTCAAGGCCAGTGCAATGTGCCTTAAAACGCCTACATTGCGAAATATTGCGACAATGAACTTACTAGCACTCAAGGCTAAGTAGCAATTCATTGCACTTATGTTGTCAGCATTTTGCATTTATGTTTCTTATATTTGTATTTTACTTTGTTTAGACTAATGAAAAATACAAAAATGAAAATAGCTTATGTCTTAAGGTATACAAATATAATAAGTGTTTGAATGTGTGTATGTTATTTTATATGTGCTATTAATTTACTAACTTAACAACATATGATATATTTATATCCAAACAGGCATGATAAGGGATTTATAGAGCGTGATTTTCGTTCGTCGAGAGAGGGCTCTGCTTCTCAATTGCCTACTGAGCCCAAAGTAACACCTGTTGGCAAGAGTTATTCTTCGTTTGATCTCAATGCTGATGCCGTTGGTTGAGTTTATGCTGGATCCCAGATAGACGAAGTCCTTCACAACCTCGAAGGAGGTATTGCCAACTGTAACGTGGGTTCCAAGATGCTGGGACTGTGTGTTTGTTGACACCAAGTATTTCGTGTTATCTGCATTCACTGCCAGACCCATTCGACTTGACTCTCTTTCTAATCTGGAGAATGCTGCACTGACTTCGCGCGTATTATGGCCAATGATATCGATGTCATCAGCATACGCAAGCAGCATACCACTCTTGTAGAGTATCATTAGGTTGAAAAAGTCGCACGATAAGGAATCACCTTGTCTGAAACCTCGTTTGGTAACAAACGGTGGGGAGAGGTCCTTCCCGATTTTAACTGCGCTGCTGGTGTTGCTCAGTGCCATCCTGCAAAGTCGTATTAGTTTTGCGGAAATACCAAACTCAGACATGGTGAACACAGGTGCTTCCTTATTGGGCTGTCGAAGGCGGCTTTGTAGTCGACAAAAAGATGGTGGGTGTCGACTTGTTTTTCTTGAGTCTTCTCCAAGATTTGTCGCAGCGTGAAAATCTGGTCGATGGTGGATTTTTAAGGTCTGAAGCCACACTCATAAGGTCCAATCAATTCGTTTACAATGGGCTTCAATCTTTCACATAAAACGCTCGATAGGACCTTATATGCGATATTAATTAGGCTTATCCCACAGTGATTGGCACAGATAAATAAATCGCCTTTCTTGTGGATTGGGCAGAGCACACTGATTTTCCAATCGTTCGGAATGCATTCTTCCGATCATATTCTGCAAAGAAGCTCGTGAATGCATTAAAATAGAGCTTAGCTTCCGTTCTTAAACAGCTCAGCAGGTAAGCGATCAGCTCCCGCGGCTTTGTTGTTTTTAAGCCGAGCAATAGCTGCCATAACTTCATCATAGTCGGGCAGCGGAACCTCGACACTATCATTCGTAATTGGGGTTTCCGGAATATCATCTCTATTGGCGGGATTGTGGTCAGCGTCGCCATTTAGAAGCTTAGAAAAGTGTTCTCTCCATAACGTCAGTGTACTCTGGACATATGTCATTAGATTCCCGTTTTCATCCTTGCAGTAAGAGGCCCCGGTTTTAAACCATCGGCAAGGCGTCTTATTTTTTCGAAAAATTTTCGGGTCTCATTCCTGTCACCATACATCTCAATCTTCTCCTGCTCGCGCTTTTCTGCCTCTTTTTTTCCGCCTAAAAATACGTCTCTCTTTTCTTTGTATCGCTCCTTAGCAGCGCGCGTTACAACCGACTGTAGGGTGGCTTTGTAGGCGACGTCTTTCTCTGCTGTGACGTCGCGACACTCCTGGTCGTACCACTGGTTTCGGCGAGGGCGGTTAAAGCCAATCACCTCTTCAGCAGCTACACGCATGGAGTTGGAAATGTGTATCTACTGCAGGCATATGTCATCGATTGGAGAAGTGCTTTAAAGCAGGAGTGAGAGTCGAGTGGCGAAAGCTTCGGCTGTCTGTTTCGATTGCAACTTGTCGACGTCTAGCTTTTTCTGTGTAAGGTTGCGTGCATTCTAAGCTGCGCACAGACGTGTACGGATCTTGGCTACGACAAGATAGTGATCCGAGTCAATGTTTGTACCACGGATCGTGCGTACATCCAATACACTGAAAGAGTGCCTTCCATCGATCAAAACGTGATCAATTTGATTTTGAGTTTTTTGATCAGGGGACATCCAAGTGGCTTTATGAATACTGAGATGCTTGAATCTAGTGCTACTTACGACCATGTTTCGTGCTGCGGCGAAGTCAATCAGCCTTATTCCGTTATCAGAGGTATATACCAAATATATTTTCCTTGCCCACCTTAGCGTTGAAGTCACCAAGAACGATTTTTACGCCCTGACGGGGGCAGCGCTCATAAGCATTTTCAAGGCGCTCATAGAAAATTTCCTTGGTCTCATTGTCCTTGTCTTCTGTCGGAGCGTGCGCACATAAAAAAAATAAAAATAAAATAAACTGGCCATTTCAGCCCTTGGAAGGACTTTGGCTTAGCTTCTATTGATCAATTGTGTTGTGCGTGTTATTAAATGTTTGATCACAAATGACCGAGAACTGCACCTACGGGTTTTATGCCGACTCTGAACGGCTTATGTTCTCAAGAAGCTTTACATTGCAATTTTTACTCTCTGAGGCTTGCCATTGTCTGCAGAGAGGTGACGACCGAACATAAAAATTTAAACATATTAGGCTTATATTTAAAAATTTAACTTTGATGCGGATTATGGCAAGCCGTTCGTTCACAGGTGTGAATCGCAGGACGTGGGGCCCTAGTTTCTTGCCAACTACAAGTCTGCATCTCAACTCGTGCTTCTCCGCTTGGCCGCTGTAGTAGATATCACAGGGTGCATGCCGAATGCAACCCTGTCCCTTCCATCAAAACAAAGATCTAAAGGGTTGAAAAACTTTCAAGAGATTAAAAAAAAAATTTGTGCCGAGGAGCAAAACAATATTTTCTTTTTACACGTTTGTAAAACGTAAGTAGCGCAGGTAATATTCAAAAGTATGCTTTTTTCATCTTTTTAGGACCTACATGATAGGAACATTACCTCAAAAAATGTTCTTGTTCTTAGTTTAGCCTAGCCATTGAAAGGTTTAAAATATTGTGTAGCTAGTACTTTAAACATAAGATATTTCTCTTGTTGTACTAGCATATCTCAAAACATATAAATAAAATAAATAAATTCAAAGCTTTTTTCGTACTACTCTTCCATTTAAACAATTTTTTTCAAAACTCTTTGAATTGTTTCTGAGTGTACACTCTTTTACAAATTGAGCTTTAACATGACCGCTAGTTTTGGTGCAGGTAAAAATGGGTATTTTTTATTTTTCTTAATACATACCTTTCGTCTTTGGAGCTAAGTTTATTTTTAGCTACAGTACGTTCTTTATTGCTTATTCCCCTATATTGTTTATAACGCTTGATTATATCGATTTCGATCGAAAGACGATTTGTGAAATTTGTCTCTCGGATTTTCATTTCAAATAATGATCTATCACGAGCTGCCCTTCTGCCAGTGTTGATTGATTCACTTTTAGAGAAATGTTTATTTTTTTAAATTTTTGGGTTTGAATGAAGTTATTCCAACAGTAGTTACAAGTTTTAAGCAGGAATAATGCTTTATAGACTACAATTTGTATTTTTTCTTCTCTTGCCCGACTTTCAATGTGAGCTCGTTTTTATAGGTTTGTTTTGATTTAATTTTGTTTAACCCTGGAGAAGGCGGGCCTCGCAGAGTAGCATGGATTGTCACGCGTGAGCATTGTGCTTATTGAGGAATTACTGTAATTTTTAAACCGCATACCTATAGCTCCAACCGTGCACTGACCTCAGCAAAAGCTTGCCAAGACGCGAAGAACAACCGTTACTCAACCAAAGATACTCAACACAATGCGTGCAAAAATATTAATAAAAAAGATAAATTTTATCCATTTAAAAATTGCGTGAGCAAAATGCTCATAGCGCACCTTCTCGAGGGTTAACCGTTTTGTTCTAATTTTTGAATTATGTTTTTGTTTAATTTTGTTAACCAAAAAATAAAGTTTTGAAAAAACTATGAATATACTGAAATTTTCTTCTTACATTTTCATTTCAGAAAATAATGAGAAAGTGCTAAGAAATGCCTGAATAAGAAAAGTGCCTGCCCGATTTTCGTTGTACCTACATATGTATAACAATATGCGTTAACAAATTCAGAAACGTCAGTCAATTTTGTCTTCACAGCTATATGCATAAGTATATTCTTAGATTGTTCTATGTTTAAATAAGCTTACCAGAAATTGCCCTCATAACCATATGGATGTTCTGGCGTTTGTGCCAACGAATTGTTTTGTGGCTGTGACAAACTCTGCTGTGAAAGACCGGTATCAACGTTGACATGCTGTCGATTCGGTATATTATACTGTGTCCGTGGATATTGTGGACGTTCCATGGTCGAATTCATTGAAGTAGCTATTGAAGACACAACAAGATATTTTAAAATGCTGATATATTCATTCCAATAACAAAAAGTAAAACCTACTCATATAGCCAGGCACATAGCTGCGTTTATCTAGAGAGCTGGTTACGTGTGGCGGCACAGGTGTTTCAACATCATATTCGTGTACTACAGAACGTGGTAATGTCAAAGCACCACTGCTGGAAGCGCCGTCGCTACAAACTGTCGCTAAAAAGAGAAATTGTGTAAATAACATTCCAACAGAATCTGGAAGCAGTGGCATGAGATTTAATCAAATGACCTAAATGTTTTCGTACACATGTGTTGCTTATATCATATAAAAATAATAAACTACATGTAAGGACTAATAGTTACCTGGTGCAGCTGGATGTATGCCTTTGTCGATACTTTTTAACTCCATGTGATCATGATGAATCCATAAATCAGGCGGTTTTGGAGCTCCACCAACGTTCTTCTGGTAGCTGCAGGAAAAACATATTTCGTTATGGTTTTTTAACAATTTTCATCATTTCAACAACTGACCTCTTCTTAGTGTGCTCCGGCGAAGATTGTGGCTTCTTACGGCACATCACCACAATCACGACTAAAACAATAAACAGCACCAATGCAGTGCCAAAGATGATCATGTAGAGTATCATCTCATTGTTGATACCTTTAGCAATGATGTTCGGTTCCTGCCTGATAACTGTAGCGCCTGTGGTGTGTGCTACAAGTGCAGAGAAAGGCGCTGAATTGCCTTTGCTTGTGCGTGCCTGCACTTTGAAATAGTACGTGGTATGCGGCTTAAGATTGGGAAGCAGCATCATCGTTTCTTCACCCACGAAAGCCTCAATGGACCAATCTCGATCTCGCTTTGTCGTATCAGTGGTGTAGTATATGTTGTAGCCATTGATCTGACCCAAGCTGTGCTTTGGCGGCAGCCACTGCAGTATCACATTCTGTGGATTCTGTTCGTCGATACGCACGGTCAACTCACGTGGCGGTGTGATGGGCACATTTTGATGTGTGCTATTAAGCACTGACATCGACCAGGCAGACTCACGACGACCCTTTACCACTTTTACAGCGAATTCGTATTGCGTGTTTGGCCGCAGATCATTGATCATACAATTGAGATCGCTGGTGTTGTGGTAGCGATAGCGACTTGAGCTGGAGATGCCATATCGTACGGTATAGTGACGATTGTCTATAACGTGTTGATTTTTGCTCAGCGTAGTATCTATCCAGTAGACAACAATCGATGAGCTGGACATGGTTATGGCGCGTAGGCCAACTGGAACTTCTAGAGGTACTGGCATGTCTAAGGGCTCCTCATCACGTGTCTTAATGTTGTCATAAATAGGAGGACCGTCGCCTGTCCAGAATAGAAAAAAAAATATAGCATAATTAGAGAAAAACAAAATCGTTTTTGCAAAGTTTTCTTACCTTTGATATTGCGCGCTCTGAGCGAAACAACGTACTCCGTGTTGGGCTCCAGATTCTTAAGTACGTAATAGCGTTCTGACTCTTTTAGCTCCATGGTGTTTTCGTCTGGTATACCACGTCCCCAGCCTATAACATAGTTGCGTATTTTTATCTCATGCTGTTGTGGTGGCCCCCAATGCAATGCGATGCTCTCAGCACCCGGATGAATACCAATCCAGACAGGCTTGCCAGGCACTTGTGTTTCATCAAGATCATTTTCGAGTGTCATAACGCGATACCACTCAGTAAAGGGACCTGAGCCATTGACTGTCATTGCGGCAATTTTAACCTGGTACTCGGAATGTCGGTCCAAGCCATTTAACTCGAAATACCGAATATTGGCCGGTGTGCTTTTAACCTGCGGCGCATCCTTAAGCTTACGATAGCGTATTTTATAACCAGTAATTTGACCATTTTGTTCTTCCTCCGCTGGTGGTTCCCAGTGTACAGTAAGTGAAGTTGAGCTGGTTACCTCTAAAGTGACATTGTTCGGTGGTTCGGAGGGTGTTGAGGAGAAGGTCTTGACTTTGATCTCACTCGATGGATCTCCCATGCCGTTCTTATTGAATGGAACAACGGTAATGGTGTAATCGGTATAGGGACGAAGTTCCATGAGCAACGCATCAAGACTAGTACTATCATGATACATTTCAGCACCGCTGTCGTTCTGTGAACATGGAAGAGAAATTGTTTTAAATATTTATATATTTATTTAATTACTAACAATTAATTAATAAATTAAAAGCTAATATATTAATAAGCAATAGCAACAGTGGCCTTCAGCTTATACAGTAAAATAGATCATATTAGGTGATAAAAATTAGCATGTTTTAGGAAGTTTATAATACACAGGATATTGTTTCTTGAGGGGGTTTGAAATCATGGCTAATGGATTTTGTTTTGGAATATTTGTTGTCTATGGATTATAAAATGGAGACAGTTGGAGAAGATATGAGAGAAGTAATCAAGAGGATAGAATGAACAGGAACAAGGTAGCTGGAAGACAGAGTTCGTAAGAAAACTATGGGTAAGATTTGAATGACCTAGTCTGATTCTTTCAAATTTTATATTGTCTAACCTTTTTAATTGCACTGATTTCAGAAAGTCGTTAATTGATAGTTGGTTAGGGTTAGTAAATTGGTTAGTAATTGGTAATTAAATGTTGATATTTGTTTTTTTACAAAGGATGACTTTCAGAAGTTATTTATGTCTGAAAAATTGACATTATGGGACATAACTACTGGGGCGTTGGCTAAAAATTTAGCTGTTTGATCTGCAAACTCGTTGTCTGTGATATTAGAATGACCTGGAATCCATATAAAAGTAATCTTAGGATGATATTTAATAAAATAATCTCTGATTTGATCTGAGTAAAAGTTATTGTTGTAGACATTTAAAATGGATTTGAATGCTGATAGGGCGTGATGCTGGCGTATATAATTTCTTCGTGTGTGGTTATAATTTCGGCTGAGAAGACCGAACTGTAGCATGGTAAAACTGCCAGTTTAATAACATTGTTTTTAGTTGTGATGCTGTAGCTAACTTTATTATTTATCTTTAAGCCGTCTGTAAATAAAAATGGGAATTTTTTTAGATTGTTCTTGATTTCTGAAAACAAGCGTTCAAAAATTTAATTTGGTGTATTGTTTTTTTTTTTTAACTTGTGTAAGGAGGCAACGCTTGAGGAGTCAATGTTAAGTTTCCACGGAGGAAAAAGAGGTTTTTTAATTTTCTGGGGAAGATAAGGGATGTCCAGATTAAAATTAAAACGTAACCTTGAAATAAAAAAACTGAAAAATGTCTAGAGCCTTTGAATTATGTACTGATAAATATATAGTTCACTTAATTTTTGGCGTTTTTTTAGGTGCAAATTTGTTTGACAATGTGTTGAATAGGAGAGTCGTGACTGAAGATCAGTGCTTTAGAAAGTTTAACGGTTGCTAAGTTCCTTTGTGTTTTGAGCGGTAAAATATAAGCTTCAAATAAAAGATTGTTAATGGGGCAGTGCAGTAAATTCGGCAGTTCGAATAGCCGAATTTATTATAGTTTAAAGCTTATTTAATGATGATTTGGGAGAGTAGCCATAAACAAAAAGGGAGTAATTAATTTTAGATGTTAAAAGTTCTTAAATGACTGATAATTTAGTTAGAGTGTTGCAGTTCATTTAAAAGCTGGATAGGCATGTGATGACATGATTGGTTTGGTCAGAGAGGTACACAATTTTTCGATGTGGGTTTTCAGTGAATCTTGAATTAAATGTCAGCCCTAAAATTTTTAAATTATAGGTTTGTAGAAGGTTTACATTATTACTGAGAATTCTTTAGGATAAATTTTTCTTGCGGCAAATGTGCATATACTGACATTTACTTGTAGATAAAACTGAAGCCGATATATCGCACCAGGCTAAAATATCATCAAATAGATGGTTGATGAAACATATTTCCTTGCGAACAGCAATTACTTCACATAGCTTATTGAAAAATATTAAAAAAGGATGACCGCTAGGGGAGAACCCTGTGGAATACCATTGTGCAGTTTTCTCGGATCGGAAAAATGCTTGCCCAATTGGACGATTATTTTCCTATTAGTCATAAAATTTATTAAAAAATAGATCATTTTTGATCCTATTTTGCACTTTAAGAGTTGGTCGACTACAGTATTAAATCCAACTTTCTCAAAAGCTTTTTTAAAGCCAAGGGATACTATTGAAAAATGTTTTTTCCGGGAGATGGTCTTTGCTATTAGATGATCACTATTGAGTAAATTTTTACATGTTCATTTACCCTTTCGAAAGCCAAGTTGATGAGGATCTAGTAGACAATTTTTTGTCACAAACCACCAGTCTATTTGCTATTATTTTGTCCATCAATTTTGAAATTCAGGGATTCAGGGATGTTTTTTTATATGAATTAGTAAGGGTCTTATTTGATTTTGGTTTGAGTATAACCATACTAGTTTTGTATTGCTGGAGGATGCGATTGTTAAATGAATTATTGTAAGACTGCAGAAGCCGTACTTTGAAAGGTTTTGGTGATGCTCGAATCATTGGATAAAAAATTCTATCTATGCCTAGAGTTTTAACTTTTAGTTTGGCTAAAAATGAAGAGAGTCCTAAAAAAGATATATTTTGATCTATTATACACGCGTCTGGACAAGGATTGAAGTGGGGTGGAGTGTTCAGTGCTGCATATTTTTTCAATTGGAAAGTGTGAGACAAGTTTGAGACTATTGAGTTTTCTGACCAGAACTGGTAGAAAAAGTTAGCAATTTATTGTTTGTCTGAAAATTTATTATGAGGTGGATAAGGAGATTCGATAGTGTGGATTCCATGGGTAGTTTTATAACCGGAACGTGTCCCAATATTAGACCAAATTTTTTTAAAAGGTGTATCTGGGCTTATAGTAGATGTTAACACGTTAAGCGATTTGACTTTTTCTAACTTTATATCCCTTTATAAAATTGCATTGGCCTTTCTATAGTTTATCAAATTTGTTGCAGTAATATTTCTCTTAAATGTGTGCCAGTATTTGTTTTTCTCATGCTTTAGTTTTTCTAATTTATAAATTCCACCAAGGAACTTTTCTTAAGCTTGAGTTGGGATGGGATTGAGGAATAGAATTGATGGTCACTCGAATAATAATTTTCCTCATATTAGAAGTTTCCTTATTAACTTCTGTGGAGATGGAAAAATGAGTGTCAAATTTAAGACAATTTTTAAAAAATAAACTCCAATCAGCTTTATGTAATTGGAAGTTTGGCTTGCAGTTAATATGTGAACGGGTCGGAGTAGAAAACAATGAAGTAATTATGGGCAAGTGGTCACTGCCAAAAAGGTCGAATTGTCAATTGTCCATTGAGTAAAGGGCTAAATCCTGGGTGAACAAAAGGTTAAGTCAATATGTGAGAAAGTGTTGTGACTTAAGTGGGTTGGTGATCACTTAGAAAAATAAACTGTGATTGATTAATAAATTTTGATATAATGATTCATCTACGATTGTTTTTTAGATGATTCCCAGTCTCTATGCCAGGAATTGAAGTCACCAGAGACAAGTAAAGGGGCAGAAGTGAAATTGAATATATTTGAAAGTCTTTGTAACGAGAATTGTATTTGGGGAGCGATATAGGACGATAAGACTGTAAAATTAACTTTGAAGATTACTTCAACTGCAACTGAATAGAAAATATTGTTAGTTGTAATGGGTTTATGCTGTAAAGAAATATGTATAAGAAGTGCAACTCCGCCATATCTAGTGGATGATGAATTATACGTATATACGGAAAAGTTTATAGGAATTGGAACATTTCCAAGTGAATGGATATGGGTTTACTGTAAAGATATAATTTTAGGGTTGTATTTTTTTATTAATATACAAGGTCGTTGTAATTATTTAAGTATCATTTTATTCATTGGATTAAGTTGATAGCCATCGTTGATATATAATGAATTGGTTAACCAAATTGATTAAGTAAATTAAAATAAATTTTCATTCGTTTTTAGTATTCAAAATAAATAAAGGTTTTAGTTTTTTATATAAAATTGTGTTTGAATTATAGCTATCAAGACAACATTAGTGACTCCGATGCCTGACTCTGAAGAAGAATACCAGTCATTTCCTACTGCGGAAATTTCGCGCGTAACAGTTCGAGTTCCTCCATTTGGCGACAAAATCCGAAGTTATGGTTTCGCCAAATGGAATCACAGTTCGTAACATCGGGAATATCCTCGGATCTTACGAAATACCACACGCTGGTAGGATCGATTGAGAGCAGTGTGCTTAACCACGTCAGCCACATCGTCGAAGAACCGCAGTCAGAAAACAAATACGAGGTCATGAAAACTGCAATTTTAAGCGTATTTCTCGATTCAGAAGAGAAACGCTTATGTCTTCTGCTCGAAAACGTCAGCGCAGGAGACAAAAAACCATCGGTGTTGCTACGAGAGATGCGCGAGTTATCCAGCGGAAAAGTGTCTGACGATTTATTAAAAACACTTTGGCTTCAGCGACTGCCAGCAACAACAAAAGCAATCTTATCAGTCAGCAACGATGGTATCGATAAATTGTCGTTGATGGCTGATAAAATACATGACCAAACCGATGGTTTAGGTATCAATGCTGTCACAAATCATCCATCGGAACACCGGTTAGAGTCTCTTGAGAAACAAATGCAAGAGATTTTAGTGCAGATTAGTGCTCTCGCTGTGGGTCGAAATGTGCGATCACGCAGTCACAATCGCAGTCACAGAAGTAATGGAAGACCATCCAGTGTGTCAAAGGAAGAAAAAATATACTGCTGGTATCACTACAAATTTGGCACAAACGCTACAAAATGCCGCCAGCCAGCCATGCAAATTCAAGTCGGAAAACTAAAAGCCGCCTCGTTTCGGGTGACGAATGAGGGTGGCCAACAAATATGTCGCCTGTTTCTTCAAGACCAAGACATGAAGTGCAGGTTCCTGATTGACACTGGAGCCGATGTTTCAGTTTTTCCAGCAACGGATCGTCAAAAATGTGGTGCTGCTCAGTCATTAATTCTTTTTGCTGCTAATAACACTCCGATTCGGACGTTTGGTGAGAAAATTATTAATTGTAATTAAAAAAAAATTAATTGTAATTTAGGTTTGCGAAGGAAACTACTTTGGTCTTTTATTGTTGCTGACGTCACTCAACCAATAATCGGCTCTGACTTCCTTAAGAATTACGGGTTGCTCATAGACATGAAAAATAATAGCTTAATCGATAGCACAACCAACCTTAAGAGAACGGGCATTCTGTCACGTGATGCAAGCTCAATGGTAAAATGTATTTCCGAAAATCATTCTTTCAATCGATTACTGAAAGATTACAAAGACATCACATCACCAAATAAAAAATTTGCGAATGTCAAGCACGGTGTGACACATCACATCGAGACGAAGGGGCCGATTGTACAATCAAGACCACGAAGGCTTAATATGATGAAATTAAAAAAAATTTAAAGTAGATAATGTTGTACCAATTTGGCGGTTTACTTATAAATATAATTGTCTTATATGAATTATAACAAGGAGTATAGGACAAATTAATCTATGAGTTAGAACGAAGTACAATTCTAGTTATGCCTATTAATAAGGAATGCAATAGGAATTAGTAAAAAAAAGTGCTTCTAGTAATTAACATATTAGAGAAAGTGATTAACATATTAGAGAAAGCGATTATAACATAGGCTGGTATCATTACATAAGTAGATATGAAAAGTACCTAAACTATTTAATTAGAATAATTTATGCCAGCGAATAGTGGTATTTAAATTGGAAACGATTTTACAATGCATATGAAAATATTCTAATCTAGGAGTGAACCAGAAAAGCAGAGAAATAAAAGTGAAACATAATATAATTATGTAAAACACAGTCGTAATTTTTTCATTTTATAAGATAGTAATGTGAAATGCTATATGAAATAGATTTGTTAACGTTTGGTATGCTTTTTTGTCTAAGAACATATAATTTGTAAGAACGCTAGAAGCTTGAATAAATGTCTTTGAGAGTTGAATAGTAAGTCTTAATACATGGAGTCATCGAAATCTGAGTCGTTAGTTGCATTGGGAGATTGTTTTGTTAGCAGTAGGTTTAACTGATTGCTTCCTCTTAAGTTGTTTTAGTAGACGTTTCGGAGTATTTTTTGGGAATATTTGTATTTTATTGCCTGCAAGAAGCTTGGATGATAGGCTGCTACTTGTTGAGATGTTTCGAGAGTTGGAGCTGAAGAGTGTTATTTTTCCATTATCGCTGTGCTCACAGGTCGAATTAGACTATTGGCGGATTTGGTTATTGTAAGTATTGTTGAAAATACTTTAGCTGACGTGTCAGGGGGTGGTGCATATTTTTCTATTTCGTCTTGTGTATCGTTGTAGAAAGGATTGATACCTTAATCGTTGCTGTGTTGTAATGTTGAAATAGACAATTGCTTATTTTGCATCATGTTAGAGGAGGTTTGATGGAATTGAGTATAAGTAGATTGAGATAAGTTTGTTGAGCTTTCAGAGGTGCTGGTGAGAGTTAACGTGTTTGGTAGATTAACTGTGGATGGACAGAGTGAAGAGCGAACGACTGATGCATAAGTGTAATTTTTGTGATGATGTCGCTCATTGAAAATTGAGAGAGCGGTTTTAAAGTCAACTTTTTTGAGAGTTTTGATACCTTGAAGCTCTTTTTGCTTAATAAATAATAAAAATACTTATGTTACTGCAAAATTTTTCAATGTGGTTAAATTAAAAGAATTTCTTGCACTTAGTAGGCACTTGCACTTGCACTTACTTCAGGCAATTTGGTGGTAGCAAACGTGATTATAATCAGGCCCGTTTCTTTCAAATTTTCGTTTTCTATTTTTAATATTTTTCTCACTTCAGAGATTTTCGCTCTTGGAGACTGTATATTACACCTTTGGAGTTATTAAAAGTTGAGTGCTCGCTAATCTCAACTTGAGTTGAGACAGTTAAAGCTGTTAGTGTCATCAGTTGATGAGCTTGTGTTAAATTTTTCGTGTGGATTAGTATTTCACCGTTTCTTAGTTTTTTGCATGAATTTACTTCTTCTCCGCATAAATTTTCAATTACTTTTTTATAAGAAAGCATTTGCTAAAGTTTCAGTACTTTATTTTCTCATCATAACTAAGGACTACGGACCGGGAGTTATTGTTTTTAGTTTTTTGTTTTATATACACTGAAAGCTTGAGTCCCGTTGTTGACAGGGCGGTGAGGTGGATCTTCCATCGCGAAGCTGTTTTGGTCTCAAGACCCGACACGAGGTTTAGTAAATTATTTATATTATGATATTAAGAGTATTTTTCTTTTATTTTACAATTTATTGTTTATTATAACTGGTTTAAGATGTTTTAAGGTTTAGGTCTATTGTAATAAACCAATATTACAATTTGAATTAAACAGCTGATAATTAATGAAGCACAGGCCGAGACTAGTAGATGATAACTCATCAAGCGAAATCACAGAACTGATTGTTTTAAATATTTTCTTACGTTAGGGTGTAAAAAGGTACTCACTTCGGAGTAGTAGATGCGATATTTTAGTATTTCTCCATTTGTCACCGTGGGTTGATCCCATTTAACGTAGATCTCCTTGTGGTTGCGTGCATAGCCATCAACGTTACGCGGTGGTCCAGCGATGTTCTCTTCCGGCTGTGTGCTGACCTCAAGAATCTGTGAGAAATGAAATGAAATAAATTTGCAAAAAACTGATTCTATTGCTTAATGTTATATGGGAAGGTTTTTCTACTACCTCTGATGATTCACCAGGTCCAAAATTTGTATTGGCTACAACGCGGAACTGATATGTTTTTCCGGGCAACAGAGATTGTATGTTTATCTGTTGATCATCATGAGACTTGGTGATTATTTTCTGTTCCCTGTTTAAAATTGTAATAAAAAATTATTTAGTTTTTTAATAGTTTTTGTTTTTTCAACAACACCATGCCGAAAAAAGTAGTATCGAGATAAATGAGTATAAAGAGATTGAATGTTGACGAAACAATGTGATTTGATACCTACTAAAACAGTTGTAGAAATGAAAATAACGTCAGAAAGACTACACCGAGAAAAAAAATCGTAAGTCCAACAAATTAAGACTTAAATGCAAGTACTGTTTGCATTTGTTTTGTGCTCAACAACGACAGTTCTTAAAACTGAAAGCACCGATTTGTTAAATATTCTAACAATTTAATTACTGTTAGTTAAGAGTGGAAATGGTTAGATTAACTATTCAGGTACTTAAATGAATTAAGAGTTGAAGTCGTTGAATTAGTATTATAAGTATTTAAAAAAAATAACAAGCAAAATTTTCATTTCAACAGCGAAAGTATTTAAAGGAATTAAGAGTATAAATTGTTCGATAAACTATTCAAGTACTTGAAGGAATCTACGAAACAATACCCCATAATTAAGCGGCTTGTGGTTTCAAGGGTTGCCGTACTACGTTTTTTAATAGTCAGAAAATTTGAAATTTAGGCATGATACAATTAAATTTGATACAACTTGTGACTGATTTTTCTCTAATCTGATATATATGTAAAAGATTTTAAATGTGAACAGGGCTATTGGCTATGCTTATTAGCTCAGCCGAGTTTTCCGCAAGTAAGAAAAATTTAAGGGGATTTTATTGTTTTCTATATTGAATTTTCTTTACTTTGATACCAAAAACACAAACACATTCTAAGAAGAACAATTAAAATAAATTAAAATAAGCGAACAAGCCATATAGTCATATGAAGCATTTAGCACTCTTTTGCGCATTATTTTCTGAAAAAAATTCTGACCTCACAGAACGCAGAATTTTTTAGATTCTGACCTGAATTTACAGAATGTTAACCTCTTTTGAGCTGAGAAAAGAACGGAAGAAATGCAACATTTTTTTATTTGATATTGGCCGCAATGTTGTTTTGAATTCCCGTGTATTTGAATCAGAATGTCATCTAGGTGCAAGTAGAATACTAAGAGTGATAAATGCTTCATATGAGTACATGGCTTGTTCGCTTATTTTAATTGTTCATCTCAGAGAATGTCTAGATTTTTTGCTATCAAAATTAAAGAGATTCTATATTAAATGCGATAAAACTACATTTTTTTTTAAATATGGCTTTATATATAAAAACAATACTTGTTAAAGTTAAAATTTTTACCCAAAAAATCAAAAATTTCATAATGAACCTGAATATCTCACAGACTAAACATGGCAAAAAAATAAAAAATACCCCACTAAAAAGCATGTTTAATTTTCTATAAAATAGTTTTTTGTTTTGCTCTGCGTTAAGTGGTTTGTATTCTAGAACATTAAAAAGGATCAAAGTCGTAAAACACACAGCCCGAAATCACAAAAAAATCTGATTCCAACTAAAAAAAAAATTCAGTTTCATAACAAGGGAAAAACGCTTAAACAGTATTAGCTATCAAAGTTCGTGTGACATAACCACTGTTGACCAATGCTACTTACATAATTAAATTATTGGTAGTTAAACGAGCTATAGGTCAGATTTTTTTCTTAATTTATTTAATATAAATTTAAATTCCAATATTTCGTTTTTCGTTGAAAAACATCATCAGGGAAAACACTAAAATATATACAATAATTACAAATTACAATATAATCACATGACATAATATTTAAAATACATGAACTTACAAAAATTAAATAAATATACCGAATTTACATTGATTTTTTTAAAAAAACATTTGAGAAACGATATGACAAAAAACATAAGAACATCTAGCATAAATAAAAAACACTTGACGACGGACTTTGATGACTAATTATTGTTAGTTTTGTCTTATAATGTTTTGTTTATTTGTTTGCTCTTTATTTATTAGGTGTCTGTAGATGTGAGCGCAATTGTCCGTGTCAGTCTTAAAATTCAATCTCAATTGTTTAGGGACGTTAATAATGTGTAGCATTTCAAGCATGTATCGTCTCCTATAATTTTTCTCTTGTTGCAGAACTTTTGTTTTGTCAAAATCAGGAGCGTGTCCAGACTTCGTACAATGGGCTGCTAATGCTGTTTTTTGTTCTAAAGGTTTGTCCAGTGCTTTAAAGTCTGACTTATGTCCTGCTATTCTCGTCCGTAATTTAGTTTTTGTTGTTCCAACATATACCTTTTCGCATAAATTGGATCCGTCACCTTTGCACGGAATTTGATATATCAAATTCGATTTGTCCTGCTTGTCAAGTTTACATTTAGTGTTCGTGTAAAGAGTTTGTAAAGTGTTTGATGTTTTAAAAGCTATTCTAAACTGGTCCTTATTAAAAATGTTGGACATTTTAAACTTCTCTGAAAAACCGGGAATATATGTCATGCTTTTATAAGTTTTAGGGGGGTCGTTTGTCGTCACTTTTTCGTTTACTGTTCTTTCTTTATGTTTAACAATTTTTTTAATTAAATATTCCGGAAAGCAGTTTTTCTTTAAAATATCTTTAATTTTAATCGCATTGTCCTTATGGAATTTTTTGTCACTTATTTCGAAAACCCGGTTTGTAAAATTTTTAGCTGTATTAATTATTATATTTTTTGGATGTTTTGAGTGAAAATTAATTATTCGTCCTGTTGCCGTTGGTTTTTGATACCAATTTATTTCTATTTTATTGTTTTTTCTCATAAGTAATGTGTCAAGATAAGGTAGTTTATTGTCAGTTTCATTTTCTAAAGTGAACTTTATTCTCCTATGGTATGAATTTAGTGCGTTTAAAGTGTTTTGGATTTGGTCATATCTAACTATCGCAAAAAGGTCGTCTACATATTTGGTAACTAATTTTGGTTTTACTGGGAGATCGTCTAAACATTTATCTAAAAGGTCTTCCATTACTACGTCCGCTACTATTGGTGATGCAGGTGATCCCATGGCCGTGCCTCGTAGTTGTAAATAAATTTTGTTGTCATATTTTAAATATCTAGCGTCTTTTATACAAAGTAATAAAATGTCAGAAAATTGTTTTTTGGTCATATTTGTGTATTTTTCTATTATTGTCCATTTTCTTTCTATTGTTTTTATAGCGAAGTCAACTGGGATACTAGGGAAAAGTGATACTACGTCGAATGATATTAGTCTCTCATCGTCTGAAATGTATATGTTATTAAGTTTGTTCTTTAGGTCCAGTGCGTCTTTTATGTTGTACTTAGATGTTACCGTTAACTTATTCAATATTTTCACTAAATATTTGCTGAGTTCGTGTGTTGGAGAGTTGATGGACGAGCAAATTGGTCTCAATGGCATGTTCGGTTTGTGCAGCTTTGGTAGTTCATATATTCTTGGTGCCGTTGCAGTAGTTGTTGTCATCTTTAATTTTTCATAGTCCGAGATCAAATTATTTTTGAATAGAATGTCGACTAAATTGTTATTTTTCTGTTGCAAAGCCGTTGTTGGGTCCCTTTTAACTTCCTTGTATGTTGCAATGTCTCTTAATAAAATTCTAATTTTCTTGTCGTAATCCACTTTTTTCATCGCTACAGTTTTGTTTCCCTTGTCTGCATTCACAATTATAATGTCTTTATTTTCTTTGAGGAATCGTCTAGTTTTGCCCACTGTATCTAAGATCAGCTTGTCTCTTGTGTCCAAATGTATGCGTGTTACATGGTTTTCCATCAGTGTAGTC
This sequence comes from Dichetophora obliterata, assembly GCA_963920525.1. Lineage (NCBI taxonomy): Eukaryota > Metazoa > Arthropoda > Insecta > Diptera > Sciomyzidae > Dichetophora > Dichetophora obliterata. Next base: position 122,318,416 of record OY986437.1, on the reverse strand, counting down.
AGTTTTACTCTCGCCGTTTCTTGTGATTCTTTGTCTTTGTTGGTTTGTACGAAATCTTCACCTTCCGCAATGCATGTTAGTGTTGGAAAGTTTTGTTTCGTTGTGGGAAGAGCGTATTTTGTGGGAAGAGCTAGATGTTCTTATGTTTTTTGTCATATCGTTTCTCAAATGTTTTTTTAAAAAATCAATGTAAATTCGGTATATTTATTTAATTTTTGTAAGTTCATATATTTTAAATATTATGTCATGTGATTATATTGTAATTTGTAATTATTGTATATATTTTAGTGTTTTCCCTGATGATGTTTTTCAACGAAAAACGAAATATTGGAATTTAAATTTATATTAAATAAATTAAGAAAAAAATCTGACCTATAGCTCGTTTAACTACCAATAATCTAATATAAAAAAGGTCAAAAGTTTAATAAATTAATTACATAATTAAATATATAATATTAAATTATATAATTTACACATGGTAGAAGAATACAGGTATATATATGCCCCAGATGAGAGCATACTGCCGGAATTGTCAAAACGAAGCAAAACTTTTTCTTGATTTTCTTTTGTTTCCATTCGCCACACAGCTAAATTTGACAGGCATGGCAGTATGGAAAGAGAGCACAGTCAGCGCTGCAGCTACCTCTATCCTTAAGGTATCGCTACCGTGTTCACAACAGCTAACTCCGCTAAATGCGGCCATTTGTATTCACAAGTTGGCTGTCAAATGAAAAGAGCCTTTTTCAGTCTGAAAACTTTTTTTAAAAAAAGAGGTTTTTCAGCTAAAATGCGGCTTTTCGGCCTATGTGTGATCATGTGTTTGTTTGTATATCTTATTATTGGAAACTCACTACATGAATATTTGCTTATATGACAAAATCAAGACACAGTGGTACCTACTTTTATAATTTAGGCACTATAGTATACGCATAACCCAATAGTAGTAAAATAAAGCAACTGTAGTAATTTTGGCAACACTGTCTGTTTCCACTCTCTTCTTTTATTTTCGTTTTAAACCCTTTACGGTGCAAAAATAAGTTACCAATTTTGAATCGTACATGTGGGATGATATAATATTTATATTAATATTTTAAATATTAACACCAGATTTGAAAGCATTAAACAGTTAAAACAGTCTAAAAATTTCAAAATTTCAACCTTAATTATTGGATTTTTGAGCGCTATAATGCTGAAATCATGCAATTAACTTAGAATAAATACCGAATAAGCAAAAAAACCTTATTTTTATATATATTATATAATAAAATTTCTATCTTCATTACATAGAAAATTTTTTACCGAAAATAAGCTCTTGTGTCGAAAAGGGTTAAGTTTGCAGCTGCACTTTTAATGCTTGTTTTGTTACATTTACTCAGCATCGGTCACTGCTTCTAGCATTTGCATGTATGCTTTGTTTCGCCTCTACCATGTTTGTACGTAATTGTTCTTTCTCAACACGTTGCTGTTGTTTCAAACAACAACAAAATTATGCAGAGAAACAGGTAACGGGATTTTTTAGTTGAATTATAAAAAGGCTTAAATGAGGCATTACTTCTAATATTAAAAAGATTTCCTCGTTAGTAAATTTGAAAAATATTCCGTCATATGAATAAGAAGTTATAGTTTTTAAGTTTTTATAAGCTTTTGTTTAACTTGCTTCGTTCGTATGTATGTACATATGTAAGTTCAGCCCACTGTTAGCCACAAGCCAGCCAAATAGTTAAGCCCACTGTTAGTCACAAGCCAGCCAAATATTGTTGACAGGTAGACTAAGTTGGCCTAAATTTATATTCATTTCGTTCTTGTTAAGTCGCGTTTGCTTATTAATCAATATGTAATTTCAATAACAATAAGCAAACTTACTCAGCAATATTTTAATTCCAACATTTAAATAATAATTGAGCAATATTTTAATTGGAGCTTATTAAGAAATATGTCAAAATAACAATTAGAAAATATTATTAAGCTAAGTAATCAAATTGGAACTTATTAAGAAATATGTCAAAATAACAATAAGCGAATATTATTAAGCTAAGTAATCAAATGTAAACTATAAATAACAGCAAATAAAATTATGTCTTCAATTGAAGTCAAACAGAGTAATTGAGTGTTTATTTTTTTTGGTCTCTGCATAACAGTGACCATAACTTGTATGTCCGTCAAAATTTGCAAACCTTTTTCACAACTTCTTGGTATCCGATTATGCTGAAATTTAGCACATGTATGCACATCCTCTTCAAAAAAGACAACTCAAGATTTTTACTTTTTCAGGAGGAATATAAAATTTTTTTTTGCTTTAAGGGACTCCATGCAAAACAAAAAGACAAAACGATTTTTTTTAATGAAAGACTAAGAATTTGTGTACAAAATTAGGACATCCGAAGTAGATGATCACTACGAATAGTTTTACACGAAAAAGTAAAAATTTGGAAATTTTGAGTTGTGGCTTTTTTGAAGAAGGTGTGCGATATGTAAGTTCGATGACAATGCAATATTATGATGAGGTTTTTTTCCATAATACGAAATTTATGTTTTTTAGAATTCTAAATAATAAATAACAAAATGTACGGCATCTTCCAATCCACCAAAGTACCCAAGTCAGTGTGAATACCCCTTTAATATTTATTTCTAAAGCTGACGTTTTCTAAACCAAAGTTTCGTTGTTGGTTTTAAAAGAAACATTTTAATAATAACGGTTTTACTTTCGCTAGCTTAAACAAATGCAAAAGCACTTTAAAGTAGCAACTCTGCTGTTTCCGCAACAAATTTTTTCTTTGAATGATTGAACAGCAATCTCATTATTGGAACAACAGATTGTTTGTTCTTTTTACTAATTCATAATATCAAAATCAACAATTTTTTTCTTATTATAACAAGTTTTTTGTTAGCCCAACAAAAATACTAATAAAGTCCTATAAGTCCAAAGTACTATTGTTTTTAATACTTTTTTCCTCAGTGTATGCTTTTGCAAGAACAATATAAAGAGGATCACGCCTTAAGTGCGCAGAAATGGCAATCTACTGCACAGGTCTACGTCATAAGTGAAAATACATCCAAACAAAAATATCACATAAACAACAAACGAAACTTAGCAAATGTATCTGATTGGCTGAATGGGAAACAAACGAAATACACACAAAGAAACAGTCAAACTGCTTTCAAAATAAATTGAGCAACATAGCTATTTTTTGTGAAGGGGTCAACACGGAAGTCAACACCCCAAAAAGATATAAAATTTTTATCAAAGATAGTAATGAAAAATATTAATAATTTTTCTGTACAAGCGTTGTTTTTTGATTCAAAGTTATTTCTTTTACAAAACCAAGATTTTATAAGAAAATGAGGAGATTTTTAAATCGAATAACCCTATTAAAAATTTTTTACCAAGTTTTTTTCAGTCAGTTTGACTCTCTTTTCTCTTGCACTTCTGACGTCACATGCACGTGCTCACAAAGAGAGCGGACATGCGCAAGGAGGAATCTTGAATATATAATTCTTGATGCTTTTGAAATATCAAAAAAAAAAAATAATCAATTTCATAAAAATTCAAGAATGATAAGCGATCCAAATATTTGTACAACACGTTTATTGACAACTATTGATGCAGTTTTTGGTAGAAATATCGTTGACATTACATCTTTATAATACACGTTTATTCTAGATATTAAAAACCAATAATTTCATTACTAAATTTTCATAATAATAATTGAAAACATTTGCAAAAATTATTCAAAATACATGCAAAATGTAATCAAATAAAATAAAAATGTAATGTAATTAAACTTATTGGTGGGAATATTAACGTGTATTTTTTTTAGGTAACTTAATGGTATTTAAAATATTGTAATTTAAAATTTTTTTATAAAAAAAACCATTAAATTATCAAATTTATGAAACTGCGAAAAAGCATCGCTTCTCTAGTGTGTCCAACGACGCATCTATTTTTTCTTTTGGTTCCGTTTAATTTTTCATTCAATTTTTTATTCAGGAGAATTCATTAAAATAAGCAAAAACATTATAAAAACATATGAACACGTGTTATTCTATGCAAATAAATTGAAAACATAAAAGAAAGAAGTAAAAATCGAGGAGCTGTGGACTTTTTGTTAAAATTCATTGAAAAATTACGATTTTCCGTTTAAAATATGCGCATGTGTGTTTTCTGCCAATATTTCACATATTGTTATAAATATCAATATGAACATTCACTATATTGTAATCTTTCACTATAATCTTTCGAACGGCATTGGTCTTAATAATTTTGTTTAATTTGTTATTACTTTTATTTGCATTTAGAGGATGTCTAGGGCGCTGAGCGATCATAGTACAGAACAGGGCCGTATTTAGGGGGTGTCAGAACCCCTGAAACCCCTAACCCTCCAAAGTATGTAACTTTTATACCTTCGATTTAAGATGACAAGCCCAGCTTAAACATTCGCGGGCACTATGCTGCAGTATTTTTCGCGGGCATAAAGTGCTTTCAACAGAACAGCAAAAACAACGAAAATTTCGCTGCGTAGTGCTGCCGCAAGTTTTTCAAAACAAGGATATGCTGCTCATTTGGCTTTGCTTTGTGAATCTTGGAAAGGCAAAGCAGAGCAGCACTCAAATATTAAAAATATTTCTTGCAAATATGTACGCAAGTTTAAGCAATATTTAGTTCGTAGTGCTACGAACGCATAAGAAATTATTTTTTTGCTTTCCTTTTAATTTTTCCTTATACGACGACATTTTTGACACGGAAATATTAGTTGCACAATTTTATATGTTTATAACGAAAAGTAATCAACTAGATGCTGCAATGCGTCCTTCACCTGCAATAGAAGCATTAAATGAATGCAACAAAGAGCTTTTCCGTCAATTTTTTCTCTTTTAAAAATATATGCCACTTTAATAGTTACTAACTGTACTGGAAAGCCATCTTTTTCAACATTAAAAAGGCTAAAAACTTACTTGCGGAACATCGAAGTGCATCGAAGATTTGATATTGACAATAACGAAGTTCAAATATATTTTCTCCATACTTAACTACCTTAATTTTGCATATTATTCTTGCTTTTGTTATGTACTTGTTTTGGATATTTCTGCTTTTTACCTTTTATATGTTTTTGTGATCTAATATATTGTGTTCAACATATTTAGCGCCGACATGAGATTCCATTCGACTATTACGATGATTTTTTCAGGAATTCCTAATTTTGCTCCCTAGATCACAATTTCTAAGTTTTAAAAAAACCAAAACTCTGGTTTCCTGGAAAAAAGGCGTCCAACATGACTTTAAAAAAAATTTAATGTATATTTTTAAAAATTTAATAAATAAATTTGATTACTCACTGAAACAAACTTAAGAATTAATTTGAAAAAAGAAATCAGCAAAATTTAACGATTAGTTTACGAGCTACAAGCTCACAAAAACTTGAGACTATACAATGCATCAATTAATAAAATAAAAATAAATCAGATTAGTATATGCAGCGAAAACGGTTTGTTTTTACTTGAACAGAGACTAAAAAAAAATAAATTGGAACGGTTTTCATAGCAGGCTAAAGTTGCTTTAAAGCAGCACCATTTAAAAAAAAAATACGTATTTAAAAGGTTGAAATATCATATGAAGTGGAGCTTTTATTTATTGAACATTAAGTTTGATCTTATGCTTTTACATTTCAGTCATAGTTTGTTAAATAACAGTTTTGTTCAAGCTTATTACACTGTAAAAAAGTGTGATTTTTTCATAAACACTAAAGGTACCTCTCCCCCTTAAGTAATTCGAAAGTTTATCAGATGCATTGATAGTCAATACTTTAGACTTTGCCACCCCTAAATTTGATTTTTTAATTTTTTTTAATATAAAAAATTTCCTTTATGAATGACCTTTTTAATGAAAAAAGGATATTCTCGCTATTGTTCTTTATTATTTAGGTATATAATATAAATCTAACTAGTAAATAGGTATGTGCAAATCCGAAAGATGTTGTATGTGTGTATCAAAACGAGAAAAACTGGTTGCATTCAAATCATAAAAAATCTTGTAACAAAATGTTCTCTACTCACCGTTCGCTGTTGTTCATCTTGTAGAACACCGTATATGAGACGACTTCAACGGGATTCTTATTTGGTTCCATCCAGCTCAAAGTGACAAACCGCGGTTTAACAATTTGTGCCACCAAATCGCGTGGTGGTCCAGGCAAACGATTTATCAGTCCGCTGCCAAGTAGTCCAACGGCGCTAACGGAAATGCTGCTGCCACCATTGTCAGATCCATCTGTATCTGAGGATAAGTAGGATGATGAAGCTTGTTGGTTGGTCGTGGGATAAAGGGATTTATTTTTCATATTTTTCCAGGAATTCAAAATTTTATTAGGATCATCGCCGTGTTTGTAAGCTGTGATAAATTCTTGATTAATGCTGGGATCGTCATATTCATCATCGTCATCGTCATCATCAGCGTTATGCTGCATTTGGTGGCTAGCACTAAAGTCATGTTTGCTTGTTGGTAGCTCAAGTGACACGTCAGTGTCGTCATCGTCAACAGTCAGCAAGGCTAAATGTGAGTCGAGGTCGTGATCGTTGAGAGGTTGTTCTTGGTTCGTATTGAAATGTTGACCCTTCTGTGAGAGCAGACTGTCGAGTACGCTTTTTGAGAGAATGCGAGTGGTTTCGGAAGATTCTGAGTTTGTGTCACCGGCTTTGGTGCGTACTTCACCAGAATTTTTGCGACGTTTTGTTGGTGTTGCTGATGTTTGTAAGGATTTTGTGGTTTGGGATTGTTTTTTGCGTTGAATTTTGGATTTGCCTTTGGGGAAAGGTTGTGTGGTGAGGTTCAAGGAAGTTAAGTTTAGGCGTAGGAAGCAAAGTTGAAAAATGGTGAAAACACAAAGAAAATAAAATATAAATTAAAAACTTTTAAATAATTTATAAAAATAAAAAAAAATTATGTTCAAATTAAAATTATGTGCAATCAAATGGTGTGTTGGTTTGTAAAAATTAGGCTTATTGATCAATGTGTTAATGCAATGATTTTAGTTTTATATCGGTTTGAATTAATTGAAAAGTAAAAGTTTTTAATTTTTAAGAAAATTGTAAAGACATATAGATAAAATTAAATTTAAACTTTGACTTAAACTAATTAAATATATTTTTGAACCTGCCATCTGAATAAAAAAATTGATAAATCATTTAAACCAATATTCATTGAAAGATTTTATAAGTAGCGTTGATGCAAGCAAAGCTCTGATACAAGAGCAACACTACATTTCGCGAAATTTTTATGAAAGTATGGAGTATGCAAACTACGTATTAAATGGTTTCCATATTAATAAATTACACTGGTCTGCAGCCAATTTCGCTTTCAAATATTTGTAATTTATACTGATTTGTATTATCTCGCTAAGCTACACTGGAAAAATATGTTTTTAAATGGAAGTTTAAAATAAAGTTTGCAAATAGTTCACGGTTTCTAAAGTTTGAAAAATGCATTATGTTTTAAGCAATCTTAGAGTGACAGCTGAATTTACACCAACTAGCACTAGAAAAAAACTACAGTGACACATATTCGTTTAAACGCACTCACAATTTTAATTTTTCTGTCTTATAAATCTATGTTTAATATGTTTTCAACAATAAAGCGTTCACTATTCGTGAGAATAATGTAAATTTTTTATTACATATACACTATTGTTTTTGTTGTAATTTCGGAGGCGTGCGTAAGAATACAATCAATGCACAAAAAATATGCACATATTCGTTTACACGCAGCTGCTGAAAAAAAGTGCAATTAGCGAATATTTTTAAATCATTACGATTCTTTGCCTTCAAAATTAAAAATTGGGGAGTTTTAGATATTTCTTTTATTATTTGAGTTACATTAAAGTTATAACTTTAATTATTAAATCGTTGAAAAGGTTCAAATCAAGTCATACCACAAATAAGGCTACTCAAATCGGGAAATTGGACGAGTAATTCGTTTGTTTTTAAAGAAAAGGCAATAATTAATGAGTTAAGAAACCTACAAAGGGGAATCAAAAGCTTTTAAGCCGCCAAAAAAATCAAATAAAAATGGCAGCTACAAGAAATTATTTGAATGCCACTCAGATCAAAAATAAATTGGTCTTCCAGTGACGGCTAAGCATATTGCCCACATATTGCGCACAACAGAAAACGTCAAGTGGAAGAAGCCCAGGTGCAACCCCGTATTGAAGTTAAAACATAAAGAAGCTCGCTTAGTATTTGCACGCAACCACATTCACTGGACTAGTTTTTCACCTCCAGACGTTATACCCACCTGTGGTTCCTGAAGGAACCAACCGTTCGACTGAGGAGACTTTTATGTTATTGGCATGATTTAAGAAATAACGACGTACGCATGTCAAAACAAAACTTCGGTGGTGGTAGCGTTATGGTATGGGAAGCGTTTTCGGCTTCTGGCAAGGCAAATATTTGCTTTGTTCCAGAAGACAACATTTTCCAACAAGACAACAACATTATCCATGTTTTGAAGTTTTTGATGCAGAGGTTCCAGGAACACCACATACCACTTTTAGAGTAGTCGGCACGCAGTCCAGATCTGAACCCCATAGAGAACCTTTGGGGGTGCATTTCCCGTAAAATTTATGACAAAAAAGCATAAGGACAAAGGTTTGACACCGTGCTTGAGTAAAAACTAGCTATCAAAGACGCCTGGAAGGATGTATCGAATTATTTATTTATTTATTTATTTACGTGATTGCTAAACCTTAACAGGTTTTATAGCAAATTTAAAATTATAAAATAAGATATTTAATACAATTCAAAAATATAAAGTATGATTTTCATGTATTATAAACAAACTAAAAAGTTTTAATAAATTGCTTAGGTATATAAATTTATTAAAGTATAAAAAATTACAAAAAAAAAGTTAAGTCAAAATCGATACACCACTCCAATAGGTATATATATAATATATATCGTTCCGTCTTCCTGAAGCCGGTGAGATCCTGGCTTGACAGGGTGGTTACTCGACAAACTAGGTCAACTTCACCAAACGAATTTTCATAAAATAAAGAAAACCAGTTGCGATCGCAGGCACCAAGACAAACTAGGTCTTACCGGCCACTCATACACGCAGAGAAAAGACATGGTTGCGACATGATTATCGCAATAATAATATTTTTACTAATATAATTGTACTATTCCTTCAAACATTAATTTTTGCCTTAATAAAGTCAATATTTACTAATGATGGTACCAAAAATAACATTATGGTTTAAATAATACTATCGTTAGCATTTTATGATTGCCTCAACTATTAGTTGCAGCAAAAATGTTGTGGTCATGTCAATCATGGTAAATGTTAATATTATTATAGAGACAAACATGTTAGAATTTTGAATGTTTGTCTGAATTATGTTTTGATTGCTTAATTATTTAGTCGAATTTCCTCAGTGAAGCAACAAGTTTGGAAGTGTGGTAATAATAATTATATTTAACTAAATAGTAACAATTTATATTCAACAATTGAAAAGAACCAATTAATAATCGGTATTTAATAATTTTTCATCTCTAATTTGTGCTCGTTTTTATGTTCTCTTCTTTTATCAATTCAATTTGCGTCCAAATTGTAGCAGAAGAAAAGAAAGCAAAAACAAAAATGCACAGAATGCGTTTGTGTGTTTGTTGTAAGTACCGTTTGATTCATCGACACTTTTGCATGCTTGATTTATCTCACTTTGCATCAGTTACCAGTTTGCAGCAAAGCATCATCAAACACGTTTCATTTATTATACGTTCGTCTACGCGCCGCGGTGTGATTCTAATATTCTTTAATATTAATTAATACAGTGAGTGTGCAGTGAAAAATATTGTTAATTGTAAATTGTGTAATTGAATAGATTAACGAAACAGCACATAACCAGAAATTGAAGGAACTTATTGCCTCTGAACAGTTTGCAGGAAAACCCTTCTTTTCATGAAAACGAAGACATTTTGCCGAGGACATCTATGACAAACATAATTTCATTTGTGTTGAGTTTTTTTGTTGAAATTGTTTTCATTATACTGAACTTCAATTAATTTCATTATCAGACACAAAATGCGTAATATGTCGCCGTTTCCATGAAGTGAAGGGTGTTCTCGCGAACTTTCTAGAAACAATAAGTTCTTTTGATTTTTGGTTGTGTCGATTCGTGCGTCAACTCTTCAATTGCACAGTGTGATGAAATCGACAAAAAAAAACACAACAAAACTTTATACAAATTCTTAAAAATGGACATGTCGCAAGTTCATCGCACTTGATCTGATCTCTCAATGTCGTCACAATTTATTTTTTATTTATTTGTACAGTTGAAGTGTTTGAATTTTGTTATGGCGACATTCATTAAATTTTTACAACCATGTGCCTTGTTGAAAATGAAAAAAAATCCATTTTTTTCAGTAGAACTTTACGTTAAATAAAGCTTTGTAAAAATAAATCCGATAAAATACAAAATGAAGCGAGTAGCGTAGCAAATTTTTGTGTTTTTCTTTAATTTAAGAAAACAACTGGTGTTTCTATAATTTTTATTTAAATAATATTCCATTAATGACATTTGTTTTTTTAAAGAAACTAGTTTCACGTAAAAATACCTTTCTACTGAATATAAAAACATTAAAATTGGTCAAGAATTCATTTAATGCGGCATTTTTAAACGTTTTTTTTTTTCTTCGTAAAACGATTCACATGTTTTTGTTTGCTACCATACAAAATGCTTCCATTTCGTCAAATCGCGACCGATTTTGGTCATCTAAAGCTCGTTGGAAAGACGATATGATGAGCAACATGTTGCAATATAGAACTTTAAAAAATAACTACTTTAAATGAATAGTTTTATATGAATGTGTACTAGGGTGGGCCGATTTCATGAAATTATATTTGTAGTTATTTTCCTGTTAGAGAAAAAAAAAGATTGTAGGGGTACATTTTTATCAGTAAAATTTCACTTACCTCCTCCTCCTTCATTTTCACTTTTTATAAATTTTCCAACATTATTGTACTGGAGTCCCCCCAATTGTTACTTTTTTTTTAGAATCTGATGGCAAAAAAGATTTTACGGCTCGCAAAACCTACTTTGCAAAATTTGAACGAAATCAATTGATCGAAGTAAGAGAAACGATGTAACAGCACTGTAAATATTAACACAGTGAAAAAATATATGGGGTAAAACTGTAACTTCTTGACCAATTTTAAGGTTTTTAGATTCAGTCGAAAGGCAGTTTTACGTGCAAATAGTTTCTGTGAAAAAACAGATGTCATTGATGGAATATTATTTAAAAAAAAAAATTATAGAAACACCAATTTTTTTCTTAAATTAAAGAAAAATAAAAAAATTTGCTTCGCTACTCGCTTCATTTTGTATTTTATCATTTCCATGGCTGTAAAAATTCAACTAATGTCCACACAACAAAATTCGACCACTTCAATTATTAAAATAAATAAAAAAATTGTGACGACATTGAGAGGTCAGACCAGGTGCAATGGACTCTCAACATGTTCCTCTTTCAGAATTTGTATAAAGTTTGGTTGTACTTTTTAAGTCATCACACTGTGTTATTGTGTTGTATAATAAATCTCCTTATTATAAATACTGTAAAGAGATAAAAATGCAGGGCTTCAAACTTCTAAAAACATGCTTTGCAAAAAAAAAAAAAAATTGTTGGAGTGCATTTCGACGGCGAGGATGACTACAACTTGTTTGTGGAAGCAGGTAGAAAAAAAATTTATGATAGTGAACTCTTTCTATTCCCTTATTAGTGTAAGAAATTATCATCAATTTGCTGAAATTGCGTCAATTTTTCTCACCGATTTTCAGACATCGTCCCTTTCGTCGATTCCGAAGTTTTCGACGAAAGAAATCGTTGCAATATCGCCATGCCAAAAAATGGTCTTGGTTGTGCGCAACCAACATTTCGTTGGAGTCCTAAATAATTTTATATTAATTCTACTTACAGTTAGAAAAGCTTTCAACTTCAAAACTGATGATGAAGCTCTTGTCTACTCTAAGGACTACCTCATCCAGCCTGAAATATTTTCAGCTTTCATTGCACAATTTATAGATTCCGCACCAGACTTTGAGTTGGATATAAAACTATCAGGTAAGATTTTAAGACTTTGTCATTCTAATCATTCACAATCTCATTTTTTTCCTTTTATAATTTTTAGTTTGCATTTCTGTTGAAACTGTAACAGAAAGTCCTGAAGATAAAATTCCTGACACAGAGACTATTATTGAAACGATACCATACAACAACAGTTCATTCAGTGGTGAAGTAGAATCCCCTTATTTTGACTCCGAAAGCACAGTACTTGTTTATTCTGATGAATTTGGTCAATTACCGTCAACTCAAGTATGTAACTAGTTTGAAGGAATTATAATTTTATAACAAATTTTTTTTTAATACTTCAACAGGAAATTAAAACTATTGATGTTGTGCAGCTCGCGTTCAAAGTTTACCAAAAATGTGGGTTTTTGGAAAATCGTGAAAGAATTCAAATTTCTAAGGCCATATTAATTTACACGTTAAGAAACAACAAATCTATAATGTAAGATTTTGAATTCAAAATAATGGCGAAATAACTGGCGAATTTTTCTTTTTGTGTTATCACTGTTTGCGAGCCTATTTATTCGCCTGTTTTTGACATTTATGTTGAATACAATTTAGAATATTCGCTACGATGATACCAGCTTGGCGAATTCGTCTTACTTTTTGTTCAATTCGCAGACGGTATAAGTTTTCCACAGAACTTGTGGCTATACCTTTTGGAAAGAAGTGCTCAAATTTTTCTCATAAAGACGCTTAAATTCCATTTACTAAAAATTATAAAAAGCTGATTTGGCAGTCCGTGTTTATAAAATATTTATAATTTCAGACTAACAAGAGATGACTTTATTGCGCTAGCACAGTCAATTGTCGATATATTCAACACCGAAGTAAAGGAAACATACTACGTACCGTTTAGGCATGGCCACCTAGCTAAAGGTAAATTGTATGATGCATACAATAACTATAGAACACGTCTTAGCGCTGCTGGGTTAATAAAAAGAAGATGTAAGCAAATAACGAAGGAAACATTTCGTAAGTTTTTAAATTTATTTCAGTTTGCTTTCTAATTGCAAATAATAGAACTATATTTACTTTAATACATAAATTTTCTTTTTATAACAACAAGAAAATTCTAAATCTACAAGTGATGCAGTAACTGTTTTTAGTGACATTGAAATACTTCAGTCGGGATTAAATGATTGGTCACTTATCTTAGATAAATGGAAAATTACACATTCGTATAGGCAGAACGAGCTTCAAAATACAAATATTTCAACAATTGATTACTTTGAGAAGTATTCAGTTTTATCGAAAGAGAGAAATTATGAACTGGTGCGATATTAATTAAATATTAATTAAATTTAAAGTTTATTATTTTTTCTATAAAATATACTTTTAGCTTGAAATTGATTATTATTTACTATATCCATTGTCAAAAACTATCTATGAGTGGAGATCCTACTTCCCTCATATAATTGCCAAGGCCGAAAAACTTAAAGACCAGTGTGTTCAAGAAATTTTAGTTAAAATAAAATTGGCGAAGAATGAAGGTATGTAGACATTTGAAATATTCTAGCTTTTTTTAAATATTTTGTATTCCAGATGCAAAACTTGCGCTTGCATTTATGCTTATCCCGTTCCTTTTGCCGAACTCTAAACGATTGAGTAAACTAGAAGTTCAAACATCGTTCATTCAGTATTGTAATGTATGTTTAAAAGGTGCAGGAACATAAATTAATTGTAATATTTAATCAGTTTTTTTATTGAATTCGCAGAATATACTTGCTGCAGATGATGAAACTAGAGAAGCAATTAAACGTCTGAAGTGTGAAACGCAACCAAAAATTTATCTGATTGGTGACCAGCGAAATATTGTTTGCCTAGCGTACGTCGATATATCCGGCAAAAGATTTAAATTTGAAAACCCAATTCAGGCAATTGAAGTTTGTTTTCATTTGTTCATTGGAATGCACATAAAATATCCAAAAACTTGTGCAAATGTTTGGATATTTATCCAATTGCTAGTTTTTCAAATAAAATCTCCTTGGGATGTAGAAATACCATCAGTTAGAACGCTTATCAACGATATATATGCAGTATATCATCAGCATCAGCTATCAACACTTAAGGAAAGAAATTAGTTGGAGTTTGAAAATTAAGTATACCTTCTTTGATAGAACTGCTTTTAAAAGTATTTTTCATTAATGACATATATCAATACACATGCATTATTTATTTCAATAACTCATTCTGTTAGAGTATCTACCTAATTAAAATTATTTCTCATACATTTTTTCAATAACTTCAATTTGAGCATTTTATCAGTTTCACTTATGTTAATACCTTAATATAGAAAGGCCCTAACTCATATTTTTCAAAATCAATTTTTTTAGAGATTTTTGCAAAAAAATCGATACAGAAAAAATTGCAACAAAAAATTGCTACAGCATTAAATAGGTTAGTGTCCTATATAAAAACTCTAAAGAAAATTCGCACCTGCAAAATTAAATTTTTAATAAGTTTTTTCTTTCTCCTAGAAATAATCAAAAAATGAGTTAGGGCCTTTCTATTTTAAGATAGCGTATGTAAATGTGTCATTTTAATAAGTCATGCACTTATTCGGCACAATAGATGTACAGTTGAAAGTATTTTCGTAATTTTTTTAATAATTTAAATTTGACTTATAACAATTTTCAAAAATGGATTCAATTAGTTGCTTTCGTTGTTCTAATATTTTTATAACAGTGAATGAATTAATTCGACATATAAAAAATCGCCATCCAAATATAACTTCATTGACATGTTCCTACCATAATTGCACCAGACAGTATAGTCGTCTAGACTCTTATAGATTTCATTTAAGAACCCACTTGTTTCGCTCACACTTGAGCAGAAGTGTTAAAAGTGAAGTCACATGTGCCAATATTGAGTACACCGACAGGTTTTCTAGCAACGATCATGCAATGACTAGTTCTTCTATACCAATTTCATTCAGAAGTGCTGAAAGTGAAGACGCATATACTAGCATTGAGAACGGCAGGTATTCTACTAATGAAGTAGCAACAAATACTACCTCTCTACCAATTTCAGAAATTCGTTTTAATCTATTGAAGCAAATATTGAAAGTATATTGTAACGATTCATTTCCTCGTAACAAAAGCCATGATATTCTTAAAAGTATTGTTTTATGCTTTCAAAAACATTTGCTTATTTTAAAAAACAAGCTAGTGAATTGTAATATTTCTTCTGATGTTCTGGAGTTTGTAAATGAACTATGTAATAGTTCTGTGATCGAATCTGAATACAAATTTTTAAAAGAACTCAAAAAAACCAATTTGTTTATAGAAGTCAAATTTGTTTTTTTACATAAAGAACTTCAAGAAGTATTAACAAGTGAAGGTCAAACAATACTTAAAGAATTAGATTTTTCTATTGCAATATTGCCATTGCGAAAAATGTTTGAAATTCTGTTTCAGAAAACAAATTTTTTGCTGGAAATAATTTCATATATAATGAGTTTGGAAAACCGTGATAAAGCTGTCATTTACAATTTTATTCAAAGTCCACTTTGGAAGGAAAAAAAATCTGAGCTATTCTCGCATTTTGCGGATAAGGAAGTAATGTATATACCATTGTTTATCTACTTTGACGAATTTGAGCCTAACAATGCTCTTGGGTCACATGCAGGATCCCAGAAAATTGGTGGAGTATACATTAAAATTCCCTGCATGCCTGAGTATATTCAATCAAAACTTTCGCATATATTTGTCGCAATGCTATTATTTTCTGAAGACAGAAAAAGATTCGGAAACAATCTTGTATTTACTGACTTCATTGAGGAGTTAAATTTTTTGCAAACTTCAGGAATCGCTCTCGAAAAAAAAATTCCGTACAAGAATAGTTTCATAAATAAAATCAAAATAATTCCATCAATAATTTTGGGTGATAACCTTGGCCTTAATACGATTCTTGGGTTTTCAGAGAGTTTTTCAAGTAAATTTTACTGTCGTCTATGTAAGCAACATCGTGATATTTTGAAACTGTGTACAACTGAAAACAATGAAATGTTACGAAATCCAGTGAACTATAGTGCAGACCTTGTAATTAATGATTTTAAATTAACTGGAGTTAAGGAAAATTCTGTATGGAATAGTATTTTCAATTTTCATGTTACACAAAATTATAGTGTAGATGTCATGCATGACATTTTGGAAGGAGTGTGCCATTATGAACTAATATTTCTTCTAAATCGTTTTATTAAAGATTATAAATTCTTCTCACTGGAACAGTTGAATTACAGAATGCTAACTTTTGACTATGGTCCTATTCATAGTAGAAATAAGCCTCCTATTTTACACGCAGATTCCCTCACTAAAACGAAACTAAAATTTTCAGCTTCTGAGATGCTTGTTTTTTTTAAGTGTTTTGCTCTGTTAGTTGGGGACCTTGTTTTTGAATGTGAAGAATGGTCATTGTATATACTTTTAAAGCAAATTGTGTTCATTTGTTGTGAAACAGATTCACTGCAAGATGGCATTGCTGAGCATTTACATGAATTAGTTTGTGAACATAACCATTTGTACCTAAAACTAACTAAAAGTACTTTGAAACCAAAATTTCATAATATGCAACACTATGCTTATGTCATAAGGAAAATAGGACCATTAAAGCAAATTTCGTCAATGAGGTTTGAATCAGTGCACAAAATTATGAAAACTATCAGCAATAGTTCTAATAACAAAATGAACATTTTAAAAACAATTTTTGCTAAATATCAAATAAAGCTTCTTGATTTTTTTGCAAACTACAATGACACAAATAATAACAAAATCAAATCAGGCCCTTCTACAATATATGAAATCACACCTAATTTTCTTATGAAATACGGAATTGATTTCACTTTACCGGTTGATATCGTATCGTATCTTCAATACGAAAATATTTATTTTAAAAAAGGAATGGTTATACAAGTGGGGGAATATGAAGATGACATTCCCATATTTGGTTTAATAAATTATATATGTCTGATAAAAGATTCATACTGTTTATGTATCCAAAGGCTATTAAATCATGGATTTGATGCACACTTTCACGCTTTCCGAATTGAATACGAAGATATTTTCTTTTGCGTAATGATTAACGCATTAACTACAAAAAATGTAGGTTATATATGTGTGACGAAAAACAATATTTTATTTCTAAATTAAACCATTATTTTTCAATTATTAATTTTTTTAAATTAAAACACTACAAAGAAATTTAAATACAAAATGTGTATATAAGACGTATTTTAAGATATACGATATATTATATGGATAAATGATTTATTTTTTAACTCTTTTAAATATATAATAAAATTATTTTACAGACAACAGTTGAGCTTTACTTGAAATAAAAAAAATGATGTTAAACTTTTTGGATAAGGTGATAGTTTTACCCTAAACCTGAACAGGCATTAACTTTTTAACCGACTTCAAAAAGAAGGAGGTTCTCAAGTCGGTTGGTTTCTGTTTTTTTAATTGCTGCAATTTATGTCAACGGATAGAGACATTAGACACAGAGATGCCCGTTTAAAATATTGGCGGTGTTCGACAAAGGGGCGTGGCAATATTAAAAAGAAACTGTCTATCGAATAATATTGAAACTAGGGTACGGAAATTCGGTAAAAGAATGGGTAGAATTTGGTACAAGAATGGGTAGAAACAAAACACGATCAAGAAAGCAGGCGGAATTTTTCAAAGGTCGTGTCACAATAACAAAAAATTGTTTCAATAATATTCTGGTTGCAAAAAAAATTCCATCGCTGAACATAGTTCTTGCAATCATACCATTTTCGTCCCAATTAGAAAAAATTATTGTTTCAATAATATTCTGGTTGCTACAAAAAAGTCCTTCGCTAAACATGGTTCTTGCAATCATACCATTTTCGTCCCAATTAGAAAAAATTATTGTTTCAATAATATTCTGGTTGCTACAAAAAAGTCCTTCGCTAAACATAGTTCTTGCAATCATACTATTTTTGTCCCAATAAGAAAAAAATTATTGCTTCAATAATAATGTGGTTGCTACAAACAAATTCCTTTTTTAAATATAGTGGTTGCAATCATTCTATTTTCGTCTCAATAAAAAAAAATTATTGTTTCAATAATATTCTGGTTGTTACAAAAAAAATTATTTTCTTAATATAGTTGTTGCAATCATTTCATTTTCGTCCCAATAAGAAAAAAATTATTGTTTTAAATATATTATGGTTCCTACAAAAAATTCCTTTTCTAAATGCAGTTGCTGCAATCATTTTAACATGGTCATATAAATCATTGTATGTTTAAGAACATGGTAGTAACAATCATTAGCCGAATCATACTATGATTCTCTTATAACATGGTTGTTGCAACTATGTTTTTTCTCTGCGTGTATTAATATATTACAAATCGATCTAACGTAGTGTTTCAAGAGGTAAAAAGTCACCAAGACACCACGGTACCGTCGACAAATGTAGTCACAATCATCATGAAGATATGAGGCAATTGAAGATCCCAGGTTTAGGTCCATTCAGATTATTAAGATGTTTATACACCAAAATTTTCCATTTTATGCTTAGGTCCATTTATCCATTTAGATTGTTATATTAATGATAATGTGTTTACAAATCACCAGATGCATCAGATATATGTTTGAAAGAACTTTACATAATCAACGTCGGTACTGCAGGTAATCTATAATTTTATGTTTGATTGAGTCCATGGATTCACTTAAGGATATAACATCAGATACAAAATTAAAATCACCGCAAGCGCTTCTAAGAGGTTCATTTTGCAAATAATTAGTTCTACAAAAGTTCATGTGGAGTAACTCAAAACATCTTCTAGGACGAAGAGGAATATTAAAATATACTTTACTCAATAAATATGGACTGTTGACATATCCATGTAAAAGTTTTGTAATCCAACAAGCATTTATCATAGTTCTCCGATTTTTTAAAGAAGGAATATTTAAGAGTTGTAACCGATATTCATAAGATGGTAAGTGAAAATCAGTATGACAATAAAGATAGCTTAAGCAAAATAAAAGAAATTGTTTCTGCACTTATTCAATGTCGTCTATGTAACAACCGTATCGTGGGCACCAAACAACTGAAGCGTATTCTAAGATAGGCCGCACTAGGGAAGTGAATAAGGTTTTCGTTATGAATGGATCATTAAACTCTTTTGCCCAACGTTTAATAAATCCTAAAGTACTATTTGCTCTATTTATTATTTTATTTACATGAATATTAAAGCGTAGTTTAGGATCCATTGTAACTCCAAGATCATTGAAAATATCTAAGGACTCCAATGGATAACCACAAATTTTGAAGGTACATTTAATTGGTGGTTTGCGCGAGAAAGACATATGCTTGCATTTCTTCATGTTGAGGTTCATACGGTTCGTTTTGCACCAGTTATGAAGATGATCAATGTCGGCTTGCAAAAATACAGCGTCATTATCATTTTTAAAAGAAGGGAAGAGTTTGACGTCGTCAGCAAACATTAAGATGCTAGAATGCATTATGACAGATGGCAAATCGTTTATAAAAAGTAGAAACAGAAGGGGCCCAAGATGACTTCCTTGAGGTACTCCTGAAATAACAGGAAACTCACGTGATTTCTTGAGCTTTAAAATAACAGATTGTGTTCTATTGCTTAAGTTAGATTCAATCCACTTTACCAACGGTATAGGAAATCCAACAAGATGTAATTTTAAGATCAATAGTTTGTGATTTACAACGTCAAAAGCTTTGCTAAAATCCGTGTAAATAACCTATAGTAAGATATTAACTAGAGATATCTATATTTTTACGGACAGCCAAGCAGCGCTTAAATCTCTTGGAGGTTTATTCCTAATATCACCAACGGCCCTTAAAAGTCACTCGTCTCTTAATGAGATGGCCGATAAGTTCGACATTAATATGGTCTGGGTACCAGGGCATAGGGACATTCCTGAAAATTGTTAAGCGGATGAGCTCGCTAGAGAAGGTACAACGGTAACGCTGTTGCCTGATATGGAAGCATTAGGTATGCCACTTGTGTCGTGCAAGCTGGCTTCAAGACTACATGCCACAGAAATGGATAATTTCAGGTGAAAGCACAGCACCACTTCTAGCACTGCTAGACAGATGCAGTCTAGTTTTACTGAAAAACGAACGGCGAAGCTCTCAATTGGCGATGAAAGATTTTTTTTATTTATTTATTTATTTTTATTTATTTATTTATTTTTATTAATGTTACTAAAGAATACTCTTATTATAATTACAATTTGTTTAAAATTCATTTTTACATACATTAATTAATAACAATAATGCCACATTCTGTAGTTCCAAAGGAACTAGAGGCGAATGCGGGTTTACATATGATGGAAAAGAAAAACAAATTATGTTTACAATTATGTATACAAATAAGTTGACATGGGGTCGTTAGAGCAAAGCTTGAACATTAGTTTTAAATTTGATTTTGAGAAACATGGAAAAAAGAAGAAATGAGAAAAAATGAGAAAAATTTTTATTTAATATTAATAATGATAATTGCAAACTTAGTTTAATTTATGGAATTATTTATGAGATAGATAAATGAAAAGATAGATAGAAAATGCCAGATCTCTCTATTCTGATAGACGTTATAACAGGACAATGCTTTATAGGTAGTCATTAGGGAAGTCAATTACGGGATCCTGAAACGTGGAAAAGCCCGAAATTTAAGCCCCTTTAAATCCCGGGATTTTCTTTCCGGTATCCCAGGATTTTTAAATAACAAATTTCTATTACAAATATTCGTGTTAATGCAACCATTTGAATTTAAGTTGATATGAATATAGAATAAGAAAAACCTTTTCTTGAGGCTGAAAAAGATTGTAAGGGCGATGACTGTGACTTTGCAAAGTTTAAGAAGAATATGCAACATATATGCAAAGTCAGTGAAAAATGCTCAGATATTTTGACTTAGGAAATTAATTTGTTTTGTGCTGACGCAATCGTGGTCGAAACTTAAAGACTTTTTACGATTATCGTGCAACTATTTCTTGAACTAGTATTGAGTAAGAACGGTGCTTCTTATCAACGGGTTATATTTGGAATAATATCTGAACAAAACTCCCAAGTGAAAAAAAGACACAGTTTCGATAGTATCCAGAAAATTCTGGTTTTTATTTATATTTTTCAAAACTTTTTTAAAACATTTCATCTTCTAAATAAGAATTATTCAAAAACGAATTAGTTGTTGTTGTTGCCTTCTTCAAACTTACTTGATCTAAAAAGCTCACAATTAAAGTCATGTTAAAATTTGCTTTGTTTTATAAAAAGTTTTCGTTTGATATATATATTATATATGTTTATGCTCTTTACTGCAGGAAAAATAAATAATTTAAATTTTTCCGATATTTATTTCCATTTATTAAACATAACTTTGAATTACATTTACTTTTTACCAACATAAAAAATTAACAGCACATTCATCACTAAAAATATCAAACGAAAGCTTTTTATAAAACAAAACAAATTTTTACATGAATTTAATTAGATCAAGTAAGTTTACAGAAGAACAACAACACCAAATATGTTATTGAATAATTTTTATTTAGAAGATGAAATGTTTTAAAATAGTTTTGAAAAATATGAATGAAAAAAAACCAGAATTTTTCTCTATTACTATATAAAAAGGAATTCTACGGCTATACTTACGATACTATCGGAACTATGTCCCTTTTTTATAGATATTCCGAAATTTGGTAGCTACAGTCGGCATATGACACTCGAAGTATGTCATATTAAAATAGTTTAAATCAATTTAGTAAAATATCTATATATATATTATTACAACGATTTGTTTTTAGTAAAAGTAGTACCATAACGGAAATATATAATTCATATGTATGAACATAAAGTTAATTGAATAAATTGAAAGCTTATGTATATATATGTATGTATATATATATATATATATATAGAATTAACTTTATGTTCATACATATAAATTATATATTTCCGTTACGTATATATTATGTAACGTTCACAAAAAACATGATAAACATATTTATATAAACAGTAGTAATTGAATAGCTACATTCACATATCACAAGCGTTTTATTTTTTAAACAGTTTACATCAATAAATTATTTTATATATATATATATATATATATATATATATATATATATGCAGAATTAAGTGGTTATCTATTCTGTGCAAAAAAATTTTTCCTGCATTCTATCAAAGATTGGCAACGAAGAAAATGCCATATAGCTTTTTTACGATATTCTGAGTAAAAACTCAAAATATCGCAAAAAAGCTATATGGCATTTTCTTCGTTGCCAATCTTTGATAGAATGCAGGAAAACATTTTTTGCACAGAATAGATAACCACTTAATTCTGCACCTATTACCGTTTGTAACGTTTCATATATTTCAGAAAAAAGGTCGGAATAAGTACAATAAAAATATCGGTTTTTACGATAATTTGAGCTTAGTCGTTATTCCTTGTCGACACAGATATATTTATATAAGCTGATATAAATTTTGTTAAAAATACTTCGATTGTCATATACTGACTGTAGCTACCCTATTGCCAGAGAGTAAGAATTACGGGGCGTCTCGACAGGCAATAATTCATTGCTTTCCATCTGTCAATTGGCAATTATTGCTAATCGAGACCACTCAATTGCCAACCATGGCAAGCAATATTGCCTTCCATGTATTGCCAAGCAATGAGCTGTATTTTTTCATGTTTGACAGCCATTTTTCATTTTTCTCCAAAATTTTAAATGTGTATGTCTATAAAAATCAAGTAGCGTGCAGAATAAATTAATAAAATAACAAATTTATATAATAAATGATAAAATTATATGTTGATTTCGTAACATGACAAAACCCACCCTTGAAATATTGCCATGGAATACATTGCTTGCAATGGAATTTGACAGATGGTAAGCAATGGATTATTGCCTGTCGAGACGCCGGGTTAAGAACATATAAAAAAATTTCATAACAGAGCCAACAACAATTACCAAGCAAATCTAAAACAACGACGCACAGAGAAGAGCATGATCACAGCGATTGAGCAGCGTTAGAGGGGATGAACCGAATCGTCAACAGAAAATAAACAGAACTTTGCTTACTATGTCCCGCTTTTCACTCGTCACACACGAAAATTCTCGAGCTTGCGGCGAAAGCAATTATTGCTCCGAGAGCAATAATTCTCTTGCTCTGGTAGCAAGATCTCTTTGTCCCGCTTTTCACTCGGCAATAATTGCCTTTGCCGAAAGCAGGTTGTCGATTACTCGCCCGCATGAGTTGGTTTACGAAAGTCCCCTTTAAACCCGAGTAGTCCACAAACTACTTGTGGCGAAAACAATTATTGCTCATAGAATTGCCTAGTAAAAAACGGCCCTTTGCAGCACATGCAGAACCAAAACAACAGTATCAGCAGCTAGTAGCAAAGTTACCAGTTATGTTGGAAAAATCCCATTCGTGGTAATTTTTAATTGCCCTTAGGAATTTTTGTTTTTGGGAAATTCTATTAAATTTTTTAATTTAGCGTGGTATTTTTTAATTGGCGTGTGTATTCAGTGCGGTATTTTTTGAATTTCCGTGGGAGTTTGGTAATATTCTTCTTATTTTTTTTTCTTTTTAGTAAGCAAAATTTCTTTATGGTATTTCTAAATGTTTTTTAAATTGTTTTTGCATATGAAACTTATTCTGGTCTTTTGTAATGCGAATGAGATTTTTGTAGCATATTTAATTTTAATGCATATGGAATTTGTGGTGGTATTTTTTAAATGCGTAGTATTTTTGTGGAAATTTTTAATGATCGTGGGATTTTTTTGATATTGTTTTATTGCGGTAGACAATTTTTTGTTTATTTTTACCATGGTAATTTTTGTTGTATTCAATTTATTTTACTGTGAAAAAAAGTAACTTTTTGTCGGAATTTTTTTAAATTTTAACTGGCAACCTTGGCTAGTAGTAGTACATTTTGTTGTAGCCACATACTGGCTCTCTAGCTACATGCATCTGTATTCTCTATTGTATTACAACCCAACAAGCCATGAATGTGACTGTTCCAGCTAAACGGTACTTAAAATGGCAGCGTCTGATTTGGTGGTATGAAAACGACATGTTTTTGTACCTTTTATCCGTTCTCTATATAATTGTGAAGTCCTTTTTTAAAGTTTTTTCCAAAATCCTTTTTTATATTTATCAAGATTCGAATTTAAATTTATGCCATATTCGCTTGGTGCGTCGTTTGTTCTTGTCTTTTTCCCTCTCTTTTTCACCCGTTCGCCAAAAAACTCTGAAATATGCATTGAATCAGTTGAGTTGCCGTTTATTCTTTAGTTTATTGTTGCAACTTAATAAAAACTATTTTAAGAAAAGGTTACAATTGTTTAACAACAAATAAAATTAATATACAACTTAAAGTTTTCTATATGACCTTGATATTTATTATGTTGATTTTCCTTGATTTAAATACAAATTCCAATTGTTTGATAGTTTAAATCATTCTTGATTTTAAATACAAATTCTAGTTGTTTGATAGTTTAAAATCGTTTATTGAGCTTTAGGTCAGGTAAGAACAATTAACTGCTGGGGCATTCCACGGTAAAGAGGAACGCACAAATCTAAAATTTTTTCTAATAGAACGATTTTATTTAAACTAAATATTATCTAAATAGTTTAAATTCTACTAATTTTTCATTATTTGAAAAAAAAAATTAACAATTATAAGAGTTTTTCGCATTTAACACTGACGATTTTTTTCTAAGATAAGATTGAAATTTTACACTTAAGTTAGCTACGTATTTTATTTCAATTTTTCTTTACAATTGTAGCGAGTGTTTGTTGATAACGTATAAATATAATATTGTTTACTATTATACAGAACGCATATTCTAAAAAGGTAAGTAAATACAAAATTTATCGTCCTCTGAAGCGATCGTGTTTCTTGTCCCGACCATCACAACAAAATAGACATTAGTTTTTCCTAAACTAAAAATTTGCATGAAAGTAAGCAAAAAACCATTGCAAAGTAAGAGGGAACTTAGAACACATAGCTTTGGCTTGGTTTTGTATTTGTGAGAGCTTAATAGAATTTTTAATTGGAAATTTAATTCTGTCCCGACCATCACAAAATTAACCCACTTGAGATATCTGCTGCCATTGAATATATTATGAGAAAAATTTGGGGTGGGCATTTTCAGAGGAGCAGATCTCTCCAGGAGACGTGTTAATAACATAATGCATTGATTGGTAATATCTTTTTATAGTATGGATGCAGTTGAGAGAAAACGTCGCTCAGTGGAGAAAATGAAGCAAAATCCAGAGGTTTGGAGACAGAAATTGTTAAAGGAAAGAGAACGAAGTCGAAAGAGAAGAGAAAAAGCCAAAGAAAAACGTTTTGATGATGATGATAAAAAATCGTGGAAGGAAAAAGAAAAACTTAGAAAAAGGAAATATAGGGAAGGGAAAAACACCGCCCAGCTAAAGTCATATCAGGTATCACCTATAGGTTCATATAAGTGCAAAAATACATTGCGTAAGGCTGTAATGAAAGCAAAAAAGGCAATGCCAGAGAGTCCAAGGAAAAAACAAGCTGTTATGCTAGAACTTTTAAAATATATCATCCCGAATATGTCTCATGAAGCTAGAAAGCATAGATCTGATATGTTATTAGATGAAGAAGTTAACACTGTGAAGTTATTTTTCGAAAGAGATGACATTAGTCGAGCTGCACCTGGCAGAAAAGACACAATTTCAGTAAAAGATTTAATTACTGGTAAACGTACCCATGTGGCGAAACACCATTTAGTTATGACTGTTTCTGAAGCTTACTATATATTTAAAGAGCTATACCCCAACTTTAAAATAGGAAAAAGCAAATTTTTTGATTTGCGGCCCTCCCATGTTAGGCCTATGAGCGAAATGCCTCACAATGTGTGTGTCTGTATGTACCATGCAAACTTTGAATATATGGTTGAGGCTTTGTACGAATATATACCAGATTTTCCTTCGACTTCATGGGAATTTTTAAATGAAATTACATGCGACATATATTCCGAAAAATGCATGTCTAACGAATGCCGGAATTGTTTCGATGTTCATGACATAATTAAATTAAAGATACGTGAATCGGGTGGAATCAACTGGAAGCAGTGGATGAAACAGGAAAACTTTTTGCAGATTAAGACTGTAACCGGAACACTTACAAACCTTCTTACAGAGATAAACAAACAAATACCAAAATTTAAGCACCATTTTTTTGTAAAAAACCAGCAATCAAATAATTTTGAAAACAAAAAGAAGGAAACATCTTTAACGGAAATTGTACTTCAGGTCGACTTTGCAGAAAATTTTGCAATTCTTTCTCAAGATGAGATTCAAAGCGCGCATTGGTCTCACCCGCAAACAACGTTGTTTACAGGATGTTCTTGGGGCAGCAAGGGTGAAAAAAAAACAATCGTATGTAATCCTGAGCAACGACCTATCTCATGACAAATTCGCAGTTTGGGTTTTCTTGAAAAGAATAATTAAGTATTTAAAAACCCATTACCCGGCACTTAACAAAATTTTCATATATACAGACGGATGCGCTGCTCAATTTAAAAATAGATATACTTTGTCTAATATATGCTACGCGAAGTCTGACTGGGGTGTCAGTGTAGAGTGGAATTTCTTTGCATCAAGTCATGGCAAAGGCGCAGTCGATGGGGTCGGGGCCACAGCAAAACGTTTGTTGTGGTCAGCTATTATGAGCAGGAAGGCAATAATAAAAAACAGCTGGGAATGCTTTGATTATTTAAGAACCAAAGACGTAGGAATGCACATTTTTTTTATTTCTATAGCAGATATTGATATGCACCGTGAAAACCTCCAACGCAGATGGGACTATGTACAACCTATCCCATATCTTCAGCAAAAACACCATTTCCAGGCTCTAAGTTGCAACTGTATAGCATATGGAATAACTTCTAACTCTACTAAAAAGAACAAACTGCTTTTAATTCAGAAACAGCCCTTGATTGCATACAAGGATATCAACACGTCCAACGAAATGGACATCGATGCTGACATAGATGCGACGATGGATACTAATAATCGCTAACCGTTCTTCTAAAAAATTTTTCTTGAGAATTAATTTTTTCACATTAGTTTTTAACGTTTTTTACTATAAAAAATTGCTTATGAATAATAATTTCGAATAAAACTTTCAGTAGGTTCGCACTTATTTATATGGTTTTCTTACTTGTCCCGACCGTTACAACTCTTTGTCCCGACCATCACAAATTTCGCAAATTTATGTAAAAAAAATGCAACTCCTTGCGAGTTTTTTCTTACAATAAAATATTGCAGCACTTCTTAGGTCTTTCATACCAAAAAAGTTTGGGTTTGAGCCGCATGGTTGGACTGAATTTCAATGTTTTATCTTCTTATAACTGGTAAGTGAATGTTTGCCTGTCCCGACCGTCACAGTGATTTGGAAAGGAATTTAACACAGCCGCGACTAAAACACAAATATTTTTGATTGCCATATTTAAAAACATTTAATTTGTCATAAAATTGCATATAACATTTTTGATATTTGTTGCTAGCAACCGAGTGTATTGCGAAACAGTACTCAAAAATTAGTAATAATGTCCCGACCGTAACCGTGGAATGACCCTGCTCTAACCATTTAGTCAAACAGATAACTAATTAATCATTTAGTGATGTTTTCCTTTTCATATTGAAATGTTGTTTCTTTGCAAAAAAATTCGTTAGAGCAATTAATTGTTCTAATAATTTAAAGTATTAAACAACTAGCATTTGTATCTAAAATCAAGAATAATTTAAACTATTAAACATTTAGAATTTGTATTAAATCATAGAAAATCAACATTAATATACAACTTAATATATGGTACGCTTATATGAAACACACATTGCATAGTTTGCCGACAACGAAACGGTCCGCTTCAGTGCTTTTAAAAGTGCACACCGTTTTCAACCGAGCCGATTGGCTTTCTGGATAACAAAAAAAATTAAAGCAACTGATGAGTATTTATATATGTATGTTTTACATACATATTAATAAAAAACATCAACAACAACAACAACAAAAGAAGCACAACAGCGAACGACGTTATTACGAACCAAACAAGCAAACACAACAACAACAACAACAACAACTTTAAAAACAGCATAAGCAGCTACTGCAGCTAAGCAGCTTGTGCATTTCTCATATGAATATATAAATTTTTCATCTTCTTAGATTTTGCTATTTTATTAGATATTCGTTTTATTCCCTCTAAAACTGATATTTTGGCTTTTTTTTTTCTTTGTTCGATGAATATTAAAGGCTGTAGGTATACCCCAAAGTGTCAAATATCACTTTGAAAAAATTCGTGAAAATGACCCCCATACAAACCGCGCTGTAAGACGTAATTCTAAGTCAAAAAGACGCGTTGATCAGCTTCATGTATTGCTTTAAAAATAATTAAAACAAAAAATTAAATTTAAAAGTCTTTTACAACCTCAATTTGCCTTAAACACAAAAAACATGAAGACGGTGTCCAACAAAAAAAAATGTTTAACATTTATATAATTATATCTTAAACTGTTCTGTATCTTATTTTTTTAAATTTTTAGTTCTTTAAATAAATACAATTTGCTAGTCATTAATATTATTTAAGGTTTTTTGTGTTTATTAACAATAAGGGTATTCACAATTGTGTAGTATCGTGGTATTGTGTTTTTTTGTCATAGTTGAAAACCAGAATTATGAGCATCCCTTAATTTGTGGTTGGGAACTTCTCACTATGGCTTTTTGTTACTATGCAAATAAATTAACTATCCAATTTGATATATTTTATTAATAAATGGCATAAAAGAATTAAACTTGCATTTAGAGCTTCTTCCATTTTTGCAATTAGAAAATATCTGGCAACCGATCAGTTGTTTATGGAACTTTAAAAACCAAGTTCGTTTAACATATCATTGGGCTACTTAAAACTAGTGTCCGACCGAATATTCGGTTTCGGTTTCGATTATGGCCAGTTTCGGTGCTTTTTGTCAGTTTCGGCTATTCATTTAACTCAAATATAAAAATATTAACAATGCATTGTACAAAACAAAAATTATGAATTCGTCTATAATTTGATTTCTCGTGCTATCGCAAAACATTTTGGGTAAATTTATGCGTTCGGTACTATCATTTTCGATTTTGTCATCTCTATTGCACATAATATTAAAGTTTTATAGGTACTGAAGCCAAAAATTGATAATTAAACTTCCGAACGAATTCTGTTCCATAAAAATTTACATTGTAGGTGCATACTATTTTCAGTGTGTACTGGAGATATACAGTATGCAATGCTTTTGTAAAAAAAAATGATCTCATTTGTAATTATAGTAAACTTCAATTAATTATTATACACTTCAATATTCAAATAATACTTTTTTTTATTTTTTCTTATGTGTATGGAAGAACTTTTGTTTCCTTTTGTTTGTAAAAAAAATTATTTGTAAAAACTTAAATTTTCCTAGTAATTAACCACTTTCGGTTTCGGTTTTGTTTTTAAAACAACAAACAATATTAAAACCGCTAGCTTAAGACCATTGATGTCAAAGCTTTAATTTAATTTGTCTTAAAATTTTAATTTTAATACAATTATAAATAAATAAATGAATACATAAATAAATAAAAACCGCTCGGTAAAGTGAGGTATCAATACCACTGGGTTTTTTAACTTTACTGAAAATAACGCAATTGTGAATACCCTTAATGTGTTTTGTGTTGTTTTTGTTGCTTTATAAATGAATTAAGTTACATTTTTTAGTTTCAAGTAATAAATAAAAAAAAAATTGTATTAAAAAGGTTTTGAATTATTTACTTTTTAAAGTTTTCAATCCCAAACTAATCCCGGGATCGAGAAAAGCTTCCGGGATTGGAGTCCCTAGTAGGCATGGCCTTAGAATGGGTGTTCATGCGAATAACTTCTGCAGGATTTGCAGGGGTGAGGAAGAGGAGGAGACGTATCGAATCTCCTCTGTGCATGCCCCGCTCTATCCCGCAGAAGACATAAGCATCTAGGTAGCATCTTTTTTGATGATCTCAGGGATCTTGAGGATGTAGACGTTTAGCCTATACTACTTTTTATTCTTAGTACAGGTTGGTTGCACGGCAGTGATTAGTAGAGCAGGAGGGGAGGAATAGATCCTCGTAGGTATCACAACGGACCAAATATCTGGTCTATGTGGACCGGTCTTTGATATATCACTTTGGTAAAGCACAAACATTTTAAAAAATATGTTATTTAATTTATTTTATTTCACAAGATCATACCATAAACATGAAGTATGCCGATTTTCGACTAGTTTGGATATTGGGAAATGTTCCAAAAATAAAACCAAGTATAACAAGGATAATCATGAATAAAAATTTGAAATATATCTTTTTGGTCGAACTTTCAAGAATTTATGTGTTTTTTGTAGAAAGCGGAAGTAAATAAAAAGTGGATATTTCCTGACAGTTTTACATGTTCGGAATGTAAAAATTCAAATTTGAGCATGCTCTTTCGCATAACTTTCGGGGAGCGGATAAGTTCTAAATTGTAACGAAATGTGACATAGAAGTGGAAGGAGGTCAGTCTTGCGCTACGTAACAAACAAATACTACTGTATCTTATTCAATATTTTTAATATGGTTTTCGGGAAAAGTTCAATCTGTTTTGTATTATATAATGGAAGGTATGTGATTTATACCGAACTTTAATAAGATCAGCACAACACTATCTCACATGACATTGTTGCACAAAAACTTTCTTTAGTTCTTTCTTAATATGTATTTGACAATAAGAATAAGAAAAATTTAAATGAAATCTTAGGTAATAATGTACACTAAAATAAAATAACGAAGTCATTCGCACTAAAAGAAAGAAGTGTTAATTATATTTATACACATCTACAATTTTTCTACAGCACAGATCTAAATAAAAAATATTTGTATTTTTAAATTTTTCGAATAAACACTTGAAGAAATGTTTTTGGTTTAGTCCATTGGAACATTTTCACGAAGCAACTCAAGCTTTTAAAACGGTTTTAAATGAATAAAAAACTAACACGAAAAAAGTATAAGTATTTAATAAAAAAAAATACAATAAGCTTTGAAGGATATTAGGGATTTTGAGCGGTTTTAAGGAGCTTACCGACAGCAATCACAGTTTTTAACAATTTATAAAAAATTATAACTCACCTGGCAGAGCGATGCGAAGACGTGCCGCAGCCTGCACGCTGCCCGCCGGGTTTATGCCAACACATTGAAACATGCCAGCATCGGATTGCAGTAGTCCCAATATCCGTAGATTATGTCCGGCAACGAGCGGCATGTAGTCATTAGGAGTGATGACGTCACCGTTTTTAAGCCATTGTATAATAGGTTTTGGCTTTCCGCGTATTGAACACTCTAGCTCAAGTTCATCTTTTTCATGTGCCGCTTTATCCTTAGGACTTTGAATGAATTTGGGTGGAACCTGTACTTGTACAGTGGCCTGAGCATCGAGGGAATCAACCGTGTTGCTGGCTCGGCATTGATAGTTGCCCGAATCAATATCTTCGGCGGAGGAGATCTGCAACGAACCAGTACCAATGATAGAGAAGCGGGAATCGAGATCACTAAAACCAAAAAAGGGATATAATTAACATCAAACAAATCCTGAAACATCACAACTCACTTTAAATCCAATTCCTCGCCGTTGCGCAGCCATTTAATTTGTGGTTTCGGCACACCATTTGCTACACAATCCAATGTTACGGTGTCACCTTCACGTACTGTTTTGGGTGATGGTCCGACAAGAAAAGAAGGTGCCACTGAGTTCTCACCACCTTCCAGGGTCTTCTTAATATTCAAATTTGTTTTGCTGCTAAGGCGTGAAACGCTGCCTGACGTCACGTTGCACTGATAGACCCCACGATCTGACACGCTCACTTCATCTATTTCTAGAGCACCATTAGGCAGTACAACCATGCGCAGCTTATCGATCGTCAGTGGCGCATCTTCCTTGAACCACTGCACCAAATGCTTGATGCCGGTCTGTATTTGACCGATCATGCACCGAAAGTAAGCAGTTTGTCCGGGGAGCAGGTAGGTTTCGATAAAGTCCTGATTGAGATCGGGCAGCCGCGCAATCGAAACAATGGCCGAGCGACTAACAATTGCTCCAATACCATCAACACTAAGAAGACACTGATAAGACCCAGTCAAGCCGCGATTTTCCTCCACAGAACTGATGTAGAGCGATCCATTTTTAAGCTGCGTGCGAAAGGTGTCGCCCACAATACCAAGATCTTGTCCATCCGGACCACGCCATCGAATGTTGGGTAAGATTTTTGCAGCTTTGCCGTGTGGATGTGCAATACCGGCGCATTGGAGCAGTACTGAGTGACCTTCTGGCACAACAACATCGTGTGGTTCAATTGTGAAAGTAAGAGCTGTGAATAACAGAGAGAAAGAAAGATATAGCGATGGTAAAAAGACTTCACATCAATGATATTTATAAGAAAACTTAAACTAATTTTTTTACTTTAATTTTTAAATGTTTAGTATTTTCCACCAATAAAATGATGTAAAAAATATTGTTAAATAATAAATATATGGAATATTTTAACCAATTTTTACAAAGAGATCAAAAAAGGTGGGGTCAAAAACAGCAAAATCTTTTAATAAGCTTTGCGATACTGTCAAACACTTAAAAAAAAATAAGATTATATTTTTAAATATCTACATTAGGCTTAGCCAAATGTTAAAAAAAAACAAAAAACAATTCCAATCAAAAACAAACTTTAAGAAAAAGGTTAAGTAGCCTGCATACGCAATAAATTTTTTCAGATTTCCTAACAACAGCCAAGAGCAAAATCAGGAAGGGCTTTCAAATACAGAAAACGAATGAAAGAAACTTTTCTTGGACACGTCATAATTTTTTAGAAATTTAAGAAGTATTTAATCCACTATATTCTTGTGAGTAAAGGCTTAAGCTTATAAACAGGGAAGACAATTATATGCAAATGCATATAATATATGCTTTTGCATATTTGGACGTTTTGTTAATAATTTTGCATATTTATAACGATTGTGCTTATTTGTGCATATTTTTACATATTTTTAACTTTTCGAACAGATTTTAGCTTGTAATCACATCTGTCAACATTGTAATTTCTTTGATATTATATATATTTATAAAGAGATATTATATTATATATATATATAAAAAATATTTTGTTTAATAACTCACAGACAATGGATCCATACGCCGAAAGTCTCCTTCCGAACGAAGTCCCTTATTTTAAATGGTGCCCAACTACATCCTGCGATGTCGAGCGGTCTTTCTCACAATACAAAACATTGTTGGCTGAAAATCGTAGAAAATTTCTTTTTGATAATATAAAAATGCATTTAATTGTTCAGTGTAATCGCTGAATGCAATACACTGTTTTTGCTATAAGCACCATATAAAATAATGGACTTCGTCCGGAAGGAGACTTTTGGCATTGGCTTCGAGCTACCAAACAAAATATTCATTAAATGATTAAAATAGAATTAAATTTTTACTTTATAATTAAAATTATAATTTATTTAAACTGAAATATTTACTTTTACGCCTTGAAAGGGCTATTGTTTTGTTTTTTTTATGAACTATTGAATAAAATTTTGAATAATAAAACTCCGACTTCGACATTTTTCGTGCTTATTTGATGGCATATTTTGCCATTTTTTAGAGCATATTAGCATACTTATTTTAGATTTTTTCGTGCATATTTCTGTCTTCCCTGCTTATAAATAACAAAAAAATAATAATAATTTTCGTGTTAACAAGACCCAAATTAGTTTAGAAAATATGGTTGGCAAAATGTAACATTACACTGGTCAACAGTGGTTATGCCACACGAACTTTGACAGCTAATACTGTTTAAGCTGTATTCCCACGTTATGAAACTGATTTTTTTTTTATTTGGCCTCAGATTTTTTGTGATTTTGGACTTTGTGTTTTTACGACTTTGATCCTGTTTTTATGCTCTGGAGTCCAAACAACTTAATACAAAGCAAAAAAAAAAAGCACCATCTTATAGAAAATTAAACAATATTTTTAGTGAGGTATTTTTTATTTTTCTGCCATATTTAGTCTGTCAGATTTTCAGGTTCAAAATAAAATTTAGGATTTTTTTGTTAAAAATTTTGACTTTTACAAGTATTTTTTTTTTTACATTTAGAGCCATATTTAAAACTAAATTGAGTTTTATCGTAATTCATATTTAATTTCCTTGATTCTGATACCAAAAACATAAACATTATCCGAGAGGAACAATTAAAATAAAATAAAATAAGTGAACTTGCCATATAGTCATATGAAGCATTAAGCACTCTTAGTAATCCACTTGCACCTAAATGACATTCCCATACCTTACATTTTCTCATTTTTTACCACTCAGCAACACTGTTTTACACTAAAGGTGAACTGCTTTAAATTTTTTTGATTTAGAAAAATCGGCATGGTGTTCTTTTAAGTTAGCGAGCTGTTGTTGGCTTATCAAGCATTGAGCTGCAACATGTCACTAAAGATTCATTTTTTACACTCACACTTCGATTTTTTTTCCTGAAAACTTGGGGTCTGTGAGCGATGAGCACGGAGAAGGGTTTCACCAAGTTATTTTGAAGATGGAAAAGCGTTACCATTGCAAATGGAGCCCATGTATGTTGGCAGATTACTGCTGGACAATCAAAATGACCAACCAGGAGCTAAGTTTGCTGTTAGATGGTGAGTTTATAATAACATTTATTAAAATTTTTACATTGAATGTCATTTAGATACAAGTGGATTACTAAGAGTGCTTAATGCTTCATATGACTATTCATATATAAGCTAGTTAGCTTGTTTTATTTTATTTTAATTGTTCCTCTCGGATAATGTTTATGTTTTTGGTATTAGAATCAAGGAAATTAAATATGAATTACGATAAAACTAAATTTTTTTTTAAATATGGCTCTAAATATAAAAAGAAATACTTGTAAAAATCAAAATTTTTAACAAAAAAAATCCTAGATTTTATTTTGAACCTGAAAATCTGACAGACTAAATATGGCAGAAAAATAAAAAATACCTCACTAAAAAGCTTGTTTATTATTCTATAGGATGGTGCTTTTTTTTTGCTTTGCGTTAAGTTGTTTGGATTCCAGAGCATAAAAACAGGATTAAAGTCGTAAAAACACAAAGTCCAAAATCACAAAAAATCTGAGGCCAAATAAAAAAAAAAAAAAAAATCAGTTTCATAACGTGAGAATATAGCTTATACAGTATTAGCTATCAAAGTTCGTGTGGCACGAAAAAGTTGCTAAATTGTTGACCAGTGTTATCAGTGTTTTCTAGTGTTATACACGAATTTTTGTTTTGACAACACAAATAAAAATATGGGCGAATCGAAACGATATAACATTTTACCAGCCAAAATACTGATCATAATATCGAAAAATTTAAAAAATATTAAATAATCTATACTATTATATTTATAAAATTAAAGTGCAAATTTACCATTTTACTCCAAAAGTACTGAACCAATTTTAATGAAAAAAAATTTATAATATCGCATTTGTGCTACAGCACGTTATGGTGGTCTTTTTATAATTTTAATAATAAGTATATTTAATTAAATTGTTAAGTTTTTAAGAAATCTTACCAGATGCCACGCATTGCTTAATCGTTTTCTTTTTACGCGTTTATTTCTGAAGTTTAATAAACTCCAAGTTGCTCTCTAACTTCCCCCTAAACGTATGACGTATTTCACCATACCACAATTATAGGAAAAAAAATTCGCTCACGAAGTGAAAAATAAACAAGAGGCAGCTAATGTTAAGCGACATCGGGCAAGGTTCATTTATAAGGTTGTGACACTTGAGAGAAATGCACTCTTTTTCTGCCTTTGCTCGAACTGTCACTGTGCTTTTCTTTGTTCTAAGCAAGGCATGTTCAACATGGCAGAGTCGTCCGGGAGAGGTGGGTACTGTAGCTGTCAAACATAAGAATAGCGTAAAAGACAATGAATATGAACTTGAACCAGGGATGGAACTATAGCCATAATTGTGCTACTTTTGGTACTCTCCAGATCAGACGAGAGTTTAGGCACGTGCGTTTTCATTTCGGACTATTTCCCGGAGTTAAAAAAATCAAGTTGCATGTAAATGTAATTAATGTAATTTTAAATTTTTGATGCACCTGTTGCCAAAAATTTTGGAAAATTTTCACTATAACAAACAGCGACAACATTTTAATAGTGAAATTTTTCGTCGAATCCAAATATTGTTATGGTTTTTTCGATTAGTCCCAATTTTTCATATAAATGGCAAAATGCAAAAAAATCCACTGTTGAGAGTAATAACTTACATAAACGCCTGTAAAAAATTGTATTTTTTTCAATGAATTGTTGTATGTTGTAGGATAGTCAAACAAAAATTTTAAGGTATAAAATTTTAAGGTATAAAATGTGCCAATAGTGTCAGTAGTATGATTGTTATGATGGAATTCAGTTAAGAAGCCTTTTTTTCGTTTTTTTTTAAACAAATGTAAAGTTACAAGCCCAATACCTGAAAATAATTTTATTGGTGATAAAAAGTTAGTCCTTTAATCTGATTTCATTTAAAAATTAAAAGCATATATAATATATATTATATATGTCTATAGAAAAGTCGTAAATTACAAAATTATAGCATTTGAAAATACACATTTTAAAATCTTTATTTTTTTTTGTATATTTAGTATTACTAATTTGCAATACATTGATAAAATTTTTAAAGTGCCTTTTGCCTTGTTTTTAAAAAAACGCGTTTTAAAAATGTACTAAAAACTAATTTAATACAAAAAGCACACACTAAAGGGATACACATCTTATATGAAGATGAGTTTTTTTTGCAATTTTATTTCTGATTCGTGGACTTTTTCAAAAACAAGGCAAAAGACATTCAATGTATTGCAAATTAGTGATACTAAATATATAAATAAATAAAATTTTTTAAAATGTGCGTCTTCGGAGATGCAGTGTCAGATATATGACACACTTTTCGTATATCTGCAAACCTGTAATTGTTTTTAATACATTTTTACGTAATTTTATCAATAAGTATTTAAATAAGGATTTAAAAAAAAATACATTTTAAAAACTCTAACTTCCAAAAAAGGCGTGGTTAAGATTAAAAAATGTTGTATTTTTCCAAAAGTTTAAATAATTTTTTCAAACCTTATTCATAATTAAATAAAAATCAAGTTCATTGTACTTAAAAGACCAATAATGGGACATTCACATATATTTTTTCTATTTTTTTTCTAGATAGCGAGGCGACAATCCTTGGCGAAATTATACCCTCGATCAGTTTGTGGATCATAAAAGCAATTAGTCAATTTTTAGCGAATCATTTTGTTTTTTTTTAACGCGTTATTAAATTGTCCATGGACCATAATCTTACCAATAATCTTACAAATTCTTACCAATACATTGCATATTGGATATTATTTATCAATAAAAATGTAACGAAAATTTTCAGCAACAATGACAAACAATTTTTCAAACTCCGCCATTTTGTTATTTTTTAATTAATTTCAATAAAAGTGGTCTTTTCCATAAAACACTCTTACTAAACAGGAAAATTTTTGATTTTTGGTTTAAGATGATTCTTTTGACCTGTTGATAGGTCGCCAGCTCGGTTCGTGTTTTGCGCACTGGCGCACGTCGCCCCTGGTCCTGCTTTAGAATATTTTTTGTTTTTTTTTTTATTATTGTTTTGAATATTGATTAAATAATCCGAAAATTTTATACAATCTTCTTCAAAGTACTATTAATGTATGTACCTGAAAAGTTTTAAGTACCTACATATATTTTTAACTTTTTTCAAAAAACATTCATGAAAATTGCCTATTTATCGGCCTGTTTAACTAGCCTAAACAATTAAAATAAATAAAATTTCAATAACTCTTTTCATATCAACTGTTGAAGTCGGTTAAGAAATTGGAAAGATCTTATACTATGGACACACATATAGTATCGATACCATAGTATTAAAACTATTATGGGTATACCAGATGTATGTCACTGTATATTAGCTATAAACCAGCTCACGAAGCTAGTATCGCACCTCATTCATGGCTTACGAAACACAACAATTTTTCATGGTTTTGCCATGCTAACATACCTTTTTTTGACTTGCAACCCTGTAATTACTATAGTCCAACTGTTATCAGCGTCTTTTTCTGTTAGCGACAAAAAATCTAACTACATAAAAGTCATAAAATTTAAAATTTTTCTTTTGATAACAAATTTAATTCAAGAAAAACAGTTTGCTTGGATTAATTTTTATTTAAATTTTTTCTTTTCTTCCTAAAATAAGAATTTTGTTTAAATGTTAATAATTTTTTGGAGCAATTGTCAAAAAAACTATTTCGATATGTGTGTCACTACTTTAATACCACATTGTATAAAGTCGTTCCTGGTTTCAATACTATAGTATCAATACCATAAGTGTGCCCTTAGTATTAGGCATTCAGAAATTCGTATGGAAATGAAAAATATATTTATTTTTTTGCTTCAGCAAGTCTATTATAAACGCTCCTATTTTAAGTGTAAGCACAATTTTTTTAAAAAGGTACTATTTTTCTCTGCAATTAGGCACAATCTAAAAAATTCCACTTCCATCCCTGGCTTGAACACATTGAAGATAGACAACTGACTGTGAAAATATTGTGGAACAAGCAACGTTTCAGCGATTGCGTATTTCTTCACGAGACACACAAAAAAAATGAGCCATTTTCTTTTTGAAAAGGCTTTCGACAAATTGCACAATTTCTTGTCGTTAAATTCTATCAATTAAATCAATTTAAGTCACAAAAATTCACAACACAATACCAATTGACAAGTTTTGTTATTTGCTTTGTTTTTGTTCGTAAACAACTGAATTTGACAGCTTAGGTACCCACCACAAGAGAGAATTGTATATACTAACACTACCTCCTTAAATATACCTTGGTTATAACAGTCCACCCTAAACAAGTGCGCGTGCGTGGTTTAACAGTCAAACTAGGCTCTTGCACATACATTTTGTATGAGGCCTACCGAAACACGCACCGGACTGCCGCAACATGAATCGAATTTCCAATTTTGACAGTGCGAGCGGATGTGAAGTTGGCTGCATAAAACCAAAGTATTAGAACAAAAAGCAATCAGATGCTATTAATTAATTAATCTTAATTGCAAATGGAAGTCTTTGCAATATTAAAAGATTTTTACACAATACTAAAAGTTTCTTTAAGATTTTTAAACCATCTGACTGAGCTGGTTCGAGAGCAGCATGCTTTTTGCCGCAGCGCACTTGTTTAAAATAAGCGTAAAATAAAATTGCGTGGCGCTTGGGAACACAGTGCAACGCGCACTTGTTTAGGGTGCACTGTAAGCATTCATTTTCTTCATTTCTTTTCATCCATTCTGACAGTTCGACCGAGCTCAATCTCAAGTGCCAAAACCTTATAAATTAGCCTTGGACAACGGGTAAGGAGGAGGTGAACAATTTTTTCTACATGAAAGCCTCAATAAAAGAAATTTGTGATTATGCAAGGCAAGAAATTTGAGAGAAAAGGCTTGTTGCTGTTTTCTCACTGCGTGGACCAGGGTTGATATTTTCGGTACAATTGTACTTTTTTGATAAACAATTTTATTTTTTTCCTACTTTTCTACTACTAAAGCGTTTTCGGTAAATTTTCTATACACATTTTTTCGGTACTCTATAATAAACACAGAATTTAGAACTCTAGTAAGCAAACGATTTAAAAGAATTAAAAAATTCATCTAGTTCTGATTTTGGTACTCTGTAAAATACATAAAAATAATTTTAAAGAGTCAATTTTCGACAGCAAATGTTAAAAGAATATTTTATTTTCAAAGTTTAATAAAAACCAATTACAGAAACAGACTGCAGAATGCAACAATTTATTTTAAGCAAAATATTTTTTAAATCTAGTGAGCTAAACGCCACAATATTGATATCAGAAGTAATATATCAAATTAAAAAATTCCTAATATTTGACTGAAAGTGAAGAATTGCTAGATTGAAAGATTTTCCCATTAATTTCTTTCGTTACCTTAACATAGAAAGGCCTTGACTAACATTTAAAAAAAAATTTTGTCGGCTGGATTGTGCCAGATTTCGGGTAGATGGGTGGTTGATCATCTGCGAAGAACCTGATTCAAAAAAATATTAGTGTCCTTCTTATATTAAGGTAACGAATGAAATTCGACGTTTGTAGTAATTTTTGTTTTTTAATTATAAAAAGACCTCTTAACTTTATGTTTATATGAATTTTTTTATAGATGTCAGTGATTTCATTTTATGAATATTATAAGACCACTTGTGGTCTTTTTTGTGATTATTAAAAACTTTGTGATTATTTAAA
Source organism: Dichetophora obliterata (assembly GCA_963920525.1). Classification (NCBI taxonomy): domain Eukaryota; kingdom Metazoa; phylum Arthropoda; class Insecta; order Diptera; family Sciomyzidae; genus Dichetophora; species Dichetophora obliterata. The sequence continues at coordinate 122,277,880 of OY986437.1, read as the reverse complement.
AATAAATAAAAACCTTTGTAATCTTTTAAAAGGTTTATAAACAGAATTCTTAAAAACACATTCACTTAAAATTAAATAAAAACTAGCAAGGAAATATCTTCGACTGGATCGAAGTTTAGATACCCCCACAGTATATTCATAGTTATGCATGTTTTTAAAGTTTAATGACGTCACTTCGTATAGATTACTGTTGTCGTGTTCATCCAATTTTGCGAAAACTCAAATACGGAACATAATACACATATTTTTGTGGAATTTATAAAAGATATGCTACTTTGGAGACGTCACTTTGTATGGGAGATTAATCAAGTTTTTATCAATTTCGGCAAATTCCAAACTCAAAGTGAATTTTTATACTCTTGCATATGTTCATAGACTTCAGAGACTTAACCGTTTCTATATAGTAACTTTGCTTAGGAGGTAGGCGTGGTTTTCATAACATTTTGATAAATTTAAAATATATGGTGCATATTTGAGACCAAAACATATGTGCAAAATTTCAAGTCATTACATTACTTTTTACAGCATTTTCAGAGATTTTACCATTTTGTTAAAGCCACTTTGTATGGGAGGTTGTTGCGTTGTTTTCTTCGATTTTAAAAATTTCCATATTTTTAATTTTTGAGGTCAAAGTTTATGGGCAAATTGTTAATCCTGACATTAATTTTTGTGACTTTTTAGATATATTTACGATTTGATAAAGTAACGTTGTATGGCAGGTAGGCGTTGTTTTTATTCGATTTTAACAAATTTGAAATTATGGTGAATATTTTACTTTAAATACCAAGTAATTGTAACGTTTTTGTGGCGTTTTTAGATATTTTATTGTTTGATATAGAAGGCGTGATTTTCATCATAATATAAGCTCATCAGGGATGGCCATGATTACAAATCACGATTGTTGATTATGATTACATGTATTCAGATGTATTCAGAAGTAATTACATGAGATTATAAAAAATAAAGTAATCGTGCAAGGTGATTACATGATTTTAAAAAAATCAAGTAATCATTACATTATTTTTTTAATAAGTCAAGCAATCAGTAATCCAACCCAGCTTTCAGTGATTACAGATGACTTCTCGTCAGAAAAAAAACTCAAAATTTATATGTAATTTTATTATTTCAGTAATTGCTATTTACCATAATAATTTACCATAAATACATATTTTCTTTAGCAGCTACTAAAATGATGTTAATGTTTGTTAGATTGATTTTGATAAAGAAGTGTAACAATAGTGCTCAGAAACCTTTTCTGTATTTTATTTGTCTCAGTTTTACAGCTAAACCACATATATAAAACAGATATAAAACAATATACTAGTTTAAAAAATGTGCAATAAACAATTGGTTAAGCTTGATTACTGATATTTTTTAATCAGAATAATTCATTCATTACTGAAAAATGATTGATTATTTAAATTAACCACTGATTACTTCTGCACGATTACTTAACGCAGTATTAGGTTAAGGCAGTTTGCGTGGAGTAAACAATATTTATTGCATAATTTTTTTTTCATTTAGTATAATTTTTTCTTAATTTGTATACCAAAATGATAAAGTCATTTATCAACCCTGGCTTGGATGTGTGTTCGTGAGAGCAAATAGTGATGGTGAAGCAAAAATAGTAACCAGCATAGAAAGCGTTGCCTGCATTGCTGGAATCGGAAACTAGTACAACATCAAATTAAGCAAGAATGATCTCCTTTATTATAGTATGTTTATTAAAGTGTTTTTCTTTTCTTATGACTCTTCAAACAAATTTTTTTTTTCATTATAATTTTCCTGCCATCTATCTAATTTATTTCTATTTATACTGACGTCATAAGGAAGAGTGCGGCATCTAGCATGAAAATCAAAATCAATTTTATTCATGCTGATTGTGGAATCCGTCGGATCAGTTGCGGCGGGAGAATAAGTCGTTTTCGTTGGCTTATCGATTGTAGAATCCGGTGAGTAGCTTCGGAGTGAATCGGTAGCAAAGTTTTCGGATTCGGAGTGAAAAAGGGCTATTGTTGAAAGCGCAGTTCATCCGCACTTCATACAAATTTTTTCACTTTTCATCCGCAATAAAATTGGTACGGATCTGTGCGGATTTGCAGAAAATTTCTCAAAAAAAGAAATGCGATACATGATTTTAGGGTAATTTGAGGTCGCTGAACTCGAATATGGTGTTAAAAATATTCGTATATGTCGCAATTTTTTTTTACTCAAAACGAATTTTTTATAAATTCTAAAAAAATGTAATTTTTATCATAGAAGTTTTCGGTGTTCATTAGCAAAAAAAAATTTTCAGTCACTATTTGAGTTGTATCCTTAAAGCTGTATGTGCTTTATTCCGCTTTTACACATACGAATCATATTGAAAATCAGGTTATCAACCTTTTTTAACACCTAAATAAAACGTCGCAAAGGTTTTTATTTTATATTAGGGGTATTCAAAATATCGGGCAAACAACCTTGCATTGGGGGATTTTCGAAATAGGATCACAAATATTTTTAACACAACAGCCTTCTAAATCGAAAAACTACGCAATCGAGACCATTTCCTTAGCAAAATACCAAAATTTATTAGCAGGGTATCTAATCAAGTTAGAAACATAAGAGTCGGGCCAAAGAAGCAGGAAATATCATCGGAATGTGCACCAGGAGTAGCAGAGATAAGGCTGAAATGCCTTGGTGTGGATCCAGATGACTCAGGAGCAATGTAAACACCATAATATATGCAAAAAACATCAACACCAACGAAAAAGAGCTAGTGCGATGTGTCCTGACGGCTGAAACGCTGTGCTGCGGTAAAAGGAACACTCGCCAAGAGCTCCATATTGCCAGCACAATAGTTTAAAAATAAATTTATTGTATTATTACATTTAAATTGTCGTTTTCTTTATATTTTTCATTTTTATTATAAATAAGTTGCACTTAAACAAATTCTCTCGTTACTTAATATTGTTTTGACAGCTGAACAGCTGTTTTTCGGAGTTCGGAGTGCGGATCAGTATTGCAGTTCCCTCGCACGGGTTCAACAGTGGGATTTTTGCTTTAAAGGGAAGGGAGTGCGGATCTGATCCTTGAACTCTCACCGCAACTGAACCGCCGAATTCCATAATGAGCATGATTGTTTTTTCTTAATCATCTTTCTTCCATCTTTGAGAAAATAAAATAAAAATTACGAAATTTTTGCTCAATTGCTTAATATTTTTACATGAAATTTCATAACTACACAAATAAAAGCAATCATTCACACAAAGAACGCAGTATCTACATATAAAAGAGATAAAAAGCGGTATCTACCAAGAACAATATAAGGAAAATCACGCCTTAAGTGCGCAGAAATGGCAATCTACTGCGCAGGTTTACGTCGTAAATAAACGAAACTAAGCCAATGAATCTGATTCGCTAATTGGGAAACAAACGAAATACACACAAAAAAACAGTCAAACTGCTCTCAAAATAAATCGAGCAACATAGCTAATTTTTTGTGAAGGGGTCACAACGGAAGTTAACAATAAGATGTAAAATTTTTATTAAAGATAGTAATGAAAAATATTTTAATTTTTTCTATATAAGCGTTGTTTTATGATTTAAAATTATTTCTTTTAAAAAACCAAGATTTTATAAGAAAATGAGGAGATTTTTAAATCGAATATCCCTATTAAAATGTTTTTACTACTTTTTTTTCAGTCAGTTCGACTCTCTTTTCTCTTGCACTTCTAACGTCACATGCACGTGCTCACAAGGAGAGCGGACATGCGCAAGGCGGAATCTATTTATATATAATTCTTGGGTATCTACAGACAGATACTGCGTTTTCTCTTTGTATTTGTAGTTAATGCTTTGTAAAATGCTTTTTACTTATTTATTTTTGTGACAAAAAAAAATCTTTTAAATATTGATTTTTTAAACATAGCATATTGATTTTTTATTGAATATCCTTGTGCAAGGTATTATGGTTTTTAAAATATGTATATCATTTAAATATCATAAATATATACACAAAAAAGCTTTTTACTTTATAAAACGTACATTTGATGTAGATACGGCTTTTTGAATTTATTTAAATTTATAGAGCACAGAATGAAAAAAGCAGCAACTACAGTGTTTGTTCCACAGTTTTGGCATTTTTAATAAAATCGAAAAAAATTGAAGGCAAACTGGATTTCACTATCCTATAGAACCAAATATTTATAACCATCAAAACCCTAATCAGTAAATTTTTGATAAATTATTGTAAATCTTTTATCTCAGAATATTCAAATATGTAGATACGCACTCTTCCTTATGATGGCATTATATACATATTAGGGAGTCCAATGCCGGAAGTTTTTCTCGATCCCGGGATTATCGGGATTGAAAATCTCAATCCCGGGATCCCGGGATTAGTTCGGGATTGAAAATTTTAAGAAGTAAATAATTCAAAACTTTTTTAATACAATTTTTTGTTATTTAATACTTGAAACCAAAAAATGTAAATTAATTAATTAGTAATGTAACAATAACAAAACCCATTTAGGGTATTCACAATTGCATTGTTTTCAGTGTAGTTAAAAAACCCCGTGGTATTGATACCACACTTTACCGACCGGTTTTTATATTTTTTATTGTTTTACATGAAATCTCTAAAAACCAAGTGTGGTAATTTGAAATAGCCCAATAATATGTTTATCGAACGTGGTTTCTAAAGTTCCATAAACAACTGATCGGTTGCCAGTTATTTTCTAATTGCAAAAATGGAAGAAGCTCAAAATGCAAGTTAAACTTTTTTATGCTATATATTAATAAAATATATCAATTTGGTTGGTTAATTTATTTGCATAGTAACAAAAAGCTATAGTGGGAGATTCCCAACCACAAATTCTATTTTAAAGGGTGCTCATAATTGTGATTTTCAACTATGGTAAAAAAAAAACAATACTACTATACCACACAATTGCGAAAACCGTTATTGTTAAAAAACAAAGAACTTAAATAATATTAATGACTAGCACATTGTATTAATTTAACCCTTTCAGTTTTTTTGCCCAATATGTTGAACACGTCAGAAAGTAATTTTTATATGTATTTATTTTGCAAAGCTTTTCTTTACATTAAATCGTTTGGTTCTATGATGAACCAACATGATAAAAAGAAATTTAGAGATATATTGATATTCAAGTCAGGATTTTCGATTTTTGTGGCGAAGAACAGCAAAAAATTTTTTGTTTGCCTATTTTATAAGAAAAAATCAACCGGACAAAGATCATATTTATGTTTTTTTTATCTTTTTATGGCTTTAAGGATAAGAATATTAAGAGGGTTTAAAAAACAAAGATCTAAAGGGTTAAGAAACCTTTAAGGGATTAAAAAGAAGACTTTGTGCCAAATAGGAGCAAAGTAATTTTTTCTGTGTACAAGCTTGTAAAACGTAAGTAGCACAGGTTAAAATGAAAGGTATGTTTTTTTGCATCTTCAGGACATAAATGATAGGAATATTACCTCAAAAAAATTATGTTGTTCTTAGTTTAGCCTAGCCATTGAAAGGGTTAAAGAACAAAGAATATTAAAAAGAACAGTTTAAGGTATTACTATATAAATGTTACCCTTCTTTTTTGTACACCGTTTTTATGTTTTTTTGAGTTTAAGGCAAATTAAGGTTGGAAAAAACTTTTCAAATTAAATTTTTTGTTTTAATTATTTTTAAAGTAATACATTAAGCTGATCAACGCGTCTTATTTCTCATAAGAGAGTTTTGTTCGAACATTATTACAAATATAACCCGCTGATAAGAAGCACCGTTCTGATTGTATGCTAGTTGGAGAAATAGTTGTACAATAGTTGTAAGCAATTTGTAAGTTTCGATCGCGATTGCCTTCACTATAAAACAAAATTATTTCCTGAGTCAGAATATCTGTCAATTTTTAAATACATAGCTGCCTTCTTTATGTTGCAAATTTTTCTAAAACTATGTAAAGTTCTTGCTCCAGTGATTCACACTCATCGTCCTAACAATCTTTTTCAGCCTCAATAAAGTTTTTTTCTAATTCTATATTCAGATCAACTTCAGCTGAAATGTTTGAATTTACATGAATATTTGTAATAGAAATTTTTTATTTAAATTTTTTTTTAAAATCCCTAATACAAATGTATTTTTCTAAAGTTCACTTGTTAATAGGAATTGTAAATATATCTCATTGTGTTTGTAATTGTTCTTGTTTGTCTATTTTTTGTGTTTCCTCACTGTTTAATTTTTTGTCCTAATATCAGCAATCGTGGCGTTAATGATAAGACACTTGTGAAAATCTTGTCTGGACGACACTCTGGTTTAAAACATGTCCATTTAAATGCACGAAGTCTTAATTAAGTCTTCTTAAGCTGGACTGCAGGAAACATGGTATTGTAGTGATGTATCTTATTCTGTTTATTGCATTGATAACTATTGTGTTTTTAGGAATGATAGGATCGGCAAAAAGGGTGGTGGGGTTGCTGTATATTGTCGCAAATATCTTAGGGCGAAGCTTATACAAAAGTCGGTAAATCGTAGCGTTGAATTTGTCAATAGATGTGTATATGATAATTGTACTAAATTGTTCGTATCGTGCGTCTACAACCCCAGCAAGTGAAACAGCTTATGCGTCCCGTACACACTGCAATCAAAATATTAGTGGAACTGTAACCAGGGCCCTATTGCACCAATGACTTTGCATTAGCATTTAAGCAAATTTTCAAAATTTTGCAAAGTTAAGTGTTTCACCAACTTGCAAAGTGAAAATAACTCAATTGAGTTTTGAAAAGTAAAATTCCACTCACACTTATTGATAAGCGTTGCACAAAAAAATAATATGCGAAGAGAAATGTTCTTTGCAGATAACGGACAAACCTAGCAAATTAGCAAAATTTTATAGCATTTCGTTGCACCAAGCTTTAGCACTTTGCAAGAAGTATTTCTCAATTTGCTAGGTTTAGCAATACTTTGTAAAGAAAAATTTCACCTTGCAGCATGAAGAATAGTTGCGTTTTTTCATTCAAAGTGATTGGTTTACTTTAAAAGAAATGTCGCGGTTTTTTTTATTAAATCTTATGGAAGACGAAGATCAACAGTCAGGAAGTCGTACCATAAAAGAAAGAATAAATTTTAACATTGACTGCGCCACTTTAGAGACTTTTAGAATGTCTCGGACTCAAATATAGTTTATTTTGAGTCGCATCGGAGTTCATCTAGAATTTAATCATAGCCGCAATGCCTCTTTAAGTCCATTGCAGCAGCTCTTAACTACATTGGATTGGCTAGGAAAAGGAAGCCAATATCATGGTGTTGCACTATCTCATGGGATAAATAAAGCCACAGTATGTAGAGTCATTCACAAGGTGGCTGACGTTGTAATTGACAACCTTATGAATGATTACATTCGGTGGCCTGAAAATGCCCACAATGTGGCCAGTGATTTTTTTAGAATTGGAGGTTTTCCCCAGGTAATTGGTTGCATCGACGGAACTATGGTAAACATAGACGCACCAAAGTTTAATGAGGCCCATTTTGTCAATCGGCATGGAAAACATGCCATTAATGTTATGGCTGTATGCGGACCGAATAGATCTATTTATGCCATCAACTCCAACTGGCCAGGCAGTTCTCATGATGCGAGAGTTTTGAGAAACTCAATGCTTTTCCAAAGGTTTGAAAGTGGCTTTCGACCTTTTCCAAATGCAATAATTTTGGGGGATAGCGCTTATCCAGCTCTTGATTGGCTTGTCCCACCTTTGCGCCGAAATCCGGAGTCTTTAAGAGAAGAAAGGTTTAACAGGGCTCACAAAGCGACAAGACGAGTAATAGAAAATTGTTTTGGTAAGTATGAAAAAAGATGAATTTGCAAAATATTTAAGATTTTTTCTTTTAGGCATTTTAAAAGAAAAATTTCCATGTCTAAATCATTTAAGTTTACAGCCCGTAGCTGGAAAAATAATTCTTATACGCAGTATTTTCCACAATATTACACAGTTAAATGCAAATATTGAAGGACTTGAAGAAAATGATTTAATGGAAGAAGAAACTCAAAGTGATGAAACTGAATCTCAAGAAGATTTAATAAACAACAGTGGTTTATCTAGAACTAATAGTTTATTAAGCTTTTTTGAATAAACAAAGTAAAAATATTATTTAAATAAAAAAAAATTAAATTCATTTTATTACAAAAAATACTTAAAATAAGAAGAAGTTTTTTAATCTAAAAGTCTTCAAAAAGTAAAGTGTGGGTTACCGAAGATGTTGCTGAGTCGTTGCTTTCATTTTTATCTTTTTGATATTCTTCAAACTCCTCAGTAAATTTCGATCGCTTGAGTCCCATACGCTTTTCAATGTCAAATATTATTAATTTGTTTTTATGGAGCTCGCTTTCTAATACAGCCTTTTTTAATATTTCTATTTCATCATCAGCTGCTCTTTTTAGATTTCGTTTATTGCAAGGTTTTTTTTTCTCTAAAGTTTCAATATTTTTTTCAATTTCTTTATTGACTTGCACGCCATCAGTTTCTGGCAAGCTAAGGCCGCATACCACTGGCGACTCTTTGCCAATAATGTCCAAAATGATGTTGTCAAGTTCGTCTAGAACAACATCTTTTCCTCCCCCGGTGCCAGTTTTTCTAGCGTTGTCTCTTTTAAGCTACAATAAAAAATTTTTAAGTCATATAAATAGCTAATTAATTTTTTTAACTTACTAAAGTGCGGCTCTTCCATAATCCAAAGAGGTTATCTCTTGCGTAAGTCCACTCTCGGTTAGTACCAGCTAACCCAAGGGATTGCGCTTTGATTAAAATTTCCTTCCAAGCATCCTCCTTTTTTGTTTTTGTAGATGCATTGTTTTGAAATGTTCCAAATAATATGCTCTAAGATGAAAATTAAAAAAAAAAAATAAATCAATAAGCAATAGCTGTTTTTATTTTTCTTCTTGTTTTTTTTTACAATAATATTTACCTTTTTCTCCGCAATTGCTTGCAGAAGAACCAGTTTATTTTTTTTGTTTTGCACACGCGACATTTTTATTAATTACTTTGTAAAACACGTGCTTTGCAAAGTTCTTTTTTTTATAGTGAAACAACAAGCAAATTAGCTTCGCTTAAATTTGACAAGCTCTCAATTGGCAAAGAGAAAAGCATGTTTGGTGCAATACTCATCGAATCCACTTGTCAAAACACTAAGCAGCTAAACCGGTTTTTATTATTTGAAAAATTATTTTTGCCAAGTACGAACTGCAACACTTCGCAAATTTACTTTTCAAGAAAATCACTTTGCCAAAATATGCAAAATGAAAAGTGCAAAGCAGTTGGTGCAATAGGGCCCAGATTACGTCTTTTTTAATACATTTGACACATACGCTGCGATGGTTGCAGCAATCCACTTTGCCATACACACTGCAACGCGGTAACAACGCAGCAAAAAACAGCAACTGCGACCAAAATATTAAACGATTTTAATTTTGCTGCAATCTGAGTTGCAACCGTCAATGAGTTGCGTAACTTCGACACACACACTGCGACTTCATCGTGATAACTGTCAAGAACTTCCAAGTTACATTTCCAGCTTTGCTTTGGTTGCAGCGTGTATGGGGCCCATTAGAAGCATTATTTTCGGAAGTATCTGATATTTCAACTGACTATAAATTTTTTATAATTTGTGGTAACTTCAATGTAAAACTTTTGTGCAATGAGACGTACACTAAAAATATGTATGAAAGTATTTCGTCCATTGATCTGTCTGTTGTTGTCCTAGTATTTTGGATTACTTCATTGTGTCTGACTTATCAGCCGTCTTACTGTTTGACCAAATTTATTTTTTGTCCGACCATGATTTAATTTTGTGCACCCTAAGTCCTAGCGGGAAATGAGAAGTCATTACTACCATAGCTAGCTCATTAACTAGTTATCCTGTAAGCACATGTCATTACGTCCTCGCTTACGATTTGAATATAAATAACCTAATCGCTAATATCTGATAATACAACATTAATTATAAATAATGCTGGATGTAAGCACCACTCATTACCGCCTATGACAAGTTCATGTTAAAATAATGTCTTATTTCTGCAACACTCTATTAATAAACGGAATCAATTGCACAGTATGTGGAAAAAGAATCCCACTAGAGAGAAATGGGAAATTATAGGGATGCTATAAATGAGTCTATAGGCATAATAAACCACAGCAAAGAATGTATTTTTCCTCCAATCATTTGAGTTTTCTGAGGTAAACGAAAGCGATGTTGGAAAATGTATTAAAAAAATAGCATCAAATGCAGTTGGAGCAGATGGAGTCCGTGTCAAATTTCTAATGCTCATTGTCTCATTTATTCTCAATCCACTAACGCATATTATCAATCACTGCTTCACTACATCTTGCTTTCCAAACTCTTGGAAAGCTGCAATCGTTCTTCCTGCACCCAAAAAAACAGTAGCGACCGAGGCCTATGACTTCAGACCAATCAGCATCTTATCTTGCCTATCAAAAATTTGTGAATCACTAATGGCTAAACAAATTTCTAGCTACATATCCCAAAAAAATTACACCTTTCCAAGGCTTTCGCGTTGGGCATAGTTGTTCCACTGCTATGCTTAAGATTTAGATGGTATAAGACACTCGTATGATGATAGCTTAGTAACATTGTTGTGCCTACTTGACTTCGCAAAAGCTTTTTATATGGTTAATCACTCCCTGCTTTGTTTTAAGCTAAATTATAATTATGGCTTTTGTGATAGTGCCGTGTCCTTGTTGAGTAACTACACGCAGAAAAAAAACATAGTTTCAACAACCATGTTTTAAGTGGATCATAGTATGATTCGGATTATGATTGTTGCTAACATGTTCTTAAACATATCATGATAAAATGATTACAACAACTATATTTAGAAAAGGAAATTTTTGTAGGAACTAAAATATTATTAAAACAATCATTATTCTGTTATTGGGTCGAAAATAGAATGATTGCAACAACTATATTATGAATTTATTTTTAGTATCCAGAATATAAATAAGTAACACTGGGTATATCAGCTAGTTTGAATATAAAATCATTTTTAAAAATTCTCTTTGTGCAATTTTAAAATATTTTTATTTTTTTAGTGGTATATTTATTTATCTATTTATTATATAGTCTATGGACAATTATCTTTACAGACTAACCAACTAAAATATATAATAAGTACAATGTTAATTAGCGTTTAATAACAGATTAATTGTATTTTTAAAAGTATCCTTAGGCATAGAAAAATCGAGCAAGTTATTATTATATGTACATTCTATTTAAAGTAATAAGTGCCCTATTCATTGGCTCATTAATGGCATAGTTTGTTCTGCGACAGTTGATGTAAAAATAATCAGAATTACGTAAAGATTTTTGCGGGATGTTAAACGATATTAGTTCAAGTTAGTTTTCACAAGTGATGTTGCCATTAATAAAATCATAAATTATCATAATGCTATGTAATGTCCTTCTAGCTTCAAGCGGAGATGGACCAATAAGCAGGTGACGCGCTCTATAGGACAGAAGAAGTTCAGAAGAACTAATTGAGCACAAAGCAGAATGGGCACCAAACAAATGAAGCATATTCAAGGCGAGACCTAACAACACCCGAATATAGAGTTTTAAATGTGTACGGATCAGAGAACCCTGCACTATTGCGCTTAAAAAAAGCTAGGAGAGAATAGGCCTTGGGTATGATATGATTTAAATGAGAACTAAAACTGAGCCCGGAATCAAAGATAACGCCCAAGTCACGAATTTCAGGTAATCTTACAAGCACAGTGTTATCAAAAGTGTAACTAAATAAAACTGGAGAATTAATCTTGTTAAAAGAAACAACAAAGATTCACTGATAATTGATTTAGTTTGAATAAAGAAAACACATAAGCGAGATCTGACTGAAGACGAGAAGCATCTAATTGATTTTTTGATTGACTTGCTCGATTTTTAACTTTATGGAATACTTTCAGATCGTCAGCATAAAGTAAAAATTTGGAAGTATTGAAGCATTTAGAAACATCATTTATAGAAATAACAAAAAGTAAGGGGCCAAGTATACTTCCTTGAGGTACCCCTGAAGTTGCTAAAAATGCAAAAGAATAGACATTGTCAATAACAACACGTGAAACTCTATTAGAAAGATATGACCTCAACCAAGACAGAAAAGTTGAATGGAAACCAACCTTGGCGAGCTTGAGCAATAAAACATCATGAGATAGTTTGCCAAAAGCCTTCGACATGTCAGAATAAATGACATCAAGTTGTAGTCGTTCTTCAAAAGTAGAGATGCAGTAATTTGTAAAAATACTAAGATTCGTTGTAGTAGATCTCCTAGAGACAAAACCGTGCTGGTTTGGACAATTTGTGTTTTTTAATGCATTGTTTTTTTACATTTTATCTTTAAGGATTGTTTCAAAAAGCTTTGATATATTGGTCAACTTAGAAATTGGTCTATAATTTAGAACATTTAGAATGTTTATTTCCAGCTTTGAAAACCGGTGTTATGAGCGAAACTTTTCATTTGTCAATGAAAACGCCAGCACTAGGAGATTTATTAAAAATTATAAAATGAGAAAAAAATAGAGACTGAACACATTTTTTCAGCGAAAAAAACTTAGATCATCAAGATCACATTTGACCGTAGTCCTACGTTGAGAAAAACTTTTAAATTCCACGTTGAGGTGTATATAAGGAACTGAAGTTTTTAAATATTTTGAAAAAATTTATAATTGAGATGCTACAAGGAACATGATTTCGGTCTACACTTAGCATAAAATGAAAATCATGTTAGCTTGCTTTTATCCCAAAACAAAACGGCTTTGGAAATATATAAAAATTAAAAAATATGTAGTTTTCTACAACAACGTAGGACTACGGTTTACTGAGTTTTTCAAATGAGCAATTGCAGTTTCAACGTCAGAAGCGTAACCGACAAATAACCAAAATTAAGGCAGGAGTCGACATTATCAATCACATAAGAGTTAGCCGCAGAGTGATTTTCGACAAAATTTAATTTAAAAAAATTTGCAAACAATTGAACTGAGTCATTGACGGAGTCGGATAATATCCCATTAAAAAACGTTGAAGAAGAAATATTTGATGAACTCTTTTTGCATTGAATAAAGCTCCAAAAAGATTTGGCATCAGTTTTAATGCAATTATAAAGAAATTTATTCAAAAAATTAAATTCACGCGCGTAGTGTATATGTTTTGCTTTGTACTCGAGGTTTCCAGTAGTGTAAACGGTATAGTGTAGTATTATAAATCTGTACTTAAGTTATTAGACCTTAATAAGCGGTCATAATCACTGATGTTACACGTACAGTAATTGCTGTATTTTACAGTAATTTTGAGCCCCGTACAGGCAAACAGTAATTAGTGAATAAAATACAGTAATTATGGATTTGTACCTAAAATGAACGTTTTGTACAGTAATTTTATTAAAATACACAAAAAGAATTTTTGCGAAAAAACTTTTTTAACATTGCGAAATTACCTTAAAAAAGCAACACTTCATCAAACTTCATATCTTTGTGAACTTTGAATGTTTTTGTCCCAACTTATAAAAAATGTTTTCAAACAACGCCAGAAATTGCAAATTATTTTAACACCAAAAAATCCTCAAATTCAATTTTTTATAAATCTTTAGAATACGAGTATGTTAATATATATATACCATATACAAACTGAAAAATGAAACTAAATGTAATTAAAATAATAAGACTACGTTAAAGACTTTAAGTCTTATGTATGTTACAAACCCATTGTGTAAGAAAACAAGGCGACAGCGAATTTTAATTTTTGTTGTAAAAATTCAACACTTAAGTTTCTGTCTCTTTCACTCATTGACAGGTTTAGCAAACGACGTCGACGTCACTTACACCTTGATTTCTTGCACCATGTTACAAACCTAATATATAACTTTTTAAATTATAATTTTTTTAATGCGTTGATTAATTTTTTGTTATTTATTTTTTAACATTATTTAAAAATTTTTGTTTTTGTAAGTAAAAATAAAGTTTTTTTATGAATACTTGCGTTTTTGTTTGTTTTTAAAATATTCAGACAAATTTGATGAATCCAATTTTTGGGATTATGTCCGCAAAATAAGGGGACACCATCCCAAATTTGAATTTGAAATTTGGGATAATGTCTTTTTGGGCTATGCCCCGTCATCTTGGCACGGTCAGGAATATTTTTAAAAAATTAAAAATAAATCTTTTCTCTGTCAGTTTTTGCGATTTTCAACAAATCAACAAAAGAGGCGTAAGAAGCTTCGCTTCAAAAATATACTTATGTTGTCTCTCAAATAAACGATTCAATTGAAGTTATGATAATGCGACTTCAGGGAATAATTATAAGTTGCTGATGTTGAAGATGTTCCAACGACCTATGGACGTGTATGTTTATTTGTCAAGCAGACTGTGTCGAAGCATAAACCCACAAACATAAGCACGCTTCATAGTTACTTAGTTACCACTCGTGATTAGCAGATAAAATCCAAAGCAATTCATTAATGCAACATAAGCCCAATCACAGTGGTAAATAGCGAAACTATGATAAATAATGCTAAGCGGCTTTGGTGAATCGAAAATATCTGGAGTTGTAAACAAGTTCAATGCATCTACAAACCAACGATTAATACTATTACTGACATGGAAAATGTTTGAGTTGGTGTCAGACATTGACGTAATGGCAGTCGATTTCGACAGCGTAGTCTCAAACGTAGATGCGCACTTAAAACAACGTATAATGAACCTTTAGGAGCTACAGAGTACCATGCAATGTATGTAGCAAGGAATGGTAAGAGCACAACTTGGCTTATATTGAACTAAAATTTACGGTATCAAACTACAGGAAGAGAAGGGGAAAAAGGAATTTAAATAAAGGTGAAAACACAATACAACACAGCCACTTGAAATAGTTACCTGAATAAATAATGCAGATGAAATCAATTGAACTTCGATAACCTTCTGCGCAAAGTTAAAGTTTCAAGCACCTTGCTTGAAACTACATGTTTAAAATACTATACACACTAATTAATAAAAACAAGAACAAACAGCTTGAGTTCATAGCGTTATAAGAACTAAAGCCGATTGTTTGAACTTTGCAAGCTAAAATTTAAAATTATCTGAACCTAGTTGAAAAACTATATATGGAAAAATTAACTGTTAAAATTATTGAGTTTTTTACAGGGACAAACTGTATTTAATGCACACAGTAAAATTGTCTTTAAAAGGGGAGATTAACGTTTTCGAACCGTGTAAACTAATCATATTTTGGAAAACGTTTAAAGTAGGACGTTATTTTCTACTGAGTATAGTTAATAAATAGTTTTTTATTTTTTCTAAATATATACGTCAAGATTTACGAAGCACACCGTAGATTCTTCTGTTATCTCTTTTATTTCTTCAATAAATTTTATTTTTTTTTCTTCATTTATTTCTTCAATTCTTTTTTGTTAAAATTACTTTTTATTTAAATTATTTTTTTTTTAATTTACAACAAATGAAATCAATGTGGACATTTTCACAGAAAAGTCAACCGCGATCAAAAAATTAAAACTTATTAAAAACTTATTATTTTATGATATTATCACATTTTTAATTTAAGTAATTTATAGGTATATAAATTCATTTACCATGATTTAATAATTTACCTCTTTCGTAAATGTTTAGTAAATGATTCGTAAACTTCTTGCTTTAGTAAAAATGGAAGGCATAGGCTAAAGTTAATGAAAATATAGTTGAGGCAAGGAAACCAAAATATATTAAAGTTATTTTTTTTTATTACTAAATCACATAATTACTTAACTATCTAATAACTTATTTAGCAAATTCAACTACAATGGAAACAAAAGTAACGTAACGCAAGTAACGTCACGCCAATTCAAAAAGCTTAATAAAAAAAACCATAGAATATTTTTAAATTCGTTCACTTGGAAAATAAACTTATTTTATATCAAATCCTTCTAAGAAAACTTGTATAAAAAAAAACTTGCCCAATTCAGAGAGTTTTGCATATTTTGTAATCCAAGTCAAAAATCACTTCTGTTTTTTGTAACGTAACGCCAGCACATATGTTTGCTTTTATCTTTAGGGTCAATCCTTAGGGTCAATTGTTGCCATTGTTTTTACTTAGTATAGTGCTACTTAATTACTACAGAAATATTAAAAACCTTTTTAAAAATTACACGTGAAAATGCTCATATTGTATATTGATTTTGAAATAACAACAATTACATTTTTTAATTATTTGTAAGAAATTTAACTTACTTTAGTTTACACAAGAGGTTTTTCATTTTCAAATAACTTAAGTACAGATAAGGAAAATACTACACCATTCCACTAAAAAAATTAAAATATTTAAAAATTGCACAAAGGTTTTTCAAGCGAAATTTTAAAAATGATTCTATATTTAAACTAGCTGATATACTCAGTGTTACTTGCTAGTTCGTATAAATAATTATTATTATCCTATGTTAGCTTTAATTTACTGATTTTTTATTAAACAAAAAGATAAAAGTTTTTGAAATTATCGTATATGTTAGTTCAGTCACCATTTTCAAATCACAATTTAAAAATTTGAAACATTTTTAGATTAAAAAATTTCATATAATATACTTTTGGAAAAATAATTTTAACTGATTTCATGTCATCAGTGCTTGAATTAGAGCTACACTCTAAGAACTCTAAGAACTGAAAATCAGCGTATTTTTCCAAAATATGTATATTTACTCTACTATTCACGCTACTTGAGCGTATTTTCGCTCAGAGTCTTAAAATATGTATATCTCTCTATTTTTCACGCTATTTTAGCGTGTTTTCGCTCAGAGAGCCCTAAAATATATATATATATATTCTCTACTTTTCATGCTATTCCAGCGTGTTTTTGCTCAGAAAGTCTTAAAATATGTATATTTTCTCTAATTTACACACTATTTCAGCGTGTTTTCGCTCAGACAGTCCTAAAAACGCTCCAGCAGCGGTATTTTACTCTTGCCCTTAAATAAATACCTCTGCTGTAACGTCATATGATTTCAAAGAGTTTATTCGAACAAGTATCAAATTATATACAACTTAAACAGTAGATTGGTCACAGCTTAATTACTCAAGCCTACTGAAGTAGGAAAGAGTAGTGCCTTCTGCTGAGTTATTGACTCTATACAGAGTTGTTGTTGTTGCCATGTTCAAAACTTACTTGAGAGATTTCACGCATTTCTAGCTTTTTTTTATAAGCGCAGGCAAGATTGGAAGAAAAAATTTTAGAAGAGAGTTTTTACAAGAGAGCGAAAGAAATAATTGTAGGTAAGAGGATTCACGCTTTTTTAACGATAAATATTTATAATTTTGCTCTATGTGATTTAACGACAATAAATGTAGGCAATCAGTTGCCAGCAATTATTGTAGTTAATTCTCGTGAATTTTTGTTAGAGTGTAGTCTTCTTCAGCTAGTATCAGTTCATAATAGAAGTACACGGTTGAAAATCTAGGATTAAATTTCTTATTTTTTTTGATTACATTTAGGACAACACAAAAAAAAAATTACTTTTTAATTCAAGGAAAAATATAAAATTTTCTAATCCAAAAGGGATTACATTTTTATCCGAAAAAAGTTCAAAATTTTGAGAATGCATGCTCGCAAAAAAAAAAAAAAAAAAATCTAAGCACAATAACTTAAAATCAAATTTGTCAATGCCATTTCCTAATTTGAACCCTATCGTCTGCCGGTCCGATATTTTACCCACTCGTCTATCACAGTTGATAATAAAGTTTTTATTTTTTTTCTTTTTTTGCATTAAGATTTTTTAAAAAAAATATCTGCTCATTTAAAAATAGTTTTAAACGTTTTATTATTATTATTATTTATTCATACAAAACCTAATTGAAGCTTTCAGAAACGTGGGTTCGAGACCCAGCTCGGACAAAAAAAAAATTATATTTTATTTTATTTATTTAAATTAAGATTTTTTTTAGATTAAGATAAATTAAACTTAAGTAGGGATTCAAAATAATAGGTAAGTTTTTTTATTAAAAATTCCTTTAATCCGAAGTTTAGATTTTGGCTATGACGGCAATATAAAATTAACAGCGTTTAATTGTTTAAACTAAGTTTTCATTAGTGAATTAGTACATAGAACATAAATGATTTTTTAAAGTACCATTTCCATTTTAAAATGTGAACGTCTAACCTTGTAGTAAGAATTACTTGAAAGTTATGTTTCATTAATTTAAAACGCACAGCAAAAATAATGATTGTCCAGCCTAGCTCATTATTAAAACAAAAACAGTTGCGCTTTTTAATTTAATTTTCTTGCGGAAAATTTCCACTCTCCTCTTAACACATTCAGGCTAATAGCGTTGTTTTCGCAATATGGTTTAAAAAATTGATTGTGTTTTCAAAGTTATGCTTTCAGATGCATCTCTTAGCAATTAATTTTAATACCAGTTCGAAAAACGAAGCAAATGGTAAACCATATTTAAACAGATGTAAGCCTTATACGAAAAAAGTTTTAACTATGTAGCTAAAAAAAATTATGTGCATTGGCAAAAACCTAAAAATTACGTAATATGGTGCAATTATATGCTAACTACTGGAACAGATTTATCTGCGTTTATTACGATAAACATAGGTTCATAACACCATCTAGCTATTGTATTTTGCAAATTTTGCATTTTTTTCACAAACGAAATAAACTTTTTGTAAAAGATTTTCCAAATTTGTAATAGAATATAGAATTCACGATAACTTTTTCGAAGAAATAACCATAAATGTATGAGCAAAAACTGCATATCGATGGCTTATATTCGAAATCCTCTATACACCATTTTGCCGAAAATCAGTTTTTGATGGGAAAGTCTTCGTCTATGTCGTTTACGCCTTCTCAAAAATTTTTGGACCCAAAGTCCTTTCCATTGGCTTTATTTTTCAATATTTAAGTTTCCTCTATCAACCTTTTTATTTATTTTCGTAAAAAAAAACCCTCTATACACCATTGATTTTTATGTAATTTTTCAATTCTAAAAATTGAATTTGTGGTTATTAATTATTTTTATTCTGATTTGTGAGAGAATTAAGTACGTGTGTATATACAATGTCTTTTAATAATTTGCAACGTATCGCGCTTGACTATAACTCTTCTGATGAGGTTAACGTAGATGCTCTAATAACAGGTGAATATAAAGTACATTAATAAATCTACATTTAGGTGGTGTTAATAAAATGTGTCTATACAGATTCTGAAGACGAAATTGTTATTCCGCGGAGAACAAAACGAGCTCATGTGCCAGTGTCAAAAAAACAATATGAAAATCGTAAAAGGAGGATGAAGGGTCAAGAATATTTGGGATTTTCATCAGAACCTAAGCTTGCAAGAGTTATGGGACCAACATGCTCGTCATCTTTCTGTTCGAAAAGTAAAGTTCGCCACTGTGACATATTCAATGAAGAGATGAGGACCAATATATTCAACTCGTTTTGGAATTTTTCATGGGAAGGAAAGAAAGTTTTTATTAAAAGTCACGTATTTCAAATTCCTTGCACAAGACGAAGAATTTCAGATTCAAGGAAGCACAACACTTTTATATTCAAGCTACCACTTAAGCATAAATGCTTAAAGGTATGTAGACGTATGTTCCTTTCAACGCTTTCTTTAAAAAGCGACATGATTAAAGGCTGGGTGATGCCTAAAGATAAATCGAAGTCTGTTATTAACATCGAAAAAAAATTTGTAAGGCCTATTAGCGCCGGTAAACAATTTTTGAAAGCGTATTTTACAAAGCTGGATAAAATGGAGAGCCACTATTGCAGAAAGGACTCTAAGAAAATATACATCGCGGCTGCTTTTAAAACAAAAGCGGATATATACAAAGACTATGTTAATAAATGCTCGGAGGAAGGTATTGGTCCGGTCTCAATTTTCACATTTTCTAAATACTTTGATGAACTGAATTTAGCACTGTTCAAGCCTCGAAAAGACCAGTGTGATATTTGTGTTGGGTTTAAAGCACACCATACGCTGATTCAGGAATATAATGCACATATTTTAAAAAAAGAACGCGCTCACTTGGAAAAACATTCGGACAAAGTTGCAGCCAAAAAGGGGCGAAGTCATGTATTTACAATGGATGTACAAGCTGTAAAACTATGCCCGAATATAAATGCATCCGCAATTTATTTCAAACAACGACTCCAAGTTCATAACTTTACTATCTATAACCTAGCTAGTCATCAATGTACAAACTATTGGTGGAGCGAGATTGATGGCGACCTTTCAGCTTCAACATTCATCTCCATTATAGTATATCATCTTAAAACACACTGTTCTTCTGATTCTTTACCAATTGTCATTTATTCCGACGGATGTGGTTATCAAAACCGGAACCACATTCTATCGAATGCACTGTCAATATTTGCAATTGAAAATAAAAGGATAATCGAGCAGAAATATTTAGAAAAAGGACATACACAAATGGAGTGCGACAGTGCACATGCCTGCATCGAAAGAAAGTTAAAAAATCAAGAAATTTATCTGCCAATTGACTACCTTAGAGTAACAAAAGAAGCTCGGAAAACTGTTATAGTTGAGAATAAAAAGATTAATCTACCATTCGAAGCAATATACTTACGTTACAATTTCTTTTACAACTACAACGACGTAAGTGTTATTCGATTTCAAAGTATACGCCCTGGAAAAAAGAAGAATGATCCAACTGTTTCTGACTTAAGATCGCTCCAGTACTTACCAGATGGCAGCGTTAAATATAAAACTGATTTTAATTCTGAATACACTGATCTTCCCCACATATTTCGTAAGTATAATGGCTACAAAGAGCCTAAGGCGCTGCATACAGAACAACTTCAAGTTCAACCAAGTAAATGGAAACATTTGCAAGCCTTGAAACCTGTAATTCCAGCAGAATATCACAATTTTTATGACAATATAAATCAATAATTAGAGACTTTGTTTATTAACTATTTATCTTCGTTGCATTTCATCGTATTTTTTTTTCTTAATTACTTTGTTAAATGGTAAATAAACCTCAATTAATTTTCATTGAATAAAAATTGAAATACATTGGTATCTTTGTAATACTACTACTTATGTATTGACCAAAACAAATAAAATCGTCTTTAAGATCTCAACCCATTTGCATTTCTCTTTGCTTTAATATACCATAAATAATTTTTTTGAAGCTGTTCATTACTTTCCTTACGTGTTTAATGCATATAAAGTAATTTGTTTGAATCATAACTCTACATTACTTTAAAAAATAATGTATTTTCAATTCAACAAAAGCCTCTATAAACCAAAAATTTCAATACAAATTTTCAATATTTAAAATTAAAAACCCTCTATCAACCATAGTGCCGTAAATAATGCGAATTACCAAATTTTTTTCATATCATAGTAAGTTAACGAATATTTAAATAATATTATAGAAGAATAGTTTGCTTTATGTTTAACAGTTTGCAAAATATTATGTTTTTTTGCTCTCCTGAAAAGTTGTGTTTTTGAATATAGAGGATTTCGAATATAAGCCATCGATATTCCATGTATTTCTTAAGATTGGATTAACGTTGGATATTGTTATGCTTAGGAGGAAACAGGAATGGGTGGGCGGGGGCATAAGAAACTACTCTTAAGGGCAAAGTATATTTTAAAAATTATAAAAACAACATTTTAAAAAATTGAATTCGTGATGTTTGTTGTCATTTTTTTAAAATTAAAATTGAGATCAGCTCTCAGTACTCTCACAATATAAATTTTTTCTCTATTATGGAGGTTTAAAACAGTTTTAAGTAAAGTATATGACTTAAAATTTTGAATATGAGCTTTGATATTTAATATCTGCTTTAAGTATGAAATTCAACCAAATCGGCTCAAAACCACGCCTACCTCCCATATGAAGTGACTTTATTAAAATTGTAAGATCCCTTAAAATTCCACAAAAATTAATAAATGGACTTTAACTTCTGCACGTTAGTTTTGATTTTTAATATGCATTCTGAGTAAACAACAAAATCTATTTTGTACTTTTTATTTTTCTCAAAGAAACCATAGGTTTGTGACACGAAATTATAGTAAAAAAATTCAAATACCGCAGAAGTGAATAGCAACGACGCAACTTTTTTTCACATTAATGTAACTAGAATTTTTATAGTTTACGATAATCAAAACAGGTTTTCTCAATTCTACTCAATTCACAACTATAAATTTATTAACATAGTAAAAATACAGATTTTTTTTTAAGGTAAATTAAAATTAAAAAAATTAAATATATTTAAAAAAAATTGATTTTGTGTAGCTTAAATACCTAAACAAGAAGGTTCAGTCATAGTTTTATGTATTTTTTTTTTGAAAAATGTAAAAAATAACTTTCAAAATATCAGATAAACACGTTTGTCACTGCGCACACTAAAAGTGAAAAATTATAACTATAAGAAAATCTGTATTATCAATGTGCATTGCGGATAAACGGTACACTATTTTTCAACCATTTTTTAACTTACTGATCTAGAATTTTATCAAACGCTACTATGTACCTTAAAAAACTTTTTTTTTAATGATCACTTTGCCATAAAATTTAATATTAAGGGTAAAATTTTAAGAGTCTCCTCACGAGACTCATTTTCTTTCATCATGAAAAATATTTCGAGTCTCGTCTCATTTTTGTGTACATAAGCAATGACGTTTTCTATTTTTTCTGTTGTTTGCATGGCGATAACCAAAAGGGTGTCAGATAGAATGTAGGTGAGCTTAAGGAAATGTTTAGGGGGTAAAATTAATAGCAACAGCTCATATATTTGACCCCCTTATCTCATCTGCGTCGGTTGCTTAGCAATGAATGGGGCCTTAGTAGATGGGCTGCTCGCTTCATATATAATCGGCTAATTGTTGCTTCCGTAACCTTTGGTTCATCAATATGGTGGGAGACAGTCATATCTGCTACTGGTAAAATGAAAATATTGTCGTGTCAGCGAATTGATCTTCTCGCGTGTAGGCCTGTGTGTCGTACGGTCTCTACGGAGGTCTTACAGGTACTTATGGGTATGGCTTCTTAGGATCTTGTGGTAATACAATCCAGTATTGCATACTTTATCCGAAGAGGTCTACCTATAATGAATGATTGGGTGGCTGATGTAGACATGATGTAGATGGTATGAATGTGTGAATGGACGGGTCACTTTCGGATTTATTGATGATGTCTCGTTTGTGGTAAGAAACAGGAATTATGGATTTAGCCTAAGTCTGGGCTTTCTACTTTCTACTGATTGTGGGCAAACCTCGAAGATTGGTGTTGTGAATGTCCCCATGTTTTATGTGAATGTCCTCTTTATGAGGACATCAGAGATAGTGATGCCATGGGGATTGTACAAGTGAATGGTGTTAATGAGATTGGAAATATGCTTGCCACAAGTGAGCAAAATTCCCAGTATGTGTATGCATGTGAGGTGTTCAGAAGACGGCGGGCCAAACAAGTTGCATAGTTTTTGGTGTGAATAAGTGTGATGGTTGTATGATGGTTTGTGTTAATGTTTTTCCAGTCCAACCTGTTATTTTTCAAGTGTCTCTCCACCTTATCTCACTCCGATAGCAAATTTTATTTTATTTCTCGTTTTTGTTTTTTGATTAGCACTTTTGTGTATTTTAAATTGGCAACCAGTACGGAGTTGGGTGGAACTCAACTGGTAGTAGCTCGGCTACGAAACCTGACTAGAGGTCAGTGCCCCCTGACAGTTGATTGTCAAGCTGACTTGGGTTGGCCCGTCGGGGAGTACCGTGGTGGCTGTGGTTTAGTACCCATACCGCGGGTAGAGTGTAAGCTCGGCGTGGAGTTGTGTATTTCAACCGGTTGCAGTGACCCAAAGATCGGAAGAGGTTTTAGATAGGCCTCGCTCTTTACGATGGAGAAAGTCTTGCCCATCCAGCATGATTTAATTTGGTACCTTTGAACCCTTAAAGAGCCTTGACTGACGCAATGTATTACTCCGTTGTGTTTTGCGAACACCATGAGCTAAAGCCAAAGCGGCAGTGCGTTCACGTAAACAATATCATAGATTTCTGACCCCCCTATAAATCCGCCAGAGGACCATAGGGATGTCTGCCTGTCCAAAGCCAGGAAAAAGGCTGATGGTTGGATATTGGGTGGAGAATTCATGGGGCACGGCTCTTGAATAATTCATCTGACTTCCGTAAAACAAAAGGTCAACCTTCAACTTTGGTTGTTGGTGGCAAATCTTGGAGAAGGCATGGTTTTTATATTAAGTTATCATAACATAGTTTATTGTAAAATGCTGTCGATGGACGATCAATCCAATATAACTTGAAGTACGGTGGTAGTCATTCATCAAGACGAGGAGATCTGATCTATCGTTGGCAGCAGACTTTTGTTTTAGAATTAGGGTTCTCTGTAAGAGACATAGAATCCTTGTCCCTAGTAAAGGCCAATTGATATACTATGGCACGCTTTGTAGTTTTCCGAAAGAGGCTTTTAATAAGCCTTAATTAAGCTAACGAAGTTGCGTAAAAAGGATTGTGGTTCTCTTACGGTATTAAATTATCGGGAAACAAATGGTTACATTAATCTAGTCATGAACAATTCTAGTGACTGAATGTGTCACAGTCATATATAAATGTTCTAAGAACTTTTCTACACTTATAAGCAAAAAAGTCATATCTCCATATGAGTAGTTTTGAGATATTTATTTACGTTTTTTATCTTACTAAGAAACACACTAGAAGTGACCACTTTACTTTAATTTTGGAGTCATTTGGAGTTGAAAATGGGTAATATTAGCTTAACACAAAAATCAGACACTCATTCACGATTCTAAATCTGCCTTTTTCTGCATTTTGGAATTTTGGCGTTTGTGACTTTCTTTCTTAGGACGGCAGTTTTGGTCTGTGATCGTTCGTGATGTTGAAGAGCTTTGTCTGGTGGAACCTTTTGCCCGGGTATTGACTGTTAATCCGTACTCGATGTGGTTGGAGACCATGAAGGTCGGTGCGAGTTACATCATGTTTAACTCGGGTTGGTAGCTCCCGTAAAATACTAAGAGAGTGATGGTAGATGTTTCTCGATAATTTCAAACAGTAAATGTAAGGAAGGTAAGCAACTACCGGATCACTATACTGTTACCTTTGGAATTTGAGGACAGATGACAAGGAAACCTAAACAATCTGAGTAGTGTCCATAAATGATAGGGGAACCTGATAACATATGCGAAAGTACTATAGGTTTGCATCTTACTTACTTACTTAGTTGGCGCTACAACCGTATGTCGGTCTTGGCCTCATCTAAGAATTTGCGCCAGCCATTTCTATCTTTCGCTTGCTGGCGCCAGTTGGAAATTCCAAGCTTCGTCAGGTTGTCCTCTACTTGGTCTTTCCAACGAAGATGCGGTCATCCTCTTCTGCGTTGACCGCCGCTGGGTACCGAATCGAATGTTTTGTTCACTGGAGCATCGTCTTTCATGCGCTGAACATGACTAAGCCAGCGAAGCCGCTCGATTTTAATGCGCTTGACTATGTCGATGTCAGCGTACAGCTCATACAGTTCATCATTCCACCGTATTCGGTACTCGCCATTGACGCAGATTGGTCCGTAGATCTTACGAAGAATCTTTCTCTCGAATGCTCCTAAAGTCTTTTCATCTAAACTGCTCAGCGTCCAGGTTTGCGATGCGTAAAGTAGGACGGGCATGATGAGCGATTTATAGAGCGTGATTTTCGTTCGTCGAGAGAGGGCTCTGCTTCTCAATTGCCTACTGAGCTCAAAGTAACACCTGTTGGCAAGAGTTATTCTTCGTTTGATCTCAATGATAATGTCGTTGGTTGAATTAATGCTGGATCCCAGATAAACGAAATTCTTCACAACCTCGAAGGAGGTATTGTCAACGGTAACGTGGGTTCCAAGACGCTGGGACTGTTTGTTTGTTGACACTAAGTATTTCGTCTTATCTGCATTCACTGCCAGACCCATTCGACTTGACTCTCTTTCTAATCTGGAAAATGCTGCAATGACTTCGCGCGTATTATGGCGAATGATATCGATGTCATCAGCATACGCAAGCAGCATAACACTCTTGTAGAATATTGTGCCACTACGTCTCAGATCAGCAGCTCGGATGATCTTTTCCATCATTAGGTTGAAAAAGTCGCACGATAAGGAATCACCTTGTCTGAAACTCGTTTGGTAATAAATGGTGGGGAGAGGTCCTTCCCGATTTTAACTGCGCTTCTGGTGTTGCTCAGTGCCATCCTGCAAAGTCGTATTAGTTTTGCGGGAATACCAAATTCAGACATGGTGGAGTACAGGTGCTTCCTTATTGGGCTGTCGAAGGCGGCTTTGTAGTCGACAAATAGATGGTGGGTGTCGACTTGTTTTTCTTGAGTCTTCTCCAAGATTTGTCGTAGCGTGAAAATCTGGTCGATGGTGGACTTTCCAGGTCTGAAGCCACACTGATAAGGTCCGATCAGTTCGTTTACAATGGGCTTCTATCTTTCACATAAAACGCTCGACAGGACCTCATATGCGATATTAAGAAGGCTTATCCCACAGTAATTGGCACAGATAGTGGGATCGCCTTTCTTGTGGATTGGGCAGAGCACACTGAGATTCCAATCGTTCGGAATGCTTTCTTCCGACCATATTCTGCACAGAAGCTCGTGAATGCATTTAAGTAGAGCTTCGCCTCCCTTCTTAAACAGCTCAGCAGGCAAGCCATCAGCTCCCGCGGCATTGTTATTTTTAAGCCGAGCTATAGCTGTCAGAACTTCATCATAGTCGGGCAGCGGAACCTCAACGCTGTCATCCGTAATTGGGGTTTCCGGAATATCATCTCTGTTGGCGGGATTGTTGTCAGCGTCGCCATTTAGAAGCTCAGAGAAGTGTTCCCTCTATAACGCCATAACCTCTGGACATCTGTCACTAGATTCTCGTTTTCATCCTTGCAGGAAGAGGCCCCGGCTTTAAAACCATCGGCAAGGCGTCTATTTTTTGGAAAAATTTTCGGGCCTCATTCCTGTCACCATACATCTCAATCTTCTCTTGCTCGCGCTTTTCTGCCTCTCTTTTTTTCCGCCTGAAAATATGTCTCTCTTCCCTCCTCTTTTCTTTGTATCGCTCCTTAGCAGCGCGCGACTCCTGGTCGTACCACTCGTTTCGGCGAGGGCGTTGGTAGCCAATCACCTCTTCAGCAGCCGCACGCATGGAGTTGGAAATGTGTGTCCACGGCGCGCATATATCATCGATTGGAGGAGTGCTTTGAAGCAGGAGTGAGAGTCCGAGTGGCGAAAGCATCGGCTGTCTGTTTCGATTGCAGCTTGTCGACGTCTAGCTTTCTTTGTGTAGGGTTGCGTGCATTCTTATCTGCGCACAGACGTGTACGGATCTTGGCTGCAACAAGATAGTGATCCGATACAATGTTTGCACCACGGATCGTGCGTACATCCAATACACTGGAAGAGTGCCTTCCGTCTATCAAAACGTGATCAATTTGATTCTTGGTTTTTTGATCAGGGGACATCCAGGTGGCTTTATAAATATTGAGATGCTTGAATCTAGTGCTACTTACGACCATGCTTCGTGCTGCGGCGAAGTCAATCAGCCTCATTCCGTTATCGGAGGTGTTGTCGTGGAGGCTGAACTTTCCGACTGTTGGACCAAAAATATTTTCCTTGCCCACCTTAGCGTTGAAGTCACCAAGCACGATTTTTACGTCGTGACGGGGGCAGCGCTCGTAAGCATTTTCAAGACGCTCGTAGAAAATTTCCTTGATCTCATCGTCCTTGTCTTCTGTCGGAGCGTGCGCACATATTAGGCTTATATTAAAAAATTTAACCTTGATGCGGATTATGGTAAGTCGTTCGTTCACAGGTGTGAATCGCAGGACGTGGGGCCGTAGTCTCTTGCCAACTACGAATCCGCATCCAAACTCGTGCTTCTCCGCATGGCCGCTGTAGTAGATATCACAGGGTGCATGCCGAATGCAACCCTGTCCCTTCCATCGCATTTCTTGGATAGCAGTGATATCAGCTTTGTATCTTTCCAAGACATCAGTCAGTTGGATAGAGGCACCTTCCCAATAAAGGGTTCGGACATTCCAGGTGCATATCCGTAAATCATTATCAGTTTTTCGTTTGCGGTAGTCGTCATCAGATTTGGGGATCATTTATCTTCTTTTCTTATTTGTTAGGTTTGATAGGTTTGCATCGCCTCTTAGTTTTTCATGACAAAGATTACCCATTCTTTGATCATGATGACGAGGTTGCGTGTCAAAAAATTTGTGTTATATTATCGGTATTTATACCGATATGACCCATGGGTATTTTAAATAACCTAGTCATGTACAATTTTAGTGGCTGAAAGTGTCACGGTCATGTACTTCAATTGAACTTTTAGTAGTTAGTTTGTGCTATGAAATTATGGGAACCTATCTGGTGGATCCTTTGAACCCCGAAGGGTCTTTGGCCGATTCTATGTATTGGCCCCATGTGATGGAGCACCGTAAAATTAACCCTACACGGCAGGGGTCTACGTTAAATACATAGAGGATTTCTGACCCCCCTATGGGTTATATGTTTTTTTGATATTTTTGATATTTTTCTATTTTTTAGTGTTTTTTGTATGGAGACCCCAATAATAGTGGCAGATATAAATAATACTCTATGTGTGCTTAAAAAAAATATGTCGAAGAAAAAAACTTAATAGGACCAACTCATACATTTGACCCCCCTAGCAGTCATAAATTTTTTGAAATGAACTATAATAGACATTTTTTTCTATTTTTTGTATGGGACGACCAGAAGGGTGGCAGATGGAGTGTAGATGTGTTCAAAAGAAATGTTAAGAAAAAAAAAAACAATAGGAACAGCTCCTACATTGGACCCCCCTAGAGGTCATAGAATTTTTGCTATGAACTATAATAGATATTTCTTTCTATTTATGGTGATGTTTGTATTGCAACCTCCAGAAGGGTGGCAGATAGAATATAGGTGTTTTTAAAAAAAATTTGTTGAAAAGAAAAAATGTATGTTTCCAGCTCATACATTTGAGCCCTCTAGGGATCATAGATTATTGATATGAAGTGTAGAAGACATTTTTTTTCTATATTTTGTGTTTTTGTATATAGATAGATCCCCGTAATATATCCCTCTACAATGGATGCAATTTTTTCAAGCCGAAAAAAGCAAATCGCGGACATATGTCATATTTAAGTTATCACAAACCATTAAAATCAGTGTTACCAATTGAAGCACCAACCAATGACAGTGTATGTATTAAATAAGCAGAATATTTTTTATGCAAATTTTGTATTGTATTTCTTTTGAGATGCTCTCTCTCTCTCTCTTTCTGTCTCTTTTACAAAAATCTCACGTATCCATAATTTTAAGAATTTGCACTTCAGTGCTGTAAGCACGCAGATTTTACTATTTTGTGACTTTATTAAATAAGTGACAAAATCCAAAATTAGATATTCGTTTCATTCGCTTCATAACTGATACTTTAAAGGCTGTAGGTATTCCATAAAGTGTCCACTAAAAACTTTACATGTGCTTGAAAAAATTTGTGAAAATGACCCTTCATACAAAACGCGCTGTAAGACGTAATTCTACGTTAAAAATTAATTTAATTCCAATACCTAATACTTTTAATTGCTTTAAACGACAAAAGTTTGTAGTTGAGATCTCGACCGCTGAAAAAAAATGGATTAAGATGTTAATGCTTATCGACAGAGAATTGACGAAATAAGGCAGATTATCGAATTGTGTTTCTTACTTTACCCTGCATAATTTTGTTGTGTTTTCCTGAGGTGTTGAGTTTTTTGTGTATTTATTGAGATGAGCTTAAAACTGTTTTTGAGTGTTTAGACATTTATTTTACATTTTCCCAAAGCTATCTAAGGCTGTGCATAAACTAATCAGATGGTTGTAATAGCGAAAAGTTGGCAATTTTTTTTGGACAGAGTAGAATATTGCCAACATGAAATTGGCATTCAACTGTCAAGTATATATGCAGGAGTCATAAATAAAATGTTATGTTGCTGCAGCAGTAACGCTGTGTGTATCAACAATTTGCTGCAGCAACTCAAAATATTTGGCAGACCTCGACTTTGGATTATGGGGAATGAGCATCACGGTTAAGTTTGCAGTTAGGCAGACAGACAGGCACGTTTCATGCAAACTCTCAGATATTTACGCTGCAAACATTGCATTTAATTGAATCACTATTAAGTAAACGAATACATATTGCAAAATTTAGCGTTCAACGATATATTTTTTGGTTTTTTTTTTAGACAATCCAATTTGTTGCTTTTCAATGCATTTCATTAAAATAAAAACTCACATTGTAGGTTGCCGCTTGACGTTGCTAGACAAACCTTATATTGGATTTTATGGATTTCAATATTTTGGACTGAGTGCCAGAATATATTATTGCTTTATGGTTTTAAATAAAAAAAATTTTTTTCCTAACGATTTTAATTTTGCACATTAAGGAGTACGAACAGTGTAAACGGCTGAATTTTATGTATATTTTGTTTATTGTAAAATCAGTGTGATATCAAACTTTGTACACATCTTTGGAACATTAATAAGTATTTAAAAAAAATGTCTTGTTCTGTTTTTAATGGTCTATTTTTTCATAATGATGCTTTGAAAATGGCACCTCTTGAATCTGGCCTCAGCGGCGTTGACAGTGGCGTCGTTCTCGTGAGTCGACTGAGAACTAAAAACGAAAAATCTTCTCAAAATATTCATTATTGGCTATATCCGGAAGTAGGAGATATTCAAAATACTGTTTAGAAAAAAATGGCGACCATTTAAAAAAAAGAACGTTTTCACGTGTTTCTCCATAGAAAATTTTTAATAAAAAACAAATAAAAAAGTTAAAAAAATCGGCTACATCAGGCTAGAGAGGCACATTTTGTCAACAAAACTCATTTTGAATCAAATCGGTCGGACGAAAGTTGTCTTAGTTTTGCAGTCAACCAGGTCAAAAAAGTGATTTTGAGTAAACATAGTTTAAAGTATTGAAAGAGCTAAGAGCGCTCAAATAGCATGATAGCATTTGGCGCTCTTTTCGAATACTTAACGTTCGCATTTTCAATTGAAACTTGATATACATATTTCTCTTTTAAATTTTTCTTTTTTAAAGTTGCACACAGTTCATACCCCTTAATAAAAAATAAAAGTAAAAATTTTTTTTAAAAAATAAGCTTTTATTTAAAAAAGACGTGAACTAAAAAGAAAAAAATAGATTTAAGTGACATTTGTCATATATATATATAGTAGGTATATTCTAGGTGCAGAAGAACACCTTTCTTGGTTACTCATCATCATAATAATATAAGTGTAACTAAATTGGTAAGTTCTAAGGACTTATATAAATTTAGAATTTTTCAAAAACATTTATATTTAAAACTTAAGGCACTGATATTGTGTAGTAAACCTGTATAATGGATCACAGTTTTTATACAGGTAAGCTTACTAAAATATTCAATGCCACTGATAATGTGTAGTAAACCTGTATAACGGATCGCAGACATCGGTGCCTTAAGCTTTTAAACAACTATAATAGGATATATTTAACTTGTCATGGCGCATTACTTAAAGATCACTATGTACTATATACAATAACTAAGAACTAAATAATAATTTCCGCATAGATCTCGCAATAGCTTGCACTGGTTTCTACTTCTCTTGTTGCATCTTTTTAAAAGCTTTAGGGGGGCCCGTATGTTGTAACCCCCCGGTACCGAACTTGGCTCTCTACGGGCCTGGCTATGGGTCTTGAGGTGTTGGATTTGTATGGGAGGTGCCCGCTGCAGAAAATTAATTTTGATAACAATCACTTTTAATTCAAAATTCAAGACCCTAGCTTTGATATGTGCCAAGTTATAGAGTTTTTTAAAATTTCGATGTTCTGAAAGGAAATTTGTACTACGTGCACAAAAGACACCGAGGAAACATAATCCAAAAGTTTAAAAGCAATCGGATGGTTAGTTTCAGGATAGTCGAGTTGTTGGTTTTGGAGTTGTATGGAATGTCCCACGGCTTCTCTGCAGTATCAATTTAATAAATTTAATAAAAGTCATGTTTTTCTTTCATACGTAGCGAGATATCGCTATGGAGATATTGGATTTTTTAATGGGAGGTGCCACATCGCATTATCCAATACTACATTTTAGTAGTTCTTTTAGGAGGCTAAAGTGGATATACATACAGACTGGATTGCTTAGGGTGGTGGTTTGAGCCTCTTAAATCCCCTTATCAAAGGCTTTGATGCTGCCCCACCATGCGGCATGTGTGTGAATAGAGCTTAATTTGCTGTTCGAAATCAACTGCATTATTTGTCAAAGTAAAGTAATTAAACAAACAGACAGACAGACATACATTTATGCAGCCTGTCGAATAGATATGATGCCATAATTTATATTATAATGAACAGGCAATATTTTAATTTGAAACAGTTTTTTATGGGTGGTCGAATTTGATGGCTAAGTCTTTGCCGCCCATAGGAAGCAGGCGTGGTTTTATGCCGCTACATAAAACAAACACACACATTTAGAGCACAAAACTGAGTGAATGAATTTGATGATGAAGTGGTCGTGGCTGTGGTAGCGCCATCATGTTTTCGGCCTCGTAAAATAATTATAGCCTTGTTGTTGGCTGGCTGAACTGTACTCATACAATAATGGTTTGTGTTGTTGTTATTGTTTGTGTTTTAAATAATCTTGCTACATGCGGTGAAATAATTAATTCTTCAGCAGTTACAATTACGAGTTGAATAATTTTAAATGTGGTTTGAAAGTGGTTTTGCGTTAATCTCGGTGCACATTGAATTTCATTTACACTCCATAGCTATTATTTTTATTTTATAAAATTAATGTCAGTGCATAGTAGTGCATAGTAGGGATGTTAATCCCGGGAACCCGAGCCAATTTCTAGTCCCGGAATTCCCTAAATCCCGGCATTTTATTCACAAGAAAATATAAAAATTTTCAGCAACAATAAATGCAACTGCAATGTAAACGATGTTTTTTTTTTTATTACAGAAATCACCTTGATTTTTTTTTATCTCTCTATACACTTTGAAAGACTATTTTTTAGTTTTGGTTGTGATCTTAAAAGACTTTGCTTAATAGGCTGTTCAACTTTTATGGAATTCTGAAAGAAGCAATAATTTTATTACTATACTATAGTTTTTTTACTAACAAAATAATATTTTATTCACATCATACTTTTTACTAACCGCTTACTAATTCATTTGAGTAAGAAATTTTGTTTTCTTTTAAAATTGGTTTAAAATATAGATTTATGTTGTTTGTTTTTTAAAACTATTTTTATGTCTATAATAAAGTGCAAAATTATTTGATATTTCTAAAGGTTTTTTGCTTTCAATCCGAAAAAATGTTGAACTTTTCTGAACTTTTTAAAAAAATCAAGCAAATATCTTTAATTAAAGACCGTAAAGGTTATGATTTTTATTAGAAAAATAATCTTACCATAATCAGTAATTTCTTATTTCATTTCTTTCGATCAGGTTAAATCAGGTGATGTATATTTTCTCAATCATAAAATTTACAAGTGTTTCCCCTAAAAATACAAAATGGGATTTCAGAAGTCGACTTTATCTTCAAATTTTTATTGAATTTTTTCCTCTTATTCTTCTTGTACATTACAACTGTATTGTAACCCTTGTCTGCATTAGCAATTATGATTTTGTCTTGGTGTTTTCTTATAAACTTTTGAGTGTTTGAATATTTTAAGTATAAATAACCATTACGTTTGGATTTCTATTTCATATATCAAAGAAGAAAAAAAATTATATGCAATTCTTTTTGCCAAAACGCAGAAATAAAGAAAAAGTTATTAATGGTCCCTGCTTTCAATACAGCTAAGTACGATTATTCTAAAATTTTTGGAATTTCGGGATCCTGAATTTAAAATTCCAAAATCCCGGGTTTGAAAGCCCTAGTGCATAGTTTAGTTTAGTTTAGTTAGCTCTAGAGTTGGCAGCAGGACATAAAAGTAGTCAGAACTTCGAATTCAAAACTATTCAGTGTAGATTTGTATTAAATTGTTTTTAAACTTTTTGTTGACGAACCTTTAAAATCAACTAAGATGATAAGAATAATATATTTCGTATAATGAAAACATAAGTTTCAACAAAATGTAATATTTTTTCTTTGCCTCTAGAGGTGAAAATAGAGATCTGGTTACAGATACTTAGTGGGCACTGAGATTTTGGAGTCATTCTCTTTTCAAACTACTTATGGATGTAGACACCACCAATTCATCTAATGAGACCACCAGCCAACGATTACAGTTTGTAGTTCGAGTTGCTACCCAGCGATTTAAACAAAGCAGCGGATGCTGACGGACTGCCAGCTGTATTGCTTTAAGCGGGTGGCAATGAATTGATAAACTAATCAGCACAATATGGTTAGCGGAAAGCATCATTGTTGCCAACTCTAGCGTCCCAGATAAACGTACAAAGCGGTACAAATTACCGTATTTTTAGGTTCAGTACCATACCCTTTTTATTTTTTTTAATGGTACCTAAAATAATGTACTGTTGAATAACTACTACCAAAACAATAAATTGATTGAATACTTTAAATAAAAATTGTTTTAAATGTTAGGTAAATAAAAAAGTTGAGAGAGTTTGAATTTATAGTTCAAAAACTTAGTCGGCATCACTCACGCTCAGTGCAACCCGCTGGTCTGAGTCATTGATTTCGGATGACTTTTTGACGTACAAAGACGATTATGTCCTGATGCTTTTCTTATTCTTTCGGTACGGAGAATTTGCCAGCTTAAGTTTTTTCAAGTTGCTTACTTTGTTCAATATTTGAGTCCGGAATAATTGATAATTGAACAATTGTTACATATTGCTGTACCAGAAATGCGCACTTTCGTATTTCTGCTTATTTTGCCTGCTCTTATAAAATAAATTTTTCTGGGTCTTGCTTTGAGGTCCTGAGTTGACCGTCGACAATAGATGCGTCTTTATTTTTATGACCAAAGCTGGATGCATGTATTTTTAAAACAATTAGTTCTGCTGTAATATGAATTCAATGTCATAATAACAAAGGCTATCTTTCTCAATTTATATGCATTTTTTTCTACTAGAAAAATTCTACTAAGAAATGTCATAAAAGCTTAAATATAATAGACCTAACAAACATGTTTTGTTGATTTAATACATAATTAAATTAATTTTTTAAGCAATCTGGCAAAGCGTAATACGAAAGTTATGTTTTTTGCATAGCCTGACAGTGAAGGCTAGAAAAGTTTACAATAACTAATAACGTTAAAAACATTATTGAGTGATTATTATAATAAATATAATTCTTAAGAAATTTAAGAAGTTTTTAAAAGTTCAAAATGTAGGCAAAAGTAAGTTTTAGAATTGTGATAAAAGAAAATAGGCTTTAAGCATTAATTTTCTTTGCCTTCACTGTATGTAAGACATTTTCATATAAAATTAAATGCAATAATATTTTTTGGCGTCTATTTGAGAAGCTATGTTGAAGCTTGGCAAGTGTTGATTTGGAAGACAGGAAAATACCTTTAAATGGCGTAAATGAACTTGTTTTCGGATGTGAGCGAGTGTTGAGAGAGCACGAGCTGCAAGTGTCTTCATGTGTTTGATTAATTTTCAGTGTCATTACAAAGAAAACTAGAAAGGAATTTCCTTTTTTGCTGCTCACAGCGGAATAAATGCAGACGACTGACACTTATTTCCGAAAAAAATTAATAAAAAGCACATTGGCGTAGCAAGCGGGGGAAAAGGAGGCAGTTACCCCCCACTTTTTTAGCTAGATAAACAATTTAAAAAGAAAAGTTATTCAAAATATCAGTTTTTTACAACGATAATATTTTTGTATTATATATTTTCCTCTTCTTTCTCTCTTCTTCATGTTTCATGTGAAGAAATTTTAGTGAACTTTTTTGCGCCACCATTTGTACTGCCCCCCAGATGAAATTCGCTTCCGACGCGCTTGAAAAACAGCCCAAGCATACAAGTTGAAGTAGCGACAAAAAAAAGGTAATAAGAGAAATACTTTATTTTAGTTTTTCAACTCAACGATAAACTGATGTAGATACCAAGTTTTATCAAATGAAAATGGCCTCTTAGGGCGTAAAGCTTTTTCAGCTAGCCATAGAGAGAGAGAGAGAGAGAGAGAGAGAGAAGCAGCATTAGAAAATAACATTTCTACACAAATTTTTACCGCTCGTAACGGATATGAAACTTCAATAGCAGGATGTGACGCACCATACCGGATATGTGTGTTTTTCTCCTCTTCTTTCGTCTTTGCGCCATAACGTAGCAGAGTTCCGACGTACTGGAGTCTGCGTATGCAAAACCATCTGTTGTTATGGTGCTTTGGTAGGGGCGAAATTAGGAAAGCGTGTTGTTGTTTGGACAACGTAAGTCGATTCATACAACGCTAAGTAAATTACTTAATATGTTTGTCTGTCACCTGCAGGGAATCTTTATTAGTGAAAATTCTAGGTAATGGTGAGCTACGACTTTCCTCGTTGACAGTGTCGTCAAAAATTACTGGGAGCATTTGCTATTTCCTTTCTTTAGAAGCCTCTATCTCTAACTGTCTGGTGGTTGAAACTTGTGCAAATATCTTAAGCAGCAATTTAGCATGTTTTTTCGGCAAACATAGGATAAGTCGAAACGTTTCATTAAAGACAGAATATTGGTCTTAAATCCGTCAATAAAAATGAAGACTGGTTGGTTAATGGTAAATGAAAAAAAAAAACAACTACAAATTATTAGTAATTCTTATGTATTCGACTTTGTTTAAGGTATGACCTGCGGTTCAAAACCACAAAAATAACGTTTTTTAAAATTGTTGTAGCTCAGTCGTTTTTCAATTTATCAACTTTGGGGTTTTTTTAAGTGAAGGTAGACGTAATTTTCTAACTATTTCTGTACTTTTTTGTGTTTCGATGTTTTTTATCCCTCCCTCCCAGAGCGATGAAAATGGGTACGTAAAAATGAGAAGGCAAACGGGGAGTCGTTTTTCTTGATAACCAGATGTTGTGTCGAAATTCTGCGGGCGGCATTTTGTTGGTTACTACGTCGGGCAGGTCCTGAGCTAGGATATTTCCAAAATATAACAAATTGTCAAAATGGCGCGATTTTTAAAAAAAAGTTCAAAAATTATCTGTTTTTTTGGGGATTTTTGACCCACCCTTCCCCCGGTACCCCGAAAAAAGTGCTTCCAAAAGAAGGTAAAGTGGAAGGGAAAGTCTTGTATTCCATCCCTTCCACTTTAATA
Organism: Dichetophora obliterata; assembly: GCA_963920525.1. Classification (NCBI taxonomy): domain Eukaryota; kingdom Metazoa; phylum Arthropoda; class Insecta; order Diptera; family Sciomyzidae; genus Dichetophora; species Dichetophora obliterata. The sequence continues at coordinate 122,240,583 of OY986437.1, read as the reverse complement.
CTCAGAAGGCATTCCTTTAATATATGTTGGTAATTACGTCGGGCAGGTCCTGAACTAGGATATTTCCAAAATATAAAAAATTGTCAAAATGGCGTGATTTTTAAAAAAAAGTTCAAAAATTATCTGTTTTTTTGAGGGTTTTTGATCCACCCTTCCCCCGGTACCCCAAAAAAAAGTGCTTCCAAAAGAAGGTAAAGTGGAAGGGAAAGTCTTGTATTCCATCACTTTAAAACTCAGAAGGCATTATTTTAATATATGCATGTCATTGGGAGGAATGCTTTCCCTTGTCTTCTCTAGAAGTGCTTCCAGAACTTTTTCAATTGAAGATTTCTTTGATCCCTTAAATGAGAACTTTCAGAAAGCATCTCATGGAATGAAATAATTTTTGTGGTTAGGGGGGTTTAAAAATCCTACGAAAAAGATCCCTTTTCCCGATTTTCTCTCGATTTTGGTGTTGGAAATGATAAGTCTTCGGGTTTTGTTGGGGGTTTAAAAAAATTCACGTTAAATATCCATTTTCCCGATTTTCACGACATTTTGGTGTTTGAAGTAGGAAGGGGTTGCGTTTTGTTGGGGTTTGAAATATTCCACAGAAAATATCTAAAACATATACTAATTAAACATATTTTAATCTAAAGTAAAAAAATATATATATATATTTTTTACTTTAATTGAATTTAAATGCTATTTGAATGTCTTCGAGACGTGGTTTATGAGAACGTGTTTGAAAGCACTTCTTGATAAGGCTAAGAAGAAACACAATTGGATCTATAGAATGTCTTCTGGAAGCAGTGTCCCTAAGAATGCATGTCCTATTTGTATTAATAATTTTGCTGGGTAGTAGAGTTAGCCCAATTATCCTAGTTCAGGACCTGCCTGACGTGATTACCTATAAAACGTTACCCGCCGCATCTTCACCCGACTTCTGGTGCTTGAGAAAAACGGCACCCCAGTTTGAAAAAGTAATTTCGAGAAAAACGCATTTAAAGTTTTATTACTGCACTTCGGCGCCAGTGTATACACATATAGCTCTGTAACTCCAAAAATAATTCGAATTTTAAAAAATCCTTTTAAGGCATTATTTTTTAAGGATTTTAGAAGACATTTATAAAAAACAAATCGAAAATAATTTTTTTTAACCGCAGGTCATACCTTAAACGGCGACTTAGGGCTGTGGATTTTTTTTGTTAAATTTCACACAGACTTACTGCAACTTAATGTATAACGAAACGAAGTATGGACGTGATGCGAGACATTTTTACATATCAAAAAATACTGTAGCTAGTTTTTCTCACGACGTTCAGCCTACGTTTTGTTATACATAAAGATTCAGTTAACTGTAATTTTTTATATTTTCTTAAAACTGCCAGTGTTTAGAATGAAAGCATAGAACTCTGTTCAGTTTCATGTAAAATTTCACTCAAATCTCCATACAAAAAAATGACAGCTGCGAGGCAAGTGTAGACATTTTTACAACATGTTCGCCAGAGCAGGACTCTGTTCCGCTGCGTGAAATTATCGCATCATGTTTCTGAGCAACATTTTTTCAAAACAATTTAATTGTACTGTATATTTGTTTTAAAGTGAAAAGAGAGAGATCATAAAAAATTTCCCAACTCACTCTCTGAGAAACGTTGCAAGCGGAACTCCTCGCAACAAAATATATGTCAGAAATTTCACACAAGCAAAAATAGTACTAGGCATGGTGTAAGAAATAGAGGTGTTAGTGGCTTTGACACTTCTCTCTCAAAATGATAATGTTTCCCCGCTCTTGTCAAAAACAGCTGTGGTGAATTGCAATGAAAACAAATTTTGTTAAATTCGTCTGGCTACTTCTGGATATAATTATCTCTTTATTTTATCACTTGTATTATATATTAAGACACATCATTAATTTTAAAAATTGCACATATTCAAAAAGACAAAACTTGCCGCAATTACTTTGTAAAAGGGGAAATTAGGTTCAACATACTTCAACACCTAAACCAAACGAGAGCGACAATTTTTGTTTTCTTATTTAGAATACTTCATGTATCCAAATACATTTAATAAAAATAAGAAAAAATATTCGTGTCCGGGCCCTAAACTAAAAGTAAAGAGAATTTGCATGCTGGCCAAAGCTTCATGTCGGCGGCAACTTCCAGCGCACGTTTCTGATAAAATGGCCACAACATTCAATGACGAACTTGTCGGCGAAGACAACTGCAATAACTTTTTGTCAACACAACACGGCACAATTAATTGCATTAAATATTTATTTATACTTAAATCGCACAATCAACTATAAAAACTATAGCACAGCATCTAGCAACTCAAACAAATAACACAATTTGACAACTATCAACAGTTCCGCTCTTTCGCTAACAATTTTTTGACAGTAGCAAAGAAATTCATGGTGTTGTCAAAAACTCACTGCACCTCTTTTCCTTACACCATGGTAATATGCTTTAGTATTGCTTTCTTTCGAATAAGTAGACAATGAAATATAGTTTAAGGCAATATCTGTTCGTTTTGTATTCCTGTACGTCTACCAAGTTGTTAAGTGTTCAATTTTATGTTTAATGCTTAATATTGTCCCTGAAGATTAACTTTGGTGGAGTTCGAAATATTGGACGAAATAAAATTAATAATAAAAACAAATACAATTTTGTTTTATACTTAAAAGTGACCTTGAGCCCGATTATAACCCAAAAAAAAAACAATAAAAAAATTCATTACAATATTTGAAAAATTTGTATCGTATTTACACACAAAAATATGTTGAAAAAAACGTAAATTTTCCGACATTTTTCTCGCTCCATCATTTTCTAATTTTGCCATATTTTCATTCCATTTTGGTACAAGAAGTGCATTCAAGGGTCTATTCTCTATTTCTATGATATGGCCCGATTTCCACCTTTTTTAAGCACACCAACTTCATCACCATCTTTATCTATATGTAAACAATATATGTTAAAATTTTTTTTTTAACTTAAACTAATGATGTAAAATAAACATGCAAATGAAATTTTATAAAATTTTAATTTAAAGAAGATTTTTCGCTTATTATTCTACTATTTCTAGTAAGTTTCGTAAAGAAAAAAACCTTCTTTATTCTCGAAATTTTTGTGAATTTTATTACGACATTAAATCTTAAAATAATTAGAGTTTCTTTCTTCTTGGACAAAAACCATGTAGAAATCGTCTTAACCTAATCTTGTTTACAGAGCGTATTTCGGTGTGTGTGTAGGCGTGGTGTTATAAATTGTTCCAAATTTCAAACTAAGAGTGCATATTAAAAATCAAAACTTCCAACAAAAAAAGCAATATTTTAAATGATACGATTTTTTTTGCAGAATATTAGTATATTTTACCGTTTTCATAAAATCACTTTGTATCGGGAGTAGGCGAAGTTTTTATTAAATTTTGACAAATTTCGAACACATTGAGGCATATTTGAGATCAAAGCTCTTGTGCAATGCGATAAACAGGGTTCGGATTTTAATGACCTAAAAAATTAAAAAAAATTACTTAAAAATACTACAAAAATTACCTAAACTGCAGAAAAATACCTAAAAACTGACAAAAATTACCAAAAAAGAAAAAAGCAAAAAATTACTTAAAAAATAAACAAAACACAAAGCAATAAAAATAAAACATTACAAAACTTAAAATTAATTTTATATTATATTTATATATAGCGTTACTGCAAGGTACATTTTTAAGTTATTATTAAGTTATTAAAAAAAGTTATGAAAAAACGTCGATTGCCTGGCAAAAAGTTTTTGTAAACAGAAAAACTTCTGACTTTTTATCTAACACTTGTTTCATCTTTCTACATATCCTTTCGTCAGTTTCACCAAGCGCAGAGCTTCTTTTTCATCGAGGTCTATAAACAAAGCTACTCTTTTTTCGAGAGGTAAAGTTTTGAAAGGATTCTATAAGAAATTGAAAGGACTCTATTGTTAAAGGAATATGTTTAAAAATTTGCATTTTTACATTTTTTAGTACGAAAAAATCACTAAAATGACCTAAAAACCGAAAAATGTTCTATAAATTAAAAATGTCCAAAAATGATAATACAATAACTAAAAAATCGCTAAAAATTACTAAACCATTCCCTAAGTCTAGTACAAATGAACTAAAAACTAAAAACTATAAGATGTTTAATAACCAGGAAATGTCTTAGAAGCATCAGAAAAAAGACGACATGTCATCAAAATCCTAGCCCTGGTGATAAACAATTGAAAATATGACTTTGTTATAAGAACATACCAAGCGCACGACCTTCCTTGACTGATGAGCATAAGTGGTTTATTTTATATTTTTTTTTTATTTAAATTAATTTCTTGTATCGTTACAACATTTCTGTGTCCATAAGCAATAATAGCTCAAGACTAATTTCAAAGTTTTGAGAAAACTTGCTTCAAAGTTTTAAAGGGTTTTTTTTTTATATGAAAGGGTCTTTCGTTTTTGTGTCATAACTTTGGCTAATGTCATGGTGGAAGCTCCAAATTTTGTGTGTTTATAATGATATATGCGTGGAACACAGCAACATCAATAACTCAGTTCTGCCTTTAGTCGACTTAAGCTGTTATTGCTTATTGACAGATTTATAAATTAGATATAACAATTTTTGTGAACTATTTTGACTGTGTGAGCTCTTTGGAAAGTGTATTTGATATATACATATTCTGATCTAAGCTTTCAGGTTTGCAATGAGGTAATATGTAGTAAAATTTTTTATTTGAAACCAGAAGAAGCGTAAAAGTTTAAAAAGAAAACAGACTTGAGCTTAAAAACTCAATCTACAACTCAAAACCATTGACAGTTTTATAGCGACAACCATTTGCATGTTTTTATAACACTTTTTTAAAACAAAAAAGAAAAAGTTATTTTAAAATAAAGTTGCTTAAGTGGTGAAAATGACGCGCAGCATCTGTTCAAATCTTGTATTTTATACTTTTTATTCTTGTTGGTGAGATTTTTTTGCTGCTTTAATGCCGGAAATTGTGCTAGATTTGCACATTAATTACAGTAAAAAGTGAACGAATGAATATTTATGATTGCCAATGTATTTGCATATGTTGTCATAAAAACAACGACAACAACAACTACCACAAATAGTAGCATTGAATTAGTGCAAAAAAGCTCCAAAATAAATTGTAGAAATAGGTGTCGTAAAACAAGAAGAAATAGTAGCAATCTTATTTCAACGACTTCTGTGAGCTGTAGCAAAAACATGGTCGAGAAAAAAAATCCATGTTGACAACTTAAACATTCGATGAAAATGATATGCAAAGAAATTGAGATACCCGCTTCAAGATAATTGTACGCATGAAAACACAGTTTGATGGTTAAAAAAATTGATGTTAAGCGATGCCAGGAAAGAAGTAAAAGTAAAATGTGCTGAAAGTTAGTAAATGCCAGGTATTGATATTCATTTGAAAAAAAAAAAATCTAATCTCTACACCCAAAAAAAAAGCGGAGTAAATAAAGTCATATTCGGAGTCAAATTAACTCTTTTCGTGCATGGTATTTTGCCAAAGCTATAAAAACTATATTTAACTCCGTTTGATTGTTCAATTTACTTAAAAAATTGGGTTTGTTTGAAAAGTCGTACTGACTCCGTTTTGAGTTGTTTTAAGGTTGAGAAATTGGGAATTTTTAAATTTTGAGCTCACTCAAAAAAAAAACTAGAATCAACTCATTTAAATGTAGCATGAAGCTTTAAAAATAAAAAAACTAACCCACAAAAGAGTCAAATAAAAAACCCGTAATTTCTTTTGTGTTGAAATATTTTTATTTATTTCTTATTTAAATTGAATACAAAGGAAATTAAATACATGGTTAACGCCGAAAACAGAATCTCTTCTCCATACTCAAAGAGCAGCTTATCTACGATTTGGCAATTTTAAGTCTCTATAATTTGTTATAATCCAAAACATTTTTTACTTTTGAGCTTAAATTACGCTCAACTCTCAAAATTTGTTTCAAAGGTGTTACATTTCTTTGATTTTAAGAGAAATTTAAAAAAAAAGGATTTTTGTATTTAACATATTTGAAAAAAGTGATAAATATTTGCATTGATTTTACAATTAATTGCTGTAGTTGTGTTCGTTGAATGAGGGAAAAGATATTTTTTAAGCATTTATCAAAATATAGTAAGGATTAAACAACAGAGTGAACGCTAGGTTTATGAAAGTTTTTTAAAAGATGAGTTAGTTGTGTTCCTATACTTAAGCAAAAATGGACGTGGCATTTAATTTAATATGCTTAATTCCGATATATATTGATGCTGGAATAATTAAATTTGGTACAAAAATAGGTAGAATATTCTCAAGGCGATTTGTGTTAAGTGAGCAGGGTTGCCTAAATGTCGTGAAACATACATTAAAAAATTGTTAATTAGTTTTTAATGTAGGTTCGTAAATAAAATATCGTAATATGTCACTTTAGTATGTTCAAAAAACTCATAAATTCCTTTAAAAAATGTATGTATCTTGGCTTTTATTAAAACAACTGTTGTATACCAAATTTAATAAATTTGTTTAGTTTGCCAAACTTTTCTATAAAAAATACATCGCAGGTTAAAAAAAAATTACAGTATATTGTGTGTACAGTACAGAAGGGAAACTTCTTTATATAAAGAATAAGATAGATTTTTGTAAAAAAGACAGAGAGAAAGTAAGAGAAAGCATCTCAAACGAAATACAATAAAAAAATTTTCATAAAAAATATTCTGTTTATTTTATATTTTCATGTCATTGGTTGGTGCTTCATTTAGTAATACTGGTCTTACTGGTTTGAGATTTATGCAAAATATGTCCGTGATTTGATATTTACGAGATTACGCGAAAAATTTACCTATTGTGGACCTATTGTGGGAGTCTCCATACAAAAAAACAAAAAATTTTAAAAATGGTTTTTATAATTCATATCAAAATATCTATAACCATTAAGGGGATCAATATATGAGATGGTCCTATTAATTTTTTCCCCTTAACACTTCTTTTGAACTCGCCTTTCCTCTAAATGCCTCCCCAGATCCCTAAAACAAAATGAAACAATGTTTATTATAATTTATATAAAAAAAAAATCTATGACCGTTAGAGGGTCTAATGTCTGGTCCTACTGATTTTTTCATTAAACGTTTCTTCTAAGTACACCAGCACTCTATCTACCTCGCTTCTGGGAGTCCCCATACAAAAAAAAAATATCATTGCTTGTGTACACAATTTTTCGTGACGAAGAAAACTTCCGTGACGAGACTTGAAAAATTACCCTCTATATCAAATAACCACATAAGAAATTTCACTTCGATAAACATATACGAAAACGTATAACTCGCAGTAGTAAAAAGTCCCTTTTTTATCATTATGCAACCCTTAATTCTTACAGCACACTTGATTTGCTTGTTAAAATATTTGAGTTCTTTCTCTTCATTCAAAGTAAAACGAACAAACGGAAATATTTGCTCGAGCAGACTCTGTTTCGTGCTAAACATAACTCCGTTTCAGCTTTAAAATACAAAGACGTTCTTCATAGATGGTTGCAATAATTTTTAATGGAGTTAAAAGGACAAATGTTCGGAGAAGATGCAGAGTTAATTTGAAACTGCTTTTAATTTACTCCAAACTTTGAAAATGAGTTGAATCAAGCAAAAAACGTTTTATATTAACAAAAAAAATATTGATGCAATTCATTTTGTGTTTTACGGCGACAAAACGTTAACTACTCCAAAACTCTTTTGACTCATGAAGAAACTTTTGTTAACTCCGCACATTTTTTTCGGTGTAGAACGGACAATGTAGTTGAGCAACGGTGGGGCAGGGGCCAGTGAGTAGCTGCTAAACATAAAAAATAAAGAAAAAAAAAACAATAATATACTTTTGTGAGAAACGCTAAAATTGCTAGGATTTCCACACAACAAGACATTTCTCTCATAAAAAAGTTAAATTAAAAACGTCAACTATGGTATATCGTAACACATTTCTGTCATACAAAATTTGCATTCACCTTAGTCTGTACCATGGGGCACTCAGCGCCCCCAGACAACCTTTAAATGTAAATAAAAGTACTAAAAAATGAAACAAACTCATAAAGCCTAAAACCATTCGAAAGATTGGTTACAGATACATTCTCTCAAGCCTGAGGGATAATAGTAAGGCCTGAGTATTCAAGACACCAGTTGATTTTCTTTTTTTGAATTTTGATTTTGAAAGCTTGAATGGAAATGCTTATTCTTAAATCAGTAATGATATCATTCCTGCATTTTCAAAGCAAAATAGATCTTATTTCACACTAGATTTCATCAGGCATTAAAATTGCTGACCGCTGGGCTAGTGAATTTTTATATTGATATGTGTATGTATATGTTGTGTGTATTCCGTTGAATTTTTAATTCAATGCTTTATTCAAGAATATTTATTCAAATAAGCAAAAACATTACGAAAAACATTAGTTCATAGTAAATGTTTTTCTATGCAAATAAATTCAGAACATAAAAAATAGATGCGTCGTTGGACACGTTGGAAACTTTTTCATAGTTTCATATATTTTATAACTCAATGGTTTTTTTATAATAAAATAATTTTTAAATTAAAAAATTTAAAATATTATTAGGTTAATTAATATAAAAACACACATAATCACACCAGTAAATTTTTTAACATTTCATAATTACTTTACTTTATTACATGTTATTGTACATTCATTTTGAATTATTTTTGTAAATCTTTTCAATTATTATTATGGAATTTTTTTATTGAAATATTCATGATTGCTGATATGGCAAACGTATGTTATAGATGTTGTGTCGTCAAAATATCTAGAATAAACTGCATCAATAGTAGTCCTTAATCGTGTTGTGCAAATATTTGGATCGCTTATTATTTGTAAATGAATTTTAGCAAAAAGGAATTGTTCACAGGCTTTCTTTAATTGTTCATGTCTTAAATCACAATTAAAATCTCTACTTAAGAAAATTGGCATTTTGTGATAATTTTCACCCCGAACAGAGTCGCGAAGATGACGACGAAAGCCAAAATAATGCAAAAGCGAAAAGACACCAACCCAACGATGCTCTTTACTTGAAGAGAGGACAGTCGGACGTACAAGCAGCTTTGTTGTATTGACAACATACGTCATTTTGACGTATTTTACGGCTCCAATGACGATAGACTATTTTAAAGCATATTTGACATATTTTTTAAACGAAATTTTTTTCCTTTATACTAAATAATTATTTAGTTTAAGTTTTCATTCAATTCTTTATTCAAGAAGATTTATTCAAATAAGAAAAACATTACGAAAAACATATGTTTATAGTAAATGTTATTCTATGCAAATAAATTCAGAACATAAAATGACAGATGCGTCGTTGGAAACGTTGGAGAGAAGCGAAACTTTTTCGCGTTTTCATATATTTGATAACTTAATGGTTTCTTCATACTAAAATAATTTTTAAATTAAAAACTTTAAAATATTATAAAGTTAATTAAAATAAAATGTTACTGTTCCTGTAAACGATATTATTGATTATGTAAAAACGCATGCTGGACTGAGAAGTTCCCAAATCGGTTGCTTCAAATTAGTTAAAAGAGATGCTCACTTAGAATTGTTAAAGCGAATAAACTTCAAAATTGGGGTCCCATCATCAGAGTTTGACAACGTGTTCAATGCAGCGCTTTGGCCTATTAATGTTAGTGTGCGGTTTTTTGTAAGCAAGTTTTTCAGAAGGAAGGAGACTCGCTGCAAATGAAAAAAATTCTGCTCAAGCTTCAAACTTTGAACTCTCAACGCCATCTGTTCATCATAGCTATTTTTCTCTGTATTTCCACAATGTTGCAAAAACAACTCAATTGTTTTCAGCCGCGGCAGCTCATGATTTCGACGTAATTATTCTTGTGGAAACTTGGTTGACGTCACATTTTCGGTCTGAAGAATTATTTGATTCTGATTATGAAGTATACCGTAGGGATCGCATACTTTACCCAGGTATGTCGAGAGGAGACGGTGTTTTAATGGCAGTTTTATCTTAATATGCTAGCAGAGAAATTCGCCTGCCTCGCGAATTGGATAATATTGAACAGATTTCTGTTGCAGTTAAATTCACCAGATTCTACGATCAGCACTAATGAAATTATTTTTATTGTAAGTTATGTTCCACCAAATAGCGATTATAATTTATATAATGACCATCTTTTCAATATATCCAATATTACTTCGTCGTTAAGCCCTCAGCAAACAGTATAGGGCTATTCCCAGTTACGGGCAAATAGCTTTGCAAATGTATGCCCTACCAAATATTTGCCATCAACTGTGAGCACACTTTATAGAACACTGTTGCAAGCAAAACTCACAGCTGTTTTGGAGGAAAAAAAAAAACAACACGAATAGTATTTGTGGTGTTTTTGATTTTTTTTTATCAAAGTGTATTATTTATCAAAGTGAGTTCCATATCAGAGTCTGTTAATTTTGTTTTATTAGCGGGCGTTTGGTAAAATGTGACAGCTGATTGATTGGCAAATAAGAGTTGCCCATGCTCGACTGTATGCAATGCGATTTTAGTGTTGCAAATTTGACACAGTTGGGCAAATATAAATCTGTACATTTTGTTGTTGTGTTGAAAATATTTGCCATCATATTTTGCAAATGCCACGATGCCACGCTATTTGCCCGTAATCGGGAATAGCCCTTATGTATTTTAGAGGATTTCAACTTAAGTAACAATGAGTGGAAATATAGTAGTGAGGAAAAAATATTAATGCCTTTTAGTTTTTGCTATGCGACTCTCTTTACTCTTTAGATGTGTTTCAAATTAATGCATTGGTAAACGATTTGCACAGAATTTTAGATTTAGTTTTCATTAGCAGTGATCTTAAATATATCATAAATATGTGTCATATGCTGCTAACTTGCGAGTCCATTTATCACAAAGCACTCGATATCTTTAATATAAGTTTATCTTATAATTCCAAAAATGCTCACTACCCTGCATTAAATTATTATTTTAATTCTATTTATTGGATAATTGCTTTTGCCGCTATGGATTTGAATGCCATGTACTTAATATTTAAAAAAATTATTGAGGACGGTTTTTATTTATATGTACCAACCAAAAAAGTATATCAGCAATTTAACTTATAGCAGATTTTTTGGGCCCGTTTTTAATAATGCTGGATTGCCAAATAATTATGACGGTCTTTTAGACACTAACCAGATTGCAAATGTGTCTAGTATAAGAATTTCATACGAAGAAGTATTTAAAGTCTTACAAGGTTTAGATATAATAAAGGAGCTGGGTTTGATTTGCTTCCTCCGGTTTTTCTTAAGCAATGCGCTTCGTCACTCTATATTGCTTTAACAATTATTTTTAATAAGTCACTTTCCACCGTCATATTTTTAGACGAATGAAAAACTGCATTCGTATCGCATATTTTTAAATATGTTCAAAAAATTTTAATAAAAAACTATAGACCGATTGTTAAGCTATCAGTTATACAGATTGTCAATATGCGACTATTTTCTGAGATTAAAAATTATATTGTAACGCAACAGCAAAGCTTTTTCGCGGGTAGATCAACTTGCACTAATCTAACATTTTTACAAATCTTTGTCTCAATACTGTTGAAGATGGCTTGCAAGTTGATGTAGTCTATACCGATTTCTTTAAAATGTTTGATAGTTTGGTTCATTCGATTTTTGTATTAAAACTTGAAAATTTAGGGTTTCATTCCGTATTTCCGTATTTTGGAAATGGATTTCTTCCTATTTATCAAACCGACAGTGAATTGTTACAGTAGATAACCATTATTCAAAGCCTATTGTTGTTAATTCTGGCATACCACAAGGTAGTTACTTAGGCTCTTTGCTTTTTAATTTGTTGATTAATGATATTCCACCAATTTTTCAGTTCAGCAAATGTCTCTAATATGCGAACGACTTGAAAATTTGTATCAAAGTTGAGCATATTTCAGATTGCTTCAATTTGCAGGAAGACATAAGATCATTTCTTATCTTAAACAGTGTAATAATAATGGAATGAATTTTCATTATTCTAAATGTAAAGTTGTAAGTTACTCCCACAAGAATTCTTCGATTTTATATAATTATTCTTATGAAAACAGGAGCTTTTTTCTAAGGAATAATATTATAAAAGATTTAGGTATAATACGTGATACCAAGCTTTCTTTTAGCTTCCATAGAGAGTTCATGATATCTAAAGCCGGTTCTCAACTTGGTTTTTTAAAACGAAATTCAAAAGAATTTTTAGATCCCTTCACGGAAAAAACAATGCATGTTAGTTTAGTAAGATCTGATAAATGTGAGATCAGTCGTATTGCACGCATTCAAAAAAGGTTCACTAGATTCGTTCTACGCCGTAGATTCTCTTTTAAGAATATGCCATCTTATGATGCGCTCTGCAAATTATTAGGCTTACAAAAATTGTCGCAAAGAAGGCAAGCACAGAGCGTTTTATTAATCAAACGCATTTTAGATAGCAGCATAGATTGCCCGGAATTACTTGAGGTAAAGATTCGACCATTGAGGGAGAGTTCTTTGTTTTGCGTTCCATTTTATAAAACTAAATGCTATAGTTAGAATGAGCCAATATCTAGATGTTTAGCTAATTGTAACTTAATTGCTTATGATATTAATTTTAGTGATAATTTCATTGTATTTAAAAGGAATCTTTTTGAAATGTTAAACTAATTTTCGATTTTTTTATATTATAGTAATGTAAGGTATCTCTTATTATTGGTGGATATATCTTTTGTAATTATAAAATAGTCTGTAAGATATTGTATCAGTAGACTGAATTAAATAAATAAAAAAAATAGTTTTAAAGTTAGAATGTGAACATGTCATTAGAATTGCATTTATAGTACATTGATATAAACTGTCACCGCAAGTGTCTGTTAATGGCGCCACATTTTTTAATTCCTTAACCCTAATGCTACTGCGTCTTTTTGTAACGTATCCCACTGCGATGTGACTCTGGGTCACACAAGTAAGAGAAATGTAAGATTTGGGATTGTATATTTAATATATTGGGGGTTGGAATTAGTTTTAAAGGTTTTCTAAGAGATGGCGTAACTATCAATAGATCGCATCGGGCACACCTGTGACTATATTCATTTCAAAGCACATTGTCTAAGCTTCATTTTTCAGTATGTGTCATTCCACTGAAGTGTAAACAACATATATTTTTTTCTCTGTGAACATGTCGACTTTCGTTCCAACAAAACGCAATTTGCGGGAAGGTTTACTTTTGTGCTTCCATTTGAAGAAAAAAGCGGTTGAAGCACAACGCACGCTTACTGAGGCTTACGGGGACTATGCTCCATCGATTTCTACTTGTGAGTACTGGTTCCGTCGGTTTAAAAGTGGTGATTTTGATACGGAAGACAAAGAGCGTCCGGGCCAGCCGAAAAAGTTTGAAGATGAGGAATTGGAGGCTTTGCTCGATGAAGACCCGTGTCAAACCCTTCAAGAATTGTCAGAATCATTGGGAGTCGACTTATCAACGGTCAGCAAACGCTTGAAGGCCATGGGAATGATTCAAAAGCAAGGAAATTGGGTGCCGTACCAGTTGAAGCCGAGAGACGTTGAACGGCGATTTTTCATGTGCGAAAAACTGCTTCAACGGCATAAAAGGAAGAGTTTTTTGCATCGTATTGTCACTGGCGATGAAAAGTGGATCCATTACGATAATCCTAAGCGAAAAAAATCGTGGGGACCACCCGGCCATGCATCAACATCGAGGGCCAAGCCGAATATTCATGGCGCCAAGCTTATGCTGTGTATTTGCTGGGATCAGAAGGGTGTCGTGTACTATGAGCTGCTAAAACCTAACGAAACCATCACTGGGGAAAGCTACCAACAATAATTGATGCAATTGAGTCGAGCATTAAAGGTTAAACGGCCGGAATATGCCAAAAGACACGACAAAGTGGTTTTTCAACATGACAACGCACGGCCACATGTTGCAAGAACCGTCAAGGAAACGTTGGAGGCGCTGAATTGGGATGTGCTACCCCACCCGCCTTATAGCCCAGACATAGCCCCTTCCGACTACCACCTATTCAGATCGATGACGCATGGCTTGGCTGAGCAGCGCTTCACTTCTTACGAGGATACCAAAAAATGGGTCGATTCGTGGATTGCCTCAAAAGACGAATCGTTCTTCCGACGCGGAATCCATATGCTGCCAGAAAGATGGGAAAATGTTGTAGCTAACGATGGACAATACTTTGAATAATATACATTGTACCGTTGTTTCTAAATAAATGCTCAAAAACCGAAAAAAACCTTTAAAATTAATTCCAACCCCCAATAACATGAATTTAATTATGAGCTATTTAGATAAAGAAAGCTTTGAAGAAGGCAACAAAAACAACAACAACCCTAAACAGAGTCAATCACAAAGTAGACTAGACAAACTGTTTCGGAAGGAGTTCCATATTCCATATTCCGTTCCATATTCAGTAGTCTTGAGTGATTCAGCTGTGCTCAACCCATTGTTTAAGTTATATATGATTTGTTACTAGTTCAAATTAATTCGTCTTAAATATACGACGTTGAAGCTAAGGGATTTTTATTTTTAGGACAAGGGTTAAACTCCACCAGGGGAAGTCTGTTCTAGTTGCCTCTTCCTTTTCACTATTCTTCTTTGGAGTTCAACGAATTTGCCGCAATCCACCAATGAATTATGAGAGCTTTTTGCTTCCGCAAGAAAGCTAAAGTGTTTACTGAAAACTGGCTATTGACACAACCAGATATTTAATTATGCATGACACTGACCGAAGATAGAAAGGGTAGCTACTTCCGAAACAGTCTGTCTAGTTTGCTGAATGATTGGCTCTATGCAGGGATGTTGTTATTGCCTTAAAAACTTACTTAATCTAAATAGCTCATAATTAAAATTACATACAAATTATTATTTTTAAATAATTTACTGAGTACATTAAAAAAGGCCAGAATTAGTGTTAATTTATTTATGTTCATTGCATATATTTCGGCGACATTCGCATCAGCACTTTTTCGATGGTCATGTGTCACATGGAACGTCGACGAATGTTTGTTGCAGAAAATTGAGCATTTACTCTTTCAGATGAGATATCTGTACCCATGCCAGAATAACCAGGTAGGGCCGGCTCGCTTAGTGCCCTCACGCGTCAACGAAGAGTGGAAAATGGAAATGTTGAGAAGTTGTCAAAACGACGAAGTTCGTAGAAACGTCAAATGAAAAAATATATTATGTTTTCAAATTGTAAACAGTGCGGACACTGTGTTAAGTTTGTGTTAATTTGAGAGAAAATACAATATAAACAGTGTAAATAAAACTATAAATTCAATTTGCAAAGAAGCAAAAAAAAGAAACTCGAAATTAACAGCTGCTTTTGATAACTAGCTCGCTTTTTTCTGCTTTCTGCTTCATTCCTCTCCGAGTCGGCCCTACCTGGTTATTCTGCCATGTCTGTACCTAAAACTTCATCGATTTTGTTGTCATGGTGCATTCTAGACAGCAGAATAACGTATTTGATATTATTGGGTACGTAGGGTACAATCGTCATATTTCTGCATGATTTATTTTACTGCAAAGTTCCAGTACATACTAATAATTTTACCAACATATTTTGCAGAAGTTCGAAGCTTGAAAAAAGTTAATGAAAATAACACATCCATTTAAACCCTCCAGAGCGGGTAGCTTATTCAGCTATCGCAAATAACTTTGAGATGAATGATATTTTTTATGAATTCTAATAACTTTTTATCTCTTCTAATTCGTTTTGTCTTGCTTTTTATGTAAATGGCTTATCTTGAACATCAAAATGGAGGGGAGAGAAGAGAATTTTTACAGAAATTGTAAAGCACATGATCGCATAAGGGCGCGTTTATAGTGGCGACTTGTTGCTGGACCGAACCGAACCGAGAAGGAAAGCTGGGAAACGCTGTACATACAATCATATGAAACAAGCTCAAGTGAGTATAGTGCCAGCCGAGCTGGCAACTTCAAGTGACTTGTGCGCTGGTTTCCATCTTCCCGATTGTTGCTTTCTCGCTCGCTCGCATAGTTTGCTTGTGTTTTGATTCATTTTACACTTTGCTGGCTTATTACTTTCGTTAAATAACATGAAATGGAAAAAGAAACAAGGAAACAATTTTTTTGTTTTTGCTGTTGCACCTTTTCTTCGTTTTTTCTTTGTTTTTCTTGTGCGCAAAAGCAAGTGTGTAAAATGAACAAACGATAACGGGAACGCAGTTCGCGCTTTTATATCTATGCGCATAATGAAAGAAATTACAGAAAAAACTAACATTTTTCTGTATTATTCTTCTCTGTATTATTCTTCTGTATATAATTCCTCGGAAAAATATTGATATACGCAAAAAACAACAAATTTCAGCACACTTGACTGCCAGCGTCGCGATCGATTCTGTATTTCCTTGAATTCATTCATTCAAGAAAACAAAGAACACACGATAGCAACAAAGAAGACCAACAAGAAAAGTAATAAGCACACAAGAACACGAAATTGCGCTCAGTTATTATGCTGTATTTTTTTGATAGCAAAAAATACGCACAGAAACAGCATTATAAAGAAGCAACGAAGATAAATTTCTATGAACTGTTGCACACAGAAAACAAAAAGAGAAATAGTGAAAAAGCTAAACCAGCCGGTGAAGCAATTCGTCGATTAGCGGCTGCAAGTGCGTTTTATTTAAAACAGAGAAGCGAAGATTATCAAATTTTCTTATGTGCGGTCTTCCTTTCCATTTGATTTTGTGCACAAAAGTAAACAAACAAAAATAGCAGCATCAAGATAACAACTTTGCTTAGATTAGTTTTGCATTGCTTTGTTGCAAAATCAAAAATAATACAACAAAAAAAAACCTAAAGAAAAAAGTTAAAAAAGTTTAAACCAGTTGGATGATCAAGTGGCTTCATGCTGCTTGAAGTGCGTTTTAGCTGAGTCATAGCATTAACAAATCTTGGGCAAGCAGCTGATGTACGTTTTTTAATGTGAACGCACATCTACGATCTTCTTTTTTGTCTAAAAAAAATTTGAAATAAAAACACAACAAGAAGGCAACAAAAACCAGCAGAAAACACTTGCGAGAAAAGTCGAAACAAGCTGGTACCTCAAGTTTTTCGCATTTTCATCTCTGCACTTGTTGTCCGCTGGTTTGAGGAAAGCAAAATGAATGAACGAAATCATGTGGCTTTTTTGATGCTTCGGTTGCAAAAATAAACAAAACAAAAAAACAACTAATATATACAAACAAACCCAAAATAGTCAAAAACCAGCTGAAACCAGTCACCAGCGACAAGCGCGCACTATACGCACTTCCAGCTGCTTTTAGCAGAACGCGTTTCCAGCTCGCTCCGGCCCAGCAACCAGCTGGCACTATAAACGCGCCCTAAGTGGTTCACCGGCTGTTTTAGCTTTCTTCACTATTTCTCTTTTTGTTTTCTGTGTGCAACAGTCGATAGAAATTTATCTTCGTTGCTTCTTTATAATGCTGTTTCTGTGCGTATTTTTTGCGAGCAACTGAGCGCAATTTCGTGTTCTTGTCTGCTTATTACTTTTCTTGTTGGTCTTCTTTGTTGCTATCGTGTGTTCTTTGTGTCCTTGAGTGAATGAATTCAAGGAAATACAGAATCGATCGCGACGCTGGCAGTCAAGTGTACTGAAATTTGTTGTTTTTTTTTGCTGCCACACATTTGCGTCAAAAACAAAAACAGGCATTTGTTTGGCGTTATTTGTAATAAATAATTGAGCGAGCGATCGAGAAAGCAACAATCGGAAAGATGGAAACCATCGCACAAGTCACTTGAAGTTGCCAGCTCGGCTGGCACTATACGCACTTTGAGCTTGTTTCATATGATTGTATGTGCAGCGTTTTCCATCTTTTCTTCTCGGTTCGGTTCGGTCAAGCAACAAGTCGCCACTATAAACGCGCCCTAAGAGAGCCATGGAGGCCTTTTCCATCAGTTTGTGAGTCCTGCCAATTGCGACGGGAAAACTCCTCGAGACGCCACGTCTGCTGGGTTTGTGTTTGTAGGCACATACTTCCAAACATCGATTGCAATGAGCCATTGGATTTGCGCAACATGATAACTGATATATTGCTTGTGTTGTCCTGGATTTGAGCGAATCCAGCGTTGTCTTGGAGTTTGACCAGCAACAAATTTGTAGAGAGGGAAGCTGTAAAATTCCTTGAATCTTGGATGCTACCTTAGCTGCGAGTAAAGCTCCATTCAGCTCTAAGCAGATCACTGTGATCTTTTTGAGAGGCGCTACTTTCGTTTTGGCTAATCAGAAAATACATGCACTTGGTAACTGCTTGAAGCTGGGCCTGCTCCAACCCACCTTGGTATTCGAATACTCTCGACTTCTATTAGTTCGCTGCGAAAATTTTGCCATTCCAGTTGAAAAGGTTCTGGCAACGGATCATCCCAGCTGCAACCCGTCAGCCATATCTTTTGACATATAGATTTTCCTGTAATCGCGATTAGAGCCAGCAGTCCAGGTGGATCATTAATTTTTGCCACGTCTGAAAGTTGTTGCCGCTTTATAACAGGTCCTGCTACTGGGGTGACATTTATCTAATAGCCGATGGTGTCAGAGTCACAGAGCCAATATATGCCCAACGCTTTCGTCTCGCGGTCTAAATTCAAGTCGCAGCAAAATTCTTTGTGCAAGATCACATCAACGTTGAGCTTCTGTATAAATGCAGCAGAGTTGGAGTTCCATTTGCGCAGCCCCTTCTTTGCAATAGTTGCTGAAGCTGGCCTTGTAAACTTACAACTTCCTCTACAGTATCTGCTCCACACAAATAGCCATCCATATAAAAAACTTCACTTAAAACCTTTGATGCCGCCGGAAAGTTCATCTCCTTATTCGCAGCAAGTGTATGCAGCACCTTGATGGTCAAGTATGGCGAGCAATCTTGTCCATAAGTGACAGTTAGCAATCTGTATATACACGTTGCGCCTTGCTCATCATGCCATACGATGCGCTGCATAATGGCGTCTGCTCGGTCCAGCATAAGTCGTTTTGCATTTTAGGGCCAACGTGCAGGCAGTCGTTTAAAGAAATACCGGCTTTGTATTTTCTTGCAGCATTGAACACTGTCCGAAGTTTTGTCGTGAAGCTAGACTCTTTATAAACGCAATGCTGAGGAAAATAGAAAACTGAACTGTCCATCGTATCCACTCCGACTGGTTCCATGTGGCCAAGATTCAGATACTCAGCCATATAATCTTCATATACAATAATTCGCTCATGTTGGGATCCTTTCGAAGACGCTATTGCTGACAAGCAAAAAGTTTAAGCGTGTCTTCTTTCGAGTGTTTTTTGCAGTAGACGCGCTGATAGTAGCTTGCATAATCTCGTCACGGAATAGCGGGCCGTAAATGGTCAGAAATAACTGCAAACTTTTCAGTGGGTGTTGATATTCCATTTGTGGGTGTTGATATTTTATTGCAATAAGCCATTTAAGTAATCAGCTAGTGTATTTTGAAAATTTTGGTTACTGACTAATAATAAAAGGGAAATTTTTTCTGATAACTATTCTTCATTCAATTAAGCACAAAATAAAATACACCGCAGAGTTTAACCATGATTAAATTGCTGGAAAAATTAATTTAAAGTTAGGAAGGTCGGTGATCATCTGACTAGCAGTGCGTTGTTTTTTTTTGCTCTTCTAAAAAGTTTTATTTTTCGCATTTTTCTCCACTTTGTTCCACTTTCCTTAAAAATGATAACAGATATCATGATGACTTTTTTGCCGATATGTAGTTGTACTAGCCAACGTATGAACAGAGAGAATTTCAAATAATTGATTACAAATTGTCGCTGCCAAAACAGTTACTGAATTTTTTATTGATTTTTTATTTCTTTTTATTAACACTATCTATAGCCCAAATTACTACATTTTCCGTTTTTTTATTTTTTTTTTTTTGGAAGTGGTCAAAAACAGTTATGTGATCGCAGTACTAGAATTACTTTTAAAAATTCGTTTTTTTGCTCTCTTGAAAAGTTACTGAAAAACACATAACTGTTTTTGTTGGCGCAGCTATGAAATTTTTTTTAAACGTGAAAAAATTTGAAACTTTGGCAGCTTATTAAATAGTTTCATATATTTTTGAAATTCTCAAATAATAAAAATAATAAATAGTATAAGTGAACAAAAAATTAATCAAATCATTCAAGCCGTTCCCAGAAAATAAAATAAATTTCTATGGAAAACGGTCAAGTCTGTAACCTCCTTAAGAATTTCCTTTTTTTTGTACTCCCAAGCAAACTGTTTCACTTTGAAAGAAAAGACGATTGAAAAATCCCTAAAAAGGGAAATTACCCTCGAACTAGCATCACTGCATACACGCAGGTTTGATAACAACAGCCCAGTAGAAAAGTGGATCATCCTATGAGCGATCTGGGAGTGCTCCCTGAGGAGCAGTGGAGTGCTCCTTATTGATCCAAGCTAGGTGTATTTTGTATTCTCTTTTAACATTGCATGTCCTAGGAAGGGTAGCGCTCCCTTTAACATCCCAGAGGAGCTCAAAAGGAGCGATCAATAAATGATCCAAATGGATCAGCAAAGGAACATTTAAAATATTTTTTTTTAAAGATCAAAGAACCAACATGCACCTTATACAAACAAGGTTTGGTATTTGACGTGAAAGGAAAGGGATAGATTAGCTAGAGGAATTGATTGGAACCATATGTGAATTATTGAGTAGACGAAACAGACGTGAAAGGCAATGCTTTCAATTGCTTTAAACCGAGGCTAGTGTGTGTTATGCCTTAACCTCGGCAATCATTTTTAGCCCTTAGTTGTTCCCTGTCCTTTAATTCCACATTTTCCACAATTAAGTTGTGGATTTTTAGTTTTCCATAATTCTTAAATGTAGGAAAGAACAAAGAAAGTGAAAAGAACCATGCCCGAACCCGGAGTCGAACCAGGGACCTCTGGGGTGTTAGTCTAGCGCACTCTCCACTAGACTACAATGGTCGATTTTTCACAGAAAATAATGAGCGAGTTTCTTACAAAGCACATGCCTCACTTTATGTTCTTTTTTTTTCATTGATTGCTCGCCTATTGATTTTATAAAACAGTAAAGGAGCACAAGGGACAAGTGCTCACTTTTTGATCCAATAAAACAGCAAAAGAGCGCTCTCTTGTTGCTCCTCATAGGAACGATCGCATGTTTTTTTACTGAGAGATCACTACTCACTTATTTATGGCCTCAGCAGCAAAAACATCAACGGTGAATCGTGCTAGTTTACGACACTGATTGGGAACAAAAATTTTCATCAACTAATATCGACGATGTTTACAATAACATTCAAAATAGTTTTAAAAAATCTACAATCCACAAATTATTGCAAAAAAGCTCAAGAAAAGAAAATCAAATCCATGGATAAACGATGAACTAATTAAATGCTGTGATAAAAGAGATGAGCTCTATAAAAAATGAATATCAAACCCAAAGAATTTGCACAAGAATACAAAACATTTAGAAACATTGTTAATAAAAAATTAGAAGGTGCAAAAAATAATTTCTATAAAAATCTTTTTTATGTAAAATGAAAAGACATTAAAAAAACGTGGCAAATTATAAGTGAACAGGCAGGAAAAGTTGGTTTAGATGAAATGTTAACGAAAAACTTTAAAGATGTTGATTTACACACGCTAACAAATAATTTTGCTACTAGATCCAAAGAAAACATACAAAAAACGATACATGAGTGCAATATGAAAACATTGCAAAACGCGAAATCAACCTTACAAAATTCAATTTTTATAGACAGTGCCAGTGAGATTGAAGTTTATAATATTTTACTAAGCTTAGATGTTAAAATGTTGTCGGCCTTTGTAGTCTAGTGGAGAGTGCGCTAGACTCTCAACCTAAAGGTCCCTGGTTCGAATCCGGGCTCGGGCATGGTTCTTTTCACTTTCTTTGTTCTTTCTTTGTCCTACATTTAAGAATTATGGAAAACTAAATTTCCACAACTAAATTGTGGAGAATGTGAAGGAATGGAACAACTGAGGGCTTGAAATGCTTGCCGAGGTTAAGGCATAACACTAGCCTTGATTAAAAAGCAATTCAAATTGTCTTTCGCGGTTGTTTCGCCTAATCAATAATTCACGTATAGTTCCAATCAATTCCTCTAAATAATCTATCCCTTTCCTTTCAGGTCAAAGACCAAAACCTTGTTTGTATAAGGCGCATGCCTTGGTTCTTTGATCTTTTAAAAAAAAAAAAAAAAAAAACAGGCCCGTGCCATGATGAAATCCGCGCAAAAGATCTAAAAAACAACGCAGCAGTCATAGCCCTGGTCTTAACGAAGCTAACAAATATCATCCTTGAACAAAGTAAAATACAATACAAAGAAAGCACTTAAACTCTTAATAATCAGGCCTATTTATAAAAGTGGTGTAAGAAATAAAGTTGACAATTATCGGCCAATAGCAATATTGCCCGTAATTAAAAAAATGTTAGAAGAAATTGTGGAGCGTAGACTTAAAAAATTTATAGAAAAATACAAAATAATTTATCCTTACACTCACAGAACTAAACCCATTACCGCAACCGAATAATTGCCCTACTGACTTTGTCGATTGTAGGCAATTTTGTAAATGCAATTGCCACAATCGCCAATTTCCCAATTGAGCTAATTGCGTCATTCCGTTGCGAGAACGGAAACTGCAGACAAGTTTTTGAGCCATTCGGTTTTGCACAACGAACTGTTTTTTGCGTTTGCCAGAACTCGGTTATATGAACCGAGTCTTCCCATCGCGAGAATACGGCCGACCGAATTATGAACAAAGGCGCGACGAGCAACATAGCGAGTGTAAAAAACAAACGACGAAAATAAGGATTATTGTTTTTTATTGCACATTTGCAGTTGTTCACGAAGAAATGAATTTAATTCATATAAACTGCACAAGTTATATTAATTAAATACACGATAAAATATATTTTTAATTAATTTCTTTACCTTAAAACACTTAAACAACTTGCAGCGAGAAAACCGACTAGAAATCGACCGATTATTGAACAAAGGAGGAACGAGCAACACAGCGAGCGTGAAAAAAGCGACGGTTGTGGTTAACGTGACCACATGTAAGTTATTTTTATTGACTATTCGTCTATTGCAATTCACTTTGGTGGCGGTACAACTGAATATTGAAACATCGTTGAAGTTCGGTGGTAACGTAGAAACAATTTTATTGACAGAATAAATAAAGCGGATGTTTCAACTACTTCTTTTATCCGTAAATCTGTAATTGATGGTCAGTTGTTTTGAATAAATTGAGATTGCTTAGACGGAAAGTAAGTTGAAATGATAAATTCCATTCAGTTCTTGCAACTAAAGCATAAATATTGAATTTTTACCGAATTGTTATTTGGGCATGAAGTTACAATAAAAAATAAGCATTTACGTCAACCGAAAGTTCATTATGCTTATTTCATTACAGTTAAATAAACGGAGTTTTAATTGAAACAATTACTTTATGAGTACCCCTGTTAAAATGTATTTACCCTAACCTAACGCCAACCAATTATTTTTGTACCAGTATGTACCAGAGTGTACCAGTATGGCATCTGAAAAAGGAAAAAACATAAATCAGCTTCTTGGCAACTTTGCGAGTGACCTAAATACAAATCTTAGCAAGCACTACCACAGCTTAGCACTTTTTGTAGACTTCAGCAAAGTATTCGACACTCTGTCACATAGGACGCTTCTTGCATCGTTAGAAAACGTTGGACTTCGTGGCAACTGCTCGAAATGGTTGGAAAATTACCTATCGATGCGAACGTATCGCTGTTAAAATAAAGCGAAACTTAGCAGTGAAGTCGACGTAACACATGGTCAACACAAGGGTCAAAATTGGGTGTATGCTTGCACCACCACCAAATTGCAAATATGTCTGCCGACAGCTGTAAGTTTATAGAGCTCGTACGTCCTATATGCTGCACCACCTTAGTTTTGCGAGTGACTATGCGGTACTAAGGCAGGCATACTTTGCGCTTTGTAAGTTCTGAAATTAAATTTTATTGAACAACCTTTGCATGAAATAAAACTTACTAACATTTATTAATTAATAAATTAATTACCGATATTCTGAAAAATACGTAGGCTGGAACATATATTTCGGCCATGAACGAAAAACTCAATCCTCCATAAAAAACAGTTTTTTGGTATTTTCGAAGCACGTTGCGCAACCTTAAAATTGCTTTGAATTAAAAACCAAGAATATTGTAAATTTATCGCCAGATTAACTTTAAAAAACGTTACAATGGCTTAAAGCATGTGTGGCACTTTTGCACTAAAGACCACAGTTAAACAGTTATTACTCCAAAACGGCTTCCAGCTGCTGGTTCAAAATTCTTAACGGTTTTTTAACCCTTTATAAGGCAGAGGGAATATTCTCCCCACCAACATAAGTGGTACATTTCAAGTATACAATATAAGTTACATATTCTCATAGCCAGAGCTGGGTTGTAATAATTCCTTTTTACTTTGATTCCACCTCAATTCCAATTCCTTGGAATTAGGAATTTATATTTGTACATTTCAATTCCTCAGGAATGAAATTGGAAAAACTTCTCAATTACTTCACAGGAATTGTAATTGGACATCTCAATTCCTTAGGAATTGTAAAAAATCGTCAATTCCATTACAGGAATTGTAATTGGTAATTGAACACCTCAATTCCTCGGAATGGACTTGGAAAAAAATGTCAATTCCATTACAGTAATTGTAATTGACCACTTAAATTTTACAGGAATGGAATTGGAAAAAATGCTTTGTTAGAAGATTAATGAGATATTTTACAGGGGTGTGGAAGTTGTGTACCAAGCACCTTGCAAAAAGTGGGCGGGATTGGATCAGGTAGTGTAGCAGCTATATTTTTTGTTCTAACTAAAAATGTGTTATTATTGGGGGTTGGAATTAGTTTTAAAGGTTTTCTAAGAGATGGCGTAACTATCAATAGATCGCATCGGGCACACCTGTGACTATATTCATTTCAAAGCACATTGTCTAAGCTTCATTTTTCAGTATGTGTCATTCCACTGAAGTGTAAACAACATATATTTTTTTCTCTGTGAACATGTCGACTTTCGTTCCAACAAAACGCAATTTGCGGGAAGGTTTACTTTTGTGCTTCCATTTGAAGAAAAAAGCGGTTGAAGCACAACGCACGCTTACTGAGGCTTACGGGGACTATGATCCATCGATTTCTACTTGTGAGTACTGGTTCCGTCGGTTTAAAAGTGGTGATTTTGATACGGAAGACAAAGAGCGTCCGGGCCAGCCGAAAAAGTTTGAAGATGAGGAATTGGAGGCTTTGCTCGATGAAGACCCATGTCAAACCCTTCAAGAATTGTCAGAATCATTGGGAGTCGACTTATCAACGGTCGGCAAACGCTTGAAGGCCATGGGAATGATTCAAAAGCAAGGAAATTGGGTGCCGTACCAGTTGAAGCCGAGAGACGTTGAACGGCGATTTTGCATGTGCGAACAACTGCTTCAACGGCATAAAAGGAAGAGTTTTTGCATCGTATTGTCACTGGCGATGAAAAGTGGATCCATTACGATAATCCTAAGCGAAAAAAATCGTGGGGACCACCCGGCCATGAATCAACATCGAGGGCCAAGCCGAATATTCATGGCGCCAAGCTTATGCTGTGTATTTGGTGGGATCAGAAGGGTGTCGTGTACTATGAGCTGCTAAAACCTAACGAAACCATCACTGGGGAACGCTACCAACAACAATTGATGCAATTGAGCCGAGCATTAAAGGTTAAACGGCCGGAATATGCCAAAAGACACGACAAAGTGGTTTTTCAACATGACAACGCACGGCCACATGTTGCAAGAACCGTCAAGGAAACGTTGGAGGCGCTGAATTGGGATGTGCTACCCCACCCGCCTTATAGCCCAGACATAGCCCCTTCCGACTACCACCTATTCAGATCGATGACGCATGGCTTGGCTGAGCAGCGCTTCACTTCTTACGAGGATACCAAAAAATGGGTCGATTCGTGGATTGCCTCAAAAGACGAATCGTTCTTCCGGCGCGGAATCCATATGCTGCCAGAAAGATGGGAAAATGTTGTAGCTAACGATGGACAATACTTTGAATAATATACATTGTACCGTTGTTTCTAAATAAATGCTCAAAAACCGAAAAAAAACCTTTAAAATTAATTCCAACCCCCAATAAATTAAGAAATTGGTATTTTCGATAATACATTTATTTGTTAATATTTCATTAACCAACTAACAGTTGGATTCAAATAAAGTTTTCTTATACATACAGCATTACCAAAAAGGGATTTTAATGTACAACATTTTTGAAAATGTTTAACATTAAGCAAAAACAGTACCAATAAAAACATAGTCAGTTTTAAATTTAAAAAATAGCCATCTCAGAAAATACATAGCTTTTCCATGTATTTTATATTAAAACTGACTACTTTTCAACTGTCAGCTGATATTTTGACGGTAAAACATGGACGATGAACGTTTACTTATGAACAGAGAAATCCTGACGGACTATCGTGCTATAAGAAAACCAAAAACGTATGGGGAACGAGTAAGTTCATAAAATTGAACAGGTGCCTCCAGTTATGCCTTGGTTTTGCTAGGCAAATGTTCAATTAAAACAAATGTTTGCTATTTGAAGACATGAGTGGATGAAGGTGATATATCGCATTTTCGGATTTTCGCTGTTCTATGCATAGATGAAGATGTAATGTACATACAAACAGTTTTAAGCCTTAAAACAACCATGTATGTTATGTGGCTATTTTAAAAATAACTTCTTCACAAAGTTTGATTTAGTATAGAGATCAGAACAAATGCGAAACTTTGAACTCAATTTTATCGAAATTAGCAACATATCACCTTCATCCACTCATGTCTTTACTTAATTTTGTTAATTTTCTTCTCTGATCAAATATTCGTTTCGTAGTTATGCTATGCTTGTTGAACAGTTGCGTTTTTTTCAGTTAAAAAAAAAATATTGGCATGTTTGCTGTTTCAAAAATGTTTGGCGTGGAGCGAAGAAATGACCAGGAGTAAAAGTTAATTTATCATTATATTCGTAAAACACTAACAATAATATAAGTTCACCAAACATGTTTGCCTAGCATAACAAGAACATGAAGGATTCTTTACTGATATTTTCCAGAATTGCACCGTTTTCTGGCTGTCGCATTGGTCAACCCTTGAAGTCGTTTTTCAACAATATAAATTTAAACTCTTGTAGGTTCGATAAGGAAACAGCGCTTTATATTTTGGACGCGCACATCTCTTTGCACTTTTTTGCCCAACAGGCCAGAAGCTTGGCTCCACGTCTTGTCCTTCTGCCTAATTGTTTTTATGGCATTTTTGGAGCTGTCCAAGACACTTTTTCTATCAAGGCATACCTCCCTGAAGACTGCTTTGTGCTCTTTACTTCAATTGTTAAGACTCTCGCGCTGAAATTCATAACAAATTAAAATTGGTGTTTTAGTGTAAAATTATGAAAATTAGTTTGTTTGCTTTTTTTTTTTGCATCTTAGTCAATTTTTTGCTCCATTTCTTGCTTGTCTCAAATATTTTCTTTTTTGAAAAGCGGTTAAAACTATTTGTATTTCTGTCAGAATTGGCAGTCTTGTCATGTTTTTAAAATAAATAAATGTCATGTTTGGAAGCAAAGAAGAAGTATGGAGCTTTAAAAAAGTAATCAGTTTTAAGTAAAACCGATTTTAAGAGAAAGTGTGCAGCTCGTTATTGGTAAGGCTGATAATGAAGTAGTTTTGAGTTAATGAAAAAGTAATTGTAATTTTAACTTTAAATTACAATTCCTGTAATAGAAATTACGATTTTTTCCAATTCCATTTATGAGGAATTGAAGTGCTCAATTACCAATTACAATTCTACTGATAATGTATTCTAGTAATGTATTTGACCATTTTTTTCAATTCCATTGCAAGGAAATATAGTTGAGTATTGGATTTTCGGTATAACGTTTTCTTTTTTATTTTTGTGTTTATTTTTCGCTTTTTCAACAAAGACAAGAGCAAAAAATGTAAAAGTGTTAAATAGAATAAATTAAAGTTTTTTATATCTATACAATATATTTTTGTTATATTTATTTTTTAATAGATGCAAAGTGTTTTATTTTATTTTGTTTTAATTTTAATGGCAGATTTGAATCAGAAAAATTTCTTTGATTATAATTTGTTCTTTCAAAGCAAACTTATACATTTTTAATTAAATAAATTCCAAAGCAAAGTATTTTTCGATTAATTTAACAAAATTTACTTTAAAAAATTTAAATAATGTTATGTTTATTTGTTTTTCGCTTTTTTAACATAGCAAAATACCTTAATAAATAAAACAGCGAGTAACACCCTAATCGCATGAACGCTCAAAGTAGAGACAAAACAAACTTTTATGCACTGTACAAACACAGCCAGCCGATTGTTTCTTCGTGTGCAAAAACACAAAAACACACGATCTCCATGCTATGGGAAAACATAAGTTGATGACCACTGATGCAGAATAACAGCTCTGCTTTATAAAGGGTTAAAGCTAATTATATTTTCTAAGAAACGTGCTATTTTAGTTTTTTTAAATAAGAGTCAGTGAAAAAATTATAGCCATTTAAAATAAAATTTATGATAAAATTCGTAGTTGGCTTTTATTGTGATTACATATTTCGAAATAATCCAACAAAAAGCTTTTTTGGTTATCCGAAAGGATGTGCGGATACATTTTAAGACGACACATAACTGCATTTTTTAATAAAAATTGTGGAATGTTTTCTTACAAACAACAAATAAAATTTGTTTAATACGTTCCGATCACACTTCCCCAAAGACGCGCGTTAGAAGGCATGCACAAAAAATAATTCTAGTACAAACGCTTAGAAGTATTTCTTACCGTACGGACAAATCAAATTTGCATGAAGTGGTTTTATGTGCAAACAATTGAGAAATATGTAACAAATCAATACTTTTTTGAATGCTTTTTCATATAAAACAAAACTATCAACTCGCGGTCACTCGGCGTACTCCTATCGGAACCACACGTTTTTAACTAGACATATTTTACATTTTCGATTTGTTGAATTGTATTAGTGTAGAAAGCTTTCAGTCAGTAGCTTTTACAGAGTAACATTTTTTACACGTGCTTGCATTTTCTGAGTTCGCTGAGCATAAAACATTAAGTAAACGGATATGTGCAAACGCACATTTCCATACAAAACGCGTGAGCGTAATTTTATTTAATTTTTCTTTCGCTTTTTTTTAATGTCTCTGAAATTTACTATTACCTATTACCATCGCACCGTAAAGTAATTATCAACATTTAAAAAAAAACCAACTAAACTGGTTGAAAATTAGGGGCAGCAGATGTGAACATACGCTTTTGTTACATACCTCTTTGTTTTATATATACATGGATTAACAGCCCTATTCTGGCAAATTAACAAATTGTTAACCAGTATTTTGAATATTTCTATGTGTTTGTTGTTTTCAATACAAAATTTAAAGCTCAAAAAACAAAATTTGTTAATGAAATTGTCAATAACTGAAAAGCAGTTGACAATTTTTATCAAAATTTTTTATTTTTGAGCTTCAAATTTTGTTTTGAAATAAAAAAATTACAACAAACACATAGAAATATTCAAAATACTGGTTAACAATTTGTTAATTTGCCAGAATAGGGCTGTAAATATCAAAATTAAAATATGATGGAAGTTAAAAAGTAAAAATTAAAAACATAGTACTGGAGAAAATATAAATGTTGTTTTGACCCTTTAGTTATGCATACATACTTTGTATTTTATAAAAAATTTAATATTTGCTGCACGAAATGCGTGGTTTAATTATTTGATCTTTCTTTTTTTATCTTACTTTGGTGTCCATATTTCAAAACATTAAATATTCTTTTAAAAATTTAGTTTCAGCGCATTTGGTTGTTTCCGAAACACCTCTTCAGTACACGGTTGTGGTGACTAAATACCACCACATATAAACACCAACATCAGCCGCGTTGCCATATGGTCCAATATATCGGATATGTTACGATTTTAATACTTGAATCCGACGTTCCGATATTTGACCAAAATTCTTCAAAATGTTACGATTTCAGAAAAGTAGATCCGGCGTCCGTTTTTGCATATATTTTCATATACATATATATATAAAAAGAAAAAAATTTGTATAATAAAATTGATGGCAACTTTAAAATAAAAAGATGCGATGGTACTTCTGCATTTCCAACAATGGGAAAATTTATTTTTGAACTGTTTAGCTTACCGAATTCCTCAGCTAACGTTGAGCGAACTTTTAGCCAAATAAATATTAATAAAACTAAATTCGCAATAGATTAGATGGATATAATGGAAGGAACTCTGCATACAAAAGATTATCTGCGTATGAAATCTTATAACTGTTTTAGTCTTGAAATTGATAAAGAATTGATATACAAATTTAATAAAGCAACGTATATATGACTTCGAAAAATTATATTTTTTTACACACTTTTCACTTTTCACTAAAATCGAATTTTTTGTAGTTTTTCCTGGCTTAAAACAACAACATTTTTTCGTTAATTTACTTGAAGCAAAAGCCTTACATTTATAGAGTTAAAATTGAAAAATTATGTACGGGTTGTCCATATTCGAAGCGCCCATCTGGCAACACTGTAACTTTCCGCAGTGATGCCAAATCGACTAATGACATACCGCGTTTGAAGCGTCATTCCAAGCAAATGTTTACAATGAAACAGTACACGCCACGCGAACGCTCTAAAATTGTTGAAATTTACATTCAACAAAACAAGTCAATAGTGAAAACTCAACGTGCTATCAAAAAATGAGCGATGAAGCTCATTTTCAGTTGAACCGAACGGTAAACAAGCAAAATTGCCGTATTTATGCCACTGAAAATCCACAAGAGATTCAAGAGGTACCTCTTCACGATGCAAAAGTCACTGTTTGGTGCGGCGTTTGTGCTAAAATGCTCATTGGGCCGTTCTTTTTCGAAGATGATAATGGCCACAGAGTTACTGTCAATCAGGAGCGTTATCGCGATATGATAAACAATTTTTTCATGCCAATCGTTCGTCGAAAGCGTATCAGGCACTACTGGTTTCAACAAGACGGCGCGCCACCACACACAAGCCGCACTACAATCGATTTTTTGAAGCAATTGTTCCCTGGCCGTTTGATGTCAAAAAATGGTGATTTAGATTGGCCGCCAAGATCACCAGATTTAACGCCTCCAGACTTCTTTTTGTGGGGTTATTTGAAATCAAAGGTTTACGTCAACAAGCCAAAGACCCTAGAAGAACTGAAAACCAACATCCGTCAAGAAATAACCGCCATTCCCATCGAAATGTTGAAGAAAACCATGAAAAATGCTGCAAAACGGGCACAATATGTCGTAGAGGCCAATGGCGACCATTTACGAGATATCATATTCAAGAAATAATGTAAGCAAATCTACTTGAACCCAATTAAATGATATTCATGACGAACAGACAAAAAATTGTGGTTTCTTTGATTTATTTAAAAATAAAATGGGCGCTTCGAAAATGGACAACCCTGTATTATAGCTCTATGCATTTCATTTTTACCGATTTAAGAGATCTACTTTAAACGAAACTGTGTTGCAAATATATTTAATTTGATTTTTACTCTTCGTTTGTGTGTTTAAATATATTTTCAAAATGAAATTTATTATAATATATTTTCTTTATTTATAATGATTACTGAATTGACTTTTGAAAAAAATGTTATTTATTTAAATAAATAAACATAATCGTCAGACGTCTAATAAAATGCAATATTTTATTTGTCTTCTTTGTTGTAAAATGCGACGAAAAATGTCTTACTTCTTGTTTTCAGGATTTCACAAATCCGACGAGAAATCCGACGAGCAGAGTGCAAAAGCTACGCTGTAAAATTTTTTTTCATGGCAACACTGAACATCAGTTCGGCAAGTGTTGTCGTATGAGTAATAGCCGATACACATTGACTGCAACAGTCGTTCACCGACAAAACGAAAACTTGCTGTCAGAGAGAAATGTTGCAGTATTCTCGACGACTTGATTATAATGAACGCAACAGCGACAATCAGTATTTCATACAAAACGTAAACAAACTCTGCTATGTTCGCTCTTGTCGTCTATCAAATTAGAAATAGATTGAAGTCTGCGGCAGCAACAATTGTGGTCGTGTTCTCTCTTTGTCGTGCCGTCTTCAAAAAATGCATCTTCATAAGAAAACATGCGTTCTATTTTTTGACAATTGGCGTTCGTCGCTTGTCGCAGTCAATGTGTATCGGCTATAAGTCGTGTTCTCTGTTTCACCTCCGCATTTGCCAAGAATTAAATAAAAAATTTCTAAACGTATTATAGTTCCGTGTGATGTGGGCAAAAGTTAAAAAAAAGAATTTAAATAATAATAAAAACATTAAAAATTTAATTAAACAAGGTTCGCGTAATAACTACTGGACGCCGTTGCAAGCGCTCTCAGACGATGAATACGATATGGACCTTAATGAAGATTCATTATCTAATAATTCACCAAAAGTAAAAATTCCGCCGATTGTTGTACTTGGTCATGACATTAAGTTTATTAGAAATCTTCTTATTAACAACAAATTAAATGGTTTTCTTCTAAAGAAAATATCAATTGGTGTTAAACCATGTGCGAAACACTTGACACATATAACGTCATAAAAACTATTTATATTGAGAACAAATGTCAATTCTTTTCTCATGAAAATAAGAGTGATCGCGCGTTTAAAACTGTTTTATATGGTTTAGATAATCATTCTGCCGAATCAGTAAAAGCTGAATTGGTCTCTCGTGGCTTAAAATGCAGAGAAGTTAAAATGATCGTTAAAAGAAAAGATAACTTTATTGATACTCTGTATATTGTTTACTTTGCATGTGGTAGTGTAAAGTTGCAAGTTCTAAAAAAAAATGTAAAATCCTTATTTCATACAATTGTTCGCTGGGATTTCAGCGCAAAATAAAAAATAAACCTGTGCAATGTCACAACTGCCAATTGTACGGCCACGGAGAGAGATCTTGTTTTATCAAAACAGAATGTGCTTATTGTGCTGGCAAGCACAAAACGTCTGAATGTACCAGTAAGACAACTACACGCTGTGCTAATTGTAACGGCAACCACAAGTCAACAGATGTGTCTTGACCTAACCGTTCTCATTACTTAACTTTCAAAGAGAAATTGCATCAAAAACTATATCCATCTAACAAACCTCTCAAAGGGCCACAGTGCTCACAGTTCCAGCTAAGCAATTCAGCTGCTGAGTTTCCAGTTCTTTCATCATCTGTGCCGCTTACTGCGCCAACAAGTCATTTATGGCGCACGCCAAGTAACTCATCAAGCGCTAATATATCAAATGATGACCTTTTCTCTTACGAAGAAATTACAAAAATAACCTCTGATATTGTATTAGGTCTTGGTAAATGTAAAACCAAACAAGAGCAATTTAACGTGATTGCTCAATTAGCATTTAAGTTTCTGTACTCTAATGTTAAGTAACTCTCATCTTAAAATTATGTTTTGGAATTGCCATAGTATTCGTAATAAGATATATGAATTGTTTATATATTTAGATAAGCATATTATTGATGTCTGTTTACTCTCAGAGACTTGGCTTAAATATAATGATAAATTGTTTCACCGTAATTATAATTGCTTTCGCTGCGACAGGGAGCGCTCCCAAGGAGGTGGAGTCGCTATATTAATAAGAAAATCAATAAAATTTAATGAAATTCCCAGTATTAACACGGATGTTATAGAAAATGTGGGTGTTGAAATTATATTAAGCAATTTATCTAAAATAAAGTTCTATAAAGTGTTTACTTCCCTGGTGGTTCTGCAACTATGGCTCTTCGACGCAAGTTTAAGGCTGACTTAAGGAAACTTTTTAATGTTAATGGTTCATACGTTTTTTGAGGAGATCTTAATAGTAAACATCGTAACTGGCACTGTTCACGTGCCAACACATGGGGCAATATTTTAACTGAGTTTACTACTTTCTTTCCAATTTCTATCTCTCATACAGATGAACCAACTTATTTTCCGGCTACACGAAGTTCATCCCCCTCAAACTTGGATTTAATTTTAAGTAACTTCCTTATCTCTTTTTTCAACCCCGTCCGTACAGCGAATTAAGTTCTGATCATCATCCAATTAACTTTAATGTTTCAATTGATTCAGTTATGTCTGAAAATTTGGATTTTGATTACTCTAAATCAAATTGGAAATTTTTTCGTTCATTTCTAAAAAATTCTCTCTGTAACCTCTCTACCGATCTAAATGTGATAAATAATACAAGCCAAATTGACGAAAATTTGGAATTTTTAATTTAAAGCTACTGGAGGCCGAAAGAGTTGCCATACCTAAAAAGCGTGCGGTAAGTAATTTTATTAAGCTGCCGCAAAATATTTTCAACACTATCAAAACAAGATATTATTACCGAAGGCAATGGTGTCGTTACAGGCAAAATTATGATTATGCTACTATGGTTCAACTATCTTCGCAGATTCGCTCTGAAATTTTTGTCTATCGTAACTCTGAGTGGAAAAAAAGGATTTCCAATCTTAAAAAATTAGTCAAGGCTTTCTGGAATATCTGTAAGCTGCTTAGAAAAAAACACAATCATATCCCTCCTTTGAAGCACCAAAACGGCATTGCTGTCCTTAACAAAGATAAGTCTGATGCTCTAGCTCTAGAGTTTCTTAAAAACCATGAAGTATGCTTTAATCTGGGCTTCCATCATCATGACGCTGTTGTAAATACTGTTTATGATCGTTTCAAATCCCTATCAATTACCCCTATCAATCCTCTGATTATGTCGATGAGGAATATATTCTATTCTTGTTGAAGGCATTCAAGACCAAAAAGTCTTCCGGCCTAGACAGTATTCAAATGATTTTGATTAAAAAATTGCCAATGATAGCTGTCCGCTTTCTCACCTTTATTTTTAACTCATGTTGAAAGTTGCAATGCTTTCCAATTGTTTGGAAAGAAGCGAAGGTTATCCCTATTGCTAAGGCAGGTAAACTTACAAATGAAGCGGGTAGTTATAGGCCAATTAGCCTCTTAAATTCTTTAAGTAAAGTTTTTGAAAAAGTTATGAGAAATAAACTACAAGCTTTCGCAAATGAAAAAGTATAATCCCTAACGAGCAATTTGGATTTCGTAGCTTCCATAGTACTACTCAGCAGATCAAAAGAATTTGCAAACATATCAAATCAAGCCTAATAAATAAGAAATCAACTGCTTTGGTTCTATTTGATGTCGAAAAAGCCTTTGACTCGCTTTGGCATACTGGATTAATTTATAAACTTATAAATTTTGGGTTCCCACTTCAATTAATCAAGTTGATCAATAGCTTCCTCGATAACCGTTCTTATTGCGTTGCGATAAATAACGTTTTGTCCGATGTTGTTAAAATTCCTGCAGGTGTTCCACAAGGGTCTGTAATCGGACCGCTGTTATATATAATATACTCCTCCGATTTCCCAAAATTAACAAGCTGCTATCATGCTCTGTATGCAGACGATGTAGGTGTTTTTTTCTCTCATGACTCTGTACATGATATTTTATTGAATTTGCAAAGGGCACTAGACACCATTGCTGAATACATGTCTAAATGGAAAATTAAGCTGAATGCTAGCAAAACGCAATCCATCTTTTTTACACGAAAAATAAGTATTTGCAACCTTCCCGGTAATCATCTTATAATAAACAATCATGACATACCTTGGTCTCACTCAGTAAAATACTTGGGTGTTATCCTTGACAAAAAGCTTATATTTCGTGAGCACGTGCAGAATATAAAAAACAAATTTAACCTTGCAATCAAAATGCTATATCCACTTATAAACCGTTCCTCAAATCTAAGTTGTGAGAACAGAGCTGTAAAAGAATGCATTCATTTGTGATTTAAAATCATTTAATTCCCAATCAATGATTTAAAAAATTGATTGCATTCATTTTTTCAAATCATTGATTGTGATTTAAAATTTAAAATCTCAATCAATGATTTGAAAAAATGATTGCATTCTTTTTTTCAAATCATTGATTGAGATTTGAAATTTCAAGTCCCAATCAATGATTTGAAAAAATGATTGCATTCGATTTAAAATTTAAAATTTGATTGAATTGAATGCAATCAATTTTTAAATCATTGATTGGGAATTAAATGATTTAAAATCATAAATGAATGCATTCATTCATTTAAATCATTTTTTTTATTTAATTTAAAATATTTTGTTAGAAATGACAAAATTCAAATTTTTATAGTCCAAACAGAATAGGCATAGCCAACATGTAGCGAGCTGTCGAAAACATAGCCAACGAAATGTTGTGCACAGAATCGAATTTGTGTTGA
Source organism: Dichetophora obliterata (assembly GCA_963920525.1). Lineage (NCBI taxonomy): Eukaryota > Metazoa > Arthropoda > Insecta > Diptera > Sciomyzidae > Dichetophora > Dichetophora obliterata. The sequence goes on along the minus strand of OY986437.1, from coordinate 122,204,144 downwards.
TAACGCAGATAGAACTTTATGCTTACAATATTTTGTTATTTTTTACTAAATTAATAGATACAGCCTTTTGCATATTATAATTTGTTTGTTTTTTTACTAATTTGGACTAATATGTTTCAGTCGATTTTAAGTGTTCTAATTTGAACAATGTATTTTGACATTTCGCTACCGTTGGCTGCGGCAAAAGTTAAAAGTTCGTCAACATTTTTGTGTCGGCTGCGTTCGCTACGTGTTGGTTATTTTCATTATGTTCATTTCATAGGGTTGCAAGGCAACCAACTTCTATGTTGACATTTATTCTGTTGGCTACGTGTTGGCTATGCTTATTCTGTTTGGGCTATTACGGCCTGCTAATTTTCACAATATTTTCGTCAGAGCAGTACTCCGTTCCGCTGCGTGAAATTATCGCAACATGTTTCTGAGCAACATTTTTTCACGACAATTTAATTGTACTGCCTGTTTATTACTACGTTAACCACTGGGTTATTGCGCAATACGAAACAAAAGAAATAAACATGCATATGAACCGAATAGCCTCATATTGAGTTTCAGCATTGCAATATTTCTTTAGTTTAAATTTTAGTACAGAAAAATTTTAGTTATGGGTTAGTATTTGTGAAAGTTTTAATTTTAAACCGCAAGGTTAAAAAATATGCAGTATACTTTGAGCTGTACGAAAATTTATTCCAAGATTTTTAACCGTGTATAAGGAATTGAAATATTAAAAGAGTAAGCTAAACATGTGAAAGAGCGCGAGAGCGAACCGAACAATAAATAACGAAATAAAATTAAAAAGCTCTTAAAAAATTTTTTTTGCTTGCAAGTATTAAAGATAAACTGTTAAACAAATAATATTAGTCTATGAATTTCCAATACTTGTTCAACAGAGATATCAATACTATTGATTATTAGATATGTTACAGAAAAACATGAACCCCCCCTCTATAAAATGTGTTTTCTCGTCTTGTCCCAAGGACTCAATAGAAGCCGGATTGAAGCATTGATCCAAACACACTGTTTAATAAAAAATATCTTACTTACTTCACACTGATATTTTAAAACATTATGTTATTGAGATTACAGTGACTGTTTTCAATGATTTAAATAAATGAATGAAATATTGTGAATACAGTCAATAATTTCCAACCAAGGATTTGAAAAAATGATTGCATTCATTTTTTTCAAATCATTGATTGGGACTTGAAATTTTAAATCACAATCAATGACTTGAAAAAATGAATGCAATCACTTTTTCAAATCATTGATTGGGACTTGAAATTTCAAATCACAATCAATGATTTGAAAAAATGAATGCAATCATTTTTATAAATCATTGATTGCGATTTGAAATTTCAAATCACATTCAATGATTTGGAAAAATGATTGCATTCATTTTGAATATAAATCACATGATTTAAAATCACAAATGATTGCATTCTTTTACAGCTCTGTGTGAGAACAAGGTTTTAATATGCAAATTGATATTCCAATCAATTATCCTGTATGCATGCCCTGTTTGGGGTTGTTGTGCTAAGACACATATGAAAGGTTTGCAAATTTGCCAAAATAAACTGTTGAGGATGATGTTGAACGTTCCTTGGGACTATTCAACAAAAAAATTGCATCTTGAATCAAACGTTTCCTTAATCTCTAAGCGAATATGTGATATAATTACCAAATTTAACACGCAATGCAGCACGTCATATAACCCTCTCATATTAAAACTTTGTTAATAAGTAACTCTTGTATATCATTATGTTTTATTGTTATTGTATTATAATAAATTATTTTTTTTTCTCTTCAATGCATACTCTCTATTTCACAACAACACTTTATTGTATAGTTACATACTGTTCATAAACTTTTAACTTGCAGCTAGTCAACCCTTACTCTTAAGATTTATGTACGTAGTTTTTTTTGTAGTTTTCCTTCGTAAAATTTATTTTCTTAACACATTATTTACTTTTATTAAACTATTAAAGACTTAAGGTCAAAACCAAATTCTGTAAATTGAGCTTTCATTAGATAATTATAACGATTTTTACTACCAATAAACAATATCTATCTATCTAAAAGATAAATACCAACATCACAACATATAAAACACACACTTTACAAAATATTCACTTACACATTTTATCGAAAAAATTATTATTTAAGATTTCAAAAATTGTCAATTATTATTAATCAAAAATTTTGTATATTATTTTCATTATAAAAAATGTATTCATTGTATGAAGACATACAAAAATAAATTGTTCAAAAAGAAATAAAATAAAAAATATATACCGTGCTAAAAAAGTAATTTATGGGAACAAACTAACGACTAACGACAAATAACGACACGGTCATTTTCCATCACCAACCATCATCAATAACATCAGTAAATACATAATTCCAATAAATATTGAAGATTATCTTTGTTTTTTATTTTACTGTTTGTCTGCATGTTTTAAAAATATTAAGCATACTTTGCATAAACTTTGCATACACTCTACATATTTCCTGCGATAAAATTTTTCATAAAATCTTCTCTCTAATTTCCAAATTTTTTTCTCTTTAAAAGCACTACATTAAATTATATTTATACATTAAAAAATCCGTAACTAATACCTTTCTATTTTAAATCTTATGCAATTTATTTTTCCATAAATGTAAAGGCACCCTCAAAATAATAAACGTAAAACAAGGAAAAACCATTTCATCACACGAAAGCAACATTACCATAAATAAAAGAGATAACACGGGAAGGGGAAAATAACGAAACAACGATTCAACGAACTTTAGCGACTAGGAAAAATGCAAAGACGTAGTGAAGTAGATTTTATTTAGCTTTAGAACTAATTAACAAGCTGCCAAATGTAAGCTGCAAAACAACAACAGAGAAGCAGACCCGCAACAGAAATTAAAAAAATTTTAAAGTTAAAAAGTTGTAAAATGTTAAAACCAAGCGGCAAAGAAGCAAAATATCAAAATGAAACAACAAAGTAATTGAATTCATTATTAATCAACATGAACATGGGCGTCCACATGGGGATTACAAAAATGGTTATGTGATTTTTGTCAATTTTTTTTTATTGCTTATTTTATTAACACTACAAATCCCATATTTCTGCATGCCCTACAAGCCCATATTTCTGCATTTGCCATTTTTTTTAGATCTCTTTTGGTTTAGAAGTGCTCAAAACAGCTATGTGTTCGCAGTAGTAGAAATGCTCTGAAGAAATCAGTTTTTTGCTCTTCTGAAAAGTTGCTGAAAATACTTTTTTTAGTTAAATTTATAAATAAAGCTGAGCTAAGCCATGCATTTTAAAAAAAGTATGTCTCTGTGATAGATAGGTTAAGATACCAATTCATTTATCCTTGTTTCACAGACACGTTTCAATACTTTTTCTGACTGCCCTAACAGAAATGTCTAGTGTAATCTACCAAATCGATTTTTTCTCTATTCACCAACTTTAATTGAATTTTTACAGGTTTATGTATGTTAAGCGTATACAGGACAATTGTAAAATAGTCCAGAACCATGTTTGTCGAAAATGTTCTAAGCAAATTTGCTTCCAACCCAAGAAGATTGGCGTTTTAATATTTTTCTGACAAAAAAGTTAATATTGTTATAAATCTAATAACACAGTGCGACAGCAAAAATGTATCGGAAAAACCGGAGCTTATTTCTAGTAGAGGAGCGCTCCCCAAACACGACCTCATACTTCGTTTTGTCTTGGAGAGTCTAAATTTTTTTAATTGGTCACTTTATTCTGCAGATTGTATGGCCATTCCGAATTTTCATTATACTTTAAGATGAGAAAAAAAAATATAAAAAGGCTTGTCATTTCATTTGCCCAATATAAATGTATGGAGGCATTCCCAATTCCTCCTGATCCACCACTCCTCTTCTCCTCTTCACATTTTTTTATATTTTTGTTATTTGTTTGTTTCAATGTGTTTATTTTAAATAACATTGTTTAGTCATGGTCTCTCTTGCATGTGTATAGTAGCCAATCATGCCCAGATCTGAGTTGTATGTTTATATTAAATGCAAGTTTTTTTAAGCATTTTAACTAAAACTTTATTTTCTTATTCAACTTTTTTTCCATTTCTAAGTAAAATTTGCTACAGAACACGATGTAAAAAATCCTACTCAGGCGAAAAATTTCTAAAAAAAATAATTATGAGGAGAGTGGTGGAACTATGCATTGAGGTTAGATTCGATTAGTGTGCTATTTGTATTGTTGAAACTACGTTTTTTGTTGAGTTTTCGTTAATAATGTGACAGTACTATATATCCACAGCTAGGGATGACAAAGTTTTAATTGAACTTGTACGGGGATGTGCAATTATTTACGACAAACAACTGTCTGGTTACTGCCTTTTATAATTGCAATAACCAAGGTATATTCAACATGGTAGTGTCGTCACAGAGAGGTGGGTACCGCAGCTGTCAAACATAAGAACAGCGTAAAACACAATAAATAAAAGCTGAGAAAAAACTGTCAAATGTATATTTTATGTGTATGGGAAATTTATATAGTTTTCATTTTTGTGCGTGCTGGAAGTTTTTTTTTATATTTTTCCTAAAGCTGTCATTAAATAACTGTTGCGAACTATTTTAAACTTTTCGCAAGTATTTTAATGACTTTTCTTTTCGACTCCATTTGCTCCATTTGCCGTGTGTCAACAAAAATCAATAAACATGAAAAACGACTCCGGATAGTATGTTGATTTGTACTGCCCCAGAAAGTGTTCTGCATCAAACAGAATCATTCTTGCCAAGCACCACGCTTCTGTGCAGTTGAGCATCGTTGATGTTAATGCAGAAACTGGCCGAATAACCGTTGGTTCCAAGACCTATGCCATCTGCGGCGAAATCAGACGTATGGGATAATCCTATAATTGCAGTGTGCTTTTGGCCAAGAAGCACGGATTAGTAAGAACTTCTAAAGTTGTAAACAATAAAGATGCTTAAATCAATTTAAATAAATCAATTTAAAACACAACATAATTCTATTTATTCTTAAGTTATTGACAACTTTTGTTATTTGATTTGCTTTTTTTCGTAATCAACTGATTTTGACAGCTCAGGTACCCACAACAAGAGAGAATTTTATTTACTAACTCTACCTTCCTATATATATCTTGGATATAACGTTTTCTTATATTGCGTATCGTCACGATGAGAGGTGACAACATTACGTTACGTCTATTATAATTGGACCTTTAAGAATACCTCCATCCTATCCGTACATTTGGATATTAGGCGAATGAGTTCCCTCCAAACTTCTTTATGATTTTTTTCTCATTTTAAATTATAATAAAAGTTCGAAATGGCCACATAACCTGCAGAATGAATTAACCCATAAAAAAAAATTGAGACCCTCTGTTACAAAACGGAGTATGAAAATATCATTGGATTTTTCTAAAATGTTCAGTAGCGGAAATTCCAAACGCGTTAACGACGATTTTCAATATCGTTAGTTAGCGAAAGCTGTCATTTTCTATATGTGCGTAGCACGCACAATGACCGATAACGACAACGATTATTATAGTTAAATTTTTGGGAATTCCACTACAGGTGAGGCAAGAATATAAAGATATAGGGCAAAAAGTCTTAAGAATGCAACACTAGAAAGCCAAATATTCATGATTCGTACAAACTAAAATTAGGAAACTTGGCACACATTTGGGAGCGGTACGAAATCTCAAGCGACAAAATCGTCCCCATATACAAAATCTCCAAGGTAATATACAAAGTCAAAATATCAAATGGCAATTTATCCAAAGACAAAATCTCCAAAATCATAATATTAAAGCCAAAATCTCCAAATTTTTTATTATTATATATTTTTAAATTTAATTTTTGGGGTTGGTACAGCATTTTAACTGTATTTGGGATACAAAATGGTGTTTTTTAAGATTAAAGTATTTGCCCTTGTACGGAAAGTTTTCATTTTAAGCTTATTTACCTTAGTTGTTTTTAGTGGTTTGGGTAATTTGGAGATTTTAATTTTTGATTAATTTTTGTTACATTAAGAAAACTGCTGAAATCAATTAATAACACTGTGCGACAATTTAGAATTTTTTTATCGAAGAAGCACTCCCAAAACTCGACCTCATACTCCGTTTTGTAACAGAGGGTCTCAATTCTTAAAAAAAATCTGGCATCCCTAGGAAATAGCTGAAATCGGGAGTTTCCCCGGCACGCTTAAGTACTATACATATGCAGGTCTGATAACTCCTAATTGTATATTTAGTATAACAAAATATTGTTTAATATTGAGATATTTTTGTATTCTTATTTGAAAAGTTGAAAACTTGGGGCTTAATAGTAATTAATGCGATTCCATTTTAGCACTTTAGTATAAAGAAGACCTCACATTATTTACCTTTCTAAACAAATAAGACTATTTGTTTTTGCAAAAAAATTATCGAAATGTATTACATAAAAAAAAAATTAAATTAAATTTGATTTGTACCCCATCTTTAAAATATACACTTATGTGTACAAGCGTGTGTCAACCGGTGTAGTATGCGTATCAGGTTTACAAAATAAGTACCGAAAATCTCAGAAAATAGAATTATATAGATTACATTTCCTTTAAGTGCATTCTAGACTCCTTTATGCCTTTGCCTCTCCCTAGAAAAAATTCTGCAGACGTCCATAAACATTAACAAGACACAAGGGTGGCGTGGCAAGAAGGAAAAAGAAATGCAGGATGACGAGGATCAGAGCTGGTTTATTATTTCAAGGAATGAATAAAAGGCGATGGCAGAACTTTTCCACATTAAAAGCAATAACAAAACAACAAGAATTTGTGTCTTGGTTCCACCGATAGTTGTCTAGTTTTTCATAAATATTTATAAGTTTATCTCTTCGTCTCCGCTGTTGTTGGAATAACGCGCAGAGCATGGAGAGATCCAACGGTTAACAAGGAATCCGTGTAGGATGGACGCTTAGTTGGATGGTTGGCTGATAGCTGAATGCAATTTAGCGGCACAAGAAACTCAATGTGAAACAGTTTCGTTACCAAGAAGCATTTTTGCAATTTTTTCAATCTTAGAAGAAGACATGAGAATGAGACACCAGAAGCTGAACGAAGCGAATAGTTTTATTTTAACTTGATATTCAGTTGAGTGCGATTCCTTGTAGGATACGCTGAAAGAATAAACAAACAAAAACCTAACAATAGAAGGGTTTGTTAATATGAAGTTTTATTTTGTTGTTGAACATTGTTCTACGAAAGGATTTCAATTATTTATAAATTGCAAATGAGCGTAGTATGTAAATTACCTATCTGCAAGATTGTGCTGAAAACTAAATGCTGCACAACCATTTGAAACTAATGAGAGAAATGATAATATTTTTATAGACCAGGAGAGTCGTACTTTTTCTGGGAACTAAGAACAACTAAGCTAAAATTTGGCATTAGCGCAGAGAAACTTAAGCTTTAATTTGCATCATCCTCACCATCGTAACAACAAAATATATAATTTTGTCCTCCTACACTGTTAGAAATCTTGGACTAAACTTTAGTCCCACTTAAATATTACTGCATTTTTTTAAACCTTGCGGTTTAAGATTGAAACTTTGCAAATACTAACTCATAATTAAAACTCTTCTGTACTAGAATTTAAGCCAAAAGAAATATTACAGCATCCGTTTTAGCTTTTTGGTTTAAATTTTAGCTTTTTGGTTTCAATTTTAACATTTTTGGCTTCAATTTAAGTACAATTCTGTATTATATATTATTTTTAATACAATTTTTACTAAATTCTAGTACATTTGGATTAAGACCCGTAAGAATTTAGCCTGGCAATGCTCATTTCTAATCTCATAGTCCAATGGCCAGGTGTTTAGAGTAGTGAGTTTACAAACTGAATGTCGTGTGATCAAATCAAATCTCGCGGTGTTTGTTTTTTTTTTTGCAATATTTTAATCCAAGTTTAATTTCAGCTTAATTTTAATTTTAAACCAAAGCTGTATTAAAACCAATTTTAATATTTTGCAAATATTAGATATGAAACCAAAGCTGAATTTGACATACATGAACAAAAAAGTTTCAATTTTAGTACACGATTTGTAACCGTGTAGATTGGTCAAATCGCACACATTGAAATACTGAATAATTTCTCAAAAAATAACACAAATTTGTTTTAGTTGCAGAAAAAAATTTACTGCTTTATTCTGTATTACGAATAAGCAAACCAACGATAAGAAAAACACAACAAGCAATACAATTTTGTATGGAAGAAAGTGTTGCTTCTCGTGTCATTTTCATCGGTGCACAATTTTTTGTTTTTTTGATTTTGATTTGATTGATTTTATTTACCAACATTTTACATTATATTACATTAACATTTAAATTAAATTTCATTGGAAAAAAAAAAATTGGTTAATGATAGCTCCGAAGAACTAGAGGCGAATGCAGATTGCTTAAGACTATTAATACTAATATTAGGTACATGGGGGTCATAACACACAACTAAGAAATAATAAAAATAAATGTATAAAAATATGAAAACATTAATATTTTAATAAAGAATATAAAGAACATTATGTAATAATATTAAGAAGCGAATAAATTTGATTGTAATTAAGTTGAAACAGCCACGATTTCACAGTAGTAAGAAACACATGTTTATTTCGAATACAACGTAAGCTACCCGGCAAGTTATTATATAATCTACACCCAAAAAAAAAGCGGAGTAAATAAAGTCATATTCAGAGTCAATTTAACTCTTTTCGTACATGGTATTTTGCCAAAGCTGTAAAAACTATATTTAACTCCGTTTATGTGTTCAATTTACTTCAAAAATTGGATTGGTTTGAAAAGTCGTACTGACTCCGTTTTGAGTTGTTTTAAGGTTGAGAAGTTGAGAATTTTTAAATTTTGAGTTCACTCCAAAAAAGCTAGAATCAACTCATTTAAATGTAGCATGAAGCTTTAAAAATAAACAAACTCACTCACAAAAGAGTCAAATAAAAAACCCGTAATTTCTTTTGTGTTTAATTATTTTTATTTATTTCTTATTTCAGTTATACAAAGGAAATTAAAGACATGGTTGCGCCGAAAACAAAATCTGTTCTCCATACTCACAGAGCAGCTTATCCACGATTTGGCAATTTTGAATCTCTATAATTTCTTATAAAACAAAACTTTTTTTTACTTTTGAGCTTAAATTGCGCTCAACTCTCAAAATTTGTTTCAACGGTGTTTCATTTCTTTGATTTTAAGGGGAATTTTTCAAAAAAGTGATTTTTTTATTTAACATATTTGAAAAAAGGGATAAATATTTGCATTGATTTTACAATTGATTGCTGTAGTTTTGTTCCTTGAATGAGGGAAAAGATATTTTTTAGGCATTTATCAAAATGTAGTAAGGATTAAACAACAGGGTGAACGCTAGCATTTAATTTAATATGCTTAATTCCGATACATATTGATGCTAGGGTAACTAAATTAAGTACAAAAATAGGTAGAATATTCTCAAGGCGATTTGTTTTAAGTGAGCAGGGTTGCCTAAATGTCGTGATACATACATTTAAAATTTGTTCATTAGTGTTCAATGTAATTTCGTTAATAAAATATGGTAATATGTGACTTTAGAATGTTCCAAAAACTCATAAATTTCTTAAAAAAATATATGTATCTTATTAAAACAACAGTTGTATACCAAATTTAATAAAAATGTTCAGTTTCCCAACATTTTCTATAAAAAATACATCGCAGGTTAAAAAAAAATTACAGTTTAGTGTGTATACAGTCGAGAGGGGAACTTCTTTATATAAAGAATAAGATAGATTTTTGTAAAAAAAAGAGAGAATGGAAGAGATAGCACCTCAAACGAAATACAATGCAAAATTTTCATAAAAAATATTCTGTTTATTTAATATTTTCATGTCATTGGTTGGTGCTTCATTCAGTAATACTGGTCTTAATGATTTGCGATGTATGCGGAATATGTCCGTGATTTGATATTTACGAGATAACGCGAAAAATTCATCTATGGGGATCTATTGTGGAAGTCCCCATACAAAAAACTAAAAATAAAAAAATGGCTTTTATATTTCATATCAAAACATCTACAACCCCTAGGGGGATCAATATATGAGCTGGTTCTATTATTTTCCCCCCTTAATACTTCTTTTCAACTTCCCTTTTTTCTTTTATGCCACCCTTCTGGGGATCCCGATACAAAAAACACAAAATGAAACAATGTTTATTATAATTAATATAAAAAAATCTATGGCCGTTAGAGGGTCTAATGTCTGGTCCTACTGATTTTTACATTAAACATTTCTTCTAAGCACTCCATCTACCACCCTTCTGGGGGTCCCGATACAAAAAACACAAAAAATAGAAGAAATTGTTTAAAGGGTCCGCCAAATAACTTTTTTTTTGAAAAAAACGCATTGGGTGGTCAGTTGGCTTCAACTCCGGAACCAATTGGACTTTGTATGGCGTCATACCAAGGTCTTTATGTAAAATTCGTCTCAATGATGTCTCCGAAATATTCAATTGTTGAGAACGACGGTGAATTGATGTTGATGGCGCTTCACGCACACTTTCTGCCACAGCAGCAATATTCTCGGGTGTACGCACTGTTTTTGGCTTTTCACGCTATGGTTTATCTCTTCTTCCAAAATCCATACGCAATTTTCGCTCACATTCTGCAACATTACCATGATTTTCAAAGTAATGTCGCAATATTTCCCAGCGTTGTATTTATATCAGCGGAAGGATAAAACTAATTATCTGTCAAATCAGACAGGAGCTAAGTGTTACCATTCACTAAACAAGCACTAGTTGAAAAAAAAACGTTAGATGGCGGACCCGTATTGTAGTTCATATCAAAAAATCGATAACCCCTAGGGAGGTCAAAGGTATGAGCTGGTCCTATTGTTTTTTTTTTATTTAAAATTTCTTCTAACCACACATACAGTCTATCTGCCGCCCTTCTAGGGGACCCCATACAAAAAAATATCACTGCTTGTGTACACAATTTTTCGTGACGAGATTAAAAAAACTTTTGTGACGAGTCTCGAAAAATTTTACCCTCTATATCAAATAACCTCATAAGAAGTTTCACTTCGATAAAGATATACGAAACCATAAAACTCGCAATAGTAATAACGGCCCTTTTTTATCATTATGCAACATTTAATTCTTACAGCACACTTGATTTGCTTGTTGAAATAATTGAGTACTTTCTCTTCATTCAAAGTGAAACGAACAAACGGAAATATTTGCTCGAGCAGACTCTGTTTCGTGCTAAACATAACTCCGTTTCAGCTTTAAAATACAAAGACGTTCTTCATAGATGGTTGCCATAAGTTTTAATGGAGTTAAAAGGACAAATGTTCGGAGAAGAAGCAGAGTTAATTTGAAACTGCTTTTAATTTACTCCAAGCATTGAAAATGAGTTGTATCAAGCAAAAAAAGTTTTATATTAACAAAAAAAAAATATTGATGCAATTCATTTTGCGTTTTACGGCGACAAAACGTTTTTAACTTCTCAAAAACTCTTTTGACTCATGAAAAAACTTGGATTAACTCTGCACATTTTTTTCGGTGTAGGAGCAGCTGAGGTGCAGAAATGCAGAAAGTGATGCAGATTGTATGGAGGTACCAAGGCAATATTGCAGTTATTGATTCTTAAGTTATAATATGTCGAGTTTCTGTTTAATAAGTGACCACAATTTTTGAAAAAAGTTGTAAGTACTTTGTAGAAATATAGATATTTGAGGGGTAGGATTTTAAGATTTTTAAATAAATCCAAGCTGGCAGTAGTACGATCTTTGTTACGATGAGTCGAATATTGTGTTTTTGTGAAAAAAGCAATGGGTCGATTTTATTTTTATGTGTGCCACCCCAGCAAACTAAACCATATTGCAATTTTGAGTCAAGAAGTCCGTAATAAATGCAAGTTAGTATTTTTTTAGAACAAAAGAGCTTCAACAGGTATATCTGCCTAGTGACAGCCAGCGAATAGCGTTTGAGCGCACTTGTATGCTCATCCCAATTTAGTCTCTAATCCACTATCAGACCCAAATATTAAAAATTCTTTACACATTCTACATTAAAACATTTTGATGAGCATGGTTAGTGGTCGTTATAGGTATTGCAATGAGTCGAGATGCAGAACATATATCTCTACTCAACATGATTCTGTCACAACCTGTATTATGAAAGGTGAAGTGCTTCTCAAAATGAATATCTGTTCCAGCAATACTTAAAAACATAATTTTAGTTTTATCACTCATAACTAACTTATGCGCGGAAAACCAATGGTTTAGGATACTTAAATCGTGATTGATGTTAGCTGTTAAATCTAGCATTGAATCGGCTGCAAATGAACATGCCATGTCATCTGCAAATACGACCGGTTTACTTATAAACTTTTGAGAGAATAGAGATTCAATATATATCAAGAACAGGATGGGACCCAAACCTGACCTTTGTGGAACACCTGAATTAACTACAACAAAAGAACTATAATCTTTATTGATTTTTACCCTCTGTTTTCTATTCATCAAGTAAGAAGTAAACCATTTATGTTCAGAGCCCCGTAATCCGCACTTAAGCAATTTGTCTAACAGAATTTTGTGGTCTACTGTGTCAAACGCTTTGGTAATGTCCACAAAGATAGCATCAGATAGTTTTTTATTGTTTATGCTTTGATATATGTTTGTGCAGAATGATAATAAGGTATTTTCTGTTGACAACTCTGCTCGAAAGCCAAATTGGCATTCACTGAAAAATTTAGTTTTATTTAAAAAAGCTATTATCCTTGTCTTTATAGTTTTTTCATAAATTTTAGAGAACACTGATAGAATAGATATTGGTCTATAGTTATTAAGTTCTTTTTTGTCACCCTTTTTAAATAGGGGAATAACTTCAGCTTTCTTAAGATTGTCTGGAAAGGTTCCAACTTCAATACTCACATTCACCAAGTGGCATATCGAAAATATTATGCGCAATCTTTTTTATAAAAATGCTAGAGTAACTTTGTTCTGTGTTAGCATTTGTATTTTTTATGGACATAATAGTTTTGTACATCTCTGACGGAAGAATAGGTTAAAAAAAAATGCTTGAACTCTGTGAGCGTTCTGAACTTAAGCAAGAACACATTGGTGTACTGGGCGAACTTATAGGAATGACATGGTTAACAATATTCACAAAAAAGTTGTTAAAAGCATTGGTTATAGCTGATGGATTCGTAAGAGCCTCATTATTTTCAATTATAGTGGGAATATTATCTTTTTTAACTGTTTTGTTTAGCAGATTATTCACAAGTTTCCACTCCTTCTTAACATCACCTCTTATTTGATTAAATTCATTGATATAGTAATTATCTTTACAAGCAGCCGTATCTTGTAAAATTTCTTTGCACATTTTTCTTGTATTGTGTCTTGAGGACCTCATTGGAAGGATGTTTTATCGTTTTCTTATAAAGTTAATTTTTTTTTATGAATTTTCCTAATTAACTCTGACGTCATCCAAGGTTTTAATCTTTTGAATCTGGAACTAATTTTCTTTAAGTTGTAGAGCATATGTTCACATGGTTAGATAACTTTCCTACAAAAATGTCGTATGCTTTGGATGGATCAAGTTCGTTATGCACTTCATCCCAAAACTCAAATCTGAGACGTTCATTCAGTGCAATATAATTACTTTTGGTGTATAATTCAGTCGATGTTTCAGACTCTGTATAAATAATAACATTTTCAAAACACATACATGTTAAACAATGACCAGAGATTTCAAGATTATGCACAGAACTACTAATAGACAGCCCTCTAGAGCGTACAAACATATGATCTATACATGTTTAAGAAGTGTTGTTTATACGAGTTGGCTGGTTAATACATGATTCTAAGCCGTAAGATGATAGTAAAATGAGATATTTATCAACCATGTTAGAGTCTTGCAGAAGATTAAGATTGATGTCGCTTAATACAACTAAATTTTCTGCATTATCATTAGCTAATATTTCGTCCAAATTATTCAACAAATACATCATTCATTACACTAGTATGGAATCTATATATGCATGTAAAGGTATACTTTTGGTCATTTATTACATATTTTACTTGCACCACATCAGAACTTGTAACTTTAAATGAAAGAAATTCGCAATATAGTTCGTTCTTAGCAAACACTGCAACACCACCTGCTGCATATTCATTATTACAATTGGCAAAAAAACTATAACCCGGAATGTTGAAGAGAGGCGCTTCAATGGTTCGAGTACAACAATCTAGGTAGACAAAATTGAAAATTGAAATTTTTAAAAATTTTACTCCAATATTTCAGAAATTGACTAATTCGCGGGAGGAGATTTAATAAAATACTTATTTTTGAACTTCTTTGGTAGAATTTTTTTGTAAAACTACAGAAAAGTACATCCAGTTTTTAAAATTTTCAGTAAGATAATATATACATATGGGTCATCTTTTACCAATCGCACGACATTTGCAATACATTAAATTTTACATTTTTAAATCGTCTGAAAATTTTTTTAAATTTTCTTTACGTAAAATAAGCTTACACGTGTATCGGAATTTTTCTCGGCAACATTTTTTTAACGGAATACCGTTAGGTCAAAATTGTGAAACATGGCAACATTTTGACAATGTCTGTGTTACTTAAATCACAATATCTCTTATTGTGCTATTCCGATTTTGTTCGTTTTGATCCCGTTAGATAGATAATTTATTGTTCTTTAATTTAACGGTAAAATTTAAAAGAATTTAAATTTGATAGAGAGCAATTCACAAAGAATTTCAGAAATTTCAGTTTTTCTTTTTTATTTATTTTTCATTTTTTATTCGTTATTTATTTTTTATTCTTTTGTTATTATTTATTAATTTTTTATTAATTATTCATTTTTTATTAATTATTCATTTTTTATTAATTATTCATTTTTTATTCATTATTCCTTTTTTATTCATTATTAATTTTTTATCATTATTCATTTTTATTCATTATTCATTTGTTATGCATTATTCATTTTTTTTATTTTTTATGTGATTCCAAGATAAAAAAAAATATCGTAACTAAAAATTTGTCGTGAAGTTTCCTTTCCAATGTATAAGCAGTTATGTCTTTAGCTTTCGAATTTATAACAGAAAGCATGGTGCTATTTTTTACTCATATATTTACCCATAGCGGGTCAGGGGTCATTTGGGATTCAGCATCCCATAAAATTATATGTTTGTTTTGACCCAACATATACAATAAATCGAAAAAATAATTTTGTCCAGTTACTTTGTTTTACTCGAAATACTGTGCGTTGGTGTTGTTCTTCGTGATACAGAATAATGCAGTTAAGGTAGTAAGTAGCCCATTCTGACGACCAAAATTTTATAAATTTTTTTAAATTAGAAAATAAAATAGGATCGTTTTTAAATTTTAATATGTTTTTATTGGGATCTTAAAGTGTACAAACATATTTTTTTATTTCATTTTTGTGAAAAAATTGTGAAAAAAACTTGTTCAAATTGTAAGAACAAAATTTGTTTACAAATTTTTAAATCTAAATTAAATTATTAAATTATATATTTTCTGAAAACCAAAGCAGATTGAAATGTAGTTTTGGTTAATATATAGATAGAAGATCAAAATGTGAATTTTAATTCAAGATTTGAAGGATTGATCGTTTCTTTAGTTGAAGAATTTTATTTGAGGTAAATCCACTTTAAAAGTGGGCAAATCCAAATAATTAAAATTAAATATTGTAAATCTTCAAAAAAAAAAAAAATAATCGAATAAACAAATTCAGTTACTGTGAAATATCTTTCGGAAAATATGGAATTATTATTCTAATGGATACTAAGCATAGCTAGAATTATGATTAGTTTCTCTGGAAAATAGTAGGGAAAACCAAAATACCCTGTATAGGCGAAATCGGCACATTTCAATCACGAATCTTGTGATTAGAACAAACAGGCCCCAAGGTAGAAGTAGGGTTAAGTAGACAACCTTAGTAAAAAGGTTAGGTTAGTGTGGCTGTCTCAAACGAGACACACTTAGGCCAATAAGGCCCATTGTGATATCAAGGGTTAATTTTTCCTATCCCTTTTTTAATCAGTTTTAGCTGTTCACTAAGTCTAGGATTCGGAAAACAGAAGAATTCGAGAGTTCTCCAAGGTCATTGAAGAACCAGTTATCTAAGTGGAGGAAGCATTTTTGAGCCAGCTGTAGTGCGCACCGAGTTAAGCAACCAAACGTACACAAACTATTTGGTTGCACTGTATTTATGTTTGTTATTATTCACCACGCACAATGACCCGTGGTTATATATTAGGTTTACATTACGCACTTTCGCACTAAGCTAATGTTCTATTTATTTCACTCGCGCACTTTCAATGTTTATTATTTTTGTTATATATTAAATTTACATTACGCACTTTCGCACTAAGCTAATGTTATATTTCTTTCACTAGCGCACTTTCAATGTTTATATATTTTGTTATAATTATTTTGCATTACGCACTTACGCATTAAGTTTATATTTATTTTTCACTCACGCACTTTTTATGTTAAAAATTATGCACTTTTTCGATTTTAACAAAATACCGTTGTTTAGCTTTATAAGCACCAAAAATTTGAAAATAAAGATTATTAATTCTTCGAGCTTTAAATCAGCTTGACTTTTTATTTTAAGCATAAGTGCATTTTCATGCCGGCTGTCTTTAAAAGATAAAAATATAAATAATTAGAGCCAGTGGCGTTATTAAGCGCCGGCAAAAACTTTGAGGCAGGTCCTACAATTAAAAACAAAATTTAAAACAAAACTTTACACAGCGCTGGGCAAGTGCAGAGGAAATGTTCTGCAGATTCTTCCTCCTCCTCATCTCTACAGCTTCTGCAGAAGTCGTTGTGGGGTATGTTCAATCTTTGAGCGTGTCCGCCAATAAGGCAGTGCCCTGTAAGGATCCCTCCCATGATGCTGATGTGGTCTCTTCTCAGAGAAATGAGTTCTTTTGAACGATTAGGGTTAGGGTGGTCATTATTTTAGAAATTTTTGAACACCCAATTTTTTTTGTTCCTTAGCGTCTAAAAATAAGTCTCTAATTATTTTTTTTACTACAACAATAACACGTGTCGCTCGGAGCTTGAAGTTTACACAGAGGCGATGCAACTGAATGAGCATTAGGGCTTATAGAATCACAATTTTTTCGAATTTCATATTCTAAGGGGTCTCAAAAGTTGAATAGGGTGGTCAAGATTTCCCAAAAAAAATTTGGAAAAAAGGATGTCTTTCCCTCTCGCAAGGACAAAATTGTTTTTGAGAAAAAAGATCTCAAAATGCTTTATTTTTTAAAGGAAAACTACATATGTCTTAAAGCAAAAGTAAATATAGATTTTCACTAACAATATCTTGTCAAACGAGACATTTTCTAGATTTTTATCCACAGTGTCCTGTGCGAAGGATTCAAAAGTACAATCGAGATAGCACAGAATTTTTGATTGTTTTCTGATTGTGCACCCTGTAACTCTGCCAAAAATAACTCCAGCATTTTTTCCTTTAAATAAAGTCTTTTATTTCCTTCAGTGATGCTCAGTGCAAAATTTCATCCAAATCGGAGAAGGTCATTCCGTAAGGCCGGTACGTTCAAATTGGAATTGCTGTTTTTTTTTCATATGTAGTAGATAATTGAATTTCTACCTGGCGGGACAGACATGTTAATGAAATCCAATTTTTTTGTAACTATTTTTTATGCGTCTTTTTATATATAAAAACAAAATAAAAGGGTGCTCAAACAAACGGAATTTTTTTCTCCATACAAATAAGGACCAGTCTATTACACGTGTTACCTGCTGACCATCTGTTATTGGTTGTGATAGCTGATAACTCATGAGCAAGGAGTTTACATAAGGTTAGAGGAATACCAAGGCTTGCCTTATCTATAGATAGTTGTTTGGAAGTACCTGTACGAGCGAGTTCATCTGCTTTGCAGTTACCTATAAAATCCTTATGTCCAGGATACAGCATAGAACGAGTTAAGCTTGAAATACACTGCAATGGTCAGGAAGCCTGAAGGCTAATGCTTAATGCTTCTGAGTAGACTCCTCCACCTACTTTGCCACCTATTTTTGATTCATCAGTAAAGATCTCAATGACATTGTGAAGTGAACGGTTTCCTATTTCCCACTCTTCTCGAGAGGGAATGGATACATAGAACTTCCTTTCAAAGGATAGTTTTTGTGTGATGTAGTCTGGGAGGGAAAAATTTTCTAATGCAAGCATGTCCTAGTGTACCTTCTTTCTACTGGGAGGTGGATTCTAAGCGGATGGCTGTATTAGCGGCCATCTGTTTAGCTAGGATGTCAAGTGGTGTAAGATGGTAAGGTTTAGATGAGTCTGTTTTTCGAGTGCATACCACCAGACAATGGCACCATACAGCAAGATTGGCCTTACAACTGCTGTATATAGCCAGCGAGCAACACTTGGTTGTAAGCCCCATTTGCTACCTACCGCCTTTTTGAATGAGTACAGGGATATTTGCTTTTTTGGATCTCTCGAGCAGATTGGGCTTCCAGTTTAGATTCCAATCCGGTATAAGGCCCAGGTATTTTGCTTGATCTGAGACGCTATGTCTTGTGTTTCACAGTTTAGGAGGATTAATTAGAGGTAAATTGTGTTTTCTAGTGAAAATTACTAATTCAGTTTTGTTTGGGTTAACGCTGAGCACACTGCTGATAGCCCAGTTCACTAGAGTATTTAGACAATTTTTAATAATATCTCGAAGAGTAGATATGTATTTTCCAGAGGTAACAATAGCAAAGTCATCGGCATAAGCTATCACCCTGTTCCCCTCTAGTTCAAGTTTTACTAACAGTTCATTTACTGCTAAATTCCAGGCGAAAGAACCCCTCCCCGAAGGGTTCCCCTTGGTACAGATTTCGGATGTCTCACCAAAATTTGCACTAATAATCCTGCTTACCAGCATTTGATTTATGAGTGCTATCAGCCCAGTATCCACCCCAAGCTCCGTTAGCGCATTAGTGATAGCACTTGCTTTGACGCTATTAAAGGCTCCTTCTATATCAATAAAAGCTATCATCGTATATTCCTTCTGATGGAGGGATTTTTCAATGATAGAAACTATGGAGTGGAGAGCTGTTTCCACGGATTTGCCTTTGGTGTAAGCATGTTGTGCTATTGACAGTGGCTTTTCTTCTATTTTAAATCTCAAGTAAATGTCGATTAATCTCTCGAGGATTTTTAGGAGAAAAGATGAGAGACTAATTGGACAAAGGTCTTTGGGCTTACGTGTGAGCTTTTGTCTGCCTTAGGTATAAAGATAACCTTCACATTACGCCAACGTTTGGGAATGTGATTCAGGCCAAGGCAGCTTTGGTAGATCAACAAAAGCCACTCTTTAATGATGCCGTACGACTTCTGAATTTTTTATGGGAGCTATACCATCAGGTCCTGATAATTTAAAAGGTTTGAAGCTATTGATGGCCCATTCGAGCTTTGTTTGTGTGAGTATTTTTAGGGATCTGTTCACAGATGGTAACTGATCTTTCTGAATTGGAGTATTACATATCTCTGAACATCCCGAAAAGTGAGTTTCTACTAAAACATTCAGGGATTCCGCACTGCTGGTAGTCCAAGCACCATCTTCCTTTTCAAGAAGCTTGGATTAGAGGGAACCGTAGCTAGAATTTTCCTAAGCCTTGACGCCTCTGAGGTTTGTGCTACTTTTTCACAAAAGATCCTTCAGACTTGTCTTTGTGCTTTTATCATTTCATTCTTGAATTCTTTTAGAGCCACTTTATAGTGCGTCCACGAATCTGAAGATTTAGAGGCCCTTGCTTTATTAAAGAGTTTTCTGGACTTATTACAGAGCTCCTCGATTCCTTTGTTCGCTTTGTTAATGGAATTAGTGAGACTCTCCACTAGGAAGTCCAGCGATTGTTTACATTAGGGACCACTGAATGGTCCAATTGAGAGATCTATTTTTCTTTTTGATACTGGTGCAGGGGAGTGGAGGTTTGAGTGGAAGAGGCATCTTTAATTGGGTTGGAACAATGCACTTCCTCCAATGATTCCTCATCTTTCTTGAATATCTTTTATACAGTAGATGAGAAACCAAAGTTTACCACGAATCGTTTGGATGACAAGAAGGCCAGGGACAACCCGTGTCACTTTCCAATTCGTTGATGGTTTCCCAACAAGGATAGTTTGAGGGTCAGAGTATACGGCAGGGACACTAGCTTACAATCTTGGTCTGTTAGGGATCTGGTTCCTATCTACGACCGCGAGGTTCGCACCCGGCCATACCTGACCAACCCTGGAGATGGCTATCTTATATAGGTCCAGGGATATCTGGTCAGCACATGCGATCAGCTTCACGTAGCCCTGATGCCGTCCACTGTCGGGACAGGAAGGAACCCTACCAGGAAATTCCTTCATGAGCGGAATGAACATTAAGGACAACTTGTCCTCAAAGCTCCTTCACTTCTCAGGCGATATGCTGCCGTCGAGATCGCTTTTATCGATTACCGCAATGGTAATCTGCCCAGCTGCGATCTCGCTGAATAGTTAAGGAGTGGCTGTGCTACCACAGATTTTCTTTGCTTTCGGATGAGGGTCATCTTCTTGAGATCTCTGACGCTTAGGGGATTCGGTTTGGGTTTAGGGGGAGTCTGTGACTCTTCCAAGATGCCCACCGCCCACTTCCAGGACGAGTTCTGCTCCTCGGTACGTTGGTTTTCGGGGATTCGCGAGATACGATCCCGTACTCTCAACGCTGCTTTCCGAGCCACATTACCCTTCCTTTTAGTGGGAGGCGTTCCTTTATTCGAGACCTTCATGCAACTGCTACTGATGTCAGGCTTTTTGGCCATTTCAACAGTTTCAGTCGCTGGATGAGCATTTAAAGACTGCGCGTCTGCGTGCTGTTGGCTAGGAGTAGCGTTTCAAGACCGCGTGACTGGGAGAAGGGTTTAGGGTCTTACGGTTTGGATTTTAAATTCCGATAATCCCGGAATGTAGAAAAGCTTCCGGGATTGGACTCTCTAGTATCCAGCCAATTGACATCAAAATCCGAAGATTTTGTAGAAAATCCGTTAATCTGGCAACATTGCTTCCTATCGAATGCATATTATACTTTAACAGCCCTATTCTGGCAAATTAACAAATTGTTAACCAGTATTTTGAATATTTCAATGTGTTTGTTGTGATTTTTTGATTTCAAAACAAAATTTGAAGCTCAAAAATAATAAATTTTGATAAAAATTGTCAACTGCTTTTCAGTTATTGACAATTTCATTCAAAAATGTTGTTTTTTGTGCTTCTAGTTTTGTTTTGAAAACAACAAACATATAGAAATATAAAAAATACTGGTTACCAATTTGTTAATTTGCCAGAATAGGGCTGTAAGACCCAATTAATCATTCAATCTATTTTGAAGCATTCTTCCATGTTATTGAATTCCAAGGTCCATTACTTGTATATCGAAAATGATAAATTAAATATTAATTTATATTGGAGGAATTCTCAATAGACTTTAAAAAATTTTAACAAATACTCTTCCTAAAATTAAAAATTTAAATTGAGCTAAGAACTAAATTGTTTTCTCGCCTTGAAAAATAAAAAATTGATTTTTCGACTTTTTCACTAAAAATGTGATATATCACTTTTAAAGATAAAAGTTAAATTTTTCAATATTTAAAACAAAAACTTTGCTTTGAAAGTATGACTTATTCCAATCTTAATCAAGAAAGAAAAAACTTTTTTTTTTTTAAATATCTGTATTGTCCTAAAATATGGTCCCAAGGCTATAATTAAAACTAAAAGTGTAGCATTTTATATAAAAATGGATAAGAATTGGTCAAGCAAATTTTTCTTATTTAATTTCACTAAATCCAAGAGTAAAACAACTGTTAAAACAACTGTTTGAAGGCATAAGACCAAGATAACTGCGGAAAATCATCATAGTTCTTTAGAATTTGTCTACAACAAAACGATACGGCAACAAATGCTGATGAATTAATTGAAATTTGAGGAAAAGGAAAAATTATTAATAAAATTAACCTTTTAAAAAAAATCAATTTGTGTTTTTTCGAAGTCAAGCAAAAAATCATTTTCTTTTAACCAGAAAAAAAAAATTAACCAGTTTTGGTAAAAACTTCACAAAACGGCAAAGCTGGCTGTCTGTGGCAAAAGGAGCAACATTGTTTGTAAAATCGATGAACACATCTATTATTGAACAAGAAAGGAACAAAGTCGAAGAACAAATGAGATAAAAAAAAAACTTGTGCCAAAGTGCACAAAAAAGTGCAGAAATCGTAGAGAAATTGGCCAAATATGCGCCAATAAAACTGCAGCGTTTGTCTTATCAGTTTATTGTCGAAATAAATTGGAAATGGCTTGAAACAATGTTAAATTCGAATGGCTGAAAATAATACCAAAATATGGAAAATTAGATGCGGGTTAGGTTGGCAGTTGCTTAGGTTGTCGAATTGCAGTCTGCCAAACAGTTTAAGCAAAGTCTACCATCATAGCATGAAATAGAAGCAGTCTGATTGTAAATATCCCAGAGGTGTAAGTTAAAAGTGCTAGATCAATGACTTCTTAATACACACTCAAGACACACTCAAAAAATTATTTAGCTCCTAACTCCACAGTAAAGGGTAGTAAAAAAGAGCGGTGCAGAAATGTCAAGGCAGACTTGAAATTTAAAAATAAATGAACTTGTATCCTGTTGTATGTGTGAATGAGAGTGCAAGAGTTCATTGTGTAACTAGAAACAAGAAAAGTAGACGACTGGAATGAACGCAGTAGGCAGAAATTTCATAAGGGGAGGGATTTTCCAAAGCAAGAAAAAACATTTGTTTTTATTTTCATGTTCGAGTTGGATTTCGGAAACCCCTAAGAATTTTCCAAGCTTCTTAACCGATTCAACAATCGAAGTTTGAAGTGTTAATCATTCTGGAGCTTTTTTAAGCACGGAGGAAACAAGCATTCCATATTTCAACGATCAGTTTTAGAATTAAATAAGCTTTGCAAAACGTTTCAAAGCTACATTGCTTTCCTACTACAAAAGATCCTAAAAAATTTTTAGAAAACCCAAAAAATCTTCAAATTTCTAGCTCTTACATATGTAACATTTTTTTAACTAAAAATGTAAATAAAATTTCTGTTGCTAAAAAAAACATAATGTTAAAATATGTTCTTTTTCGAAGTCGCGTTTATAGTTTATTACGGCCATAGCGAAATTGTTAATGTTTAAACAACTTTTTTTACAAATAAATCCAATAGTGAAAATGTTAATTTAGAAATGTAAATTCTTTCCAATTTAAGGCTATGCAAACAAATATAACTTTTTGAAATAAAATATGTAAAAAAAATATTTTGTTAATAAAGGTTCAACAAACAAAAATATTATTAATTAGCGAGCCCAATTTAAAACAATATAAGCTTAATATTTTTGAAGCAAAACATGTTTAAATTTAAATTAAAGTTAAATAATTGCAATAGGTTTCTATTTAAACAGATACTAAGGAAAAGCTTTTTTAATTAGCGTGCTTGTGGACACCCTGTCTGTCAGGATAAAAAATAAACAGGATAAAAAATATTGTACAATTAAAAATCAATAAAAAAATATGAAGTAAGTGTTGCCCTGGGTATCAAATCGGATTATTATAATCACTTGGATCTAGTTTTCGATAAACTTGTTAAGACGTGAAACAAATACTAGACATAACTGTGTACAATATTTTTTGAACATTGAAACATTGAAAACAGATATAAGGTATTTTTTTTAAAATATGTGGTAAGAAACAATTTGTTTTCTTTTTCCGAGACGCAAAACATTTGAAAAGCGCCTTACTAATGATGATGTCTACATTAGGGCTTTCAATACCGAAGGGTTATGGCAAATCCCGGGATTTCGGAATTGGAAAATCGTGATCTAGGGATCCTGTGTTTTTTCGGGATCCCAAAAGGCCAAAATTTTAAAATAATGGTATTATTTATTCGCACATTTGGGCAGGGGCTTCAAGATCTTATTTGGAGCTTCTGGACCGAATTCAACGTCGTGCGATATATTTGATAGGAGATGAAAGTATTTCATCCTCTCTCAACTCTCTTGAGCATCGACGTAATGTAGGTTGCCTAAGCCTTCTGTATAGGTATTACCATGGGAAGTGTTCAAGGGAGATAAATGGCCTGACGCCACCAGCTCGTGTGTTTCCCAGGTCCACTCGGGCAGCTGTCCAAGCCCACCCCTTTACCATTGCATCGATGCCTAATAGAACCTATATAATAATTAGTCGCGCGGTTAAGTTGTGGAATAGTCTCCCTGCGAGCGTGTTTCCCAGCAGTTTTGAGCTGTGCAAATTCAAAACAAATCTTCACCTACACTACTCCATCTATCTACCCTCCAACTAACTATCACCCATCTTCCGAATCAACACAATGCTTACGCATTTATAGGGGGCATCCCCTGAGCGTTGGTTGTCTAAAAAAAAAAAATTAAGCTGTATTTAAAGCAAGGACCGTTAATAACTCTTATTCTTAATTTATGCGTTTTGACAAAAAAATTTCATATTAGTTTTTTTTTTTGATTTTTAAAAAAGAAATCCAGACGTAATCGTTATTTATACTAAAAATATTCAAATATAAAAAACTCAAAAGTTTTTAAGACAGCACCAAGAAGAAATCATAATTACTAATGCATACAAGGGTTACAAAACAGTTGCAATGAACAAAGCGGACTTTAAGGAAAAAAAAAATTACAATAGTTGAAAGATAAAGTTTTAATCTGAAATTCTATTTTATAGTTGAAAAAATATACATCACCTGAATAAACCAGATGAAAAAAAAAAAATTAAATTAGCAATTAACAATTATGGTATGATGATTTTTTTTAATAAAAATCATAACCTTTACGGTCTTTAATTAAAGATATTTGCTAAATTTCCAAATATTTTAATTATACAATACGTTATTAAAAAACGTTATATAAAAAATTAATTAAATGTTCAAAAAATATAAAATAATATTTTACTTTATTATAAACGTAAATAAGTTAAACAATCCAAACAACATAAATTTATTTTTAAAAGAAAACTGAACTTATTTAAATACATAACTTAGAGGTTAGTAAAAGGTATGATGTGAATAAAATATTCTTTTCATTTACACTAAGGGAAAACAGCATTAGAATTACGGAAAAACGTATTTTATTTATTAAGAAACGTGCATGTTTTTGAACCAATACATGCACCAGAAAACAAATACTTAACTATTTCAAATTTATTTAAATACATTTTTTATTTAAATAGTGCACGGGTTTCATTTAAACTTTTTTTAATTTCTTATAAGCTTTGTTTGAAAGTGAAAGGCGAAATCAGAATAACAAACTCAACTTCAATTCAAATACGCAAAAACGACGTGTTGTGGAGAAAATATTTTATTTATTCACGTAAGTAAGTAAATTGAATTTATGCACGTGTGTGAATAGTTTCAATATTCATTATTTCTCTCAGTGTAATTTAACTATTGCTGCTTTGAAACTTCCATTAAAGTTAAACAGCCTAGTAAGCAAAGTCTGTTAAGACCACAACAAAAAAAAAAAACTGAAAAATAGTCTTTCAAAGTGTATAGAGAAAAACAATAACCAGGTGATTTCGATAATAAAAAAAATCGTTTACATTGCAGTGTATTTACATTGTATTAATTGTTGCTGAAAATTTTTATATTTTCTTTTAAATAAATCACGGAATTTAGGGTTTGGAATCCCGGGATTCCTGGACTAGAAATTGGTTCGGGATCCCGGGATTGAAAGCCCTAGTCTACACCAACATCCTGCATAAGATACAAATATGAAAAAGAGTATTCATTCAATAGAAAAATACAATATCTGCAGAGAAACGTTGAATGAAAAGCAACTTAAAAAAGAAAAAAGGCCATGCACGCAAAGAAAAACAAACACTCTGACAAAACGTGCATCTTATGAAACACATAAAATTCGCAGATCAACAAAAAATAATTGAAAATTGGAATTGGAAAAATCATTTTGTATGCATGAAAACTTTTTACTGCTGAAGCCAAATCGTTGTCGTTTCGTTCTGCTCTGCTATCAAATAAGCATCACACGCTCACGCCAAAGACCTAGAGCCGTAAGGGCTTAACCGCTTAGCAGCAGTAGTCTCACTTCTCTTTTGCAATTTTCGCAGACTAAGACCAAGTTGATTTCCATATCAGCTCCATTAAAAAATTCATTGCAGTGAAAAAAAAGGCAGAGGAAAACTTGTAGAAATATTATCGTGGGTGAGTGAAAAAATACTTGTTAGTATAGCGACTTTGGAGAGTGTGGGTGGGTTTGCAGCTCATTTTTAGTTATTTTTTATCTAATGGAATATTTGCATAAATTGATAAAAAATGCAAAACATTTTTGGCTTATGCGAAGTTGGTGTTTTGTATTGGTTTAAAATTGATTCGATTAAATAATGGTATTCACAAATGCTTAAAACTATTTTTGACACTAACTGGTTTTAAGATCTATATCTAAAACGTAAGTTGACAACATTGCAAATTCGTTATAAAGTATTTTATTCTTTCAAATATATCACACAAGAACCTTTTTTACAAAAAAACAAAAACCCATTTAAAAATCAATACAAAGCAACAAATAATTTTAAATTACTTTTCCCATTAATTTCTTGGTAAAATTTGACAATTTATTTTTATTGGAAATGTTATTATTTTAATTTTTTCAAGTTGGTTTTATTACCATTAATATATTAATTTGTTTATAACCATAAATCCTTTTAAGTCGAAGCGTTAATTTAATAAAAGTCTGATTATATTAGCGCCGTCTTTAAAGCTTTTAATTTCGTAAAGAAATTAATATATTTATGATAATAAAACCAATTAAAAAAAAATTTCCAATATAATAATATCGACCCCTTGAGCGTAATTATCGTATGTACCACTTTTTCGAAACTGTTTTTTTGATGCAAATTTGTTTTACACTCCCTAACGCATTACCTGGTAAAATATTGTAGCTGTAATCCTTATAGTAAAAACGTTAATTTTCTAAGCGCATGTAAAATATTCTGTGCAACCCTATTATAAAAAAAATTACATAACTTTGAAATTCTGACAATGGATTCGGATTCAGCGCCCCATTTTTACCTAATGTTCGCGCCAGCACCGAATTCGTAAAAATAAAAAAAGTTAAGGTGGCAACCCTATTGCCTGGGTCCACTTTAAAATCTAGTCGTAAGGAAAATATTTTATTAAACAAAAAATGCAAAAACTATAAGCAATTGTGTCTATAATTTGGCATTTAATCGACCAGAAGTCTAACCTATCGGCTAGGGGCGGTTATACACAACGGCATGGGGAAAGGGGCGATGATAGCGCACAAGTGAATTTCTAATTGGTGTGAGCAGTTTAGCTATATCTTTTTCTTAAGGTTAAAACATGTGTGGCAGAAAGGGATGCCAGATCACACGGATGAAAATCAGAGATGCAAACCTTATGACATTTTGGTCATAAGTTTTGTAAAAAAAATTTTATATGAACGTAACGCAAATCGTGTGACCGCTCGTGTTATATACGCCGTATGTAACAGTTACTGTTCTAGCTGGAAAGTGTTTGTTTCGTTGCTGAGCTTCACCATAGAACTTGTGTATTCGATGTCAACGCTACACTGAAATGCAGTGCACTAAAGTACTATACAGCAGGGATTTAAATGTAGGCACAATAGTGGTTTTTTCGGCACTTTAGGCACGTGCTTTTCCATTTCGGCACTATTTCAATATCTCCAGATTTAAAAAAAATATTAAAGTGTTAAAATTCCTTAATGTACAAATTTTGGTATAAAATAAGCACGATTTAAAATAAACTCGGTATTTTTGTTTATATTAAAATATATATAAAATTTTCTGTCATCACACTCATCCGCTTGCGTAGAGATAATATTTTCTATTCAAAACCTTATTAAAACAGAGTGTCGCAATAAATGTAATTTGGATAAATGCATGCTCTGCTCTTGTTCAAACTGAAAGTTTGTTAAAATTAAGTTCATGCAGTTGTTTTAATTATAATATATCTTCGTTCAGTAAAGAAAGTCTGCCAATAGAGGATCTGGAAGATGACGAATTACTTGAATAATATTGTAATTATCAGGTTTTCTTCATTTTCTTCAGTGACTAGCAGAACATAGGTTCTCAAATTATTGGTTATAATTTCATACTTTTATTTATATTTGGTCATTGAATCATCTGCATTCACTTTAAATATTTATTTTGTAGTTTTCGAGATCAAATGATAGATTCTAGATTTCGTTTCACCAAATACGCCACGTTGTGGAAAAAAATGTGGGACGAATTTTTACGAAAATAATTAATGAAGTATTGCCAAAGTTATACAAAACTTAATTACTCTTTTGAAAAATTGTATTCTTGTGTTCCTTGTCTACTTAAAACACATGATCTCATAAGCAATTATATAATGAATAGTATTATTTATTTATTTTTGTTTAAAAAACATGATCTCATGTATGGGCATTTCAACAAAAAGGTCTACCACGACTAAAAAAAATTATATGTAACTTAAATTTTTTTCAAACCTCCATAATAGAGAAAAATGTTTAAATTTGTAAACAAAACAATTATGAATATAAAGCAGCATTATTTCAGATTAAAATAGCTTTAAAAAAAAAACCAAGCACATTTTGCAGATTTTTTCTTTTATATTGATGCAGACAAAAACCATTTCTATTTTTCGTATCGTAACGCGACCTTTGTTGTTTTCTTATATCTTTTATCAATACTTTCGATGGCTTCTACCTTTTACACTGAATATAGTACAACTAGAGAGCTATTCAAAAATCAAAACGGGACAAAAAGTTTAATTTTTTTTTTTGCTTTCTTCATTTTTAACAACAAAAAAGGCGTACGAACGATACGTGCGTGACCATGGAAATACATCTGATTATTTTTATAAAAAACATAATTTGAATTTATATAATTTTTTACTTTTATTTGTTATTATATTTTATACGGGTTTTTTTCTTAAAAATAAATCTTTTTTAAAAAAAAAATACATTTATCGATAAAAGTCATTTAAAGTCGACTTTTGTTTAGGGGTTACAATTTTCTTTAATATGTTACCAAAAATACGTGGCTGAAAAAAGATTGGAAACCGCTGATTTAATTGATTCAGTGATTCAGTTTTGCAACGTTCATATAAAAATAGATGAAAATATATTATGCATTTTATTATTTTTAAAATTAAAAAAGCACTGATCTCATTTTAACAATTAAATAATTTTACGTGTTCATCTAATTGAATTAGTATTTCAATGTTCATATATAAATGTATCACTCATTTCGTGCAAGATCCATGTAAGCCTCAAAATTTAAAATTTTTCAGGATACCGTTTTGAACTTTTTAAATTACACTAGCTTCTATAGAGACAGAGCGACAAAAGAAAGAATCTGTGTACTTATCTTAAAAATTCTTTATATTGTGTTGTAACAGTTTTGCAGGCAATGAGCGCGATATGTCAAAATAAAATCTTGGATACAAAAAAAGACGGCACTAATTTCTTCAAAACGACACAATTTTTGTCTTTACTTCGGTACAATCTGTAAAGATTTAATTCCATCTTTGCTATACTGTAGTGAAGTGGCACAAATATAATGTTTTGTGCAGCTCTTTAGTATTTACATACTAGACATTAAGGCGCCTCAAAAAAAAAAAAGTGGTCCGGGTCACCTCCTGAAAACAAACTTTGGTTTATTTTATGATGATTCCCAAAATATTGCAACTCTAGCTTTAGCCGTTCGTGAGCTGGAATGGTTTGAAATAACCTCTAAAAATCGCGTTTTTGATTAATGCTATTTATACCACACTACCTTCGGTCAAAAAAATTGTCACAAATAGTGTAAATCGATGAAATACATAGTTTTGTTTTTTTATTTTTTTTTAAATCTGCCCACACACTTAGTTATTGAGTTATTTGCAGTGATTTTTTCAATTTTTTTTAATGCAGTTTTTATAAAAATATATATAACTTCCCCATTTATAGCCTGATTTACCATTCCGTGGTATCATTGGCAAGGTACTGAATGCTGCTTTTCATTTCTGTCGTTAATTAACCCTTATAAGCACTTTTATAAAAATGCATTTTATTTTATTTTTATTTTTTTGTGATGGCCTTTGCCTCAATTCCTGAATTTGTTCAAATATCAGAGAAATAAAATTAAATCATGTAGATAAAGAATGCATTTTTTAAATGGACTTTGGAATAAAGTATAGGAAAATACTTTATTGTACTTAGACAAAACAGCTAAGAGTAAATTTTACCACAGTTCTTATAAGTAGTCACTCATGACTTTTACATGACTTTTATTACATCACTTTTTGTTGGCAATTGATTTTTATTTAACTCGCGAGAAACGAAAAGCATTTTTTTTATGAATAACTTGAACAATTAAGCGATCACAATTCAAAAACTCACATTTATATAATATAATGTAACTCATTGTCAAACCTAAAAGTCATGTAAAAGTCATGAGTGACTACTTATAAGAACTGTGGTAAAATTTACTCTTAGCTGTTTTGTCTAAGTACAATAAAGTATTTTCCTATACTTTATTCCAAAGTCCATTTAAAAAATGCATTCTTTATCTACATGATTTAATTTTATTTCTCTTATATTTGAACAAATTCAGGAATTGAGGCAAAGGCCATCACAAAAAAATAAAAATAAAATAAAATGCATTTTTATAAAAGTGCTTATAAGGGTTAATTAACGACAGAAATGAAAAGCAGCATTCAGTACCTTTCCAATAATACCACGGAATGGTAAATCAGGCTATAAATGGGTAAGTTATATATATTTTTATAAAAACTGCATTAAAAAAAATTGAAAAAATCACTGCAAATAACTCAATAACTAAGTGTGTGGGCAGATTTAAAAAAAAAATAAAAAAACAAAACTATGTATTTCATCGATTTACACTATTTGTGACAATTTTTTTGACCGAAGGTAGTGTGGTATAAATAGTATTAATCAAAAACGCGATTTTTAGAGGTTATTTCAAACCATTCCAGCTCACGAACGGCTAAAGCTAGAGTTGCAATATTTTGGGAATCATCATAAAATAAACCAAAGTTTGTTTTCAGGAGGTGACCCGGACAACTTTTTTTTTGCTCCATATAAGTTGAGGCGCCTTACTAGACATGTGCATGAATGTGTTTGAACAAATTTTTCAACAGCGAACACTTGTGCAGTGAACCGGTTTTAGTTCAGCATGCAGATAACTGCACTGTATAATAAAACACTCTCTCAAGAGATTAAGAAAAATTTTAGTGTTTGATTGCTTCTCTTCAAATAGTGTGCATTGTTTACATTTTTCAAGTACTGCACTCTCAAAGTCATTAAAACAAGCACACCAATGAAATACCCAAAATTTAGTGAGTGCACGAGTAAAATTAATAAAGTCAAAGTATTGCAAATACCTTTTATTGTGATACCATTTTCTGCCAAACTACTAGACTAATTTTGAAAATCAAGATTTTTTAAGAAAGAGTTGTTGTTATATTTAAAAAATAGCGGTAATTTTTGTTTGTTACTTTGCGTAACTTTTCAATGGGAATAACAGCAATAACAACTGTTCTTTTAACTGGACCGATGTAAAAGCCTAAATGTGAAACAAATAGTTATCCAATGAATATGAAAAGAAACTGAAATTTTGAACTTGTTCGAAAATTAAAATTTTAATAAATTACATATTGATTTAATATATTAGGTATATGAAGAATAATGTAAATACTTTGTATTTAATTTTTTTAATCGTTATGACACTCAAAAATAAAATTAATATAAACGATTATTTGTTTATTTTAATTGAAAAAAAAACTATTGATGTGTAGTTCAAAATCATATTATTTCAAATAATTCAAATAAAACTCTCCATATACAGCTTAATGCCTAAATATAAAAATCAATTCGTTTTCTTTGCTAGTATAAGCTAAAAAATTCTTGGTGAATCTAGTGCATTGAATACTTCATTTCATATGCTTGAACTATTTTGCACACCACACTAATAGGTTTTATAGGTACACTACAACAACATTTTGTTTCAATAGTTGCTTACGCTTTCTTGCACTCTCTTTTCTTTTTCACTAGTGGTATTCAATAAACGCCGTGTTGGCGATGTAAACAGCGTGTGTTTTGTAAGTTTACAGTTAAAGGCCTGTTTCCAGCTCTCAAGTAAAGCTTATTTTCATACATAAATCTGAAAAGTAATCGAAAAGTAATTTTTCCTTGTCAAAATTACTTGAAAGAGAATCCAGCTCGTAAGAAAAATTTTCTGTTCTTACTACTTTTTTTTCATTGAAAAGTGACAACGGTAACACTGTGAATGTCAAGAAATATATGCAAGTTATATTATTACTTCAAGTAAAATTTTTGCAACCAACATTCAAAGGTAAATAATTTTATTGATATCATTGATTAATTGATTTAAAATTAATAAAAGAATATTTTAGACATGCACATGAACATTTCTACGGAGGGAGAAGAAGAGGCAGTCAATTTTGAGGGGCAGATGTCTTCCGAGAAGCGGTCGAAAGCTGTCCGGAAGAAGCGGTCTGCCAACATGTAAACAAAATGTAATAAAATGTAAACAAACGCTTTTCCCTATTACTTACCTTTGCAATTCAGCCATTACTCATTTAATGAATTATTTCAATACTTATTGCAACAAATTTATTTCAATGTTTGATGAAAACAAATCAGCCTAAATTTTCAATACAAAGTGATACAATGCTGGAACTGTCAAAACTCTCGCCGTCAAAATTACTTGTCTACTACTTTTTTACACTCAAGAAACTTAAGTAACTTTTTTCTGGAGTAATTACTTGAGAGCTGGATAGAGACCTTAAGGGATTAAACATACGTAGATTACGGCACAAAAACCGTGTGTATACAGTAAACCTCTGCACAAATGCACTCGTTTTTTCTACAACAGTAGAGCCAACAGTGCCGAGTTCAGAACATAACATAACTCTGTTAAGTCAAGCAGAACATAACCAATTCATTAAACGACAAGAACCGAGCAGTGCAGAGCACTCGTCGGCATCAAAGCAGAACTTGTTCGCCGCTTGCTTTACCAGAACACGATGTTATTCGATCTATAAAACAAAATTGATTGATAACAGCGAGAAAAACATCGATCACACCTAACGCAGCAGAACATTGATTGGCAAAGAGATTAAGGGCTAGAAATTTCATGCTAATGCAAGTTTTACTGGGCATCTTAAAGCGCAAATGGTTAAGTTATCTTTGCGAATCATGAAAATTCCTTCTAAATGGCATTCAATAGTTAGTGCATATTTTTAAATATTTTGCAATAAATGCATGGTTTTGCATATTTTACAAAAAATTTTTTAATTGCTACATATTAATTGCGTATATTTTTTATACAATAAATTCATGTGGTTTTTGCATATTTTGCTTTTTTTGATTTGCAACCATTAAAATTTAATATGACATATTTTGGAAAAAGATAACTTGGAATTATTAGGTACTTTTAAATGCACTTTATTTTTTTTTTGATAAATTAATTTTATATGTATTTAAAAATGAATTTTTTTTTGTTAATTAAATGTAATATTTATTTTTTAACCGATAATAAAAAATAAGAAAAAATTTTTTTAATTGCATATTTTACCTTTTTTTAGCGAATATTAAAGAGTTTTATATGCGCATATTTTCGATTTTAATTACCCATGGGAGGGGATCTTGATGAAATTTTTTTCAAAATTAAAATATAGGTACAATTATTTGTTTCATTTAATTTTTACTTTAAGTTTGTAAAAACTATTACACCAGCCAATATATATACGAAAAACATGAATTTTGGAGGTTTTTGCAAAATGGCTTAGCTCACTGGCGATTATCGTAACAGCTAAAATATTTTGGGAATTGTTATAAAATAGACTAAGGTTCATTTTTAGAGGGGTAATATGGGGGAAATATAACTTTTTCCCCCATACAAGTCAAGGCACCTTTATATACATAGCTGCGAGCGAAATAATAGCAGTCTACTTATATTCAGATATGTTTGGATAAATAGTCAACTAGTCTACAATTTTCGTATTCGGTAAACCCATTATCATTCCTATATGTACTTTCAACGCTGGTTTCAAATCTGTACTTAGTTTCCTCCTATATTGTAAAATTTTCAATATACTGGGTGTTTTACGTTTATGGCACGTGTTAAGTTTTATTGATCTATTATAATCTTAACTACTCACCATAAAATAAAAAAATATTATTTTGTATTTTGGAAAAAGTATCAGCTTTTCAATCCATACATCATCCATATATCATGTCATGTGCGGTAGCAAAGCAAAATTTTTGATATTATCCAACAAAATATCAACAAATTTTGTATCTTTTGTTTCAGAGGAGCTGTAATCGTCCAAATTTAAAATGTTTGTTTTTCATGTAAAAATACAAATAACCAACAGTTTTTCCCAAATTCAAATTTGGACGATTACAACTCCGCTAAAACAAAAGATATAAAATTTGTTGATATTTCGTTGGATAATCTCAAAATTTTTGTTCCGCTACCGCACATGACACGATAGTGTTGATGTATGGATTGAAAAGCTGATATTTTTTCTAAAATACAAAATATTTTTTATTTTATGGTGAGTAGTTCAGGTTCTAGATCAAAAATACTAAACACGTGCCAAAAAGTTAAACACCCTGTAAATTGAAATTGTTACAATATAGGAGGAAACTGAGTACAGATTTGAAACTAGGGTTAAACGTACATATAGGAATAAGAATGGGTTTACCGGATACGAAATTTTTAGGCTAGTATTATTTATCCAAACATATCTGGATAAACAAATCATCAACAGAAAAAACAACAATACAACAATCCAACATCATAAGAATGCAAGAAACAATAATCAACAAAACCACCACCAATAGTAAAAGTAAAAACAACAAAAAACAATAAAATTTAATTAATTTTTTTGTTGTTACTTAAAAAAATATATGTATATTTAATTCTTTAACAACTTTTATTGGATTAAATATTGTGAAAAATGAAAATAAATAAATTAATTTTCATAGTAAATAAAAAAGCCTCTTATTATAATTTCAATAAATAATAAGAAAATTCCTTTTTTTGGCGTTTTAGATAATTTTTACTTCAAAAGGAAATGCAGAAACTATGAAACCTAAACAACACATCATAACTCCAAGCGTTCTGCTGTTGATCACATAACTTTCAAGTCATTTCTTTCTGCTGCGCTCTTCTCTGTCGACTCAAGCATAACATTGATTCGGTTTTCGTTTGTTTTTGTTCTGCTCACGCTACGAGTGCTCTCTGTAGTGTTACGTTTTTTTTAATTAATGAAAGCCGAACATAACCAACACTTGCTCCACAAATTAGTGTTCTGAAATGCATTTCAAGCGCACTCGTGCAGAGGTTTAGTATACAGTACGTATAATGCGTATTATGCAACTGTGGTTTAATTTTGTTTTTTACAAGCAGAGGTTCAATTAAATTAAACAATTTAAAAAATTTAAAATGCACTTGCCATTAATGGATCTAAAATTTCTGTAAAGTTTAAAATAATTTTGTGATATCAATTCCTTTTTAATACAATTACGCCATTTACCCGGTTTTTATTCAGGGTGGGTTCGTGGAATCGCTTAGCGTAAACTTATAGCTATACGCTTTCAGTATATATATATACGCCGTTCATTGAATACCATTAATTAAGTTTTAAATACGATGCGGTATTACTCTGTTTTTCTCTAATTATCTGCACATTTCCTTCGGCGTATGTGAAAGACTTGCACCTGAGGCACTCTCTCTCTCTCTCTCTCTCTTACGCGCGCTTAGCTCGCGCTCAATTTTTCTCTCTTTTACCGGTGCTATGGCAACCCAACACTAATTTACAGCATCGTCACTGATTTTGACCATGCTATACCAAGGATACTTCATTTTTACCTGTAGTCTGGTGAATATTCTGCGATGCAAACCGGGCTGGTACCGGTCTAAAGTGTTGCTAAGGTGACCTTGTTTGTCTTGATAACGCGATACGTGATGTGTTTTTAACTTAACCTTGTTTGTCTTGAAAACGCAACGTTCCTATGCTGTTGGATATTATTTTTATTTTTTTTTATAATATGGACATTTCCACAAAAAAGTTTACCGTGAACAAAAAATTAAAAGTAATTAAAAACGCAATATTTGATAATATTATCTAAAAGAAACATTTTAATTTTATTGATTTAAGCATTTTCTACATTAATTCATAAACGATGATGATCAAATCGCCTGCACTGTTTCACAAATGTAGTTTTTCTTTTTCGTAAATGTTTAGTAAATGTTTCGTACACTTGTTTGTTTTAGTAAAAAAAGAAGACATTGGATAAAGAAAATGAAAAAATGGTTGAGGCAAAGAAAGGACAACATATTAAATATGTTTTTTAATTACTAAATTACATAATTACTTTACTACCTAATTACCCAATTAAACTACAATGGAAACTTAAGTAACGTAACGCCAGAACAAAAAGCCTAATAAAAAAGAAACCAGAGAAGATTTTTAAATTTGATCACTTGAAAAAAAACTTATGTTATTTGAAGCCTTTATAAAAAAAGTTGTATACAAATAGTCTTGCCCAATTAAGACATTTTTGCAAATTTTGCAATCTAAGTTAAAAATCACTTCTGTTTTTTGTAACGTAACGCCAGCACATATTGTTGCTTATATCTTAAAATCTTTAGGGTCGATTGTTGTCATTGTTTTAACTTAATATAGTGCTACTTAATTACTACGCAAATGTAAAAAAGCCTTTTTAAAAAAAAAGACATTTTCATTATTTTTCTTTAATACTTCTTCGTACAAATCGTCCGTAACGCCAGTTTGGAAATGCCCATATGTCATTAATTTTTAATTTTTCAAAAACTGTTAAGTATGTATAATGAATTGTAATTAATTTCTTTTTAGAATTTTTAATTGTAATAAAGCCTGTTAGGCATAGCA
The DNA here is from genome assembly GCA_963920525.1 of Dichetophora obliterata. Classification (NCBI taxonomy): domain Eukaryota; kingdom Metazoa; phylum Arthropoda; class Insecta; order Diptera; family Sciomyzidae; genus Dichetophora; species Dichetophora obliterata. Next base: position 122,167,079 of record OY986437.1, on the reverse strand, counting down.
ACTAAAAAAATAAATAAACTCTCCGATCACAGTAGTGAAAATCTTAGCCATCAAAGAAGTAGCTCAGCACCTTAATCAGCTAGATACATCGGATAAAGCTGTTTACATCTTTTCTGACAGTCAGGATACGCTAAAGGCAGTTGCTCTTACACCCAAAATTGAAATCTCTTGCTGCATGCCGCAAATCGAATTTAAAAACAAATATATTTCTAATTAGATATGTACAATATTAAAATTATTTTGCATTACACAATAGCGTAAGCCAAGCCAATTACACTATTAAATGCTGCTTTTTTTAGAGACATGATAATATTGAGGGTTTTAGCACCTAATTGTGCATATTATTAAATGACATTGCATTATGTGATTAAAATTTGTTCTGATTATTAACTGTGTTGTTAGGCTTCCACTAGTTTTTTCTCATTTGATCACAAACTTAAAAAAATTCAAAATTTTCAAAATTAAAAACGGCACCAGAACTAGATGTCATTCATTAATTGACCACCATTGCCATTCCACCAAAACACGACGTCCTAGAACGAGGAACCAGAGTTGGTTATCATATTTAATATAACGGAATAACGACATTTTTGTATTATATAGATTTTATTGATAATGAAAATTTCCTACTTTTTTAATCTCACATGGAAGATCATTTCCACAACATGGTTCACTGCAGAAGTGGGAAGTACTTCGTCACTACGAGAGATGCCTGGGATGCTGTTTTAAAGCCAAAGGGCGCAACTCTTAATCATGCCTTGTTTAATCATTTAGGAAAAGGTCTCAAAAATTGATTTGGGAGCAAGGAGCAAATGTGATCGTGGCTTAATATCGCCTGCAGAGCGAATAACAAGATTGCGTGTGCATGCTCAAGAAAACCAAAGTAATACCAACGGATGAAAAACTTGCTAAAGTTCATCTGTTCTGTGCCAAAGTGTGCAGAGGTGTCTTGCATTCGATTTAAATAACATTTGTTTGAATTCGTGTTTTATTTCTTAGCAATTTTTGTATACTTCTGTTGAAACGAAAAACAAATTGAGCAATTCAGCCCTTGAAAAAGCTTCTATTGATCAAATGTTTACTTCGTGTACTACGAAAACTGTTAACTTTATATATGCTAATGTAAAATATGCTAATGTAATTCGAGTTATAACAGCCAAAAAAGTGTTAGGGACAAAAATACAATTTTTGAAGAGAAGAAATTTTCTAGAAATTTTTGTCTGAATAAGCAGCAGTACATGTAAACTCGATTTTTGTGATAACTTAAGAACGGTTTACTTAGAGATTTGGAATTTTGGGAGTTGATGGCTTTGTTATAGTTTATCTTTTAAACGTGGATTTCGTGGCGCTTACTCTTTTTTGGCGATTATGGTTCGAATTGGCAAGAGCCATTTTTTCAGAGTGTAGAAGAGACGCGAAAATAAACATAAATGTGAAAAATCTATAAATTTTTTGTGTCGATTCCTGCGATTTTTATTCAAGCAAATACAAAAAAAAAAACAAACAAAATAAAAGCAGCTTCGTTTAAAGAAGAACAACAATTAAAAATGACTTAATTTTGTTTTTAAAATAAAAGCTAAAAATATATATTTATGATGAAATAATATACTAAATATACTGAACAATTTTTCTTTTCAGTGTTGTGAAATCTGTCAACATTCGTTTTACCACATTTGGTGTTGCCCCAGTAACGAATTTGTACTTTCGCGCATGCAACACACACGCATACAAGCACAAGCAAAAATGCAAATTAATATCGTTTGGATACGGATTCGCTTGCTCTAAAAAAAATTGTAGCTGATGGATGCAACAGATTATCTACGCTTCAAGGATGTTTGAGAATTGCACCGAACAGTAACAACAGCATACAATTCCAATCACAACAACAACTACTGCAAAATTAATAAGCAAATTTTACTATTTCGGGTTATAAGTAGCATGCAGGAGAACAACAACAAACAAAGCTAAAATAAACACACGCAACATACAGGAGAGTGAAAATTTTTTGCTATAATGTGATTTCTTGTATCTCGCAAATATCTACACATGTACATTTCAGTATTCTAGATATAGCCAAAAAATATTTGCCAAAATTGTATCAATAGAAATACTTTAGACCGGTCACCGCCAGGTATTTCGCAGAGACAGTTGGTGGTACGCAAGCGCTATTATTGCTTATTTAAAATACTATGAAGTTTAGACTACTTTTTCGAATCATTAAAGTTTTTTATTTAATTTTATTTCTATTCGTTGAATATGAATATTTTCATTGTTGACAACTAGCAATAATGAAACAATGAAACAAAAAAATAGCAAGTTTGCAAAAAATTTTTGAGTTTATTGAAACATAACTCCTACCTGTGTGAAAAAGCGAATTAACCCTTTTTTAATTCTCTTAATCATTTCTGAGTTAATTGTTTTTTATTAATTGGGTAAGTTTATTGTCTAATTATGTCAAATAAAGAATTTTTGCATAACAGACACAAAGTGAAGAATACGATTAGTTAAAAAGCAGCAGTTTTTTGAGTTTAACATAAAATACATTTCCGAAAACGTTGTGAAAAAATAAGACTTAATAAGAATAGAAAACAAATTATTTTGATGAGATAAATACTAAGTTCATTAAATTTATTATTCAATAAATGAAAATTTACAAAATTAGTTAAAAATTTTCTCATATTATTAAAAAAAAGAGATATCAATTTTTAGTCAAAAGCGTCTTCATAAATTTGTTCAGCTCCTATTTTTCAAATCAGAACAGAATAAACAAAAAAAAAAAAAAAAAAAAAATAAAAAATAAAAATGTAATAGCAGAGTATCAAAAATGTTACTAATAACGAGATTTGGAAAATTTCTTAAGGGCAGGTTCTCATCGAGGTGTCAAAAAACTTGGTGGTGTTCTGCTTTGATTTTTTTTTCATAGAAGAAAGTAAATGAGCACCTTGAGTTTTTTTGGCAGTTATTTATTGATTTTTATAGTGTAGGAAAATATTTATTTTGGTGCATAAAAGTGTAAAGTGAAGTAATCAGAGACCGTACTAAGTATGCATTTTATGATAAAAAGCAAAAAATAATAATTATCTTGTGACTTTTAAAATTTTGAGCAAAAAATAATATTTATTTCTCCTTTTTATTTTTTTAAGGCAAATATAAAAATCGAAATCTGCCCTATATTTTTTTAGTCACAAAACAGCTGGTATGTTTTTATTTTTATTTTTTAAAAGTAAAGTTTAAAAATAATTTGTAAATATTGATTTTTATTTTTTTATTCTAAAATTAAAAGCAAAATTAGTATTTCAGTTTACGTTTGAAAAATTTATATTAATGGGCATGTGATATGCCTCGTGGCGACGGTATGTTACAACTGCTGCTCATGAATCAATCAATAAAGAAACCAGAACACATTGAAAAATACATGTAATTATTATTGCGTAAGAATGGGAGGGGTAAGAACTTTTCTTACTTTTGCGGACGAGGGGGACGGAGCGGCTAAGAATTGCAAAGATTCTGCTTACATAATACTTGAACGGCCCCTTATGAAGCACTTACGAAATTACATAAATACGTTAATATAAATTTTTCAAACGTAAACTGAAATACTAATTTTGCTTTTATTTTTTGAATACAAAATTTTGTTATTTTGTGACGAAGAAAATATCGGGCAAACTTTATTTTTATTTTTGCTTTAAAAAATAAAAATAAATTAAGTTTAAGTTAGATCAATTCAAGTTTTCAAAATATTTTTAATATTATTTTATAGGCTTTTTGATCGTAGGTTTGTATGCAATTAAAAACACAGTTTTAATTCATTTTAGAACACATTTAATAAAAATCCCATGAAAATGTTGGAAAATAACCACTACAATGTGAGAGGATTCTAATGGTTCCTTCAAAATGGCGGTGCGACAATTTTTTCACAATTGATTTAAAAATCTAAAAATTATTATGTACAGTCTCTGGAAGTATCAATACTCCGTCAAACGTCACGTTGAAAAAAAGTACCCAAACGGTCTCCATCGCACAGACAGCACGTTCATGTCATCTGACTTTGTATGGGCGTGAGCTTTCATCATTTCCGAACCTATGCCTGGATGAGTTCCTAAATGCATTTATGCAATGCACCAGTATGTTTTATTTTGAATTAAACCGAAGCTTACTAACCAAAACTGCGCAACCATACTATTTTTAAGAATATCAACAGAGTTGCACAGTTTTCGAAATGTTTTTAAAAGATTTTAAATTAAACAGAAGGTGATTCCGAACCCTAACCGCAGCTTTCATTTTGTCGAAATTTACGCTATTTACACTTTATCACTCATTAAAAGTTTAAATGTTTTACGTGCTTTCATCCTTATTATATCTACTGGGACTTGAACTTAAAATATCAAAAAATAGTTTAAAATTACAAAAATGGCGAGCATTTGAATTTTTAGTAGAGTTTTTTCACATTTTTACAAAAAAACCGGCCAGTATTTTCTAAATTTAGATATAGGGAATCCGCTAAATTTTATCTACTCTAAAATAAAAAGTAAAAAAAATTCGTTTGAGAGCAGTTTGAAAAACATAATTTTTTAGAAAACGCGTTTTAGGATTTGGCTAACGATTTTTTCGAGTTCATTTATGAAAATATGGGAGCATACTCTAGACATCATAAGCTATCGAAAAATTAAAAAATTGGGTTTTTTTGGTGGAGTTTCATGAGAATCTGCTCTTAACTGTTGTATGTTTGATAGGTTTTGACAATTTTTAGTCTATTTATTGCTAAGAGAAAATGTACAACAATTGAAAATTTTAATTTTGTTTAAAAAAAAAATTACATACTATTTTCATTAAAAGTTATTTTAATATTATCTGAAATAATGTATACATTCATAATTCATAATTGATTCGTTGAAAAATCTTTTTTAATTAATTTATACAAACCATCATATGATACGTTACGATATAGATTTTTCCCTTCAAATAAGTACAAATTTTTTATAGTTTTATTTATTAAATATAACTTGAACAAAATAAAAAATAAAATTAAATCGAAAACTGAAAAAATTAAATCGTACTTTGTATTATGCGAGTATTTATTATACTTATAAAATTCCAGCTTTTGTTAAAATTTTTCAACTTTTGTCATCATTTTTCAACTTCTGTTGCCATTCATCATGTTTGTTGTCATTTTTTAAAATTCAAATTGAAATCAGCCCTCCGTACTCTCACAATATAAATTTCAACATTTTTCCTCTATTATGGAGGTATAAAAAAATTTTGAGTAACATTTCATTTTTCAGTAGCGGTACAGCTTTTGGTGAAATGCCCATATATAGATAGATATATTAAGATAGTTTTTTCTACTAATAGAAGTATTTCTTTTTTAACTAATATGCAAATTTTCAACATATGCTGCCTGTCTACGATGCTAATTTGATAAAAAAGTAAAAAGTTTTCAGCACGTTGCTGTATCGAAATTGCTTGTTGGCAGCATAAGCAATTGTCTTCAAATTGTTGCTGTCTGTCGAAGGTACTAGTAGTTATTATGGCTTTGTTGCTTTTTTGACATTATTGTTACTTTGCTGTTGTTGCTATTTTGCTGTTGCTCTTATAGTCGTCTACAGTCGAGTCACTTTGTCATCATCATAGTTACCGTCGTCATCGTCGTCGTCGTCGCGTTCGCAATTGGAATGTTTAATGAGATAAAAGATGAGAATTTTGAGAATTTTTATCCAGACTTGTCAACAAAACAACAACAACAACAATAATAACAATAAGAAAAGAATAGCTTTCAGATACACGAGAACTTCAAATAGATACAACATGGAATATACGTGCATAAAAAGGAGCTGAGCAGTTAATAAAGATGATGATAATGAGTTGCAGCATTGCCGTCAGTAGCGGCACGGAAATGTCTTTCATTGATCATAATACCTGAAACGAAATAAAAAATGCACAGAATTAAAATTTATTTTAAACACAATTTATTTAAACATAGAGTAAAATAAGTATCGAATAAAATATCAGTGCTTTGTTGGAATATCAACAACTACGGCTTGGAGGAGAGAGGTTATAATAAAAAAAATCAACAGATAGAACAGATAATCTACAGTATAAAATTGAAACAAAAGGAATACAGTGCATATTTGATTTGAGATAATCAAGACGAAAAATAGATTGGTTGAATGTTACATAGTCATGGTTTTTGATTTTTGGTATAAAATCGGACAAAGGCTCATATATAAATAAACCAACCTTTGAAAATACAAGACTATATTATAGGATATTTCTAAAAACCCATTATCGTCATTGTTAAATGTACGATTTATTATACGACTAGCAAATACCCGCATCTTCGCCTTCGATAAAAATATTAGTTACCATGTAAAAATTTAATATTAAACTAAGAGTATTTAGTTGTATCTTCAAATGCAAAATATAAAAATTATTATGTTAGTAATGAAAAAATGGTACCTTCTATAAACGGTAATTGTAATGATGACATAAATTTGCTTGACTTTTTTAGTAATTTGACCTTTAAATAAGTCCTGCACAACAACGGTTATTAAAAAATTTGGATAAACCATTTTTCAATTTGTTCTTAAAAAATTTAATTTTTTAAAATAAATTCTGAATAAATATATATTCTTCTTAAATTTTTTAAAATTCCGTTATTATGACATCAAACTTTTGGTGATATCTCGAAAATTATAGATTTTCTCAGTACAACGCATTTTTGTATAAAAAGTCGTTGATTAAAAAAAAAACGGTAAACGAAAGCTTTTTCGAAAATATTTTCTTCGGATAGTATGTTGAAAAAAACTCCCGTTACTATGACATCAAAATTATTGCGATATTTCAAAAACCATGATTCAATTACTATAGGTTGGACACATTCATTTGACGTTTACTCACAAGAATGAAGATATACACCCGTAAAATTGAAGAGAGCAAAAGAGTAATTTTTTAATGCCATCAAAGCAATCAGTTGCAGAAATAACATACATTTTTGCAGTACTAAATACCCAAGGATACATTTCACTGCTGCTTTTTCTACTACGTTCTGTACTACTTGTTTGTTTTGATAAAAATTTAAGTGAGTTTTTAAAAGGCTAATTTCAATATTTTGTTGTGCAAATATATTTCCACCGCTGACGGCTTATTGGATCCACTGGCACATTATATTTTCAAATTTTATCACCAGAATAAACTGTTTTGCAAATACCGCACGTTGTTTTAATAATTATTATTGTTAATAATTATTATTATTTTTAATATTATTATTTTTAATAATTATTATTATAATAATTATTGTTTTAATAATTACAACTTAATAGTCGCGATGTATATTTTAATTTAAAAAAAAACGACTCGCAACAAAATTTGAAAACAATTTTCAATAATAATTATCAAAGCAATAACTATTATAAACGCAATGCACACTTTTTTCCTGCTAACAGCAAAATATAGAATAACTACTTTTTTTAAATACACATCAAAACACTGAAACATAACTTTTTTCATAGAAGACCACAAAACCCTGGTTGTAATTTATATTTGAGAGAGAATATATTTTGTTTACATATTTACGGGTGTTGTCAAACGAATGGACAACCTATAATAATTGAATCATGTCAAAAACTATAGATTTTCTCAGTACAAAGAATTTTCTTAAGCCTCATAATGAAAAAAAAAACACAGTTGAAATTTTATGTTTTGACTTAGCATGCAAACATCTCCTCCATTTTAAAATCGATTTTTATCAAATTTCCTTTGTCTGAAAGATCAATTAAGTGAATTTGGAGAAGTGAGAAAAGGTTCACCGTTATCTCACCAATTCAATGTTTTATATTGTTTTTAAAAAACCCTTAAAATATTCAATTTGTGTTAAAAAATAGGCCTTAAGTTGTTTTTGTTGTATTTTTTTTTTAATTTTAACTTTCCTCACTCTTTTATATGATATATCAATTATCTGCAAAAATTGCTTCATTTTGACACATTGTTCAAAATGAACTCACATTGTTCAAAATGAACTGATCTGAACTGATCAGAACGCTGCTTCTCATCAGAGGGTTATATTTGTAATAATATTCGAACAAAACTTTCCAATAAAAAATAAAACGCGTTGATCTGCTTAATGTATTACTTTAAAAATAATTAAAACAAAAAATTTAATTTGAAAAGACTTTCCAACCTTAATTTGCCTTCTTTAAAAAAAAAACATGAAGACGGCGTACAAAAAAAGTGTAGCATTTATATAGTAATACCTTAAACTGTTCTGTCTTTTTTATATTTTTTGTTCTTTAACCCTTTCGTTGGGTTCCTATCATTTATGTCCTTAACCCTGAATAACCAATGTTAGTCGTTTCGACTAACACTGCTCAATTTTTGCTTACAACCTTTTTTCTCTCATCTGATCGTGTTCTCTATCCATATCGTAGTAACCACATTAGTTGTTAAGCTGCCCTCGTTGCGTTCGGATGTATTTGCCTTTTTAATTGGATGGTGTGAATCTTTTTATAAATAAAGTGTACGTCCAAGCGACTAACATTGGCTTTAACGTAACTTTTTATACCACCACGCGTACTGCGTAAGGAGTATATTAACTTTGTTACTTCGTTCGTAACGCTAATAAGGAGACGTGGTAGGTATAGAAAAGTATATATATTTTTGATCAGCATTACCTCCTGAGTTGATTTAGCTATATCCGTCTGTCCGTGTGTCTGTTTGTCGACACCACTAGAGCCACAATTTGTCGAAATCAAAAATATATGCTTATATTCAAAAAACGAAGATAAAATTCGGGAATGAGAAAAATCGGATGAACACCACGCCTACCTTCCAAACGAAGTGACTTTATCAAAACGGTATCTCTTAAAATGCCACAAAAATTAAAATATGAACTTGGCATTTTGCACATGAGCTTTGGAGCAAAATATTCACCACATAATTGAAATTTGTCAAAATTGGATGAAAACCACGCCCACCTCACTCACAAAGTTGCGTCATTATAGTTCAAAACCTTCATAAAATCAACAAAATGATGGTTTAAACTTGATATTTACGCATAATCTTTGATAATTATAGGGGAATAATCTTTGATAATTTTATATATTTTTGGATAAAAACCACGCCCCATAAAAGTGACGTCATCACAACTTTACAACATTGACATCTTTGTGTATACTAAAATACGGATGTGGGGGTATTTTAACTTCGATTCAGTCGAAGTTAATTCCTTTGTTGTAGGAATATAGTGTTTTGGTTATAAGTTTTTTATAGTGGTGCAGCGAATTGTGTCTCTTGTGCTAAACAATTGATTTAAACTTTTTTATTTCAACAATAATAAATAATGCTTTATTTGTATAATGATAGAAGAGCCTTTTAAGTTTTTTATTTTTATTTATTATTTATTTTTTTTCAATAATCTCATGTGATATATCTCGAACTGATAAAATAAATAGCTTATAAAAATATGTAAAAAATAAAAACAAAAACAAAGATCAATCCTATTGTTTTTTTTTATTCTTAGTAAGATATACATAGTTTTTCCATTTTCAACAGCTTTTAATGTATTTTATGTACCAACAGCTCCTCTAAAACGAATTTTGGAGCATGTTAGTCGAATCGACTAACATTGGTTATAACGTATTAGAAATATGATTGGTTATCCAGGGTTAAAAGACAAAAAAAAAACATACCTTTCATTTTAACATGCGCTACTTAAGTTTTACTAGCTTGTACAAAGAAAAAGCTGTTTTGCTCCTGTTCTGCACAAAGTCTTTTTTCATCTTTTTTTCATAGAACCAAACGATTTGATTTAAAAAAAAAGCTTTGCAAAATAAATACACATAAAAATTAATTTCTCACGTGTCCAATGTATTCGGCAAGTCTATTAATTGGGTTAAATTAATACAATGTGCTAGTCATTAATATTATTTAAGTTTTTTTGTGTTTATTAACAATAAGGGTGTTCACAACTGTGTGGTATTGTAGCATTTACAATTATGTAGAAGCATCACAATTATGAGCACCCTATTCTATTAAAATAGAATTTGTGGTTGGAAACCTCCCACTATAGCTTTTTGTTACTATGCAAATAAATTAACTATCCAATTTGATATGTTTTATTAATAGATGGCATCAAAAAATTTAAATTGCATTTTGAGCTTCTTCCATTTTTGCAATTAAAAAATAACTGGCAACCGATCAGTTGTTTATGGAAATTTAAAAACCACGTTCATTAAAAATATCATTGGGCTACTTAAAATTACCACACTTTTGGTTTTTAGAGATTTCATGTAAACCAAGAAAAAATATAAAAACGGCTCGGTAAAGTGTGGTACAATACCACAGGGTTTTTTAACTACACTGAAAACAACGCAATTGTGAATACCTTTAATGTGTTTTGTTTTACTTTATAAATGAATTGATTTACATTTTTTCGTTTCAAGTAAGAAAAGCTTCCGAGATTGGACTTCCTAGTATATACTTATTTATAGTGAACCCGGCAGACGTTGTCCAGACCCAATTCAATGAATTTATAAATTGCTCTTCGAATAACACATGCCAGACATTTAATTTTGAAACATCAATGCATGACGATCAAACTCTTCCGATATATATAGCAATTCTATTAATTGATAGAGTCAACCGGCAGACGTTGTCCTGCCACAAACCGCCCTACTGCCATATATGAATTTTCATAATATTCAGAAGGAAAAATTTATATTTTCACAATTTTTAGTATAGTTGCTTAAAGTAACCATATGAACTAAATAACCAAATTGAATAAGACCAATTTGACCAAATACGAACTTATTTGTAAATTAGAACTAATAAGACCAAAACCGTCCGAAATATAGAATTTTTGTTGATTTGTGGGCAGTAATGGGGTGTGGTAACATTTGTTCCCTAAAACCATCTAGTACTCAAAACAAATCGACAGCAAGAATTTCAGCTCAATGCAGCTTAAACCTAACTCGCTTTACTTAACTCCACGCTTATCCCCCGAAATTTGGGCGTTACTACAGTAGGACACGATCGACCCAAATACGACCCAAACCGTTTTAAAGCATTTCTATTGATTTGCGGGCGGTAAAAGGGGTACTCAAATCCATCTCGTACTCGAAGCAAATAGACTGCCAAGATTTTAGCTTAACTTAGTTTATATCTGGCGCACTTTGCTTCACGCCATGCTTATCCCCTGAAAAAGGGGCGTAAACATAGTGTGAATATGCCCATTTTCAGAACAGTTGCCGAAAGTACGAACCAAATTACCAAATTTTACACAAATTTTACACAACCAAAACCGTCTGAAATAGAGAATTTTTAGCATAAAGTGGACATGAAAAGTAGGCATGGCAAATCTATAGTTGAAATTACAAATTGTTTGGTACCTATACCGTATAAATCGGTTCAATGGTTTTTGCGTGATTGTCAAACATCTGTGCAGTGTCACAACGCTTTTATATAATCCCAATAGGAAACCGAGCGCTTCATTTGGCACTTGAAGCGCTCCCAAAAAGCATTAGAGCGCTTCATTCTCGTTGTGGATGGCTCATTTTTTAATATTGTTATGTCATCAGATGTAAGCGCTTCGATTTAACTTTAGTAAATAATAAAACTTAGCGAGAGCAGAACGCTCCGTTCTTCTTGTAGTATATTCAAAAACAAAGGAAAAGCAGAGTGATTTTTTTCTCTTTGAAGCTCATATTGCATACTTCACTATTTAAAAATGTATGAAATATTTTAAAATAATTGCACGTTTTACAGAAAGTTTTAATACGACGCGTCTTTGGCTTTTATTTATTGTGTTTTTTTTAGAACTGTTGTTTTTTTTTCAGAAAAAATAAATTCCGCCTTTTTTCTTTTTTATTTGGCTGTTTGTGTGTCTTTTACTTCAGTGCTACACAATAGCTTCGAAAAATGCTATCAATACAGCGCTATATAATCAGCGCTATTTGTAATAAGAAGAAAGCACTTTTAAACTGCATGCAGTTAAAGCGCATAAATATTTTACTGTTGGGATAGTACCCTCCAGGAAATAGAAATATTCCCGGATATAAACAGGAAACACTCTATGGAATTAAGGAAGCATTCCCTTCCGTTGGACACTCCATTTCTTTTTTTACATAGCATGTCATTAAAGAGAAACATTCCGCTCCGCTGTGTTAAAAATGAATGTGGAAACATTCCTCTCCGCTGTCTTAAAAAGTGAATTGGAAACAGTCCTGTCCCCTGTTCTAAAAATAATGTAGAAACATTCCTCTCCCGTGTTATGAAAATGCCCGTCCAGAATTCGAGCCCGGCACCCCTGAGCAACAGTCAAGCGCACTACCACTAGACTATCGAATTCTATAATAAGCGGTTAGGAAACAATGATATTAGTATTTTCTGTTGTCATTGCTTGACAATAAGTAAAAGTTTTCACATGCATTCGTAAAGAAGCGGTTTGGACTATAACTATCAAAATCAGTCATTTTTACATTTTGCCTAGTTTTACTTTCTCATCGCCTTCTCATCGGTTGCAGATTTTTTGTTAATAAAATAAAATAAATAAAATGCATGAATTTTGTAATACTAAAGAATGCATTTTTCGAATAACTTTCTAAGCTATGACACTGAAAATTGTCATAGGAATTGAATAAAAAATTAAATTCGGTTCAGAGATTATTGAGTTTGCTTGGCTTAAAATTTCGTGAGTCTCCTTTTATATAATAGTACAGATTACACAATCACTAAGCGGTGGTGCAGTGGTTAAATTCCATACAAAGGTTGAAATAAAATAAAAAGAGTCGTCCACACTGACAAAAAAAAGTCCGCCCCCAATTTTGCCTACATCCCATTTAACTAGGCTTACCAGAATTAATTGAAATCAATGCCGAACGCATATTTTCTGTTAAGGGGGTTTATGTTTATTTTATTTATTTTATTTATTTATAAGAACATTTTTTGCGCATACTTTTATTTATTAGCACTTATTTTTTACGATATTTTTTCTTTTCCTTCACTGGTTTTTATTGGTAACGATTTTGCAAAAATAAAAAACCATAGCATCAAGAAGCGATAGAATAACTTCAGGCAAAGATATTAATATTAATATTCATGTTATTAGACTACTGTCAAAAATTGAGCAACCGGCCTGAAAGCAGACAACCTAGAGAATTACGAGAGTAAATATCGTCAAGCATTATTTTTGCGTAAAAAACTATCACCAAAACCAAGAAAAGGCCTGATAAATACCATACGGATCCTGCACCATCAATTACAATGGTTAAGAAGTGGTTTACTGAATTCTGTTCTGGTCGCTCAAAAGAGGTCGCCATGCCAGAAATCGTCGATAAAATCAATGGAATGAAAGTGAGAGAGGTGGCTGAGGATGCAAGCACCTTAACTGAGCGGGTACATCACATTTCTAACTTTATTAAGAGCTCAATGTGGTTCCACTCGGACTAAAGACCAAGTGGAAATTACTCATATTTTTCAAATGTAATTTCTGTTTTTCAAGTTGAGTAAGTGCAGTTCTAATTACGCTCTTCGTGAACCTTTACGATGTATGTGCAGTGATTTCAATGATAAATTCAACATGATTAATTTTTCTGATTCGGTAGACGTCTTAAAACGGAAAATTATATTACATTTAAATAATTAAATCAATTTAACTTCATCCTATTATACCTAACGCAGTTTTACAACAATGTAATATCGGTAATTAAGATTGTTCTGTTTCTCCTTTTTGTTTCGATATTATGTTTTATTAAGTAAGCACCATCAAATATGAATCGCTTTTAAAACTCACTTTTTAATTATTCAATATTTTAATTTTAAATTGAATTGTGATTTACGTGCTTACGTGGTTTCCTGATTTGAAATTAGACTGAACTCCCACTATCACCTGGATTGGTGTGCCAGAGTATATCTCTTTTCCACACAAATTTATGCCTGCGTTGGCCCAAATGCATATCCAACTAATTGGGATTGTGATTTGGCGGATATGAGATTTATCTCATTTCCACGTAGGTCCTTGGGTTGGACAATGGTCGCAAACCAGTTAAAATGAGTTTAGTGTTTTGGATTGTTTTTGAAATCAGGATTGTTTCTCGGGTACCTTAAATTGATAATCACTATAATTTAATTCGATGTTGCTTATTTATATAGAATTAAATATACTTAAATACGCGTTTATTATATAAATTTCGCTGAAAAGCCAATTAATGTGCTTAGTGGAAAATCCTAATTGCCAATAGGGGGTATGTTTAGTACGTAGGTGTATTCTGTCTGTCCCGGGTGATCCGGGAAGGATCTTGAATGTAAATCGTGCATGCGTATAGGTCGGGTATACGTATTTTTGGAAGATTCATATCTCCGGGCGAATCAAAAAAAAAAAAAAATGGTCAAGAAAAGAAATACATTTTTTGCTAGGCCCAAGTCCGGACAATCTGGCGTAAGTCCTGATGTCTGGCATACATATAATGCAAAAATTTAGAACACTATATTTTTCTGTATTGAACCTTTGTCAAAACAACAATTCTACAAAAATTTACACATACAAAATTCTAAACCACACTTGTTTTAAAAAACTTTAACTTTATAAGGCATATCATTTAAAAGTTAAAATAATGAAGGAGTCGTCATCGGATTCTCATGTTTTCTATACAGGGTTTTTTTATCACTGATTTTAAAAATTAACATTTTTATTTTGGACGTTTGGAATTTTGGATATTTTCGACCATATTTTAGAAGATAATGTATTTACTCTTTTGTTCATTGAAAACCGCAGCTATCCGCGGACAATTCATTTTGAAATGTTTAAAAAAAGGTTGCATTTAAAGACTTTTTAAGGACTGGAAACCATAGATAAATTTATTCACAATTCTGGTTCTGTAGCTTTTCTCACTGCAGTTTTAACCAGATTTTTTCACTTTGACGTCATTCTCACTTAGTGTAACAGTGTAATTTGAATGTTTCAATTCTATTTTCCAGGCATTCAATACCCGAAGGTTTGCTGTAAACTAAAATATGTTACTCGAATCGAGTGAAGTTATCATTATGTTTTTACATGGTGAAAAAAATATTTGTTGTTTATTAGTTCCCAGCTGTTATTTCGGAGCAAGGTTCACAAAAACTCTCAATTGAAGAAAAAAATTGCACTCCTCCTCATCAATATTATTCAATTGACAAATTATTCACTTTGCTTTCCTCATTCGTGAAGAAAAAAACTTGAGCGCTCTTATGTTAAATATTCAGAGTGTTAAAAACTTTTTCTTCGCTTTCATAGTATTCGTTTGTCGATTGCGCATCTCAAAAAAAAAAAACTGAGTTGAACAACGCCTTCTTTTTGTTATTCAATTATTATTTCTCGCTCGCGAGTTTTTGCTCGCGAGGATAAACTCATTTCATTGGAATTTTTGCGTTGGCTCATTTATTGACTCTACACGGAGAAAATTATTTATTTATTTATTTATTTATTGCTTGTCAAACAGAGATGACATCTCTTACAGACTATACAAAATAATTGATTACATAAAAATTACAAATAACTTAAAAAAATAATAACAAATAACATAAATTAAAAACGTTCGAGTACCCCTATTTGGTTAAGGACTAGAAAGAGATTGCTTTTAAAACAATGTCTAGAACAATTATTAAAAATATCAATATCAGCTAACAATAAATTAGTTATGCGAAGACAATGAGCCAATGGCTCTTGCTGAGCAAAGTTGCTTCTCAGTGTATTGCAACGAAAATGGAAACATCCTCTTAGGTTTCTACTAGGTGAATAAAAATTAATCATGGTTAAGATACATGGACATTGAATATTACAGTGAATGACATCTCTAATAAAAACAACAGAATACATTATGCGGCGACATTCAAGTGAATTCAGACTAAATAAAGCACAACGTGTTTTATATGAAGGTAAATTGATTTGCCAATTCAACTTTGAGAACAGATATTTAGAAAAAACTTTCTGGACTCTCTCCAGTCTCCGAATATGCGAGGCATATGAGGGATTCCATATGACACAACAGTATTCTAGGTAAGGTCTTACCAGGCATTCAAATAGTACCTTGATTGTAAGAGGATTTCTAAAATCTTTAGAGTTCCTCTTTAAAAATCCTAGCATAGAGTAGGCCTTAGGTATGACATAATCAAAATGATCTTTGAAATTAAGCTGGCGATCAAAAATTACGCCTAAATCTTTTTTAAGATATACTCTATCAAGAGTGAGATTATTAATACTGTAGCTATAAAATATTGCTGAACTGATTCTATAAAAAGAGAACGATTGACATTTTGAAATATTAAGACAAAGATTATTAGAGGTACACCACGAGGCAACTGAGTTTAAATCAGTCTGTAAAAGACAACAATCTTCAACAGACTTTACGGAACGATATAATTTTAAGTCATCTGCAAACAACAGACACTGAGAATATTTAATAACATGGGGAAGATCATTAATGAAAAGTAAGAACAACAACGGACCAAGGTGACTTCCTTGAGGGACACCAGATGACACACTTATAGGACACGAAAGGGAATCATTTATTTTTACAAGTTGTACACGGTTACATAAGTATGAGTTCAACCATTTAATAAACTCACCACGGAATCCTAGACACTCAAGTTTGAACACTAAAGAGGCATGGTGTACCTTGTCAAAAGCTTTAGCAAAGTCAGTAAATATGACATCGGTTTGCAAACGACTAACAAATGAATTAACAATGTAATTAGAAAACAAAACTAGATTAGTAACAGTTGATCTACCAGCACGGAATCCATGTTGATACTCAGACAAAACATTAACAAAACATGGTGAAATTTTTTCACAAACTATTTTTTCAAAAAGTTTTGGTATTGCACAGATTATAGAAATTGGTCTATAGTTGCAAACGTCTTCCTTCGGACCAGACTTATAGATTGGAACAATATGAGATACTTTCCAAGAATCTAGGAACGCTCCAGTGGCAATAGACTTATTAAAAATTAGGTACAAAGGATATGCTAATGACTTTGCACAAAGTTTTAACAAAATTGGTGCAATACCGTCAGGTCCTTCAGATGTTTTTCCTTTTATATCCTGCAGTGAAAGTTCAACATCAAATTCAGTAATATTAATGGTGCTTATGTCGCACATAGCATTAGGCACCCTAAAATTGGAAACGTCAAAACTATCATTAGAGTAAGCAGATTTAAAATTTTCAGCAAAAAAGTTGCAAATAGTTTCGGTATCCTCTGAGCAATCGTCAAGATAACGCATTAGACTAGGCAAGCCATTAGTTTTTCTTTTAGTATTCAAATAAGACCAAAAAAACTTACTATTATTTTGTAGTTCGTCTTCAGTAGACAATAAATACGATTTATAAAGAAATTTGTTGAGTGTGTCAAAATTGAGTTGGCAAGTCAAATACATGGATTTAAGACGAATATCTTCTTTCGATTCACGAAATCGCTTATATGCTTTATTTTTTTTGTTTTTAAGATTACATAGTCTCTTATTGAACCACGGAGGATTATTATTTTTTTTTACTGTTTTTAAAGGCACAAATTTTATAATTGCATCTTTAAAGTTAGTTAAAAATTTATCATACATGCAATTAAGACTAAGTCCTAAGAACATTGAGTCCCAATTACAAGAATCAAGATAATGCTTCATTGCTTCCAAATTAACTCGATTGTAATCGTGCACAGATCTTTGAGATAGGTTCTGATTTTGATAGTGTATAACAGACATCTCTAAAATTATAGGTGTATGATGAATAGATTTTCCAAAAATAGGAGCACTCGGAACGTCAATCATTATAGATAATTCTTTATCAACAAAAATGAGGTCTAAAATACGATTATTATCATTAGACAAGTTATTAATCTGAATTAAATTATATTGGCTAAAAAAATCAATAAGGAGTGACTCAATATCACTATTAACATTAAATGGAGTTAAATAATTATCATCATTGTCCAAGTTCCAAACAATATTACCAAGATTAAAATCACCCGTAAATATTACATGTTGATTAGAATTAAGACCGTCTAATATAGAACGACAGTTTTCCAAATGAGCTTCGTAAAGTTCAAAACAGCTAGATGGAGGTATATAGCTAACAACAACATAAAGATCAAAATTGTTTCTAAGGCTGATCTTGACTATGACCTGATCAATCGAATAAGTGGTTTGACGAAAAGGCAGCGCAATTTGTTTACAAGTAAACTCATTACTAACTGCAATCAGGACACCACCACCCCTTGAAAGCCCCGTAGCAACCGAGCATCGATCTTTACGGAATACATTATACGATAAATTATTAATAATTTCAGAAGTTAAATGGCCGTCAGTCAACCATGTTTCACTAAAAACTATAATATCGTATGGAACTGAACTAGTACTTAAAAATAGTTGATTGATTTTTGTCCTAATACCACCGGCATTTTGGTAATACAAGGAAAATAAGGATGCAGAGTTTGCACATCCAGATGAATTGGTTAGTTTTTTGACCGGACTGAACTATATGATCTTGTACTGCGACGATTATTTCTGTGTCTAGGAAGAAATTAATTTGCTTAAATCAAGCAAATGTTTTGCTAAAAAGCAAATCAGCAAAATTTTGCTCAATCACGGTGAGATTTTAGAAGACGATCGCTAAATTGAAATCGCTCCTCATGTATTTAGGAAAAAGCAAAATTTTGATTAAATTCAAGCAAATATTTGCTTCGTTATTATAAACTGCAAAGGCAAATTTTAACTTAATTCAAGCAAAAATTTGCTTAGTTATTATAAATTGGAATAGCAAATTTCTACTTAATTCAAGCAAATATTTGCTTAGTTATTATAAATTGAAATAGAAAATGTTGATAAGTTTTTGCTGAAATTTAGCATAATTTTGAAGTGGCTGAGAATCAAGCGCAAGTTTTGCTTAACCGCAATACAAATTTAGCAAACAGTTTTCTCCGTGTAAGAGTGATCTTGTTAATTAAAAATAAATACGTGTTTTATGATGAACTATTTTTTTCGCGTTTTATAATGAAATACAGTGGAATTCGGTTGTAACGACCCTGAAGGGATTGGAATATTTCGTCGTTACAACCGAATGCCGTTATATGCACACATAATTTTTTTTGTTCATTGTTAACTTAATTCATTTATTATAAAAAAAATTTATTATCAATAGTAAAAATAAAAACATAAAACTTAGGGTAAATAAATACGATAAGTTTGTTTGTTTCTTTGACTTTCTGATAAAAAATATTTTCCTTTTCAAACTTCCAACCATGTTTGCAGCAACCAAAACTGTAACACGAACCGTCAAAACTTTTCCTCCTATACACTTTTTACCTTAACATTTTAAAATTCTATCGGGCATGAGTTTAAAGAAGAACCTTGTTTCATCAGCATTATACATTTTTTTTGAGTCCTAATAGCCATCTCGAAGTTTTTGGAAAAATTCTGTAGTCACCTTGGGATACATCACCTGCTTCACCTGAAACCTTGCAGTTAACAATGCAGTGTCGCTATCGAAAATGGTAAATCAAACTTTCTAAACAAGAAAAGTTCGTTTTACCTAAAATTTTAACTAAATTGCTAAGTATAGGTTGCTAATTATAGGCCTATCGCTAAATTGTCTTCGATTCCTAAACTTTTTGAGCGAATAGTGTACGATCGAGTGAAAATTCACTGTGGGCAAGTCATGACAACTCGTCAGCATGGTTTTGTTACTGGCAGATCCACTGTGTCTAATCTCCTTGATTTCACTACATTCTGCTTAAAATCTATTGATTCTGGTAGCCAGGTCGATTGTATTTACACTGATTTTAGCAAAGCTTTTGATAAATTACCACATAATCTAAATTTATTTAAACTTAAATTAATGGGATTTCCACAATATTTTGTAAACTGGATCAAATCGTATTTGATGGAGCGATTTTATCAAATACGGTTCCGAGGCGTGTTGTCTTCTGAATTTGTTGCAGAATCGGGTGTTCCTCAAGGAAGCCACCTGGGCCCACTTCTGTTTTTTTTGGCAATTAATGATGTTACCCACGTCATTAAACACTCCCATTTGCTTATTTAGGCAGATGATATGAAAATATACAGAACAATTGATTCTAATGACAATTCAGACCTGCTCCAGTCAGACTTGAACTCTTTTGAGGTTTGGTGTTCTAAAAATAACATGTTTTTAAATCCAGATAAATGCCAAACTATGACCTTTTCGCCTAAAAGGAACAATTTTATTTTTGATTACAAAATTAAAGATACTGCTTTAAGTCGTGTAACTACCGTCAAAGACCTTGGTATATGCATGGATTCTAAATTGTCGTTTAACATGCATATTGATAGAATTTGTAAAAAAGCGTCCTCTATGCTTGGTTTTATAAAACGGTGGGCCAAAGAGTTTGATAGCTTAATAACAACTACAACTCTGTATTATTCAATCGTGCGTCCTCACTTGGAGTACGCAAGTCAAGTATGGTCCCCACATTACAATGTGCATGTTGATCGTATAGAAAGAATTCAAAAACGTTTTGTTCGGTTTGCTCTAAGAGGCTTGAGTGGAACTGACACATTTAACCTTTCTCCATATGAGGATCGTTTAAAATTATTAAAGATGCAATCTTTAAGTGAGAGAAGAAAATCTGCTGATATCGTCTACTTACACCAACTCATAACTGGTGTATTCGACTCTCCAGAGCTTCTTTCTTTTATAAATTTTAACACTAACCGTAGAAGCAGCAGAAACTCTAACAACTTGATTTATTTACCATTTAGTAGAACAAATTATATGTTAACTGCTCCATTAAATCGCATGAGTACCTTTGTTAACAACTGTAACGTGTTTGATGTTAACTTGTCGAAAGGTCAACTCAAAAGTAGATTGAAAACTAATGTATGATTAGATCTATGTAAACGCATGGTTAGTTGTTATGTCTTGTGTTGTCCCTGAGCCCAAACCCATATTATGGTGGGTAAATTTTTCTCCCTTTTGGTTTTTTATTGGACCACTTTTATCGATATCTTTGAGTTATTTCAATGATATTGGATTGGTTCTTAAAATGATCTATTGCGGAGAAAGTGTGAAAAAGCTGTAGTAGCTGAACTCTATTGTTATTGCATGTTAAATAATTGGGTTTTTCTTGTAAATTATGACCGGTTAGAGGTATCGCGATTTTTGGATTTTCTACATTTTGAGGAGGTGTGATCCTTATATTTTTCCTATGTTTCTATATGATCAATATTGAAGAATGTGACGCAAGAAATTCCTCGCCGCCAGATTATTGCAGATTTTTCTTCAATGATGAACGCGTTACGTTTAGTTTGTGGAGGCATTTTGAACACAGTAAAAAATCAATCATGCATTTGACGGAACAAATGTATACTGAGCAAAATCACATGCGCAAATGAAGCTATGCAGTTTTGTTGTCAATGAATTTTATACGGTTATTTCCCTTTCAACAAAGCAAAAATTGCAAATATGTTCAGTGAATATTGTTTGTTCGCATATAAAAAAAAAAAAAAAAATTCATAAGTAAGCAAATCCAGTCTCAACTTGCTTTCGCCGTCGCTATATGTGAAAATATTTATTATATTTTATGAAAACTGCGTCGTTATATGCGAACTCGTCGTTATATCCACCGACGTTAAAAGCGAACGCAGTTCCTAAGGAATGAGATATTAGAAAATGTGGACTTCAAGAATACGACGTTATAGCAGAAATGTTGTTATAACCGAGGTCGTTATAAGTGAATTCCACTGTATTTAAGTACTTAATAAATTATTAAAATGTTCCTTTTTGTTTATTTATATCAGTTTCTTATAATTTCATAAAATATAATGATTTTTAAGTTTTTGTTATTAAATATATTTTTTTGAAGTATATACTTAAGTTATTGATTTAAATCCTTTCAATTTATTATGTGCGAAGTGCATAACAAAAGTTTGGTATCAACTGAAAGCGAGCGATTTAATGAGTTTATCATTTCAAAATTAACGAGCGATGAAAACTCGAAAACTAAAATTTCTCAGCATACAAACTCACGAATGAGTAAAGCAGTTGAGAAGTTCAAAGAAAAGTGAATATTTTATCCACATACGCTCTGAATATTTTAAAATGATAAACTCGTAGAAAATATAACTCAGTAAAGCGGGAGCACATTGTAATTGCTTTACAGGGTGCCTGTTTTGGAGTCAATTGGAAAAACCAACTAGTTAATTTCTAGCGCAATTTGAACTTGCTAAGAAATAGAACAAAAAACTTTCAGCGTAGAACAGTTGACTTTGATTTTATTTTGTTTTCCTGTCAAAGGTTTTACTGGCAAAAATAAATAAAAAATGAACAGATGTTGTGGGAATTTTTGTCATTGTCCAACTGTTTGAGGAAAGTCAATTTAAGGATTTCAACAAGAGTAAGTTTTTACATTGTATAAAAAATAGCTACATAAAATAAAATAAATTCATCATATTTTACATGATGCAGTTCTTTTCGTAACACATGCAAAAGATAAGAAATAAATGCCTCTAACGTTTGAATACCTTGAAATCACTTTAAGATCTATTTAAGACTTTAGCAAAAAGTACCAGTTTGGAAAGGTTCATAATGAGACTAGTTCAAATATAGGGAAAAAGTAATGTTTTTGGGTACAATTGTCTTTTCCTATGATATCAACACGTAAGAAGCGTCAGTTCGATCAATGTAAAAGTGTATTGTTGAGGGACTGGTCCTTTTTTGGTCCTTTTTAAAACTAGTTCAGAACTATTTAAGAGCATTTGTAGCTCGGTTCTGCAGCTTTTCTCACCGCAGTTCTCATCAGATATTCTCACTTTGACGTCATTCTCACTTGCACTGTCTTTGCAATAAAATGAAAAATATCGGTGACTCGACTCGCTTGTTTCAATTCTAATTTCGTAGGAAGTCGATAGCCAAAGTGTTTCTGGAAGCTAAAATATGCGGCTCGATTCGATTGAAGTTTTCATGTTTTAACTTGGCTTAGAAAAATTTTTGCTTGTTTTTGCAACAGTCATATTCAATGAAGTTGTGGAAATAAATGCACCCACGTTACAAATACTTCTGCCGGTTGCAAGGTATGAACATGCATGAACATTTTTTCATGTAAATGAAATTTTTACTCTGAAAAAATTTGTATCATCGCATTAAGCAATAGCATTAAAAGAATACTCGGATCGCAATGTGTGAATACGGTTTGCGTATTTGAAATCAACACACTTGGTGTTAAAGTGTTTAACCTCAAAACAAGCAATTTTCAGCATAAATAATATAAACATGTATATTTCCGTCATATTCGTAAAGGATAATATTTGCATTTGTTTTTAGTTATTGCTTATAAAAGAACCTCATGAAATTTCACACAAACTTTTCTGTCATTTGTTTCAATTTCATATATTCCCTTTCGCTTGTGTATCTTTTTCCTTACGGACCGCTATTTACTTGCTTATCAGTTGCAGAAAGACTAGTTTTCGCAAAAAAGAGTATTTTGAAATGAAACTCTGTGACGTCACATACAGTGACTATTTGTCGCAATAGTTACAGAACCGAGCTACTAGTCTACCAAACTTTAGAATCTGGATAAAAATTTGGTCTCAATAAAATATTCTAAAGTATAAGGACTGTATCGAAAAGAAACTGCACACTTTCAATTCAATATTTCTCGCAGAGTAGGTGTTTGATTACAATGTGTTAAGACTATTAGAAAGAATAATCAATTCTTCTTTTACTGTTCCTTCTTTCTTCTCTAATCTTATCTTAGTTTTTGCGATGCCTCAAATCAAAGAGCACGTGCGTAAGAAAATTGTGCACAGTTTCTGCAGTAAAAAATAAATTTCTTACAGAAAGCTATTTAAAAGGTATAAAGCTAGTGTAAAGAGTGTAAAAAATAATATAATATAATAAAGTTCGAAGAAACCTGTTCTCTAAAAAATCTTCCAAAAAGTGGAAGAGGAACAAGAGATCCAAAACTCGATTATAAAGTTCTCATTTTAATAAACAAAAATAATTCAATGTCGGTGTGAGATTTGGCAAAAAAGCTAGAACTAGTGTTACCATGATCCAAAGAGTGAAACAAAGGCATAGCCTTAGAACGTAAAAAAATATAAAGTACCCAAAAAAGTGAAAGACATGTGAAAGTGGGGAAAAAAGGATTAGGAAATTTTACAACGGGTTTCTTCAAGATGATGTTTAGTGCATTGTTATGGGCGATAAAATCTTCGTAAAAATGGAATAAGGAGCATTACAAGGTCCCCAATTTAACACAAAATAGAAAGGTGGCACTGCTGACTAAAAAATTTCAATAATTGCAATTTAAAAATTTACTGTAAAAGTCCTCATCTGGCAGGCTATATGCGCTTCCTGCCTTAGAACCACCTCATTCTTCACAACTGACACTATATCAGCAGAAATTAACAAAAAGTAGTGTCTCATTTGTCTTTTTATACCATTTTATAAAAACCACAATGTGTGAACAATATTTTGGCTTGATTTACACTGAAAAAATTCTGGTAGGTGAATTTGATTAAAAATTTTTGTAACTTTCTAACAAAACGATTATTCAAAAATGGATATATTTTATTAAATTTTTAGTAATATTGAAGAAAAATTAGTGATATTAACCAAATTTCTTCATATTAAATAAAATCTGGTAGGTAAATTTAACAAAAATGGTTCGTTACTGTTTATTCAATTTGAATAAATATCATTAAATTTTTATTCGTATCGAAGAAAGATTTGTTAAATTAACAAAAGTTCTTGAAATACCAACCATTTAAAGCTTACAAAATTTCATCATGTTACAAAACTTAACTCATGGACTTAACGAAAAATGTTAGTTAATTTGACGAAATTATTAAGTCATATTGACTAAGTTCTTCAATTTGAATAAAAACTTTATTAAATATTATATGTATGAATGACAAAATTTCTTTAACTTTAATAAATTTTTTAAAAAATTTCTTAAATTTTACTAAAATCTGGTAGGTGAATTTAAGGAAAATATTTTGTTGCTATTTGACAAAAATTGTATTCAAATCGAAAAAACATCATCAAATTTTTATTTATATTGAAGAAGGTTTTGTCAATTTAAGGTAACAAAATTACTATTTATCTCTTTTAGAAAGTGAAATCGACTCAGAATTATTACTTGCTGTACAGCCTGAGCAGCTTCAACATTTTTTTGAGCTACATCTTCTGCCGATTGGTCTGCAAATAATTCTAGAACACAATTTAAAAATTCTGCAACGAATCAACACGTGAGTACTAACTAGGGGTGGTTTTAAAAAATCAATCTCGTATTTTTTTTAGGACACCCCCTAAAATGTTGTTTTTTTGTTAGATTTTAAGATTGCCAAAGTTTGAGCACAATTGGAAGATGTTAACCCATGCCATTGGGGCTTCAAAGTTTTGAAAATCTCGATTTTTTGGCAGTTTGGCGACTTCGGCGACCCATATCTCTGGAACGGCTAAAGCTATTTACCCGTGTCATACATCAAATTAAAGGCCATACTGTTTTTAACATTTTATATTCTTCACAATAAACACGCAAATAGTACTGAAACTGAAAAAATAGAGCCAATGTCCCTAAAAACGTGACTAGGTACACCTGAGAGCGAAGATGCGTTATTTGTATTATTGCTTATTACGGACAAATACTTGTACTTTGGAATCCCATTTCATTTAAATATGTTTGCTATGGTATACCGTTAATTTTAGACCCATAACAATGTTTGTTTTTTTATGTCAGATATGTATCTATTTTTTCCTCATACTGTATCACTGGCGACCACAAGCAGGTAAAACCAAACTAGTTTAAAAAGGTATTGGGTTACCCTTCCTACAAAATAAAAGAAAAATGTCATAGTAAAGCTGGAAAAACTGTACGATGATTGGAGAAAAATGCAAAAGTACAAGGATAGAAAAACGGAAAGTGCAAGAAATGCTGTAAAAGAGTTTACCCTAAAGTTGGATGATCTCTTTGATATCGCCCACCAAGATGCCCTGACGATGATGACTTCAGAAGAAGACAAGGAGTTTCTGTGGAAACAAAGACAGAAAGGAAGACCAGGCTCCATTCTCGGAGTTAACTTGAAGAAAGCTGAAGAAAGACTACTAAAGAAACAATGGAAGGTTTTGGACAAACAACTTGAAGCGGGAAATTTCGGTTAGCATTTTAAAAAAAAATATTTTCCTTATAGCGAAACTTTATAAGATCTAGATCACTAGCTGAAATTTCCATCAATATTAACTTTATACTTATTGTCTCATCTCATTGTTCACAGAGACGGTGGAGCTCACGGACGACGAGACAACAGAAGAGTCAGAAGGACGTGAATCGCCGTATGATGAGCTCGAGATGAACGTAGAATCTGAAGGACCATCTGCCCCCAAGAGAATCAAGGGTGGCTTCAAAGAGGTCCTAACCATGAAATTGTCATTGTTGCTGGACCGCTGTTGCTGAGGTGTCCGATAGGAACGCTACTCATATCATTTTGGCTCTAGTAGAAGCTCTCGGAGAGGATCCCAATGATTATAAGATCTCCAGAAGCGTTATCCGTGAACAGCGGAGAATAAACCGTGAAAAATACACGGAACAAATTCAAGATAGACTTAAGATACCTCAAAACGAGGCTGTTTGCGTGCACTGGGATGGAAAACTACTAACAGGTATCCTCAAAACAGAGCAGAAAGAACGGGTTGCTGTTCTGGTATCACATGGGACTAAAGAAAAACTCCTGGGCGTTCCTGAAACTGACAGTAACTCAGGGGAGGAACAAGCCCTAGCAGTGTACGAACGTCTAGAGGAATGGGGTCTCGCCAGCTCGGTCGTGGCTTGTACTTCGATACAACAGCATCAAATACTGGGAGACTCAATGGTGCAATCTCCTGGAGCAGATGTTAGGTCGAGAGCTCCTGTACCTAGCGTTACAGTTGGCATTGATATATCTTGGCCATCTTGACGGAAAAGATGTGCGCTTCAGGTCTCCAGGTCCAGTACACCATGCCCGGTGGATGGCAAAAGCTATTTACTGACTGCAAATACAACTCTTCCGTGACCAGTTCAAGCTGACTTCCCAAGAACAAGAGGCCCTAGAAGCACTTTGTGCTTTCATCGTTCGAGTCTACTGTAAAGCCTGGTTTAACGCCCCCAGAGCGTGTTTCGCACCAAAATAAGACCTAGACCTCATTGAAAATCTATTGAAATACGAAAGCATTGACAAAAAAATATCAGAAAAAGGAATTACTGAGACTTACCTGTTGTTCAAGAAATTAAACATTAACACCGAATTTCTGGAAAAAGATCCTGCAACTTGGGCGCAGAACATCAACTACCAGGAGGGGCAAAGGATGGTAAACAACTTGAAAGTTGTGAATGACATGGCAGAGCGAGGAGTCAAGCTCATCACAGATTACAACCAATTACTTACAAAGGACGAGCAACAAAACCTAATCAGCAGATGCCGTCAGCTGTATCCAGATAGCTCCAAAACCACATTATGTCAGTCCATTGAATAAATTTCAATAAGAATAAAATGAAAAAGACATTTATTATAATTGATTTTTTAAATACATAATTGTTTTCATTCCAAAAATTGATAATATAGGAAGGAAAATGGGTTTTTTTAAATAGGTTCCATCTTCGCTCGGGGTACCTAGTCACGTTTTTAGGGACATTGGCCTGATTATCTCGAATTCAGTACTGCTTACGTATTTTTTTTATTGCATATAAAATATTATAAACAGTATCGCCTTCACTTTGATGTATGACACGGGCAAATATATTAAACCGTTCTAGAGATATGGGTCGGCAAAGTCGCCAAACTGCCAAGAAATTGAGATTTTCAAAACTTTGAGGTCCCAATAGCACGTGTTAACATCTTTCAATCGTGCTCAAACTTTGGCAATCTTAAAATCTGACAGAAAGAAACATTTAAGGGGGGTGCCCCCAAAAAAATTCTGACATTTTTTTTACCTTATGAGATAAAACCACCCTAGTACTAACATTCAATTAAATATTTAAGGCTACGAATATGCATACTGCGCACTTGTTACCTGAACAATAATTAAATACCATTGGTTTTCCTCATTTATTTGTAAATACTCTTGTCGGTTCATTTATTTGAGAGCATTATAAACGTAGCCTCTCTGGAAAAGTGATTACTTGGAAGTTAAAGAAGTCTCGTTGTAGTTTCTTAGGTTTTCCATTTTAAATTATACAATGTAATTACATATTTTCTTAATTTAATTTGGAAAATTGTGTATAAACATTTTATCCATAATCGAGTGTCGTAATTTAAATATAGAGTCAAGTCCCAAAATATCTTCCTGAACGTGTGTCATAGGAAAAAGACTTCATTACTTTTCTAGGGGAAAACATTGAATGCATCGGAAAAAGATGCATTAAAAAAAAAAAAAACGCAGAAATATTTTATAATATTGTTATTTACGTAAAAAAAATCAAGTTTCTATGTACAGTGATAGTCTTTTCACAATAAAAGGTTTAAATTAAATAAATTTTTTATCAAAAGTGCAATATGTTACCTTAAGATTTATAACTTTTTCCATTGCTCAAAAAAAAAAAAAAAAAACTTCGGGACTCTATTGAATACAAGAAATTTTCCAATTCCAGATGGTCGTTGCTGCGAAATATTCTACCTTATGCATAGTGTCTTTGCCCCGACAGCAAAAGTTGTCTGTAATGAAAATAAATTCAGTCATATTGAAGAATATTTTGTTTACATGAAGAAAAATATTAGTCTTATTGAAGATATTGCTTTAAGATGAACAAACAAATTCGTCAGATTGAAGAATATTTTATAAACTTAAAGAATCACTATTGTCACATTGAAGAATACTTTGTGAAATTGAAGAATTTTATTTAATACAACAAAAATTTTTAAAAAAAGGTATTTTGGATACCTAAAAAACTGCAGAAAATTACCTTAAAAAACGACAAAAATGACCAAAAAACTGCAGAAAATTACCTCAAAACAGACAAAAATTACCTAAAAAACGCAAACAATTACATACAAAATTAAAAAAATAATGCTTTAAAAATTAAACATTACTAAATTTAAAATTTATTGTATAACATTTTTATACAAAACGTTACAGTATTTATATTCCAAAGTACATTTTTCAGCTATTAAAATTGAAGGAACGTCGATTGTCTGGCAAAATGTTTTTGTAATCAGAAAAACTTATTTCTACTTCTGCACTGACGATAGGAAAATAGTTAAAAGACGATATGTCATCGGATGTAGGTTCCTCTTTTAATTTCATAGTATTAAAATTTTTACCCCCTAAAATTTCAGTAATAGAGCATAAAAATAGAGTTAATTAAAACTAGCATATCCTGAGCTTTTATCTAACACATCTTTCTACATACCTTATCGTCAGTTTCACCACGCGCAGAGTTTTTTTTCATCGAGGTCTATAAACAAAGCTACTCCTTTTTCGACAGGTAATGTTTTTGATTGAAAAGACTCTATTGTTAAAGGAATATGTTTAAAAATTTAAATTTTTACATTTTTTAATACTAAAAAAACGAAAAAAAACCCATTAAAATGCCCTAAGCCTAGTAAAAATTTCCTAAAAACTGCAACCGATAAAAAATGACGATAGAATGACCTAAAAACTTTTCAAATTTGGAATTGAGGAAAGATAAATGAACGTTCTAGATAACCAGGAAATGTCTTAGAAGCAGCAGAAAAAAGATGACATGTCATCGAAATCCTAGCCTTGTTGATCATCGTTTCATCAAACTAACCTCCTACTTCTTCATATTCACCGACATAATTTTTTAAGTGTAGCCACTGCATAGACTTATAGCCGTTCTTTATTGAATTTGCTAAAAGAAAACAATATCAATTATGTTGCAAAAGAGGAGAACCCACTTTATGCTCCAAAACTTCGTTCGATTGAACTTTTGTCAAACGGAACTAAAGGCTGGTCAAGTTGCCGGTGAAATCGAAGTACTAAAAAAAAAACTGGCCTTAAGGCAAACAGTTCCGTTGCAAAAGAAGTTGTGCAAAATATTTAATAAAGGGTTTTAAAATTCAGTGTATATTAAGATAATAAGTCTATTTTAAGAGTGTAAATGAAGATTTAATGGAAATAAATAACATTTTAATAAAAAAAGTGAAAAGAAATAAACACAACTGCATAACAAGCAAAACTATGTGTGCAGTTTCTTTTCGATACAGTCCTTATAATCAAAATATTCAGTATTAAAAAATGCGTTTTAAGCATATTATAAAATTGAATTGTACTGAACTTTAAAAGAGTTTACAAAATAGTATTCACCTAAAAATGGCTTAAAATGATAAACTCTTGAAAGTGAAAAACTAAAAGACTTGTCCACAAAAATTGAGGAAAATTTTGTCTAAGACATTGTTTTATAAATATACTTTTAAAACTTTTGTATTTAAACAACAAAAAGAAAAGAAGATTCAAACATGAAAAAAATTATTTAATTACGCTTATGTTCAAAAAACTTCAAGTAAGGTATAGCACAATTTTGTAAAAACACTTTTCAAAATAGTAGGGCCACGCTTTGGTCTCTATGGCTTACACGGTCGAAAATTTGGGTTTAAGTTTAGAACCTTTTTGGGTTTGGATAAATATAGAAGCCCTCAAAGGTTTTAAATTTAATCCCAAATTTTCGACCGTGTGTGCAACAACAATTGTCTTGACGGTAAAGTGACCACAAATATCGTTTGATATTTTGTGTATACTTGTACGTCGATCTCCGATGAGATTTTTTTGTGTGTACTTTGCACGGTCGAAAATTTGGGCTTAAATTAAAATTTAATTTAAAACCTTGAGGATTTCTATATTTATCCAAACCCAAAAAGGTTTTAAATTTAAACCCATATTTTCGAATTTGAAGCACTTAATCATCAACTGATCTCGAGAAAATTTTTAAACTTTTTTGTGAAAATTTAATATTCACATTTTGCAATTGCAAGCAGTGTTAAAATAATGAATCAAATAAATAATTATTTCGCTCAAAGCATGGACCATATCTATCTCAATAACCTTTCATAAAGATCCAAGACCTACAAATGAAGTGACGTTGGCAAAAAGAAAGTAGAAGAGGAAGAGAAGTCGAAAATCCAGGCTCTAAAATTTGATTAATGATCACAGAAAGCTGTGGTTGCCAAAGTACGCATACACATAAGAAACATGCACACTAACTTGGTTTTAGTGTGGTATGAAAAATACTGTGATATTGATAGTTTGTAACGACCATTTTCAATAGGTTACGTAAAAATTATTGAGCCAAAGCTTGGTTCCGATGGGAGGGGGAAGCTTTACCCCATCAACCCTAAAGAGAGCTACTTAGGCAAAAATTTAACAAAAACAAAAAATCATAACTCCCACAAGGTTCAATCATAACAACGTACACGAGTGCACGAACCGAACAAAACGAGCCTACGAAATAAGTGAACTTAAATAACTATATTAACGAACTAGTTCATTAAACTCAATTGAACTAAAAATAGCGATCTTTTTAGTGAACTAAAATGTCCAAGCCTAACACACAATACCCAATCTGCCACTCTTATGGGATGACCCTACAAAAAACATAAATTATTACGAAGAATGTTGAAAATGCTTCATAGCTTAAGCCCCTAGGTTCTACGTGGGCCCTAGAAGGAACTAGCTCCTATTATTTTTCACCCAGAACATATCCTCCGAACACACCAAATACCGTACCAATTTCTATCTGCCGCCCTTGTTGATGGTCCAACACCTAAGAGTGAAGGAATTTTTCGTAGTCGCGTGGTTGTTTTTTGATATAATTAAGCTTTACAATAACCTCATATTTCTATATCCATTGCGACTCAATCATGTTTTACGCCGGCTGTGTGTGCTTTTGTTTTATTTGTATCCCATCAGTTTCTGTACAAACTAACAGCCCTATTCTGGCAGCTTAACTAAGCTCACCACATTAACAAAAAAGTTAATATTAACAATTTGTTAAGGTTTCGTATTCTGCTGCAAATTTAAAAGCTATTTTCTTTACAATTTTGTTAATAACAGAAAGAGTCTTAACAACGAATGAAATGTATGTGTTTAGTTAGAAAATTGTTGTGAAAATAATAGAAATATACAAATTATAATATAATATTGAGTTTAAATACATTAAACTGAAAAATGGAAGAATTTTTTACTTATTTTAAGTTTTTATAATGATATCTTTCAGTAGCCATGGCAAATTTTTCAAGCGCTTGCAAAGTCACAAGCTGCACTCGAAGCATCTGTTTATATAGCGCATCTCTTCTTTCAATAGGCATATCGATTTTCACCATGCATGGTGAATTTTAAAAGCTTCTTGAGCTTTTAAGTTGTTAATTACTTTTAAGAATACCAACATTTACATAACA
Source organism: Dichetophora obliterata (assembly GCA_963920525.1). Lineage (NCBI taxonomy): Eukaryota > Metazoa > Arthropoda > Insecta > Diptera > Sciomyzidae > Dichetophora > Dichetophora obliterata. The sequence goes on along the minus strand of OY986437.1, from coordinate 122,134,699 downwards.
ATCAGCTTAACAAGAGCTCCTTAACTATTTTTTGTTAAGCTAACAACCAGAATAGGGCTGTAAATATACATAAGTACACCTGGCGAGCGAGTTTTGAGAATTAGGCTGTGTGTCAAAAAGAAACTTTTCAGTCGTGGTAGGATGGAAAATATCAAGTTGAATAAAATTTGTGTATGTTGAAATAAATTTGTCTTTTTTGCTGTGTCAAATGGACGATGAAATTTTGACAGTTACAAATTTTGACGTTTCACATTTCGGTCGTGTTTTAGCGCAAATATTTTATTTAATTTGCATTTTATTCAATTTGCGACATATATAACTCGAGTGCTTGTACTTGCAACTTATTTCGCAAACTTGTAAAATTGTAAACTTAAAAAACTTAAAAAAGAACAATATAATATAAAAAAAAAACGAAAGTGCTTGAGTTTGTGTGTGCGTGTGTGTGAGTCAACGATCTCCCGGAGCATCAGCAAGCGCAGCAAAGTTAAATTGGCTTTCTTTGCTGACGAAAGTCCTTCAAGTGCCACCACCAGCAGCACAAGCAAGTGCAGTGCAAAATTTCTTGCTAGCCAACATCCTCCAAGTACCATCACCAGCAGCACAAGCAAGTGGAGCGAAATTTCTTGATTCTTTTGCTTGCCAACGTTCTCCGAGAGTCACCACGAAATGGTCAACTCACCAATTTTTCAGAAGCACCATTTCAGTATGTCTCAAGCGCAGAAGTAAATTTCTGCCATTGTACTCCGGCGTGAATTAAATAAATTGAAAGCGGAGAATTTGCGCTTCATTAGCTTGTGCCGCTGCTGATGGCACTTGAAGGATGTTGGCTTGCAAGAAATTTGCGCTGCACTTGCTTATGCTGCTGCTGGTGGCACTTGGAGGATATTGGCTAGCAAAAAATTTTGCACTGCAATTGCTTGTGCTACTGGTCGTGGCACTTGGATGACGTTCGCCAGCAAAGAAAGCCAATTTATCTTTGCTGGACTTGCTGATGTACCCTGAGATCGTTGGCTTTAGTTTTTTATTTTTATTATTTTGCTATTTTAAGTTTTTTATGTTTACAATATTACAAGTTTACGAAATAAGTTGCAAGTACAAGCACTCGAACTAAATATGTCGCGGAAATTGAGGTGTTGCTTTTGTTTTCTTTATTTTTGAGTGTGTCAAAAATTCGCTTTCGATTGTCAAAATTTGTAGTAGCCCCTGGGGCTAGCACAAATTTTCACAATTATATTCACCTCACAAATGCCAAAAATTGCTCTACCAACTGTCAAAATTTGATCATTCGACTGAAAAGTTTCCGATTGACACACAGCCTTAATATATTCCTTAGACTTTTTAAATTGAGCTATTAAAACTTTTTTAAGTATTAAATTTGATTGTTTAGATAAGATAAATGTAGCATAACTTATATTCGATGAAGATGAATTTGAATATTTATCTAGGGTTCACCACGGGCTTAAAGCTAAGTGAAGGCGGGTAATGCGCCCACAAGTGTGGCGAATTGAGGGTTGGCATATTGGTAAGAGATGTTGGGGTCAAAAATATTATAGAAACAGCTGAAGCATATGAATTCCCTAGACGCCACAACTTTGATCATTCTAAGGGGTCGACATTTAATTTCTACATTTTTCTTTTTTGTAGGGGATCCCTAGAAGGATGGCAGATAAAGGTGGATATTTTCGGAAAAGTGCTGGGAGTAAAAAAGAATAGGAGCTGGTCATGAATGTAACCCCTCAAGGGATCGCTTTAGAGGAGCTAAAAGTTATTTTCGTTAATTTTTGGCCAAAGTAGCTCTCTGTAGTGTCGAAATCAGACTTTACCTCATTTTTCTTACGCAATTTATAAAAATTAGCTCATAGTTAGAAGTTTTCAGAACACACAATAACTATACTTATACACACACAAACACAGACAAATAGTTAGAGAATAAGAAAAATTGTTCAGTTATTATCGATGGAGGAAAAGAGCAAAATATGTGTATGTGGGCAATATTTTTTTTTTTTTTTAATATCAAAGAACCAAGGCATGCGCCTTATGCAAACAACGTTTGGTCTTTGACTTGAAAGGAAAGGGATAGATAATTAGAGGAAGAATTGATTGGAACCATACGTGAATAATCGATTACACGGAACAAACGCGAAAGACAATATGAATTCCTTATAACCACGGCTAGTGTTATGCCTTTACCTCGGCAAGCATTTCCAGCCCTCAATTGTTCCTGTATTTTAACTCCACATTTTTCACAATTTAGCTGTGGATTTTTTGTTTAAATAATTCCTTAATGTAATAAAGAACAAAAAAGCGAAAAGAACCATGCCCGAACCCGGATTCGAACCGGGGACTTCTAAGTTGATAGTCTAGTGCACTCTTCACTAGACTACAAAGGCCGATTAAGCGAGTGAAAGCAACAAAAAAGAAATCGTGAATACCAGCTTAAGGTAGTCCACCATCATAATAATGACGATCTTGCAGATAATCTAGATTTTTCCTCAACCGCAATTTCGGTTTAAACGATCGTCATGAACTTGGATTGGTGCGATGAGCTGATGACTGTTGTTGTTTGTGGCTATTAAGCGCATGATTGCAAGCTGATCAACATGATGATCGTTGATCACCGTCATGATTACGAAAACATCAGTCAACGTTTGTCAGTCAGAGCTGTGAAAAGCTGTTAAGTTTTCCAACGCCATAAATTAAGATTACCGGAAATGAAGAATATTTGATGTTTTTTTGGAAAAAGAAGCTACGATAATTATTTTACTACGATATTTTTTTCTGAGCTTCGACATAGATATATGCTTCAGTGTCTTGAGGATTTATTTTTTTTTTGTGTGGCTTGATTTATTATAAAATTAAACGTTAGAGGCATAAACAGTGTTGTTTCTTTTTTTTATTAAAGATTTTCATTAAATTTACAACTTGTAACTTTTTTCACTGCTGTAAATTGATTTCCCTCGATTTTGTGTGTCAGTTTCAGGTTAAACAAAGATTTTTTTATTACGTATCAATTGTATATTTCTCGACTTTTTATGGTAAAACATTCATAACTGAAAACGACAAGCAGGATTTTTCACTTTTTGTAAGAGAAAAAAAACAGGAAAAAATTTCTCAAGAGTTAACTTTGCATGCCAAGTAAATGAATTTATTATATTAAGAGAAAAAAGATAAATATTTCTGGCAGGATTCAAGTTTTATAAAAAGTTTTTTTTTCTGCTGCTGCCTCGAGTGGCGGCATGTTTTTACAGATTTTTTTATTTATGCTGATTTTTGCGCTGTTGGTCGTCGAGGCGTATGAAAATTAAATAAACTCTTGTATCGCTTGATTGTTTTATGCATGTTTTTCAAGCGTACTCGAGAGTGAGGGTTAATTGTGTTTGTAATTGTGCTTTTTAACCCAACGGGACAAAATATTGCTGAAACACTAATGATGAATAGCTGATTTTCAAGCTACATGCACGACTTTCTTTCTGACGCTGAATTGTTATTTTATTACATGCCTGCAAAAGTGAGTGCATCCTTACTGCTTTAATAGGAAACGTTAAAGTTTCCAGCGGAAGTTTCTCTGCACCAAAGAAGTCGGATTCGATCATTGCAATAAAAAATCTTTCTCTCCCTAAAAGTGCGTAAGGAGATTTAAGGAGAGAATACTGAATATTGAAATAGCTAAGAAGCAACTAGAACAGATGGCAACCTTGGTAGAGTTGATGACTGTGATCTATTAATAACTTACTGCTTTAAATGTCATATGATTAAGTGGCCGATTTAAACGTAAAATTCAGAAAAAGTTGTACAAACATATGTAAAACCATACGACTTTAACAGTGAGTTGATCACAGCTTAATCACTCGAAGATTACTGAAGAGGAAATGTAGCGATTTCCGAAACAGACTGTCTAGTCAGCTAAGTGATTGACTCTACACACAGTGTTGTTGTTGCCTTCTTAAAAATCTTACTTGATCTAAAGCTCGCAATAAAATTCATGTAATAATTTAAATAACAGGTCCCAAATAATTAACTAATATTTATGTTAAATTTGTTTTTGGATTTGTTTGCTTCAAAAGTGAAAATTTAAGCAAAAATGTAAAAATATTTATTTAGTTATTTTGATGATAATGTTTTGAAAATATTTTATTGGGCTGCTACCTTTTATTGATGAATATCCGCAGCTGGTCAACAATTACGTCACAAACACAGTGCAGGAACGACATTCCATCAATTTGCTATGGACCACTTTAAGAAATAAGCGCCCAAAACATTTCAAAATTATTTTTATTATTACTTGCAACCAGAAAAATAGCCAAACGATACCAAGCTTTCACGCCAAGCAATCGTTTCTACGATATCACTTGACAATTGTTTGCAGTACATGAAGCAAGCAAAACGATATTGTTTAGACGATACATAAATTTAAACATTACGTGATGTTAAACTATCGTTGAAACGATATCATCAAACGATTCTCGTCATACGTAATGCTCCCATCCCTCTTGTATTTCGCAGGACAGTCCTGTTTTTTTCGAGCAATGTCCTGCGTCCTGTGTAACGTTTTCCCTCAATACACTTTTACTCTTTTTACAAACTTGTTAAAAGTTTCTGTGCAAATTTTTTCTTAAACTTGTCGAAATGTCGAAGCGAAAGTGTGTGTTAAGCAATCTACTTAAAAAATATTCATTCCTGGAAAAAACAAATATTTGATAGTGAGGTGTTCTCCTCAAAGTGCAAAGTAGGACCTGGAAAATCTAGTTAACGTGCCATTTTTATAAGACTAATTTGGATTTTTTTTTTATTTTTGTTATGTTTTTATTGTATTTAAAATAATTTAATATTTATATAAGATTGAATTTTGTTTTTGTTTTAACAAAATTACATATACATTAGGGTACATATAAGGGATACAAATTCCTAATATTATTCCTAAATTTGATAATTTTATCAATGAAAATGCTTACTTTAATTCTTTGAACATACAAGTAATAATAATTTTTCGAGTTCAAATTGCGTCCTGCGAAAACGTCCTATTTTTTTGCCAGACGTCCTGTAAATCCTGTAATCTTAAATCTGTAAATCTTCAAAAATTTAGTCAATTTGTCCTGTTTTTGGCGAAAAAAGAGATGGGAGCGTTAGTCATACGTGATGATCGCCCAGATTTCTCCAAACTCCACAAAAATGTACTTCAAACTTTGACATCAAATATACACTTTTAGTATGCAATTTGTAAAAATCAAAAGAAAACTACATCTACCTCCCATACAAAGTGACTTTACAAAAACAGTAAAATCTCCTTAAATTCCACAAAAATGAGTACAGTGACTTAAAATTTTGTAAATAAGTTTGAATCTTTACTATACCAATCAAACTCATTTTAACAACCATTCTAAGACCGTTAACCGATATCGCAAGCTTCACAAGTTTTTGCTTTCCTGATTTTTGGAAAGCAGCGTCAATCATTCCTGTGGCTAAAAAATCAAGTGCTCGAAATCCATCTGACTATCGACTTATGAGTCTTCTATCTTCATAATGAAAAGCATTTGAGTCTCTTATGACCATTCAAATCGCAGAACACATAAAAAAGTTTAACCTTATGTCTCCACTTCAGTCCGGATTTCGGATTTCGGCCAGGCCATAGCTGCACCTCAATCCTTTAAAACCATCGGCATATGTCCTGCCGATTTTTAAATATCCTTACGATGTTCCTGATATACCAGCAATCTATCTAAAAAGTGTCAAGTTGAAATTTGTAGAACATGTTAAAAATCTCGTTTAATACTTAACTCAAAACTCTCTTATGAGAATCATATAAATTAAGTTGTGTGAAAAACGTACTTTGCCCTACGCAATCTAAGAAGGACAGCATAATTTGAGCCAACCGATATTAGAAGAAAGTTAGTGATCCAACTTATAGTGCCAATAACGCTTTTCTCAGATGTTGTGTTCAGTAAACTTGATTCCAGATCCAAGCTCAAGTTGCAACTTGCATTCAATAATGCTGTCAGATACGTACATACAGTGATGTGAAAATAAATAGCTACACCTGTATTTTTATATTTAAAGTTGCATGAATTATATACAAGGTGCCGCAGATATAGACTTAACTCCCTCGGGTTGCGATTCTTCTTGATTAGGCGAGTAAAAATAAGCAAGGATGAGGTTCACCCCCTTTGGAAATCGACTAAGAGATAAATAAAATATAGAGTAAGACGTAATGACACATATTATCAAGTTTTTCCTCTCTAGCTTCCAAAGTGGTGTCCATATATATTTTCACATCACTGTATTTGGTCTAAGGAAGTTTGACCGCATTAGTCACTAAAGCAATCAAGTACTTGGTTGTAATAAATTTAATTAAATGGACGCTAACTTTTACTAGGCCGTTAAATTCCGGGATCTTAAACCAATTTCTGGTCCTGGAATCCTGGGATTCAAAACCCTAAATTCCGGGATTTTATACACAAGAAAATATAAAAATTTTCAGCAACTATTTATGCAACTGCAATGTAAGCGATGGCTTTTTCATAGCCGAAATCAACGTTCTTTTTATCTCTCTATATTCTAAGTCTATTTTTAGTTAGTATTTTTATTAATTTTATTACCTAGTATTATTAATTTTAATCATTCAAATTTTTTAAATAATGAAGAATTATTCATGAGAAAATAAAAAAGTTTTTTTTTGTCTTTATAGTTGTTGTTAATTTTCTACAGGGCGTTGAAGTTAGTGTGTTTAAAAAAATTTTTGCAACTGGCTTTTCGTCTCCAGCATTTACAAAGCGTCTGAAAGTAAAAAATCAAATTGCATTCTTGAGTTGAGGGTTGTAGTTAAGCACTCAACCCTCAGCAAATAAAAAAAAAAAAAATAAAAAAATTAACTAAAATAAAAAATGGCATGCGTTGAAAAAGATGTACAAAAAACCACTTTTTTGCCGAAACTTTCAGACATAAAAAAATATATAAAAGTTTTTTGGCTTTTATAGGTCTAGTGCTTAACAGAGTCTATAAGGATCACAATGAATCAAGATTCATCGAAATCGATCAAGTAGAACTCCAGATATCTTAGAAGCCGTTTAGAAAAACCTTGTTTCGAGAAAAATGCGATTAAAGATTTAAAGGTTCTTGAATATCACGCTGTATACGAATATAATAAGTTTTATAACTTTTTTCTATTTGATATTTTTTTTCTAAAATTTTGTATACGTATTCTTAAGATCTTAAAGAACCATATTCTAACGAAAAGCAACTACTATTACACACTGTAATAGTTCCTTAATCCGATATTTTTTCAATCATAAATTTACAAGTGTTTCCTCTGAAAATACAAAATGCGATTTCAGAATAAGACTTTCTCTTCCAATTATAGTTGAATTGTTTTTTTCTTATTTTTTTAATATAATATATTAATCTTAAATAAAATAAATAAATAAATTAATCTTAATATAATAATCGATCGATTTTAGTCAAAGTCCTGAGTAATTGAACATTTGGTTGTTAAAATAGCCACTTTTCAGTTAAAAACACTAGCTTATTGCGAAGCAAAAACTCGTGTCAATTCTATAGTGCATTTTGACTAATTGTCGAACACCAATCAATATTTAAATAAATAAGAACCAACTGGAACAAATGGCAACCTAAGTAGAGTTGATGGCTAAGACCTATAAATAGCCTACTGCTTCAAAATGTTATATGATTAAATAAAAGATTAAGTATAAAATTCTAAAGAATTTGTTTAAACATGTGTGAAATCATATACGAATTTAACAGTAAGTTGATCACAGCTTAATCACTCGAAGACTACTGAAGAGGAAATGTAGCGATTTCCGGAACAGACTGTCTAGTCAGCCAAGTGATTGACTCTAAACAGAGTTGTTGTTGTTGTTGCCTTCTTAAAAACTTACTTGATCTAAAGCTCGCAATTAAATTCATGTAATAAAAAAAATAAAAATGTAATATGGAATTCTTTTTGCCAAAACGCATAAATTATTAGAAAGAGTTATTGACTGTCCCTGCTATTAATACAGCTAATTGCCATTATTTTAAAATTTTGGCATTTCGGAATCCCGGGATCACAAATTTCAAATCCCGAAGTCCCGGGATTTGCCAAAACCCTTCGGGATTGAAAGCCCTAATTCTTACACAACTGGATTAATGCACAAACCCCTAATTACCTATTTGTAAAACTTTAATTCTGTAAATTGACTAGAAGTATGGATTTTATCATACCAGTACATAATCTTTTGAACTCAAGAACCTTTTTTTGTTAACGCGATTATAACATGGAACTCGCTGCCTTTAGGCATCAAAATTAGCTCAAATAAACGCAATTTTAAGAATGAAATTTTCCGATTTTTCTCCTAATCTATAGCTATTTTTTATATTCTTCTTCTTTGTTCTTTATCTTTATTAATCATTAAGATTACGGAAACATTTTTATAATATTTAAATAGTTCATTCATTCACAATTTTCATCACTAGTTCCAGTTTAAGTTATTTAGAATTTTGTCATAGTTTTAAGTCATATTTATTTGTTGTTTACTACTTGCTGTTATTTTCTCGATTCCTACTGCATTTAAAAGACTCTGTCTTATATGTGAATATAATTTTTAAAAGAAATTAATTTGAAATAAAAATCAAGCCTTATAAAAGTGACTTTATCAGAATAATACAACATACAAGACATCGAATAAACTAAAATACGACCGTGAGGTTATTTTAACTTCGGTCCAGTCGAAGATAATTCCTAACTAGTTGTTTTTGTTATTTATGCAATCTTATCTTTGCCACTTCTAACATCGCGTTTATAGTGCGCTCTGAAACCGAAGTTGAATATTAAAAAAAAAATTGAAACTGTTTGAAAAAGCTAGATGAAAAAAGGTCAAGCTAATTTTTGACTCGCTTGTTTACACAGGTTTTATTTTTTTCACACCTACAGAAGTTCGCACATTGCTCGATAAATTTTTTCTAAAAAGCAATATCATCATCCTAAATTTTATGTTGCATGGAGAACGCATTATCAAAGCATCCTAAAACTGCGCATTAAAATGCGCTGTTTTTAGGAGCGCTCTTTGTTTCCCCGCCGGGAAGTCTTTACTTTTACACATGAAGCGCCCTTTAGGCCGCGTTCATAGTGAACGCTTTTTGCTCAGCCGAGAGGTTTAACCATATGGAAAAAGCTCAAAGAGTTCAAAGTGCAAGCATAAAGCTAATTTTTAAATGCTTGTCAGCGCTTATATCACCATCTCGCTTGTTCACACAGCAAAAAAAAAAATCAGTTTTTTATGCTTTGTCGTAGAGCATTTTAAAATTTTTTTCGGCACTTTATTCTCGTTTTATTACTTAGTTTAAGTTCATTTGTTTAGTTTTATTATTTACTAGCTGAACCCGATGTACTTCGCTACTCCCCTCGTTATAAAATAAAATTAAAAGTATATATTTTTCACGCCATCGAATTTTCGAAATAAGTCCACCCCAGCGCCACCTACCGTGTCCATTTATACACAAATTATTTTCTTATGATCAAACAAACATACATTCTGAATTTCAGTTAAATTGGTCCATAAATTCAAATTTTCGATATAAGTCCACCCCAGCGCCACCTATCGGGTCCATACGTTACATACATACACACATCCTATTTTATATATATAGATTGCGTCATACTGCATTTCTAATTGGATTTCGGCACTTGTTTTTCTATTTAGCATGTTAACAATATTTTTGTTAATTTTATATTATTTGTTAAATATTGTTTTGTTATTAAATTAATGCTCTTTTTTCATTAAAAATCAACGCAGTTATTTTTTCCTTTCTCTTTACTCTTCCTTACACTCGTGAAAAATAAAATCTATTTGTTGAATAAGCTTTCACTATGATCACAAAAAGCGCGACAAAGCAGATTTATTAATCAGCTTCAGCCAAAGCGTCGTTATTTATATATGTATGAATGTTTGTGTAAGTGTGTGTATGTGTGCCTGTTTGTGTGGAAACCAACAACCAATGCATATAAAATGTTTTAATTGTTTAATAATTCAATGTTTTAAACACTTAACCCATTTGGAAAATGGAAATGTTTTTCATGCATCTTTTATTAGTAATGAATAAAGAGTACAAATACTCCAGTTAGAAAAGTTAGTATACAATACATTTTATGAGCTGTACCCACGCAAATACAATGCGCAATCGCGAGTGTTTATTTTGCAAATGTGCTTTTTTAAAGATATGGCCTTTTTTCGCTCAGACCAACTCCGCAGAGCTCGCAAATTGATTTCATTCGGTTATACCTTCTTCTCTCTAGCTATTTGTGGCTTTTTTATTTTTTTAGGGAGATGTGGTCTTTTGATGGTGGAAACACCATATCGTATGTCTTATTCGAGCACTTTGAGCTTCTATATGGATACATCTTAATACTTTTTACCTCTGATTTTTTTTTTCTTTTTTTTTGTGGCTTTATTTAATGTATTCAGGTTACAGGTCCAATTTTTAAAAATATATATAAAAAAACTTAGTTTATTATAAACTATTTTTATTTTTCACCAATATTTCGACTCTTATCTTCAGGTTATATAAAAATATATATACACAATGATAACAAAATACTCACAATACTTTTTAAACAATTTTAACTTACATTAAAAAATAGAAATTTAAGGTTACATTAAACAAAATTTAAAAAACTTTAGCAAACAATAAAAACACGACTGACCTAACATTTAAACACTGCAGACTAAAATGAACTATTTCTATTCGTCACCGGTTTTCCTTCTGTTTTTCACATATCGTCTGTATATGTGAGCGCATTTATCCTTGTCTGTTTTAAAATTGAGTCTCTTCTATGAGGGTACACTTATAATGTGGAGCATTTCCAGTGTATACCTTCTATAATAATTCGTATCTTGTTGTAAAATCTTGACGTTGTCTAGGTCAAGTGTATGGCTAAATTGATCACAGTGCACTGCAAGTGTTGTTTTTTGCTCAATTGGTCATGAATGCGCTTTTTGGTCAGCAGAGCAGATATCCTTGTCCGTAATTTTTTTGTTGTTTCCACATATGCTTGGTCGCATACAAATGAAACAAGACCATATTAAAATTTAACAATTATTATTAAGATCGCTCATATTTAAAAGTCTTAAAGATACTCGTATAAAATTTTTGACAATTTTATGAGCGCTAATAACTACGAGTCAAAAAGAGCATTTTTTATGAATAAAGATTCTATGAATGCGCATTATTATGATTCAGATGTTGTATGGTTATGCATACAAACTAGATAAGACAGAGTTAATGAAATCACTTAATATAAAAACTTATGTGTACTGGGATCAACAAGCAAAAAGAACAGGCAAGGCCACCGCTAATTGAATTTATGACTTGCAGCGTATTTTGCAACTTATTATGTATGCTGCTGGTTCGTAGAAAAACAATATTTAAAGCAGAAGCACTGCAGCATCGTTATCGAAAATGTTTTTTTTTTTTAAATTTTCATAACAACAATGTATACACATGTTTGAGAACAAGCCAAGTCAACCAACTTGAATGCAGTTGAGTTTTTTACCGGCTGACTAAAAGGAAACAATTGAAAATGACTTAAGACCAAGTTAACAAGGAGCGAAAACACGGATAATCTGCCAGTATCAGACGTCAGCAGAATGAAACAAAGCGTTGTGAGGCGCGTACCGAGGGAAGTATAGAGGATTTGAGAGGTGGACAGAGTAATGCTGATTGCTACAAAAGCACGCAAATTTATTGGAAGTTTTCGCATATTAATAAATTGTAAGCCTATAAATAAAAATCCAAGAGACAGAAGAGGAGGAGAAACTAAAAATGAAGCCAGTAGAGAGGGTTTACACACATGTAAAAATAGGCAATCAAGTGGGCGGGTGCTACAAAAAACAAGTGAGCGGCTATAAAAATAAAAACCAAATTTATTGCCTTACCAACGTGTAGGAAAAAAGTGATAAAAGAAAAACAGCAACATGAAAATTGAAAGACCGATTTTATTTTGGTTTATGTAGTTTGGGTCTTTAGCAAAATTAAAGACTAGTTAGAGAGCTAATTGAAGCTGTTTGCAAGAATTGTTTGGCAACACTAGTTTGATATGAACAACACAGTGATATGAACAAATTATAAGAAAAACTATGCATTAATTTCGGAAAAAGTAACTGGTAACTCTGGTTGGTCAATAATTAGCAATTTAAGTTGAACAATGCAATGACTTTATGCTTAAACACTTAATTTCTATACCACAAATCTATGCCACAATAATCAATAAAACTGACTTAAGACAGAGTTGAGCTATAAATAAATATGAGTTTTTCGCAAACAGCTCAATATGCACACAAAATCCGGACCTTAAGCATGATCTTAGCCAAAGAAAACAATAGCTATGACACAAAAACCAATGTACCTTTTATTAAACTTATATTGCGATTGAAAACTTTCCATCGAAACTTTAAAATTAAACTGTCAATGCGTATTGACGCAAAAATGCTAAAATTATACACACCTACCCACAACTACACACACATTCACACACCCCAGATGAAAAACAAAGCAGACCTGCCGATGGAAGGAATGTGGCACGTTATAATTTTAATGCTAAGAGGTCTATTTTTTTTAGGTTTTAAAAACTTCCTCTATACTTTTAAGTGAGGTGAACGCGTTAATTTTCTTACTCTGTACTCGTGCATTTATTCTTAATGAAGCAAATTAAGCGATGAATAGTTAACAGCTGTGATGGCCGAATGGATGCACTTACACTCACGCGGCCGAAGTTCAAGTCTCCGGATAATGGTAATTATTCAATTGCCGGGCAACATTAGTTGGAAATTCAGCAAACATGCTCGCTTCCATACCCGCTTATATTTTTTTTCTATAGGTATGTCCTAGGACAGCATGTCTGTCAAATTACCTGCCGTAGCAGCAATGCAGCATGCATCTCATGGTATGAATGCAGCATTAATACCGAGAGATGAATGCATTCATACTACGACAGTTCATTTGGCAGACGTGCCGGCCTAGGACATGCCCATACAAAAAAGATATAAGCGGGTATGGAGGCGAGCATGTCTCTTGGCCTTCCGAGGCATGTTGCCGGCAGACATACATCAGGGCTCCTTTTCCAACTGGGTCACACATCGACAATTTAAGAAAACATGGTGTATTTTTCCGCTTCCGTTTTGCAAGACCATTAGCTACGTTCCCGCACTGCTGCACTCTTCACTGTTCTTCTGTGTGTTGCAAACATGACCACTTTTTGTTATATTTTTGTTTTAAACTTTTGACTGAAGTGAATATTGCGCTATTTCAAACAAGACAAGTATTAGTTGCCGCATCTGCAACAACTTCCGACCTCCGAGACAACAGGCACACACCCTATCATCGGCAACAAATCATATTAAATCCCTTTTGCTAAAAAGTAAACATAAATGTTGTTGGGCAAATACAATTATAGCTGTCTGGCAACAGTATGACTTGAACTTGCACGCGGCCCTTTATCATGAAGGAAAGGGGGAGCTACGAAAAAAATGATTTGTGTTGGCAGTCGACTGGCCAATGTTTAAAGGTTACGAAAATGTTTGCTTGTGTTAACTACGTTTGCCAGTATGTGTGTCCAGGAGAGGACGAACATAAGTGTGAGTGACTGTCAATTCAACTGTTAAAAAAGCAGACAGCAATTATTTTGTTATCATCGATGTTGGATCAACCGATAACAACAGAGATCGATGTTGCTATTTTTACTTTCGAGAGAATTAAAAGGACCAAAGACTAGATGGATTGTAGTCAAGGATATCAGATAATTTTTTTTATCGCTCATATCAACAGGTTGGGAAACATATGTGCGATAGTGTGAACTCGTTTTTGAAAAGGTTATGTTTTTGGCGACAAGACTTAAGGCTAATTTTAGAACAAATACGTGAGCAATGGCCTTGTGTGAAGGTGAAATCTCAAAACGACACTTTTTGCCATATGCCTTTTTCTTAGAATTGTTGCTGCTTTTTGTTTTTGTGTCATTGCATCAAGAGAATATAAATTAAACATATTCCTTTGAAAGCAGTGAGAATCGAACCCGGACCCCGGCTTGATAGTTCTACAAACTACCATCTAATCCAAAATCTTCTGCTTCGTAAAATGGTTCATTCAAAATTAAGTATTTACAGAAGCTATGTTGCAGTTGATGACAAGAATATATTAAAAGGATTGTGCATAAGCTATCCTACACATAGGCTCAACAAAAATTATCACACAAATTCCGTTTTTCCCATATTTGAATTTTAAAATTCTAACAAAATTTCCATTGGAATTTTTTATTTGAAAAATACAGCAGAAATAAAAAACTACCATAAAAAATACTGCAGCAATAAGAAACATACCACACAAAATCTCACAGTTAAGGTACCATTATAGTTTCGTATAGGGAAAAAGAAAGCAATTTTCTAAATTTAATAACTTGGGCCTTTTATTAGATATTAACATAATATTTTTTTAAATTTGTACATCCTTGAAGATTGAAAAAAATAAAAAAATAGTTTTCATTAGTTTTTTTCTTAAATGACCTTGTTATTTATTATTTTGATTTTATATGATTTAAATACAAGTTCTAAATGTTTGATAGTTTAAATCATACTTGATTTTAAATACAAATTCTAGTTGTTTGATAGTTTAAAATCGTTTATTGAGCTTAAGGTCAAAGTTAGATAATAACATAAGCATAAAGACTAAAGTAAAGCAAAAATACAACAACAAATGTGAGCATGTGAAATGGGAGAAAAACTGAGAAATTGACACTTTAAATCTCATCGCCTCTGTGGTGCAGTGCGCTAGTGCGCGCTTGCACGAGGTATCACAAAGATTTCTGATGAAGCCTTTAGCACGGCCGAAATTGCAATAAAATCAGCTAGTGATTTTTTCCATTTCATATTGAGAGAAAAAAAAGCTTTGTTGCTGTTGTTGTTTCTTTGGAAAGATTCGTTAGAACAATTAATTGTTCTAACTTTGACCTTAAGCTCAATAAACGATTTTAAACTATCAAACAACTAGAATTTGTTTTTAAATTAAGTACGATTTAAACTATCAAACATTAAGAATTTGTACTTAAATCATATAAAATCAACAATAGTTTTCATAATAATTAAAAACTTAAAAAGCGTTTTTCTCGAAACATTATTTTTTCAACTGGCGGACAGTTAATTTCAGGATTGGCTGGGCCGATTTTGAAAAACCTTGTGTTATTTTCTTTACTAACATATTCTCTAAAGAAATCTTCCAAAAATCTTAAAAAAATTAATTAGCAAAGGTAAAAGATCCAAAAATGTGGTCTATTTTTTTTTATATTGTCCAATTTTTTTCTATATTCTATTTTTAATTAATATGGTAGATTGCTGGGCGGAAAGCTCATCTTTAAGAATCTTTTTTGTTTCAGACGTCCCATTTCAAAGATTAACTGTCCGCCATATGGACACCACATGGATCACATCATTTTGGCGCCATCTATAGACTTATAAGTCATACAAATTGTGAAAAATATTTTTTTATTTCTTTTTTCAACCTTCATGGATGTACAAATGTAAAACAAAAAATGTATAATAATATCTAATAAAAGGCCCAAGTTATTAACTTTAGAAAAATGCTTTCTTTTTCCCTATCCAAAACAGTAATGATACCTTAACAAAAAATAACCAACAAAGTTTTAAGATCTCCACAACTCTTACCAATTGCCGCAAAAAGTCGCACAAGTTCAGAAGTACACTAATTATATACCAAATTTATAAACTTTGTTAACAATTGCGAATAGCGATCTGATTGGAATTCAAATATATAATTTTAGCATTTTGATATTGTTGCTGCATTTTCTTTTTATATTAATTGGACTTCTGTTGATGCATTCGTAAGTTTGTATTATTGTGTATAGAATTTTAACTTACCCTTACCGTTCCATAACTGTCTACAATAAAACAATAATATGAAAAAAAGTAAAAAAAATTATTTATAATGTAAAATATATGTCAAACATTTTTGTAAATTTTGTGGGAAAAAAAAATCCCACACGAATTAAAAAATACCACGTTAAATTAAAAAATGGAAATTCCTATTTCCCACAGCAATTAAAAAAAACATACCATACCATATATAATACTTTGTGGAATTTGTGTAGTTTCTACGTATAAAATTATCAAGTAAATGTTAAGTTTTTGATATTTTTCCAACTTATTCACCTTTGCTGATGTTTTTTCGACAAAGTTTCTTCTAAAAGCATAGCAATCGTAATAATATTAGAAAATATCGTTCTTTTAAGAGTAAATTGAGTGTTTGCTTTTTCAAATCGGCCAGCAGTTAACAAAGTTATAGAACTTTATTCAAAAGCGTATTTTAAAATTTTTTATATTTTCAAATAACTTTTTGAATTTATTTATATTCACTAAATTGTAAAATTGAATAAATTGCAATAAAAAATAAATTGCAATAAAAAAGTTTTGGATATCGTTTAAAACGTCTGTATATTATCTTTACGTAGATGGCATAATATCTTGAATCAGTTGATAACTGACTGAGTTAATAGGTAGCAAGTGCATGAATGTACGTAAAACTGGTTTCTTAACGGTAAGTCAAAATTTTGAGGGTGTTAGACAACTTTTATGTGCTGTTTCGTGTACAGATATACAACCTACACTATGTCATTTCAAATGTGCAAAATGACTGTCGCACCGTGTAAGCGATACAAATATTTGTCCAACACGATTAGGGACAACTATTGATTCAGTATTCGATAGATACATTGACGACATAACATCTATAACATACTTTTGCTATTTCAGTTATCATAAACTCATAATTTCATATTATAAAATTCCATAATAATAGTTGAAAGCTTTTACACAAATAATTTAAAACAAATTTAACATGTAATAAAATAAAAGAAAACTAAATGTAATAAAATTTACAGGGGTTATTATAACGTGTGTTTTTTATGTTATTTTAAATATTTGAATTTAAAAATTCTGTGAAACTGCGAAATAGCTTCGCTTTTCTTGAGTGTCTAACGACGCATCTATTTTTTTATTAAACTTTTTTTTAAGTAATTTTAAATCTTATCCTGTAAATCTATCTTTATAACGCAAGAATAAGAAGCAAAATTTTCCAGATATTTTTTGTACACATAATACCCGGTAATTTTTGTTTTTTATTTCTTAAGGCATATATATAAAAAAAAACAGCTAAGATTTAATAGTACCGTTGAGCCAAATTTGAAAATTTTCAATTACTTCATTCATTGTAGTGTCTTTTATAAAACATACTCTATGAAGTGCATATTAAAATCAGCAACGTTTGAGAACATTAATGAAACTCAAATGTAGCAGAATCTGTTCTAAATTGTTATTGATTTTAATAAGCACTTCATATAATGTATATTTTAATAGGAACATTAAATTTCAATGTTTTCAATTTTGTTTCAACGGTAAACATAAATCATCAGAGATGTTGGGGAAATCGACAGTTGTCAGAATCGGATTTAAAATCGACACAGATTTAATTTTGGTGTCATAGAAACCGATTATCGATTTTGAAACTAGTTTCATTTTTGAAATTGGTTTTGTGTAGGTTTAAGATGTCACAGAAACCAATTTATCGATTTTGTTGTCGGTTTTAAAACAAGCAGCCGAAAGTTGTCAGAACTGTTGATAAGTGTTGATAACTGTGCTAGCTTCTGAAAAGTCGCGAAAATTTTGGAAAAATTTAAGAAGTAAAGGATTTTAATTATTTTTGTTTAGTTTATTATTTATTTGCATTTTTTATTATGGGAAAACATAAAAACGCAGCCCAAATTACAATTCTAACCTTTTTCGTGGAGAACTACCTGGAACTGGCCACTGGGCTTTACCAAAAAAGACAAGCCACTATGTTATAAATAAATAACTGAACATAAAACACACGAAATAAAGACTTGGTATCCGCCGGCAAGACAGCTTTACTTCAAAAAGAACAAAACCGAGTCCGTTACAAAAACGATTCTGTTTTAATTCTGTGTCGGTTTCCTGTTCTTCAATATGAGAGGTTTCTAATGGTACCTTCGAAAAAGTGGTACAACTATTTTTTCACCATGCTTTTCTGGTTTGAAAATCTAAAAATAATCTTAATATATAAAAGGCAAGCATGCTGCTCCGCACAAAATATTTCTCAAACTGTAATAACCTTTTGACAGTAAAGCACTTTTACAAGACATACTATTCTCAAAAATGTTCAGCCTGAAAATATGCACAGAAAATATATTTGATATTTATCAGTGACAATATTGGGTTTTTAATAATTTAGTTTTTACAATAGTACCATTTTGATCTAACCACTTCTTTTATAAATAAATTTTGAGGAATTTAATGGAATTCTTCGTAGCGAGTTGCTACGTATATGATGGTTGCTCATTTTTCAACACTGTTTCAATACTTTGTTATTTAAAGTAGTATATTTGTATTTTACAAAAATCAAGTGAATAAAAAATCAAGCTTTAAGAAGAAAAAAAAAGTACTTTCGGCAAATGGCTCCAAAAAGGAAGTGTGCGGAGGACCCGCCGTAGGACAAGCATTTATACAAGTTATTAATAACAGGGATGAGGGTTTTCTTTCCGATGGTGTTCATAATTTTGGTCATCTATATGCAGCGTCAATCAAAGTGACTGTCGTATACAGTAGTACAACTTACACAAAAAGAGGCAACACTAAAAAACATATGTTGTTTTTACTACGCTGGCATTAATTGTAACCTATTTTATGAACCGTTTCAAAAGTTTTGTCAATAGTAATGCAAAAGTAAAGAAGTGCAGAGATCCTTCGCCAGCACGCAGTTTGCAGTATCATATTTTCTGATGAAAAACTCTTCTCGTTGCAAGCAAACTACAACTCGCAAAATGATAGAGTTTACGCAGCTAGCATGGCAGATATTCCTAAAGAAAAAAATCATTGAAAGATTTAAAAATGTTTCGTCAGTCCTGGTTTGGGGTGCTTTCTCAGAAAAAAGCAAATTGTCTCTTCTTTTTATAGAGAAAGGAGTTAAAATAATTCGAAATATTATTAAGAAAATGTTTTGAAGAACCATCATATGCCGCATGCCAAGCAAATTCACGGAGAGAATCACTTTTGTTTTCAGCAAGTTTCTGCTCCGCACACAGGGTAAAAATCGTTCAAAGCTGGTTCAAAGCAAATTTGCCATGTGTTATTTTTATTGACGAATGGACGAATTAACGAACATAAAAACATGACGGTAGATAAATTTACGCGACAATTATTAAAAATATGGAATGATATTCCTGAAAATCTGTTGCGTGGTGCGTGCTGCATGGTCGTTTTTCACAAAAAAATTACACTTGTTAAAAAAAATTAAAGATGAAAGATTCGAATTGAATGAAGAAGAGCTGTAAAGAATGTTTATATTAAAAAATAAAAATTGTTGTTTAATAAAATTTACACAGTGCTTTCGATTTATGGCATAAAACAAGTGCTATAGTTACTTTGATTCACTTTGTACAAATAGGCGTAGGCGAAACAGTTCGGTACCATCTTCTCACGTGCTACAAAATGAATTATTGTATGGAAAAGGAATGCACCGAATAGCTTTTGTGTTCTCTGACCTCAAATCTCGGAGCGTTAAGAGAATTGCTTTAACAAAAGCTAAACTATAAGAGATGGAATAACATAGTGTAAGAGAGTTTTTTAGACATTGCTGAGATGTATAAAAAACCTTAGAAACATTTTTTTCTTTAGCTACCTCTTACGAATATCCCACAAACAGCATATTTTTTTTATGTAACATGTGTGAATATATATTATGATGCTGGAATTGCTTACAAATTTAAATTTTGAAAAATTCTCGTTATTTGGACATCAATTTATGTCACTTTCTCGAAAACTGTAGCTTTTCTCAGTACAACGTATTTTTGTACGAAAAGTCGTTGATTGTGAAAAACAACGGCAATTCGAAAGATTTTTTGGTAAATTTTTAAAATAGCATGCTAAAAAATATTCCCATTATTTTTGCATTTTTACATAAAAATTATTGCGATATCTCTAAATATGGAAGCTAGAGTAATTTAAGAAGTTCAAAACGGTACATGAGATTTAAAATTTTGAGTCTTACATGGATCTTGCACGAAATGAGCGATATATTAATAAATGAACATTGAAATACTAATTCAATTAGATGAACACGTTATATTATTGGATTATTAAAATGAGATCATTGCTTTTTTAATTTAAAATGCATCCCTGGTAAAGTATTTAAGAAAATTGTAACCCCTGAAACAAAAGTTAAATTTGAATTCTAAATTAATTTTTTTTAAAAGATTTATTTTAAGAAAAATACATAATTAAATAACAATATAAAAAATAAAAGTAAAAAATTATACAATTCAAGTTATACTTTATTTTTAAATAATCAAATGTAATTAATATATATGAGATTTTTTTTATAAATAAAACAAAAATAAATAAAGAATACTATTCATTAAATAGTTGATTATGAGATAAAGTTTATTAATTAGATAAGGAACAAAAGACTAAAAATTTTCAAAAGAGTATTTATGTTTTGTATATTACCGTTCACAGTTCATATTTTGGCATTACTTCATTAATTATTTCCGCAAAAATAATCCCACATTTTTCTCCACAACATTGCGTGTTTGGTGACACGAAGAGAAGTCATTAAACGAAAATTGGGGTTAAAGGATGTAGTCTAGTTCGTCGGCTAAAAAAATAGGCTATTTTGGGAGTTTCTCGTGAGCTTACTATGAGAGATATGTTTATAAAAGTTGTAAGCGATGGATAAGTGAAGTTTAAAATTAGAAAAAGAACAATAATTTTATTAAGTTTTTTCAGTTTTTTACACAAAATTCGTACTTATACGGAATGCCATAGTTTGGAGGCAGGTTCCAAACCCACACGATATCTCGGCAACGGCTTATCTGAAACAAAAAACCTAAGTGTTATAAATTCGCAATGGCTACGAAATAATAAATATTAATTTTTAACTAAAGTTTTTTCTAAATGACCTTGTTATTTATTATGTTGATTTTATATGATTTCAATACAAATTCTAAATGTTTAATTACATTAAAAACAATTAATTGTTCTAACTAATCGTTCCAAAGAAACAACAACGTTTTTTCAATATGAAAAGGATAAAATCACTAGCAAATTTTATTGCAATTTCGGCCCTGCTAAAGGCTTCATCAGAAATCTTTGTGATACCCGTGCAAGCGCGCACTAGCGCACTGCACTACAGAGGCGATGAGATTTAAAGAGTCAATTTCTCAGTTTTTCTCCCATTTCATATTTTCACATTTGTTGTTGTATTTTTGCTTTACTTTAGTCTTTATGCTTATGTTATTATTATGGAGTCCAACAGTTTGCTGGAAGTCTTCCACTAACAAAGCTTTTTTGCTTTTTTTTTGTGTTCGATAAGCCTTTTAAGGATTTTGAAAAATAGTCGTGTATGAACATCCGTAACTTTCGCTTCAGAATTTTGGTTCTTTTATGTACAAAAAGACTCAAAACTGTGCTTTAACAGTGCAGTGATATTTTTTTTTTCAAATTTTGCATTTTTAGTTTTTTGGGAATTTTTTTCTAAAAATATCCAAACTTGATATTTTTGAAAAATTGTACTTTTTGCTAAAGATTTCATAGCGGCTAGGTTCTTCAATGTAATCGCTCAATATTTTTTTCAGTTTTTATTTATCATAGTAACAGGAAAAATTTCCATTAGATGTAATTGGGATACTTTCGAATTCGGATTTTTGCATTTTTTTTAATATCAAGAAAAAAATGATCTAGAATGAACTAGTCAAAAGAAATCTCAACTAGGTACATTCCATTCGGCACAATATTGAAAAGTGCAATTTAATATATTCCGATCGCTCTGAAATTTTAACCCGCTTGGTTTGGATCACAACCTTCTGCTTTTTCAACTGTTTTAGGAGGCATCAATCGCACAGTGCCTAAGCAACTCACTTTTTTACACTCATTTATGACAAAACTACTTTTTTCGGCAAAGTGTTGTAGAAAACAAAAACTATTCACTCCAATCATCTGAAATTTTAATATGTTATTCACAACAGCAGTGGCTATAGCTGGAACTAAAATCAAAGTTTTATTTTAAAAACTTAGTATGTTTTACACTTAATAACCGGTAAAAAAACTCTTTTTAAATCTGAAACCTCAAAAGCGCGTCATTCTGTCAATTTTCAATATTTTTTTCTAGTCCATGAGTACAGATGATGTAAGTGATGACTTAGTAAGTCTACTATCGAACAGATATTAACGCTACGAAAATTTTGGTGAAGACCCTAGAAAAAAACTCGAAGCCCTCTACATTTTATCAAACAAAGCTGCCTTCACAGCCCAAAAGGAAGCCCTGTAGTCAACCATGTCTGAATTTGGTATACCAGCGAAATGAGTCCGCCTGTGCAGAAGACTTCGTGTATCCGGGATCTAGTATAAACTTTACTAACGATATCAGCATACATTTGAAACGAAGGATAACTCTTGCCAACAGATATTACTTTGAGCTCAGTAGGCAATTGAGAAGCAGAGCCCTATCTTGAAGAACAAAAATCACACTCTATAAAGCATTCATCATGACCGCCTTACTTTATGCATCACAGCAGTTAAGCAGTTCAGTGGCGAGTACCAAATGCGTTGCAACAATCTATTTACTGGATTCGTAGGCATTGCACGACCCTCAACTCTAGGCGGTTATACTACTTTTCACAACTTTTTTTTTTTAAATTTCTCGCATTACTTCACTGAAATACTTAAGAGTTCAGCACTAAAAATAGGTTTTTTTTTAATGCTGGCTCAGTCAAACTTCATTCGTATGAAAGCCAGGCCCGTAGACAAGGGGGTTTTAGGGGTTAAAACCCCCTTATGGTCTAGAAAGTTTAAAAATCTAATATATTAGCATTAAGGCAACTACAACGCAACAGCGTAAAAGGTTGCAAATCACTTCAATTTTGAACTGAATTGAGACCTATGCTTTCAAATCATAGATAATATAAGGACTTCGGCATAGATTGCGATTTTATGTTCGGGCAGGGTTACGATGGAGCGGTTGTCATGAATGGTACACTACAAGCAGCACAAGCGTATGTAGCGGAAGAAGAGCTTACACGTTGCTATTATTAAAGTTTAAGACAACGCAACCGAATTTCGATATACCACAATATCGCCTCTCGCATTTCATCTTATAAAAACTATATAAACTTTTTGATTTTAAAATTGCTATTTATGTGGTCGCAGTTCCAACTAAATACATTTGTGATCAAGATTGTCCATTCACATTCTTTGTTGTTTTTTTCCAAAAATTAATAACTAGAACAGAAAAATTTAATAAACGTATCACCTTACTAGTTAAGTAATGTCAATTGCAATATTTAACAGTTATATTTCACTTTGGTTATGTTGTAGTTTTGCTTTTTTAAAATATTTAAAATTACTATATAAAATAGTAATGAATATTTTTTAAAACGAAAATCAGAAATATTTTTTAAAATTACTAAATTAATTAATATGATAAATATAGTTTTTTTTTAAATTTCTTATGATTTTTTTATTTTTGTGTTTGAAATGCCCAAACACAGGCACTTCAAGGATTTTTGAAAAAACATCAAGTTTCAACAGCTATAACTTTTTGATCCGAGTTTTGTTTTTTGTAATTTTTTTTCTCAAAATAGCTAAAGACTATGCTTTAGCAATCCGTTAGACGTTGTTTTTTTTTTTAATTTTGCATTTTCGTATTTTTGGGGATTCTGGGATTTCGGTGTCTGTTCAAAAGAGCTTATTTCGACATTGTATGAAGTTAAATAAAACTGAAAATTTCTAGTTTTTGCTGTGCTTACAATTCTGAGACCAACAGCTAATCATGGATAAAAACATTTTATTGGTTTAAAGTTATAGAAATTTCTGATTTAAAAATATGTCTTCTTGTGCAGTCACTGAAGAAATAGGCTTTTTTGATAAGGTTTTTAAGCATTTTATTAAATGAACGCAACAGTAAAATACACATAACAAGATTTCACAGAAATAATTATTTCACTAAGCACGTAAGTGCCCATGTCGGGCTCAATACGTTCACATTCTTCGTCGGTTTCTCATTGTAGTAATGAGGATTCATTAAGGACTTTAATTCATTGAATAATCAGTTTCATACCTTTAAGGGAACTTGTAATTGAGTCTTTTAAAAAAATTTGATAAGACCGTTTGATTAAATATTGTACAAAAACTAAAACCTTGTATGAAAATTACAGCCCTATTCTGGCAACTTGACAATAGTCAGTCAACCAGTATTTTTATATTTGCTATATGTTTGTTGTAATTTTTTATTTCAAAACAAAATTTGAAGCTCAAAAATAATAAATTTTGATAAAAATTGTCAACTGCTTTTCAGATAGTGACAATTTCATTAAAAAATTTTGTTTTTGAGCTTCATATTTTGCGTTTAAATATAAAAATTACAACAAACACATAGAAATATTAAAAATACTGGTTGATTACACAGTGCGACAAAATGGAACGAAGTTGAAATACCTGGGAGATAATGATATTTTTCTTGTAGGTCTTATCGAGTTAAAGAACTTGCTATACTTGAAATTTGCCGGACACCCCCAAAATCTGGACTTATGGTCAAAAAACCGATTTTTCCTACCTTTGCCCACTTATTGGCTCATAACTTATCTGATTACCAACCGATTTTAAAAATTTTATCGGATCCTGAAAGACGATACTTAAACCTTTCTAACAATATACATACTGTTTGGGACAACTTGAGAAAGCTGTGTGTATTTACTCTGCAAATACAAATTTTTTTCAGTTTTTTTGACTTTTTTCAACTTTGACGATTTTTCTATACATTAAATTATATTGAGACCATACTAGTCCTGTTTGGATTCATAAAAAATGTTTATTAGGAATTTTAACGCAATTTAGTATTTTAAAATTGGTCAGTAATTGACAAAGTTATTCAACTTTTCATGAAAAGAGATTTTTTGAAAACGCCACTGACTCAACTGTGGAACTTTCCATGAAAAGAGAGGTTTTTTAAATGCCAATAGAATGTTTTTGTGTTATGTTTTTCACTCTCTCTTTCTTCAGTTTCTACTAAAACAACAGACCAAAAAAAAAAATTCTAACAGCAGCGGTCGTCAAACTTTTTCCGCTTCAGAGCTTAATTTGTTAAAAAATACTGTAAATATGAATTTCATGAATTAAATAAATTTTTTAACAAAAATTACTATAAAATGATGAAGTTTTATTAAGATTGTATTTTTTATACATGTATTCATTTCTTCAACTTACTACAATCAATATGATAAATATTGTCCGCTGGTTGGAAACCACTGTTATATTAAAAAAATGTTAGGATCACAACAAAAATCACAAGATATTTTTTTTTCTTAATTTGATGTTTTATTTATTACTTTTTCTTAAACTGTTTTCATTGAACATCGGGTGAAATTTGATAAAAATCGGGTGCAATTTTATTAAAAATGTGTGACAAACGTAACAAATTTTGCTATGTATGTGGGTTATTTATGGATGTAAGCCATCGGCGTGATTTTAAAAACAATATTGGAGTAGTGGAAGTGTACAACAAAGTTTTTGATAGCTCTTATAATGGTAGTCGCTGGTACGAGCCAGAATTTATTTGTGAATCTTGCTGTACAACATTAAAAAAACGAAAAGTTCAGACTTCAATTGCATTGCCTTTTGCTGCGCCTATGATTTGGCATCATCAGCCATATCATAAACAAAAAGACTGCTACTTTTGTGAAACTAATGTTTCAGGCCACAGTTTTAGAACACGTAAAAATATAAAATACGCAAATGTACAAACTGTAACAAAGCCAATATACGTGAGTGATGACGTTCCTTCAACTAGTAAGTCTGCTAATACAGCTATTAAGTGCTTGGAACAAGAGAAAGAGGAAGAGGAAGAGTTCCTTCCAACCAAATCGACGTCCACGGAACGTCATTTTATATCAAAATCAGATTTCGACGATCTCTTACGCGATTTAAAGTTGTCAAAAAGACAATCTGAAATTCTCGGTTCGCGATTAAAGCAGTGGAACCTGGTAGCAAACGATTTTCTTATAACATCTGGTAGGAGAAATGACCGTACTTTGTTAATGGAAGAATGTTTTGAAACTCGTGATAATGATCTGGTGTGTTGCGTGGATGTACCCAAACTATTTTTGGCGTTGAATCACAATTATAATGCTGATGATTGGCGACTTTTCATTGATGGTTCAACTAAAAGTAAGTACTTTATTAAATTTTTAGTTTCTCACTTCTTTAAATAAAATTTGTTATTTTATATTTAGGTTTGAAAGCCGTTTTATTGCATAATAAAAATCATTTACCATCAGTTCCAATCGCATATGCAACCAACATAAAAGAAACTTACGAAGTTATGGAAAAAATACTTCGGTTTGTGAACTACAGCACGCACAAGTGGAAAGTAGTCGCTGATTTAAAAGTATTGACAATTTTATTTGGAATGCAAGGGGGAAACACAAAATTTCCGTGCTATCTTTGTGAATGGGATAGTCGTGCGCCGAATCGTTATGATCGCAAAGTATGGCCATCTCGTGAATCACATAAAATAGGCTTGAAAAACGTTCTTAACGTTCCTTTAATCAAGGCTGAGAATGTTATTCTACCAGCGCTGCATCTGAAACTCGGATATATGAAACAGTTCGTCAAAAAATTAGATGTAAACGGCGAGGCTTTTGCTTATCTTAAATGGGTGTTTCCAAAATTAAGTGAAGCGAAAATAAAAGGAGGTAAAAATGTATATTTTTTCATATCTATTACTTTTTAATCTTTTTATCTCTCTGAACCTAAGGTATTTTCATTGGACCTCAAATCCGAAAAGTCATGAAAGATTCAAATTTTTTAAGGAAGTTAAATTTCGTGGAACAACGCGCGTGGAAAAGTTTTGTTTCGCTGTGCACTAATTTCCTCGGAAACCATAGAAGCGACGGCTATGTCGCAATTGTGAATGAATTTTTAAGTGCATATGCTGCAATGGGGTGCAACATGTCCATAAAAATTCATTTTCTCCATTCGCATTTGGACTTCTTCCCAGAGAACTTAGGCCAGTTAAGCGATGAGCAAGGAGAACATTTTCACCAAGAAATTGCAACAATAGAAAAACATTTTGAAGGAAAAAATAAAATTAAAATGATTTCGGAGTATTGCTGGTCTTTACAACGCGTAACTAATGATGCCGACTTAAAAAAAAAAAGATCAAGCAAACATTTTTGAGTTCTCATACCGAAAATGTATTTTTGGAAAAAATCTCTTTTCATTAAAAGTTGAATAACTTTGTCAATTACTGACCAATTTTAAAATACTAAATTGCGTTAAAATTCCTAATAAACATTTTTTATGAATCCAAACAGGACTAGTATGGTCTCAATATAATTTAATGTATAGAAAAATCGTCAAAGTTGAAAAAAGTCAAAAAAACTGAAAAAAATTTGTATTTGCAGAGTAAATACACACAGCTTTCTCAAGTTGTCCCAAACAGTATGTATATTGTTAGAAAGGTTTAAGTATCGTCTTTCAGGATCCGATAAAATTTTTAAAATCGGTTGGTAATCAGGTAAGTTATGAGCCAATAAGTGGGCAAAGGTAGGAAAAATCGGTTTTTTGACCATAAGTCCAGATTTTGGGGGTGTCCGGCAAATTTCAAGTATAGCAAGTTCTTTAACTCGATAAGATCTACAAGAAAAATATCATTATCTCCCAGGTATTTTGGACTGTCGCACAGTGTTATTTTCAAGTTGCCAGAACAGCGCTGTTAATCCCTTCTGTTCAAATATCTGCAAAAGTAATTTTTCAGTATGCATATTTAGGCACTTTTGAATAGAAACATAAACATTTATGCACAAAATATTGGAAAAATTTACGATTTTCGCGACTTTTTTTATTGTGCAAATGATAGGATTAAATATTTTATGTGCTAAACCATAGTAAAAACGTCTTTTAGTGTTGTTTCAGTAAATATTTAACAAAATCTCATTGCAAATTCTCAAATTTGGATTTTTAAAATTTTTTTTTTTTATTGAAACAAAAAATAAAATAACATTTTTCGAAAAGTAAAATATCACAACTCTGGTATCCGAATTTTATGTTTATTAACTCAGTTAAAAGAACAATTACATTAAAAACTAAATGCACAAAAGTTTTTTAAAAAAATTTACCTCAGGAGATGTTTTGAACTCTTGTAAAATGCTTCTCCATTTATTGGTCTCTTGAGCAAGTTTTAAAAAATGACAAAACTATCAATATTTTTTTTTTAATCAAAACCCCCCCTTGGGTGAATCCTGGCTACGGGCCTGATGAAAGCACAGGCTAAAATCAAACTCACAACATCAATCATGAGCGACAGAAAAAACAACAATGAAAGTACTTCACCGTCAAAGGATTGTGAAAACATTGAATGCTGCAACTAATTTATGAGTTTGCGAAAGTGCAGCAAAGCATACTGACAGGGTTGCAGCATTATAACAGAATTATAACTTTTACAGACTTTCTTCTCTAGCCAATTAAAACATTTAACTTAAATTTTATATAAAGTGAAATTTAAAAAAATTACTTGTCAAAATTATTTTTGATGTTTTTAATTCTATGCTACTTTTAGTCACCAAAATAATGTTAAAAACTATGCGATTGAAGTTATTGACAAAACAGTGATGCGATTAAACATTAACAGCAACAGAAGAAAACAGCAATGTCATTTATAGAAAAACGACCCGCTTTTATTCTGGACTGAGAGTAGCAGGCTCAATTTTGAAATTCTGACAACGGATTCGGATTCAGCGACCCATTTTTACCTAGTCAATCTTGAAAATCTTTAAGTTGGTGAAAAAAATGTCTAGTTAGGCGCTGACGACCGCTGATTAAAATTATCAAAATGATCCAAATTATATATTGCCATATACTGCTTTTTATTATCATCCTGATTAAATTTCATTGCTTGTGGTGTTGATGAACAAAAACACGTCGTGCATGGATTGCCGAGAGAGAAAGTGTGTATGGCTTGTTGTTGTAGGCTTTCGTTTGGTGTTGAGCAAATCAAACTCTCAAGAGTTATTAGATGACAGTCAACTGTGAGCAATGCAATAAATCACAGTGTGTGTTTACGATGAAATAGATGCACCGACGCAGGGCTTTAATTTAAACTACCTCGCATCTATACATTGTATATCTTTCTTCAATGTTCTTATCTCGATATACCTCTCGAAAATTTCAATGCAAGAGCATGAAATATTATCAATCTGATGAAACTTTTTAAAGATTGTGTTATAATGGGCTTCCTGAAACGTACCTGATACCGTTTAAATCTTGTGTTGTCTTTCAGGTGGTTGGATATACATGATATATATAACAGAATCCGTTATAGTCTGAATACATGTACTCAAATTTTCAAATTTAGTCCCAAGATATCACTTTGTAAGTGTGGAAGTTACATGGGAAGTACCACTTTCTGCCACAGCTACATGTATTTTCAATAAAACAAGAACTTCAATACATATAAAAATATACCCAATCAGCCAAACAAGCTTGGAATAAGCTTTAAACAAGCTTAAAATCGTAAGCATCAAGCTTGGAAAAAGCTTACGATTACTATTGGAAAATGCTTACAAGTAATTGTAGAACAAACGAAAACGATCCCTTGGAAAAATATTCCTTACTATAAGCTTAATCCAAGTGTTTTTTACAATTGGAAATTAGTATTTCAATACGCAACTTTTATGTATAAATATATTTACCAAACAATGCGCAGCCTTCTTAAATTAACAAATAAGAATAAAAAAAGAAAATTCGACGGTACAAGAAGCTGTACCGTATTTATTTCTCACTATCAAACTCGACTTGCCTTCAAGAAAACTTGCCTTGTTGCATTTTAAGCGCTCAGTTGTGGTTCTTGTCCTTCAAATTCAATATTTTCCACAATTAAGTCGTGGATTTCAATGTTTAGTTTCCATAATTCTTAAATGCAGTAAAGAGCAAAGAAAGTGAAAAGAATCATGACCGAACCCGGACTCGAACCGGGGACCGGGAACAGTTAAAAGTAATCGCAACTTTGCTAAGTTGCAAAATTATAGCCTTGGCTAACATTTTGCAAATATGATTGGAAAAAACTTACTTAAAGCAAGTCTTTTCAAGTATTATTGTACAACACTTACTTTTTGTTTTTTACGCAATAATTCTACAAAGCTACTTGGAAATTTATTACCTACACTCTAAAAACTGATTGAAAAATCTCTACAACAAATGTTGTGAAATTTCACGACATTTATTGGCGATTTTGTAAAAAAAACCACGCTATGCAGTGAGTTTTTTAAATTTTGCCTGAAAATCAGCGTTTTTTCCAAAATATGTATATTTACTCTACTATTCACGCTGTTTGAGCGTGTTTTCGCTCAGAGAATCTTAAAATATGTATATCTCTCTACTTTTCACGCTATTTTAGCGTGTTTTCACTCAGAGAGCCCTAAAATATATATATTCTCTACTTTTCACGCTATTCTAGCGTGTTTTCGCTCAATGCATTCTAAAATATGTTTATTTTCTACTTTTCACGCTATTTCAGCGTGTTTTCGCTCAGAGAGTCTTAAAATATGTATATTTTCCCTTCTTTTCACACTATTTCAGCGTGCTCTAGCTCAGATACTCCTAAAAACGCTCCAGCAGCGGTGTTTTACGCTTGCCCTTAAATAAAGACCTCTGCTTTAACGTCATATGATTTCAAAGAGTTTATTCGAACAAGTATCCAATTATATACAATTTAAACAGTAGATTGGCCACAGCTTAATTACTCAAGCCTTCTGAAGTAAGAAAGAGTAGCGCCTTTTGCTGAGTTATTGACTCTAAACAGAGTTGTTGTTATTGCCATGTTCAAAACTTAATTGAGAGACTTCACGCATTTCTAGCTTTTTTTTATAATCGCAGACAAGATTGGAAGATATAATTTTAGAAGATAGTTTTTACAAGAGAGCGAAAGAAATACTTGTAGGTGAGAGTATTCACGCATTTTTAACGAAAAATATTTATAATTTTGCTCTATGGGATTTAACGACAATAAATGTAGGCAATCAGTTGCCAGGAATTATTGTAGTTAATTCTCGTGAATTTTTGTTAGAGTGTACGCAAGTGTTTTACAAGCGTGCTTGGTAAAGGCTTGGTTTTTGCTGTAAGCTTAATCCAATCACTATTTCTAAATGGCTGATTGGGTAGTAATAGGTAACCGTTGAAGTTGTATATGTTTTCACGTCATGTTTTTTGTTCTCGTATATTTTATCGTTAAAAAAACTATTAAATTACCAAGTTTTGATTTTGCAAGCAAATATTTCTGCCGTTTTCAAATCGATTTTCATCGAATTTTCTCTGTCTGAAAGTTCAATTAAGTGACTTTGGAGAAATGAGAAAAGATTTACCTTTACTTCTCTAATTCAATGTTTTATATTGTAAAAAAACCTCTAAAATATTCAATTTGTGCTCTGAAAATAGGCCAAAAGCTTCATTTTGACACATAATTCAATTAACAGTTTCTATCATTAAAATTAATGATAAATATAAAATTTTTTAAAAATGTTGCTTTTATATTTTTTACAATGTTCTATAGCTTTAAAAATAATTACTGTTAAAAAAATTTTCAAATATTTCAAACCATTCTAAAGTTATTTTAATAAATCTATGTTTTAAGCCATTTTCTTATCTATATATTTCTAGTGGACTCTACAGATGTTGTCATGACCCCAATTCAATGAATTTGCTTATGATCTTTTCGTGAATTTGTGAAAAGTATGTAAATTGCCCTTCGAACAACACATGAAAGATGTTTCCTTTTGAATCAGCAATGTATGACGATCAAAACTTTCTGATATATATATTTTTATTGATTTATAGTATTTCCCTGCATAAAGTTACCATATGAACTTAATTACCAAATTTTAGTCTTATAAGACGAAAAACGTCCGAAATATAGCATTTTTGTTGATGTGAGGGTGGAGAAGGCTCTTCTTGACTCCACGCTTTTCCCCTGAAAAAGGGGCGTAAACATAGGGTAACTACGCCCATTGCTAGTACAGTTGCCAAAAGTAACTATATTAAAATACCAAATTTTAGTCTAATACAATCTAAACAGTCTGAAATGAAGCACTTTTATTGATTTGTGGGCGGTAAAAGGGGGTGTGAAAATAAATTTTTAGAACAGTTGTCAATTTAAGTTCTATTTTGACCAAAACCATCTGAAATATAAAATTTTTTGCATAAAGTGGGCGTGAAAAGTAGGTCTGGTACATCTAGCAACGCCTATCAAGATTTAGTTGAAATAACAAATCGTTTGATATCTATATCGCCTAAATCGGTTCAGTGGTTCTCGCGTGATTGTCAAATATCCTTGCAGTGCCACAACGCTTTTATATATAGTTATAGTATAGATGAAAGATCACCCAAACAGAATTCGGCGATTTTTAATTTTTGTTGGGTGAAATTTCGTTATTTGTTTTTGGTTTCCATATGTAATATTTTGGGCGAAATTTAAATTTTTGATTTTAGGAGATTTTTATTTGACAAAAAACGTGAACGAGTCCTTAGAGAACGGTATTCAAAGCAAAAGCATCGATTCTTCTTAATTTCTTGTTTTTTTTTTAATTTTTTGTACTTTTATTTCAATTTGTATTGTTATTAAAAGTCTTACTGTTTTTCTTCAATTATCAAAGAATACGCCTCACCTGTCATTATTTCTTTTTAGAATTCTTCGCTTACCAAAAACTTCTTGTTTTGAAAAGAATCATTTTGTATTTTTCAAAAATTTTAAGTTGCAACGTTTCAAAGTTGCTTTTACCATTGCCATTTTAGCCGATATCGAATCATATGACACCTCAAAGCAGTAGGCCATTTTAGATCACCGCCATCAAACTCTATCAAGGGTTGCCATCTGTTCTAGTTGCTTCTTCATTTTTTTCAATATTCATTGGTGTTCGATTGTTTGTCGAAATGCACCATAGAAATGAAACGAGTTTTAGCTTCGCCAGAAGCTAGTGTCCTAACTGAAAGGTGGCTATTTTCACAACCAAATGTTCAATTACACATGACTTGGACCGAAAAATCGATCAATTATTTGATTATTTAAATGGCCTACTGCTTTGAGGTGTCATATGATTAGCAACCATACAATTCATAAGAATGAATTAGAGGATCTCCACATTCATATGCTAGTTCAAACAGTGAGTTGATCACAGCTTAATCACTCAAAGACTACTGATGAGGAATATGTAGCGATTTCCGAAACAGACTGTCTAGTCAGCTAAGTGATTGACTCTATACAGAGTTGTTGTTGTTGTTGTTGTTGCCTTCTTGAAAACTCACTTGATCTAAAGCTCACAATCTTAATCCATCATATTAATCATTGTTGTTGATTTCTGAACATGTAATGATTACATTATATTCTTTTTTTGTAGGTAATTTTTTAATTCTTGCCAGCAGTACTTGAAAACTTTTCAAAATTGGCTGCAAAAAGCAAATTTATGTCCACCTTTGTTTAATATTTAAGTTCAATTCAACTTGAAAGACATTTTTGTGGCAACAAGACAACGAATCGACTTTTTGTTAAAATCTTACACTGCTGTTATGCAGTAAACAGCAGTCTCTGCTGAGCTCAAAAGATTTTCAACCCGAAGCACGCAAATACCGTCTCTCCACTTCACTTATACTCGCCTTCCCAGTTTAGCCTTTATGCTGTAAAATGACGACAGCCAAAAGTTTACAAAATTTAGTCGCTGCAACAATAGATCATTTTATGCGTCGCATTTGTCGCCGCTTTTGATTCAATGCTTTGCTTCTACGACGTGAGACCCTCTATAAATTAAGCCATGAAAGTACCACTCAGGAGCCTGCCAGAACAGATGGTTTCATTCAAAGTGCAGCACACATTTCTGCGCCATAAGAAAAGATAAGTTGTAGAACGCACTCTTCAAGATTCCCTGGCTTGGCTTGTCTTTTAAAAGGAAATCGTTTGCAGCAGCATCTGTATGTGTTTCGTTTTTGCTTTGTCGATACTTTACGTTTAAGATTTCTATGAGATATAAATTTACTTCAACAGCTTCTTCCCATTTACTTTGTCCCACTGTATGTTGTGCTTTTTTTAACCCTTTTTTGATAAATAATTTTTTGTGACCGGCATGTTTGCTGAACCACCTACATTTTGCTGCTGAATGCGCACTTTTTGCGTTTATTCTCTCGCCACTGAGTATCCCATATTTCTTAAGAATTACAAGAGTTCTTACAAAATTTGTATTCAACAGCTGTAAGCTTTGGATTTATTTGTTTCTGTGTTCATTTCGTTTTCATTATTTCATTGTTTTTGTTTTTACTTGCTACGTATTTTAAACCCTTCCTTGAAAATTCTTTTTTACTGTCTAACATAGGCGTAGCCAGTCTTCAATCTAAGATTAGAAGCTATATTGGAAATCACATTAACGACAGTTTCAAGCACATACAATGAATTTTTGAAATTTTAGCCGCTATATTAGACTCGCACATTTTGAGTGTTGAAGTTGTGACTTTAAATTCAAAATTGGTGACCCCAAATACTGCCTTAGTTTAAGTTTCATGCAGATACAATGAAGTTTTGAAATATGGCCGGCCATTTTGAATCTTAAAATTTCGTCAAAAACTCCCTTCCAAAGTGTTTCAGAAATTTTGACTTTAAACAGTCATTGAGACCATAGTCAATGTAAGCTTTTTGTTTTACTTAGGTATTTTGAGCATAATTTAAAATGACCAAATAGTTTGATTTGTTGATCAGAAGTATAAACATTTTAGAAAACACTTGGTCGTCAAAACGGCGTTTTGTGCCAATTTTTTTGCGTTTCGATCGCAAATAGCTTTACGATAGGACCCTAGGGTGGACCCTAAAAATGTGTTTTTTGGTTTATACTTTCAGCCCATTCTGGCAAATTAACAAATTGTTAACCTGTATTTTGAATATTTCAATGTGTTTGTAGTAATTTTTTGATTTCAAAACAAAATTTGAAGCTCAAAAATAATAAATTTCGATAAAAATTGTCAACTGCTTTTCAGTTATTGACAATTTCATTCAAAAATTTTGTTTTTTGTGCTTCAAATTTTGTTAAAAAAAAAACAACAAATATATAGAAATATAAAAAATACTGGTTAACAATTGTTAATTTGTCAGAATAGAGCTGTATGCATTGCTAGCACATACATACTGATGTACAAATTTCAAAAAGATTTTTTGACACTTTTGACACAAGAACACATTTTTAGACTCCACTTTTGTGTCAAAACAACTTTTTGAAATTCTTACAGCAGATATGAAATCAACGACCCTTTATATATTGCCAGCGCATACACAAAGAGCATAAAATAAAAAACCACGTTTTTAGGGTCCACACTAGTGTCCAATCGAAAAGCAAAAAAATTGGCACGAAAGCGATTAATCAAATGTAGCAGCACAAAGCATACAAGCAAAAAAGTCTGTTACGACTGTTAAAAAACTAATGCTGCTTCGACTTTCAAAAGTTGAACAGTTGCTGTTGCTTCGGGTTTCGATTTTGTTCACAGTTTCAGTCAATCAAAACAAAAACTGCTGAAACTGAAAAGATTTTTGTTTTGCTTTTTCTTTGACTGCGACTGTTTGGTTTTTAGAAGAATAAGTTTCAGCAGCAGAAAATGAAATGAAATATAGTAAAAGTTTTAAACGCTGTGTTCAGTATTAAAATTTGGTTAAAATGGAGCAAAAAGCGAAATCGCATAACTTTTAAAAAATCATAGATTCAACAAAGCCAACTCGAATTTCCTCCTCTCACACGTTAATGTCCGCGTCTTTCTTCCACAAATGTAAAACTTGACCGTCAAGTCTTGACGAGTATAAAACGGGACTTAGCAAAAAAGAGTGTTGTTGAGAGCAACATGGAGTTTATTGAAACTCGCAACACAAACGCGTGAAAAGAAAACGATGAAGCTATGCGTGGCAGCTGGGAAGATTTCTTAAATAACTTAACACTTTATTTAAATATACTTATTATTAAAATTTCGAAAAAATACTCCTTAAAAATGTTGTAGCACAAATATGATATTTTAAAACTTTTATCATAAAACTCGGCAATGTACTTTTGAAGTTAACCTGGAAAAAAATAATATTCACTTCAATTTTATATAGTAGTATAGTAGTATAGATATAGAAATATATAGATTAGGGCAGGTCGATTTTAAAATCGCCCATTGCTCAGTGAAAATCGTATTTTAGGGATCAAAATAAGAAACTTTGAACGAGGAACTACACCTCTAAAACGAATTCTAATGCCCCAACTTTTCCGTAGGGTCAAATTTTGAAAAATCCTTCTTTGACCCATTTAGAGTGCCCCAATCGAGTCCAAATGTATGACTGACCTCTTCTAACTTTGGAGGGCCGATTCACCCATGCCAGAGGCACACCCCCTGGAACCCCCTGGGGTGTTCCCCATACAAACAAAGTTCCCGATACAAACATTTGTTTAGAGGGATCGGCCCTCCAAAGTTTGAAGGGGTCTGATCCCTAGAATACGGTTTTCACTGAGCAATAGGCGATTTTTTGCCTCCCCACAAATCGACCCGGCCTAATATAGATATAATCTTCAAATAACATAATATATTATAAGATTATACATAGTCAATATACATTTTATAAGCTTTCAAAAAGAGATAAAACGTAATAAAAAACATTATCTACACACTTAAAAATTTTTGTAGAATTTTTACACCGATCGGTGTTCCAGGGAGTCCTACACCGATCAGTGTTAAGAAACACCGTGTCAAAGTGCTAGAATTTAATATCTGAAGAAGCATATTTTTTCACACCGATCGGTGTAAAAAAGTAAATATCAGATAGATTGTTGGTTTTGTACCCCGTTAGGTGTATATTTATAATACGCAAAATGATGCTATTTTTTACAATTTTATTAAATTGTCATTGAATTTATGAATTGTCAAATGAAATAAGCACCAATCAAATTTTATTTGGGACTTATTTCATTGGGCTTTATTTTGTAATGGAATATGACCCAAACCAAAAAATTAAATATTTTCCAAAACTTATGAAATAAAAATAATATATAAAAATAAACTGGCCATTTCAGCCCTTGGAAGGACTTTGACCTAGCTTCTATCGATCAATTGTGATGTGCGTGTTATTAAATGTTTGAACACAAATGACCGAGAACTGGACCTACGTGTTTTATGCCAACTCCGAACGGCTTATGTTCTCAAGAAGATTTACATGGCAATGTTTACTCTCTGAGCTTTGCCATTGTCTGCAGAGGTGACGACTGAACAGAAAAATTAATTAAATTGAAAACTTTCTGTCTAAGCTGGAATTGAACCCGGGCTACCGCGGTACTTCAGCTTAGGGGCCACGCACACTACCCACTAGGCTACGGCCGTTTATGAAATAGTCCCCAAAAATTGGGAGTTATTTTATATGAAGTAACACCAAAAAATGTCCATACATTTAATTATTTAATTTTTTGGGGTATATTTTGTGTCGCCAAAAGTACATTTAGGTCTTTAATCAAGATTTACAAAATTAAACTGAACAAATTCAATTGAGAAATTTCAATTTTTAATTTGTTTATCAATGAGAATGTGGTTTCAATATTGCTTTTCTTGTTTCACACCGATCGGATAAGTTTGTCATTTCGCACCGAGAAATCGGTTTAAATTAACACCGTTCGGTGTAAAAAATGTAAATATCCGCTCACCGGTGTGAATTTATTTTTGAAATTTTTTAGTGTGTACAAATATAAAAAACACTATTTTAAAAACCAATACTTTTGTACTGCTTTGGTCGGCGAAAGGAAGGCTTTATAGAATTGCTCTGCCTGGTGGAGGACACAGGCTAGCATGTGTTTTGTCACAAAAAATAACAACAGAAACATAATTGCCTTCTCCTGAAGAGAGTGATCTTGTTGACGATTGGGATATATGACTAACAGTAAGTATTCTTGCACAGAATAAATTTAAACGCATAAATTCTTACACACATTTTAAGAATTATTAAATACATATATTAACCAAAAACCTTTTTATACACATTTTCCTCAATAAAGAAGTTACTCATGAAATTAATAAAGTATATGTTAAAATATACAGTGTTGCGCAAAAGAATAGCAACAAAATAAGTGCGCTGCAACAAAATCGTGTATCTTTTTTAATATTGGGGACACACAAAAATGATTATAGGAATCAAAGCATGTATTCATACAACATATATAAAACTAATCAAATTCAAATTTGGTTTTGTTTTTTTTTAATTAAATTTCAAATTAATGTGGCTACATTCAATTTGTCTGAGAGCAAAACAAAAGCAACAAAACTTGAAAAATATAAAAAAAGAACAGAAGTTCCAAGAATTACCGGTAAAAGTTCCGTTATTGTAAAGCACGTGTTGTTTGTAAGACATAAACATTTAAGTTTAGCTTTGTTTTTGCGCTAGTTGTGACATTGACTGTTCCATTTATAATGGCACGTTTTAAATACTGTGAAGCTCATAAATTGCAAATTATTTCCTAATATAAAAACGAAAATTCACAAATATCTAACGTGAAACAGTTTGATATTAATCAGTCAATAGTTTGCAGATTAATAAAGAAATATACCATCACAAAAGACGTAACAACGGTACATTAAAGAGGGCGGACGCGGAAGACATCGCTGCGTGATGACAGGAACATTTGTGGCGTGTTCAAACGAAATTCATTTGCCAATTCCAAAGAGGTTGTTCGGACACTTGATTTAGATATCCATCACAGCACTGTTTGATGATGAGCCGCTGAGAACGATTATAGAAGTTACTGACCGGCAGAGATACCCTTGCTTACAGCTAAGCATAAAAAACATGGTGAGGTGTTACAGTTTAAACAATTCTGTCTAAAATTGTGACAACAAGTTGCAATTTATTGTTTTTTAGACTCAGTCTTACAAAAGAGATCCTAAATTGGACCGTTCAAAAATCAAAAACCGTTTTTTCAGCGATGAATCAAAGTTTAACTTGATTAATTCAGATGAGATGTGCACGGTACGGCGCCACCCAGGTACACGACTTGAAGCCCGAAACTGCAAAATAAATTTTAAGTACGGAGGTGGTGCCATTATGGTCTCGACTTATTTTTCCTATAATGAAGTTTAACCATTTCAAAAACTCAATGGAATTATGGATCGATTTGTATATAATGACATTTTAGAAAGCAAGATGCGACCACATTCAGAATGGAATATGTCGCTTCAGTGAAAGTTTCAGCCTGATAATGACCCGAAGCATACTTCAAAGCTCATCAAAGATTACATTAGAGGCAATGGGATTCAAGTCCTTGATTGGCCGGCACAGTCACAATGACATGAATTCCATTGAAATTTTTTTTGGATTTTGAAGGTAAAAGTTTTTGTTCAAAGGTTTTCCAATAAGACTGCACTATAAGCAGCCCTGAAACTTAATTGGGAACATATACCTAATGCCAACATATCCTAATGCCAACAACAGATGTGCAGCGGTTATCAAGAATAATGAATCTTATACCAAATATTAAAAATGTTGCTTTTGTTTTGCTCTCAGACAAACTGAATGCAGTCACATTAATTTTAAATTTAATAAAAAAAACAAAAACAAATTTGAATATGATTTGTTTTTAATATGATATATGAATATATGCATAGGTTCCTATAATAATTTTTGTGTGTCCCTAATATTTAAAAAGATACACGATTTTGTAGCAGCGTACTGATTTTGTTGCTATTGTTTTGCGCAACACTGTATATGAAAAGATAATATAAATTATATATGATTAATTATATAATATGAAATAATGTGATATTTATTTAAAAAAAAGCAAATAACAGAAAAATCAACATTCTCTTGCACTCGTGGTTTACTTTTTAATCGGTACTCTTGGGAAAATTTCGGCATATCCAGTGTAGAGGCATATCAATTTTACAAGTCATTTAATTAAAGTACTTTCGGCTTGCAGCAATCGTATTCTGAAATCGTTATTCTAATATGATCATATTTTTCCTTATTCAAAAAATTTTATAAACAATGCTGTATGCAAACGCTAATGAATTTTTTTGTACCATATGATTGTTAAATTGCTTCGATTGTTAAAAGAGTTACATCAACAAAATGCACAGAAATCTAAATCGACTCTCCAAACGATGAAATGGAGATATGAAAATACTTCTTTTTGATAGTCGTAACTCCCGATACTCTGAGCTTTAGCGATCAGAGCCTTAGATTTCCAGATTTGGCAATTATTTTTATCTTCTATCCGAAATGTTTGTGGCTGAAAATGCTGGCAATATGTTTCCCACATACTTGAATTTTTTTATTTTCGAATAGTTCCATAAGCCTTTTATAAGAACTTAAAAATTTTTTATTAAGTTTACACATTAAGTAAGTGAATTTTTTTCCCGCGAAGTAACTTTAAATGCAACACTGATCCTGTCAATTACCATCTGCTAATAAACTAGTGTCAAAATTTCAGCTCGCTGCGACGCTAGTTTGTGTTTGGCAGCCATTGACAGCAGACGATCATGTGAATTTTGGCGAAAATGGAAAAAAGTGAATTTCATGTGCTCATCATGCATTATTTTTTGCGCAAAAAAACCATCAGCCAAACCAAGAAAAGACTTGATGAATACTATGGGGACTTTGCACCATCGATTGGAATGATTCACAAATGGAATACTGAAGTGGTTTACTGAATTCCGATGCGGTCGTACAAGCACAAGTGACGCCGAACGTTCTGGACGCCCAAATGAGGTGACCACACTAAAAATGGTCACTAAAAATTCACGATATCGTGTTGGCCGATGGCAGAGTTAAAGTGCGCGAGATTGTTGAGGCATCTCAAGCAAATGGGTGTGGAACATTTTGCGAGATCATTGGGCCATCGAATAAACGCGATCGTGTGACTGATTCAAAGGCGCGTTTGGCGATGTTAAACAAAGA
This sequence comes from Dichetophora obliterata, assembly GCA_963920525.1. Taxonomy (NCBI): domain Eukaryota; kingdom Metazoa; phylum Arthropoda; class Insecta; order Diptera; family Sciomyzidae; genus Dichetophora; species Dichetophora obliterata. The sequence continues at coordinate 122,093,656 of OY986437.1, read as the reverse complement.
TAAGAAGTATTTTTTCCGTCGATTAGTAATCGTGAACGAAACATGGATCCATCACTACTACACACCACAGACAAAGGAACAGTCGAAACAGTGGACTTCACCGACCGAACGTGCTCCGAAGAAGGCGAAGACGGTGCTACCGGCCGGAAAGATTTAGACGACAGTATTTTGGGATAAACGCGGTATATTCTACATCGACTACCTTCCACCAAAAAGAACGATCAATGGCGAACACTATGCAGCCAAATTTAACCGTTTCAACGATGCTTTGATAGAGAAACGTCCCCATTTGGCAAGGAAAAAAGTGCTCTTCCATCAAGATTAGTTAAAGATAGTTATTGAGGTATTCTGAAGTGATATGTTAAGTTTATTTATTTCAAAGAATATATCGGCTAAGTAGGCCATCTGAAGCCAGGTATATCCAAAAATTTTGGAGCCAGCTGAAAACATTTCTCCTCCAGAAAAACTTTTATTTCGTTTCTAAATACAAAGAATCGTGTCAAGACTTTATCTCGAGAAAGCCATCTGACTTCGGTATGAAGAAACAGCGTGGTATACTGACTGCCCATATCTTGGCATAGTAATTTGAAGAGCCTCGAGTTTATTAGCCTTTATGAAGTTGACTATCTTGACAAATTCTTCTAAAACAATTTTGAACGGTACTGGGAAATTTTTACAAGCAAGATTTTGTCTGTGGATGCAGCAGTGATTCGAGGTAATATTGGGGGCTTCTTTAATAATATGAGCTCGTAACCCATTGAAACAACCAGTCATTGATTTGGCTCCATCGGTGCTTACACCACAACAATTTTTCCATAAAAGGTTGTTTTTTTGGAAAAAAGTGTTGATAGCGTTAAAAATATTTTTGCCTCTCGTACTCTTCTCTCGTATGTCAGAGCATGACATAATATAAGGTTTTCTTCAACATCGAAGCCTATTATATATCTAACAAAAACAAGCAAAACAGCAAGGTTTGAAATGTCAGTGCTTTCGTCAACTTGTATGGAAAAATGTTCACTTTCTTTAATGGCACTTATTATCTGGGCATCAACATCTGTAGCCATATCATATATGCGTCGAGATATTGTACTGTTTAAAAGAGGGATGGTGCCTAATTTATTCATATTTTCTTCACTAAACATGCAGAGAACAACGTCTTCTAGACAAGGCGAAATTAAAGTTTCAGCTTCTGTATGACTTTTACCTGAGTTTGCAATTCGATAGCTAACTCGATATGATGCTGGGATACGTCATATATGAAGTCAGTTTTTGCGCTTTGAAAAAAAAAACACTATTCTTGCCTGCATAACTAGGATGCTTTGCATTCAAGTGCCGCAAAAGTAAAGACGGCTTCATGCTGTTGTTGGATGAGACCTCTTAACATACAACGCACTGAGGAAGAGGGCAGTCCTCGTCACCAGTTTGTAGCCACTTTATCATTTTTGCTTACAAGTTACATTTACTTTCTGGCGGAATTTAACAGCTGTTGATCAGTTGTAATTTTGAAGAAACAATGCTGCCAAATACAACAAAATAGTTATATGAGCAAAAATAACCCAGTAAACTAAATATTTGTAGAAAATACTTGAACAGTTTATTTTTACATGCGATGTTTAAAGATTGCTTGGCCGCCATTTCTGATTTTTTTTCGCGTACCCCCAACCAGATTTCGCGTACCCCCAGGGGCACGCAAAGGTGTGGGTTGAGAAACGCTGGTCTATAATTTGATTTATCGTGTTAACACAAAATATTTTGGTTAATTTTATGTGTTCGATACTATCATTTTCGATTTTATCATCTCTATTGCAATTAATATTAAAGTTTTATAGGTATTGAAGCCAAAAATTGATAATTAAAATTCCGAACGAATTCTGTGTATGGAATAAAGGAAAATAAATCGAAATATTTCTATTTTTATAATACTAAACCTTAAAGAAAAATACTTTATTTTGCAGTTATATAAAAATGTACGTTGTAGCTGCATACTATTTTGAGTGTGTACGGAAAATATAAAGTATGCAATACTTTTGTAATAAAAATAAAATAAAAAATTATCTCATTTATCATTATAGTAAACTTCAATTAATTATTATAAACAAAAATTATTATAACAATGTTTTCATATTAAATTTTTTTCTTATGTGTATGAAAGTAGTTCTTTTTATTCCTTTTAATAAAAAAATTATTTGTAAAAACTCAAATTTTCATATTAATAACCAGTTTCGGCCGAATATTCTAAAATGGCTGAATATTTGGTTTCGGTCGGACACTTATAATAACAGCCCTATTCTGGCAAATTAACAAATTGTTAACCAGTATTTTGAATATTTCTAAGTATTTGTTGTAATTTTTTTATTTCAAAACAAAATTTGAAGCTCAAAAATAAAAAATTTTGATAAAAATTGTCAACTGCTTTTCAGTTATTGACAATTTCATTAACAAATTTTGTTTTTTGAGCTTTAAATTTTGTATTAAAAACAACAACCACATAGAAATATTTAAAATACTGGTTAACAACTTGTTAATTTGCCAGAATAGGGCTGTAAGTCTATTTTAAAACTTTAAATGAAAGTTTAATGGAAATAAATTTTATTTAAAAAAAGGTTTTAAGTGTAAAAATAAATTACAAGCATTTGCATTACAAGCAAAACTTTGTGTGCAGTTTCTTTTCGATACAGTCCTTACTTTCTGGGGGAGTAGCTGCCCCAATTCTCCTATCTTGAATACGCGTATGATTGGTGTGTTTATTTTTTTATTTTTGCTATTATTATTAGGTATTCAACAGTTTATACTTTTTTTTTTCTTGTATGTATGGAAATGTTTGTTTTGCTGTGTTTGTTGTTGTTTTGTATTGTCACTATGCAGGTCCTTTGTTGTTTTTGCTTAAGTGTATTCAATACGTTGGGAACAAAAGAAAAATTTAAGAAAGAAAGGTTCTTCTTTAGCAATAAACAAGAGGTTAAGTGAAGTATGTGCTTTAAAACATATAATATTTTTGCTTGTTATACTAACCAGACACCTGAACTAGCAAGACGGAATCAGTAATGCTTTAGTAACTTGAGATTGCGCAAAATAAGTATTCTTTAAGATTCAGTGACTTATGATAAATTCTCAAGACAAACAGTCAACTGGACAATTCTGAATCTTATTTTATCAATAGATTAAAGTTCTATTAGGTATAAATACACATAGTTTGCAGATCATTAAAACTACAATCGACAACCATACTTATATACACTTTATTGCAATTCTATAAGACTGCTTGAATATTTACTTTGATTACGCTACCTAGAAGATTTTGTTAAAACTGTTTTTTATAAAAATTGAGCATTGGCGCTACTCCAACGGTAAGACCTTAATGAGAACAAAAAAATTGCAGTAAACACGTGTTGCGGAAGTATAAGACCACAATATATATTAATTTTGTTTCGAGCGTTTATCAAGACAGGTAAGTCTTCAAGTAGTCATTAATTCTAAATTTATACAAACATAATTTCTTATTAGACAAGATGCCTAAAGAAAACCTTAACAGAGTTTGAAAAAGGGCAGATCATGCTTAGAAGATAAATAATACTGTGTAAATGCGATTGCATCTAAAATTAGACGCAGCCATTGTTGTTTAAAATTTTTTGAAAAATCCGGAGCAATACTGCACAAAAAAAGAGATGTGGTAGAAAAAGAAGGTTAAGTCTGCTCGACGAGAGAAGCATTTATAGGGCTGCAAGCAACTCAATAAGGGTATTCACGGGTTGATGCGAAACGCAGTTGCGACGATGCGAAAATGCTTGATTGCGAACTTTCGCATCATTCCAACAACAAACACATTTTAAGCAATTTTGCAACTCTTCTTGAATTACGCATTACTCAAACCATAGTTGCCATCTGGGTAAAACTTTAAAAAGGTTAAGTTTGTACGTAGATTTTAATAACTTTTTATGATTTTGAAATAAGGTGGCAATATATATACTGTTCATTCGACATTTAATTTCATTGCATAATTAAGTTGCAATATTGATGTTCACGCGTTAGTGCGCAAAATATCTTACATTTTCACACTCTCGCAATTGGCAACAATCCGTGAATACCCCTAATAAAAAGCTGTCGCAACCTTTCTGCCCTTTGCAGCTCTAAAGTTTACCGGCAAACAATTTGGAGGGCCTTGAAACGAATGGGAACATACAGCGAGCCAAAATGAATGATGTTCGCAGAGAAAAACTGCTCAACTGACTAAAAACTAATTATTCCATTTGAATTTTTTTTCTAGGCTATCTTTTCGGATAAAAAAAATTTAACCTGAGGACGGTGTCAACGGATACTGGCATGATATTCGCAAGGAACCACTTCAACGCAATTTTGGCGGCGGCAATAAGTGGTGTGGGAAGCAATATCGCCAACAGAAACATTGTAAGTTCAGTTTTGCTCAAATGGTCTTATACTTCTGCAAAACGTGCTTACTGCAATTTGCTTTTTCTCATCTAAAGTTTTAGCGTTTTTTCGCTTAAAGTTCTTAGAATCAAATGGAATTGCAAAATGGCGGACAATAAACCAACAGAAGAATATTTACGTCATTGCATGCTGTTTCATTTTCGATCCGGTTTTAATCAGAGTTGGGCGTAGTGCACTAAATGTTAAGTGCACTCAGCTTTTCACTAGCACTAAAATATATTGAAAGAAATTCTATTTTTCACTATTTTTTACCAGCTTAGTGATAGTGAAGAGATGCTTCACTAGGGATTTTAGTGGTAGTGTTATATTGTTGCACTATAACTAAATTGAGTGGTAGTTACTAAATCTCCACTACACTCAAATAGTGCAAAATTTGAACAGCCACTAAATGAAAGCTGCAATTGAAAGTTTTTCCACTCAACTTTCAAATATGACTGGTTTCAAAACTATTTCAGTTAGACTTGAATTAAAACAAAAACCTATAATTAAGAAAAACTATTTTTCGAGCTTCTGGTCATATATGTTTACGAAAAAAACAACAACAGCTCTGAATGAGCATCACCAAGCTAGGATCAGATAGACAGTTTATATAAAATTGGTGTTATTTAAAATAATAGTTTCATGCAAGTTAAATTGCTTACAGCAAATAATTGTTAGCATAGCTTATTTTTCTTGTTTTACTTAATATTTTTATATTCTACTAAGAATATCATAGAAACATACAAATTTCTGTGTAATATTTAAATACTCAATACCTCCAGTGAACTGTTCCTGTTTTCTTTCAATTGAGTGATAACTTTCTGTGCTGTACCACTATTAGTGCAAGTATTTTTTTTGTAATATTTATTTAGTGCAAAATAAAAATTTTCCACTAAGCTGTAAATTTTTTTTTTCACTTTTCTTACATGAATTTGAGTGAGAAATTTTTCACTATCACTATCACTCATGTATAGTGAGGCTTTTATTTTTCAACTCAGCAGTCAAAAATAATAGAAGATAGAGAATAATTTTACACTATCAGTACATGTAAGCTGAAACTGCAAATTTAGTGCACTACGTCCAACTCTGGTTTTAATGCAACGGCTGAAACCGGCGTTGGTTTAGAAATTTTTCAAATGGCGATTTTGACTTGTCCGATAGTGATCGAAATGGACGACCCGTGGAATTTGATAATGACGCTTTCAAATCACTGGTCGAAAGTGATCTCAAACTGAGTATTCAGGAAACAGCAAACACACTTCAGGCTACTTTGTCAACAGTCCAAAGACACCTTCACGAGATCGGACACCTTCACAGAGAGGGTGAATTTGTCGGAGGTGAATAAAGAACGACGGCATGCAATTTGCACATCTCTATTGTGTAGACAATAAAGTGATCCGTTGTTAACAAGGATTTTTACTGGCGATGAGAAGTGACTTTCTCCAAACCAACTGGCTGTACCCAATCCTAAGACATCACTTAGTTTAAGGAAGGTTTTATTGTGCATTTGGTGGGATTGCGGTGGCATAATTAATATTGAACTGCTTAAACCAGGAGAAACAATTACAGCATAATTGTATTGCCAACAGTTAGAAAGATTGCCTAACGAATTGTTGGTAAAACGGCCAGCTTCGGTCAACCGAAAGGGAGTCATATTGCAACATGATAATGCCAGACCCCATGCAGCAAAATTAACTCAAGAAAAAATAAAGCAACTGGTCTGGGAAGTTTTCCGATTCATGGAACATTCTCTTAGGAATAAAAATTTTAGAGTTTTCGATGATGTGCGAGCCTGGAATCTTTTTTTTTCATCAAAGACAACTAAATTTTACAAACAGGGAATTGACTCTGTTAGCAAAATGGCAAAAGGTCATAGATAACGACGCAGATTATATCATTGACTAAATGTATAATTAAATAGAAAATAAATTAGTTTCTTTGGTTGCCACTAAATAATTAGTTTCTTTGGTTGCCACTAATAATAAAAATAGGTACCCCTATTGTTAATAATAATTAAAATATTAATAATAATGTTGACACCTGCCATACTCCGTTCCATCCAGTCATTAAAATTAAACAAAACCCACCACACTTGCACCATTTTCTGAACAGCTACTCGGAAAGCTGAACACAGTCCGCAATGAACACCATTTTTCTTAAGTGGTTGTCTGAAGAAAGAAAGACCTCGGAAGAAAGTATATACGATCGCTCTCGGATCACACCATCGAACCCACATCACATCCAGGGGTGGTATCGACTAAGGTGATTGTTGATTGTTGATAATCAAAATCATCACTTTTGCTCTACGTAAGGTGATTATTAAATTGACAATGGCTTTTAGCCATCGATTTCATGCGACAGCTTTTTAGGTGTCGTTTTCATATATTTATCACTCAAAATAAAATAACTGTCAAAAATTAAACAATAATAAGGTAAAATAAAGTATTTCAAGTGTACTTTTGTACAGATTTTGTTGGCGGTCTATTAACATTTAAGGTCCGCGCCTGTTGCTTTTGGCTTTTCTATTTGTGCTTTTGGCTGGTCCGTGCAGCGCTAGAGAGAGCGTTGTAGGATCTTGCTAGCTTCGGATGTTTTTCCATATATGCTGACATAATGGAAATGTGCTGCTTCGTTGCATGAGACCTGAGGGAGAACAAACAAATTTCTTAAATATTTTATATTAATATTCTAAAATTTACTTACATTTTTCGTTGGGGAATAAAGATTTGGACACAAAAAATAAAAATTATAAGTTTTAAAAATATTTCGTGAACGCTTTACGCAGAGCAAAGAAAAGTTGATAATAAAAAATACTATCAAAAGCGACAATCCAAAACCGACAGTCAACTTTCACTTTAGCCGATTCCACACCAGGATCGGACATAATTTACCCTTATATCCGCAACATTACCCAGGATTGAACGGAGTAAATCTTAAGTATATTCTCTAAAACATATTTCTTACTGTTATAGACTTCTCCATATCAATTGAAGCAATATTTAACTGAAACGTTTAATAAATTGTCATCATCTGAATCTCAAACAACCAAAAATCTGCATCTTTATTCTCAATTATTCAAATTTGTTCAAAACTTTTCCGACAAACAAGGGTTTGGACTCTTTTACGATTGTCTTGAGTACGCTTAACATACATAAACCTGTAGAAGTTAAATTTAGGATAAGGATACATACATACATCTTTTACAATAAAGTTTACTATTTTAACGATTTTCTACCAAAGCAGATCATTAATGTAAATTTGCTGTAAAAACTTGCAGAAAACACATGTGTTACAATGTGGAGTCTTGCCATAAATATGTAAGAAAATTAATAACAACAAGAGATGAGCAATTGCCAATGAATAGAGAAAAAATTGGTTGTTGGTCGTTGACACAAGACATTTCTGTTAAGACAGCAAGAATACGTATTGAAACGTGTCTGTGAAACATTTATCTTGTTGGGTATCCTTGTTTAATGGTATCGTAATTTATCACAGCGACACACTGTGGTCCAGAAGGGGATGCTAGCGCAAATTAGATCAGGAATCTTCAAAGAAAGCGATTATGCAATATGTACAAGGGTAATGAAATTTGGTACAGAAGTTGCTGGGATCCTTTTCAAACATGATGGTAAAATTGTTTATTTCGCTATCTTGAAGCAAGAAATTGTATTTTCTTGCATAAGACAATTTACTCGCGTTGTCCACACTACCTGTATGCGAAACTTCAGTTTTGTAGGTCAAGCAGAAGTATGAACCTCTTAATTCCGAGCTACAATTACAAAAATTCTAGCAGACTGTTTTTCGTCAGTGCAGTCAGGTTGTGAAAGTCACTCTCAAAAATTTTTAAATTTGTATCCTATCAAAGAGCCTTTAAGCGCTTAGTTTTAAATTATTTCACTTAAATTAACTTTAACCTATCTTCTCCTTCTATTGATCTTTTGCTTCTCTTTTTCGCTTTTTTTTTTTTTTAATTACTTTTTATTGTTTAAGATCGATTTTAACATGAGTACATTTATTTTATTTTTTATGTCATTTCAAATAATTTATTTTTTTTTATATTCATTAATTATATTTTTATCAATTGTTGTTATTTTATAATTTTGTTATTTACTTTAATTAATTGAGGCATGCAAAAGATTCCCTTCTTATATGTTTACAGTTTTGCTAAATAAATTGAAATTGAAATTGGGCGGTTTCGGCAAAGGGTCGTGGCACTATCAATAAAATAATGTATATCGGTTACTATTGGCTCCCCATGGTTTTGAAACTAGATACACCAGGTAGTAGACCGGATCGCTTTAGTATGGGGGAAAAAATAATCAGGCGTTCGGGGTGTCAAAAGTTAGAAGATCTCATAAAAACGATTTCTGCATACTTTTTTTTCAAATCGGAGAAAATTTATCGGAGCGTTTTTGATTCTCCTGAAGGTAGTTTTTGTTAAAAAAACAGTTTTTTTGCTTGTAACTTTTTATTTTTCAAAGAACACATAACTCAAATCTACAAAAAATAGAAATTCCTTACTTATACCAACATTTAGGCAAAAATAAATTTTTTCACTTATGTTTTATTATAACTCTTATTTACCTCCAAACATAGAATTTTTTGCTTTTTTTAAAAACACATTTTGTTAAAACCTCTGTAGAAGACACATTTTCTATTGGATTTACGTAAAATTGATCTTGTTGGAGAGGAATTAAAAAAAAAAACAAGATAGCCACATTAAAATCTCTTGAAAAGTACACAAACTTGGATTCACTTCAAAATTTATTATAATAATACAAAAGACTTTTTTTCCAGCAGTTTTAACAAAATATGTTTCTTAAACAATAAAAAAATCTATTTTTATAGGTCAACAAGAGTTATCATTTTATGAGCGTTTGACAAGGGGGCGTAACATGCCGGGTTTCAGCTAAAAAGAGATAATAACTAGTTTTTAAAATTGTTTTTATGCACAGATTTGTTTTAACCGATATATTAAAAAAAAAGTATAATTTAATTCCTTTCCAACAAGATCAATTTTAGGTAGATCCACTGAAAAATGTGTTTTTTACAGAGGTTTTAACAAAATGTGTTTTTAAAAATAGCAAAAATTATATGTTTGGAGGTCAATAAGAATTATAATAAAACATAATTTCAAAAATTATGTTGCCTAAATGTTGGTGTAAGTAAGGTTTTTTATGCATAAATGTTGGTATAAGTAAGGAGTTTATATTTTTAGATTTGGATATGTGTTTTTTGAAAAATAAAAAATTTACAAGCAAAAAACATGTTTTTTTTAACAAAAAGGACCTTCAGTAGAGTCAAAAATGCTCCGATAAATTTTCTCCGATTTGAAAAAAAAGTATGCAGAAATCGTTTTTATAAGTTCCTCTATTTTTTGAGACCCCGAACGGCGGAATCCAAATTTTGATCCGGTCTAACGGGTAGGTAGGATGTTTTTCAAGCACAGTAGAAAAAGTGAGATGGAATTAGGCAAAGAAGCGTGGAGCGATGGAAGAAGTGAGTGGGATGCGACATAAAATAGAAAGGAAAATGTTAATTGTTAATATATGCATCTTTCAAATGTTTGTTTATTAATTTTAGTATCTAGTATTTATTTTATAAACATTTTTTATATAAATGTTTAGATAGCCCTTGGCTATGTGCAACATCTATATGTTTACGATAAATAACGCGGGACTCTAGACAAGACCTATTTTTAGCTTTAAGTCTGGCTTTGCTCTGAGACTTATGTCCGCATGTTCCAGATCTTGGAACTTTAGTCATTCCTTGAAGAGATCCATATAAATTGGTACAAGACATAAAATTTAAAGTTGCAAGTGGATGTACCCAGTTTTTGTTTTTTCTAGAAACCAATATAAATTTCTTTAAGACAAACATTTATTTAAAAGATTACAACCGCAAATATCTGCAAAGCTTTTTATCAATTTATTAAATTGCAAGTTAATGAAATAAAAATCCTTGCAATTATTTTCTTCAAATATGCAGACGAAGAGTGAAAATGAAAAAACAATTAATTTTTATTATTCATTTATAAACTTTATAAAAACAATGAATTTCTTTAATAAAAATACATTTTAATAACAATCACAAAAGTGCACTTTTTTTAGACGAGCAAGCACGTAGCGCGAGTTGACGTTACCAAGCAATGTTGCCTCCTTCTACGAAAAAATAAATAGTTCATTTCAGTTGCCTTTTGAATGGGCATATTTATATTAAAAGATAAGACCATTTTTAAGAAAAACAAAGTGTTGGTTTTTTTAATTTAATTCGCGCTACAATTGACATATAGACCACAGTGCAACATGTGCAACATTTAAAAAGACATAGTTTAGATCTTCATTTATAAATTTAATTAAAAAAGGATTTTTGAATGATCTTTAAAGAACTAACATACATAATGAACATATATGAACAATTTTCACTGCCTAGGGGAGGAGGATCAAGTGCTCTCCCCCTGTGGACGCCCATGATCGAAACAATGTTTGTAGAGTTGTCACAGTGTTTTTGTTGATTTAATTAACTTGTGCATGTACCAGTAACAACCCAGGTAAACTTATAAGAATGACAGTAAAAATTTTTACATACACTGCATCAAAATACAATGCTGCCATATCTGTAAATAAGAATATATCTTTCAAGTGCAAAATGCTTGTAGTTGATAATGATATATATTAACTTTCATACTCCATGATTTATAGTTTATAAATAATCAATTAAATTGTTGAATTATTTATCTAAAATTAACACGTGTTATTTGCATAAAGTTTTGTATAAAATATGTATTGTTTTTCATCAGTTTAGTCCGATAAAAAAGGCCCAAAATATTATTTCTTCCTACAAACTTATGATATTGGAAAGGTGGCAATATTGACGCTGAGTTTTACAGCATATGCGTATCTATTTCTTGGAACTCAACTATAAACAGCCTGCCTTGGTTATTGTACCATTGACTTGTGGAACTTTTGAACAACGAAAAGACCGTAGCTTCGTAGTGTGTGAAGCTTTTTCATTTTCGCTATATTAAAAACTTGCTAAATTTTTGTTGTTGTTGTTTTGTAGTGGTTTTGTTGTTCCCGTGGGCTGACTTTCCGATATTCTGTGACAATATGTTGCAAGAACTGCATCTGAATCTGGAGTGAATGGCGAAAATCATGAAAATGATTTGTGCGCATGCCCGCCGTTATTTTGAATTATTTAAAGTGACTGCTGCAGAGAAACAGCTAAGTTTGCCAGACACATGGCAGATTAGATTGGCCTATTGAAGCGTGATCTTTTTTGCAAATATTTTTAATTATTTTAGATATAACGTATTGCAAAAGATAGACAGCAGAGGTAAAGAGTGAGACATAGCAATGCAAGTGCGGAGTAAAGGCGTTAAAAATGTGGGGTAGCAGGCTTCAAATTGCAATTATTTTTTGTTGAGACACAACAAACTTTCGTTCTACATTTTGGATTAACAAATTCTTGCAAGAAATTAAGGGCAACGCCATATTTAATTATCTAAAATAAATGCAGAGGCGCAATGTGTTTTGTATTCAACTATCGTCGATAAACTAAAAATGTTTTTAAAAGTATTGTTTGTATTTTTGTAAAAAGATAAAAACCTTTTTTTTCTTGAAGTTTTAAAAAGCCGAAATTTTGCTGAACATGTACTTTCTCTAGGTTTAATTAGTTCAACGACGGAATTTAATTAGAAAATTGACGTTGTAGACAAAATTATAAGTTTTCCGGAATTGAAAAAAAGGATTTTAATGACGCACTTAGAGCGATTTGATTTCAAATTCCTCTTTATTGGTGTAAGAGTTGTAAAAACTTTGCCTGTATACAAAAAAAAAAAATATCCTGATTCAGGCCAGAGCATTTTTAACGGTAGTAAGCAAAAAGAAACATGTTTGATTCGTTTACCGCTTACAACGTTATTAGCGGCAACTCCATTAAGCGCACAATTTTTTAAAACAATTTTTGAATAAAAAACCAGTAAAAAAACCAAAATAAAATCTAAAAATTTTAAAAATTTCACAAAATTTTTGTCAGAATAGTCCCCAAAATATCTTTGAATTGTTAATAAGTTTTTCTGTGCACAAAACTTTCACAAACACGTGTTTTAAGAAAACTCCTATTTTTGTTTTGGCGCTTTTCGAAAAAGTATTAGTAAAAATTTCAATGAATGGATTATAAAGTGATTTCTAATCGAGTGTCCAACTGATTATTTTGTTAAAATAAAAATTTGTTCATATAACAAAAATCTGAAGCACCTCAAAAAGCTTCGTTTAGAAAATTAGAGAGCAATGTGAAATACTAATTTAGTTCGCATTTCATTGTTTTTAACTCGTTCTGCGGCTTGCGTTCTAGATACTATTTTCAATATAAAATGTCTTATTTAAAAACCTATATAAACTATCAGTATTGAGAATAAAACACTTGCTTGAATGTGAGCACAAAACAACTCGACTTTTCATTCATATGCCAAGTGAAAACTAACGGTATTACCATTTGTATTGCCAAGCGACTGCTGCTAATATTTATTTTTTAACTATGTACCTTAAAAAATAAATTTATCAACCCATTTATCTCATAGGGTAAGAAAAAAAATGTCAGAGTTTTTTTGGGGGCACCCCCCTTAAATGTTTCATTCTGTCAGATTTTAAGATTGCCAAAGTTTGAGCACGATTGAAAGATGTTAACACGTGCCATTGAGGCCTCAAAGTTTTGAAAATCTCAATTTTTTGGCAGATTGGCGACTTTGCCGACCCATATTTCTAGAACGTTTAATATATTTGCCCGTGTCATACATCAAATTGAAGGCGATGCTGTTTATATTTTATATGCAATAAAAAAAATACGTTAGTAGTACTGAATTCCAGATAATGAAGTCAATGTCTCTAAAAACGTGACTAGGTACCCCGAGCGAAGATGGAACCTATTGCAAAAAAAAACCCATTTTCCTTCCTATATTATCAATTTTTGGAATGAAAACAATTATGTATTTAAAAAATCAAGTATAATAAATGTCTTTTTCATTTTATTCTTATTTAAATTTATTCAATGGACTGACATAATGTGGTTTTGGAGCTATCTGGATACAGCTGACGACATCTGCTGACTAGGTTTTGTTGCTCGTCCTTTGTAAGTAATTGGTTGTAATCTGTGATGAGCTTGACTCCTCTCTCTGCCATGTCGTTCACAACTTTCAAGTTGTTTACCATCCTTTGCCCCTCCTGGTAGGTGATGTTCTGCGGCCAAGTTGCAGGATCTTTTTCCAGAAATTCGGTGTTAATGTTTAATTTCTTGAACAACAGGTAAGTCTCACTTGTAATTAGGGCTGGGAGACCTTTTTCTGGGAATTTCGGCAGTTGTTCTTTTTTTAGTTTGGGTCGCATATTTTTGGAGCACTTCTCATTTTCTTCTGCTTGATTTGTTAAGATTTTTGTCGCCATTTGGCTCTTTAAGGTGTTATGCACTGTCGGGTCAAACAATGCCAGGGCAACAAGTTCAGGACTAAGATACCACAGGTGTTTTATCATTTTGTTAATTCCTTTTTCTGATATTTTTGTCAATGCTTTCGTATTTCAATAGATTTTCAATGAGGTCTAGGTCTTATTTTGGTGCTAAACACGCTCTGGGGGCGTTAAACCAGGCTTTACAGTAGACTCGAACGATGAAATCACAAAGTGCTTCTAGGGCCTCTTGTTCTTGGGAAGTCAGCTTGAACTGGTCACGGAAGAGTTGTATTTGCAGTCAGTAAATAGCTTTTGCCATCCACCGGGCATGGTGTACTGGACCTGGAGACCTGAAGCGCACATCTTTTCCGTCAAGATGGCCAAGATATATCAATGCCAACTGTAACGCTAGGTACAGGAGCTCTCGACCTAACATCTGCTCCAGGAGATTGCACGCTCCATTGAGTCTCCCAGTATTTGATGCTGTTGTATCGAAGTATTGGGGGTTGGAATTAGTTTTAAAGGTTTTCTAAGAGATGGCGTAACTATCAATAGATCGCATCGGGCACACCTGTGATTATATTCATTTCAAAGCACATTGTGTAAGCTTCATTTTTCAGTATGTTTCATTCCACTGAAGTGTAAACAACATATATTTTTTTCTCTGTGAACATGTCGACTTTCGTTCCAACAAAACGCAATTTGCGGGAAAATTTACTTTTGTGCTTCCATTTGAAGAAAAAAGTGGTTGAAGCACAACGCACGCTTACTGAGGCTTACGGGGACTATGCTCCATCGATTTCTACTTGTGAGTACTGGTTCCGTCGGTTTAAAAGTGGTGATTTTGATACGGAAGACAAAGAGCGTCCGGGCCAGCCGAAAAAGTTTGAAGATGAGGAATTGGAGGCTTTGCTCGATGAAGACCCGTGTCAAACCCTTCAAGAATTGTCAGAATCATTGGGAGTCGACTTATCAACGGTCGGCAAACGCTTGAAGGCCATGGGAATGATTCAAAAGCAAGGAAATTGGGTGCCGTACCAGTTGAAGCCGAGAGACGTTGAACGGCGATTTTGCATGTGCGAACAACTGCTTCAACGGCATAAAAGGAAGAGTTTTTTGCATCGTATTGTCACTGCATCAACATCGAGGGCCAAGCCGAATATTCATGACGCCAAGCTTATGCTGTGTATTTGGTGGGATCAGAAGGGTGTCGTGTAATATGAGCTGCTAAAACTTAACGAAACCATCACTGGGGAACGCTACCAACAACAATTGATGCAATTGAGCCGAGCATTAAAGGTTAAACGGCCGGAATATGCCAAAAGACACGACAAAGTGGTTTTTCAACATGACAACGCACGGCCACATGTTGCAAGAACCGTCAAGGAAACGTTGGAGGCGCTGAATTGGGATGTGCTACCCCACCCGCCTTATAGCCCAGACATAGCCCCTTCCGACTACCACCTATTCAGATCGATGACGCATGGCTTGGCTGAGCAGCGCTTCACTTCTTACGAGGATACCAAAAAATGGGTCGATTCGTGGATTGCCTCAAAAGACGAATCGTTCTTCCGGCGCGGAATCCATATGCTGCCAGACAGATGGGAAAATGTTGTAGCTAACGATGGACAATACTTTGAATAATATACATTGTACCGTTGTTTCTAAATAAATGCTCAAAAACCGAAAAAAAAACCTTTAAAATTAATTCCAACCCCCAATACATAGCCACGACCGAGCTGGCGAGACCCCATTCCTCTAGACGTTCGTACACTGCTAGGGCTTGTTCCTCCCCTGAGTTACTGTCAGTTTCAGGAACGCCCAGGAGTTTTTCTTTAGTCCCATGTGATACCAGAACAGCAACCGGTTCTTTCTGCTCTGTTTTGAGGATACCTCCACGGAGCTCCACCGTCTCTGTGAACAATGAGATGAGACAATAAGTATAAAGTTAATATTGATGGAAATTTTAGCTAGTGATCTAGATCTTATAAACTTTCGCTATAAGGAAAATATTTTTTTTTTAAATGCTTACCGAAATTTCCCGCTTCAAGTTGTTTGTCCAAGACCTTCCGTTGTTTCTGTAGTAGTCTTTCTTTAGCTTGAGCCAACTTCAGGTCAACTCCGAGCATGGGGCCTGGTCTTCCTTTCTGTCTTTGTTTCCACAGAAACTCCTTGTCTTCTTCTGAAGTCATCATCGTCAGGGCATCTTGGAGGGCAATATCAAAGAGATCATCCAACTTTAGGGTAAACTCTTTTACAGCATTTCTTGCACTTTCCGTTTTTCTATCCTTGTATTTTTGCATTTTTCTCCAATCATCGTACAGTTTTTCCAGCTTTACTATGTCATTTTTCTTTTGTTTTGTAGGAATTCGAGCTTTTGTCCAAAAAACTAAAACCTCGACAACAGTAGTCTCTCACATTTAACTTCACAGTACGCAAATTGTAGAACATAGTAGCTAGAACTTGTAGTAGCTAGAGGGCAGCTTACATCCAGTTATCTGATGAGCTGGATAATCAATTAGAAAAATTTTGTCTCTACCTCTACTTCTCATGCCATCACTTTTACGAGAAATAAAAATGTTCACTAGAAGAAAGAATAAATGACACAGAATGAAACTAACTAAAACAAAGAGTTCGTGTTAGTAGGTACCGACCTAATTAAAATAAAAATGTCTTTTGTAGCTAATATTTAGTGGGTTTTTTTTAAACTCGATTACACAAACGTAGAACAAAATGAGACTTTCACTGTTCAGCGAATACTTTTCAACTGACCAAGAAACAAAATCATAAAAGCAAGAACCACCTAGCTATCCTTTTCTTTTTTTAATAACAGACTCTGAACCCCTGGACTTCTACTTAAAATATAACAATAGGTAGTAGGGTAACCCAATACCTTTTTAAACTAGTTTGGTTTTGCCTGCTTGGGGTCGCCAGTGATACAGTATGAGGAAAAAATAGATACATATCTGACATAAAAAAAAATATTGTTATGGGTCTAAAAATAACGGTATACCATAGCAAACATATTTAAATGAAATGGGATTCCAAAGTACAAGTATTTGTCCATAATAAGCAATAATAATACAAATAACGCATCTTCGCTCTCAGGGGTATCTAGTCCGGTTTTTAGGGACATTGGCTCTATTTTTTCAGTTTCAGTACTAGTTGCGTTATTATTGTGTATAATATAAAATGTTAAAAACAGTATGGCCTTTAATTTGATGTATGACACGGGCAAATAGCTTTAGACGTTCCAGAGATATGGGTCGCCAAAGTCGCCGAAGTCGCCAAACTGCCAAAAAATCGAGATTTTCAAAACTTTGAGGCCCCAATGGCACGGGTTAACATCTTCCAATTGTGCTCAAACTTTGGCAATCTTAAAATCTAACAAAATGAAACATTTAAGGGAAGTGCCCCCAAAAAAAAATCCGACATCGATTTTTTAAAACCACCCTAATGTACCTGCATATATTGTTTTACTTTTCTCAAGTTAAACAATCCAAAAAACACTTTTGCATCCCTAAAGACTGATGCCATTACTTATTTTACCGATCGTTCTGACTTCTTTTGTTTTGGAGGTGAGCAACCAATTTTAGTCCACTGTAAACGTTCTTGTCTCAGTTTAGGTTCATGGTAGATGGTAGATCCAAGTGTCATCCATAATTATAAAAAGACAGGCAAAATCTGTTTAATTCTGCGTAAAAAGCTTCAAATTTAAGCAACAATCTTGCTCTGCATTGATCAATATAAATATGTCGAGCGTTTTTAGGAATCTTATCAAAATTGGAGCAGTTACATAGCACATTTGTTCCTATGTCACATTTGCACTGAGATATTAAAAAAATGTTGTTCCATTTCACTTTATCGTATATATCCAGTGTTGCCAGATAGGTTGAGCTAATTTCGCCAAAATCTGAAAAAATTTGCTAAAGTTTCAACTTAAAATAAAAAAAAAATGCACAAACACTTTTTTTTTTTTTCATTTAAGAAATGTATACTAACTTTGCGCAAAAAATACTACTTGACTAGACATGCATTAAAATGCCGGCAAAGCAATTTGTTATTGTCGCACTGTGTTACCTAAATTGTTAGGCATCTACATAACTTTTTTGTTTTAGTGCAAATTGAAGTCATTGGTTAAAGATAATGAAAAAATAGTTGAAGCAAGAAAAGGACAATATATTAAATTTGTTTTTTAATTACTAAATTACCTAATTACTTAATTACCTAATTACTTAATTACACAATTAAACAACAATGGAAATTTAAGTAACGTAACGCTAGATCAAAAAGTCTAATAAAAAAAACAGAGAAGATTTTTAAATTTGATCACTAGTAAAATAAATTTATGTTATTCAGATCAAAACGCCTAATAAAAAAAACAGAGAAGACTTTTAAATTTGATCACTAGTAAAATAAACTTATGTTATTCCTAACCCTTCTAAAAAAGTTGTAGTCAAAAAGTCTTGCCCAATTCAGAGAGTATTGCAAGCTTTGTAATCAAAGTCAAAAATCACTTCTAATTTTGATTTTTTGTGCCAGCACAAATTTTTGCTTATATCTTTATATCCTAAGG
This sequence comes from Dichetophora obliterata, assembly GCA_963920525.1. Lineage (NCBI taxonomy): Eukaryota > Metazoa > Arthropoda > Insecta > Diptera > Sciomyzidae > Dichetophora > Dichetophora obliterata. The sequence goes on along the minus strand of OY986437.1, from coordinate 122,075,212 downwards.
GTAGATTCTTGTCATTGTTTTTATTTTATATACTGCTATTTAATTACTACGCAAATATCAAAAAGACTTTTTAAAAATTAGACATTTTTATTATTTTTTTTTAATATTTCTTCGTACAAATCGTCCGTAACGCCAGTTTGGAAATGCTCATATATGTTTTATGTTTGCCTTTGCATTATTTTACATTTGTACTTTTTTTATTACTTGTACTTTCTTTATTGTTTGTACTTTTTGTATTACAAGTGATTCTAGATATAGAGAACACATTTTTCACATTTTATTCGCATTTTCAATTGTTCGCCTTTTCGAGATTGAATTATTTTTGAGAAAATTGATTTTTTTTTTTAAACTCAAAAAAAAGAAACGTTCACTATTTCGAGCGTTCACTTTTTCGGGGGTTCGTTATATCCAGATTTGACTGTACCTATATTTGCGTTTTTAATTTTTTTCCCCAAAATTTTCTTCGAAACTGCTCAAATTTCACTAAATCTATTGGGAAAACTACCTAATCTTACTACCTAAAAACTTACAGTGAAAGCATTACACGAGAGAGAGAGCGCAAAAAATTTAGAAAGCTTACGTCTCGTAGACGTAAAGTAGGGTTAAGTTGATCATAACGTTTTTTTATGAGACTATTTATGTACATTCGAACTGTCGTTTTTATCACATTCAGAAAGTTTGCACGTTGCCACAATACATAACGTTTCGTGGGAAATTGAAGGGACTGTTAAAACATAAAAAATTTAGGGGGATAAATCGCGCTAACAGGGCTCTCTAGTCGAATATAGCTTCGGAAGTAAAAATCCTCTGAAGAGGAAATGTAGTACTTGTGTTACTCTTTTAAATGACACATGATTTTTTTAAGGGTACCTTTATATAATAAAAGCGATTCTGAAGGCGTTTTTGAATAAATACTACAAAAAAATGTTGAACACATAATTTTTTTTGGACGTCATTTGCGTGTACGTGACGTTTTCATGAAGTGATACGAGAAAAGTAGGACCAGTTTGCTTCCAAAATAACATGATCTATAATCATCTGAAAAAAAAATATATATTTGTTAAGTAAACACTTATGTCGAGGTAGTGACTTCGTGTCTTTATAAAAATTTTTGTTTTTAATAAAATTAAGCGTCTTTAAATTTGATTGTGGAAAAAAATTTGAGTACATAACGAGCTGTAAATTTATTTTCAGACTCATTTTTAAAAAAGGGCGAAGCGCTACCTCGGCGTAAGTGATTAATTTTAATATGTTTCTCTGAAAACAAAGCTTCTTATATAGCTTCATGACAACGTCACGTACACGCAAATGACGTCTTAAAACAAATTTTACGTACTTAAATAATTGTTTAACTCAATAAAAAAACTTTATATCAATATCGCTGACCATGTTTTTGTAGCATTCTTTAGTTCAGAATCGCTTATATTATATAAAGGCACCCTTAAGGTCGGACATGTTATACACGGTTAAAAATCTTGGAATAAAATTGAAACTTTTCTGTACTTTATATATGACCTCACCAGCTTTGGTTTCAATTCTAGTATTTGCAAAATACTAAAAAATCGTTTTAATACAGCTTTGCTATAAAATTTAGTACAAGCTTGGATTGAAATATAACGAAAAAAAATAACAAACACAGTGAGATTCGAACCAGGGACATCCAGTTTATAAGCTCACTATGTTAACCACTGGGCTATTGCGCTATACGAAACAAAAGCAATAAACAGGCATATGAACCTAATATCCTAATATTGAGTTTCAGCAATGCAATATTTCTTTGGTTTACATTTTAGTACAGAGAAATTTTAATTATGGATTAGTATTTGTGAAAGTTTAAATTGTAAGCCTCAAGGTTAAAAAATATGCAGTAGTATTTTAGCTGGACTAAAATGTATTCCAATATTTTTAACTGTGTACTTATGTTATGGGAAAAAATAATTTTGGCTGTTTTTCTGGTGGGACAAAAATTTATTTTTTATTTTTGGAATCCTCTTGAGGTAAGATTTGAAATAAAGGGGAGGTTTTATCAAACTTTTTTATGGAGTCCGACCCACGCTTATATATTTATATATACTAGCAGGCCACGGACGTTTTCTATCAATCTCCTTAACGCCTTAAGGACGAGACAATTTCTTCACACATGTTGTGCTAATTTTTACCTAATTTGGATTTTGAATAATTTTCATTTGATACGGCTAGTTTTGCGACGTCCGACTTAGTGATGCGATATGGCATCATCGCGCTTATTGGGTTAAGACAATACATATCAAAGAAATAAAAAAATACTCTTTTTTTCTTTTTTTTTTTTCTTTTGGAGTGCCGTTTTGCATTTATATGTATTTAACTTTTCGAATTGCTCGAGGCTCATCAGTTTTTTTTTTTGTTGCGTTGTGTTAGCTGAGCACGAAGAGAAAGAGAAAATAGAGAGCAATATGGAGTTTAAAAGACAAAAAACAACGTCAAAAGATAACGTATAAGCAATGCGTGGCAGCTGGGATGAGTTCTTAAGAAATTTTATACTTTAATGATATATACTTATTATTAAAACTTCGAAAGAAATATACCCTAAATAGTACAGCAGTTCAAATACGATATTTGAAAATTTATTTCATAAAAATCGGCCCAGTACTTTTGGAGTAAAGTGATAACATTAAATTTGCTCTCTAATTTTATATAACACTATAGATAAAGATGTATGCGCTAAAAGTAAGAAAGAGGGGGTAGAGTGGACATAGAAAACATATCCAAGGAATAAATTTACTGGTGCTATTGAAATATCCGCTGACAATTTCTAACTGGACCAATTTAGTTCGTATTCAAGTATATTTATGAAACTTATGTTAAAAAGTATTGCAATAACACTGTTTTAGAAAATTAGAATTTAGAAATGAAATTCTTGTATAATAAAATTTGTTAAAAACATCGGAGCTATTTATCGATACAAGGTTAAATACGAGGTTTAACTGCAGGGTCAAAAATCTTGAACTAAATTTTAGTAAATCTTGTATTATATATATGATGACACCTAAAGCTGCTTCTAGACGAAGCTACAATGTCTTAAGACAAATTTTCATGTGACTGTTAAGTTTTGTCCGATGTGAAAAGTATTTTCTAATTTGCTTCCACACGAACGTATTTTCGTTATGACAAAAATGTAAACAACAACAACTGTTTATGCCACAAAGAAAGTTTTGAAAAATTGATTCACAGACAAACGTTTTAGCAATTTATAGCGTAATTATATTAATTAATGCTATTTAAAAGAAGAAATAAATGGAAAAAAGAATAGATACAGAGCATTGTGGAGCCGTGCATGGCTTTTGCCAAGAAATAGCTCTATGAGCTTAAGAACTCCTGCGTTTGGCCATTCTAACTGAAAAAAACAAGGTATGTTTTTACATATATATATATATATATATATATATATATATTTTATAAGCATTTTATTATAAAATTTACTTTTATGCAGTTTTTTGCCATATTTAAAACCAATATTTTATGCATTGAAACGTTTAATTCATATGAAAACAAACCGTACATGTTGTTTTTCTTCGAAATCAACCCTATGTCGCATAGAAAGTCATAAGAAAATAGAAACAATTCTAAAATTAATCTGTCTATAAAAGTCGCAAGACATTGTCACACGACTCTGTTTTTGAGCTTCCACACGATGTGACATTAAATTTGAGACGACTTTTTGGCATGTCTTAAGACATTTATTTATTTTATTTTATTTATTTATTTATTTATTTATTTATTTATTTATTTATTTATTTATTTATTTATTTATTTATTTATTTATTTATTTATAGAAAATAATTGAGCACAAATAAGAATTAAAGTTATTTTACAGTACACTGAAAAATAAATTCTAACAAAATTAAACTAATTAGAGGTAAGAAATTATTTTTTCTTAAGCTTAGTACAACATATCAAAATAAGAAACATAAATAGTGAACATCAATAATAAAACGTTAAAATGGCACTTACATTAGTAAAAATAAAAACTTGGCAATAGGAACACATTTAATTAACTTAAAAATAACATAAATACTAAGGAAGAAATAATAAATTTGAGGGAATAAAAATAAAATAAGATTAAGAAGCAGAAAAGTGAGAAAAAATGGATTGCCTAAAAGTTTACTTCCTCGAGATTTCTCTTATTCTACGAGACAATGCATTCCACAGTTTTACAGCATTAATGAAAAATAGATTTGAACTGATTAGAGAGCTATGTCTGGGGATAATTAGTAAGTTACATCTCCTAGATAAACTAAATTGCAGTTTTTCGTAGAGATAGTAAGGAGTGTAAATGATTTTATGTATGTAAATACAATTTCTAGCGTGGAAATAATCAGTCAAATTACAACCAAGTATTGCATTTCTTAAGCTAGAAAGATGGTCAAACTTGTTTAACCCATACATAAAACGTGTGGCATAATTAAAAGAAACATTAAGTTTCAGCAGAGAGAAATATTAGTGTTGAGTTTTATTTATACATGGAATTAAATCCAAAAAAAAAAATGCTCCTATTAAAATATTTTAAACAAAAATAAAAACTATATGGGATTCGAACACACAAGCATGGTTCCAACTCGTCTAGGAAGCTATATGTAAAAAAACAGCAAAGAATTTTAAGAAGTTTTTGTTAAGAAAATGAAATTCGAATATACTGAAAAAGGCTTGATTTCAAGGATTGGACTAAAAATTAAACAAAGATTTTGGACGTGGTAAATAAGACAAATTTTTTATGCATTAAATATAAGCAAAAGTAGCAATCATATTAATTTTTATTTAAAAATATTTGTTGGCATTGTGAATAGTTTTGTGTCTTGCCAAGATGCTTTCAACTTCAGTCACAATAACGCACTTTAGAAGTTTGTTTGCCTTGTGCTTGATTATGCAATAAATAAATGCTGAACTGTAGCCAGTTAAGGACAAAGAATTCCCAGCGAGTTTTGCGCGACAAAGCCACGCTTTTCTTTTATATTTAGTTTCCTTTGAGGATTTTTTTTTTATTTTATAATGCCACTTTTTATGATCTTCTGTGGTTTATCTTTATATTACTTTTTCTTGGCAAAATGCTTGACGTTGTCAACATATCCAATTGTTGTTGGTTTCATCTTTAAAAACTTCTGTTGCTAACGAGTTTTACTAAAGTTCTTTTCATGCATTGTCAGAAGACCTGGATGCTGGAAGGGCAGAAAAAGACTAATAAAAAAATTCTGGTGTGTGTTTTTTATGTCGATTCTGTTGGCAACTCTCTTCTTTTAAACTGCAAATGTTCAAATGATAGACTTATAAAAAAGTTTATTAAAACTTCAACTGAGCTAACCACAAAAGATTACACTGGTTTACAAATAACGAAAAGTTGTTTGTACAATGAATGCCACTATTCATTAGTAATGCAAAATTAATCGGTGATTTCGAAAATGTCATTCTTTTTTTTTGTCATTCCGTTTTCGAGATATCGCCCGATGTAGTTTTTTTACAAAATAAATTGGTCCTCCTTAATAGCATATATCTCCAGAACCAACAATAAAAATCAAACAAGTAATGTATCAAATTTAAGCTAGTAAAAATCCCTACAAACAATGACAAAATTACACTGTGTGACCGATTCGATCTTTAAAAAAGTTTTTGCCTAAATTCTTAGAAATTCCGAAAGAGGAACATCTTGAGATTATATTGCGACTAGTACGACCTCTCAATTCCATCACAATTTTTTTTAAAAACATTTTAAAGTTAAGAAATAGGAATTCTGGTATTCCTACTTTTAACAATTTTTTACATATGCTTAGGTTGTGAGAATTTACTAACAAAATGCACTTTCGTTCAATGAAATTAAACATAAAAAGTAACTGTGTCAAAAGATTTTTAAAAAAAAAGACACAAAGTGTATTTATCACAAAAGAGAAGTCAATTTTTAATAAATTTTGATCAAATGCTGGTGTTTCTTTTTTTTTTTAAAAATAGTAACTTACCAAAATCCGTGATGGTTTTTCCAGAATTCATTGAAACTATCAAATGTCTTTCTAAAAAGTCTTATATAACAGAAATCATTTTCATGAAAATTGGATATGTAGCAGCAGTTTTGAAGTGTTTTTTACATTGACAATCACCAATTTTTCTAATACGCGTTCGCAGCATACAAATCCTTCAGTTTAACCAAATGATAACGGATTTTGGTCACATATGGCTTGTTAGAATGCACAAACTAAATGCCACATTTTACCATTTTAATTTTCAAGGATGTTTTTTACTTTTTTAATTAAATTATGACCTTTTCATGATCTTACAAGGTTATATTGAGCTTTAGGTCAAATAATTTATGAGAAAAGCAACAACAACAACAACAACTCTGTAAAAGTTAATCACACAGCAGACTAGCCTGTTTCGGAAAGAGCTACATTTCCTCTTCAGCAGTTTCGAGTAATTTAGCTGTGACCAACACACATTTATCAAAAGCCAAAATCTGGATAGTTAAACAAGGGCATGCACAATAGATCCTATGGGTCGCGGTGCGCATGGGCCCACAACAAACTAACTAACTAACTAACTATTACACTGTTTTACGTGCATATGATTCGACTCATGTTAGATTAAACACATCTGAACTCCTATGACGCTGAATAGTTATTCAGAACAAGTGGATCGCAAGCCTTTAACTTTATAAGAGTTGCTATGGATGTATACAAATCCAAAGTGGCTCCTTTTTCTTTTCACGATCCTCCTCTTGGTTAATCGCTTCTTTGGCGATAGTCACCAGGCAGTGGGACTTTTAAAGCTTTAGAACTTTATCATCCACTTCTTGGATCGCTTTTTTGGAACTTGAGCCTGCCTGGTTTTATTTTACCATGCAAGCTAAAGTATTCCGTTTCGTTTTGATAGTATTGGCTGTTGCACTCTCAGTCATGACCCTACCTGTTTTTATTATACCAAGCAAACGAATGTCTTCCGTTTCGGAGGTCGTGCTCTAAGACGTGAGCCTAGTTTAATTGTAGCATTTTTTTTCTATCTTCTGTGTTCTTTCTCAAAATACCTGATTTGACACTTATGCCTTACGAACAATAAACCCTTACTTGCTATGTATTTATATGACAATAAAATAAGACGAAATTCGTAAATAGTTAGATTAAACACATTTCTTTTTTTCAATAGATTTTCTACAAAAGTATCTTATATTCTTCGAAAAAGTGCTGGATTTAAAAAAAAATACCAAAACTTACAAAATATTTTGTTTTATCAACAAAATTTGCAATTTTTTCTGAAAAACTCGAAAAATCCTCAAAAATTTAATTTATTTCGCCTAAACTAACAGCGGAATCAAAATGTAGCGGCAACAAGATGTAGGCATTTTTTGTAACTTTAATTTATTAGCTTTAATTTAATATATATTTTTTTATATTATTGAGTTCTGGTTATATTATTATATGCTATTAAGTGGAACCAACTTTTTTTTTTGTAAAAAAAACTACAGTGGGCAATATCTCGAAAACGGAGTGACAGAAAAAAAGGATGACATTTTCGGCAGCAACGACAGATTTTACATAAGAAATGGATAGTGGCGTTCATTGTATATTCTGATTGTAAGCCAGTGTTGTTTGTGTCAGTATCATGCGAAAAGATATCGAATATGAACGAAAGAAGGTTATGATTGTAAATGAAATGCTCATCATAGCAGATCACGTTGTGGCCCCTCTTTTATGTGATAGTTACCCGGTTATTTTGTAGTGATAGAAAGTTATTAGTATTTTAAAATTGAGAGGGAGCAGAAAAGGATGTTTTAAATTGTTTTTTAAATTAAAAAACAATTAACTCTATACTCTTACTCTATAACTGAGAATCGCTTAAGTACAATTATAGTTTAGTGTTTTGGGTCTTAGATGTCATCTTCAAGTATATATTTCAAAGTTACAATTTTTTTGCCCTATTAAGTAGTCAAATTTCGAACTACTCAATATTTATACAAGCAAAATACAGTAGTTGTACTGAAATTTCTAACCCTTGCAACTTTTTTCTAGTGAATAAAATCAATTAGTTCCTTCACATTAGTTTATTGATTTTTAATTAACTTTGTTTTGATAATAAAATTAAATCGAAGTTTTGGGGTCCCTAGTGCAAAAAAATAAAAACTTAGAAATATTTACTTGAAGATCCAATGATATACTCTACTTCCTGAAAAATATTAATGTTATAACTAAAATACTGTTTTATGCTGTTTTTTGGGACACCCTAACAAAAAAGTATAGTGCTGAAACACTTTCGAGGTGAGGTTTCATTCTAGGGGGGGTCTTTTTTTATTAATTTCTGGTGACCCATTTTAACGGGCACCCCTCACTTTAAAAAATAAATGCAAATTTACTGTCAATATCATTGTAATTTTTTGTTGAAATTTCAACTAATGTGTAATTTTACAATTAATTTTATATTAATCTTTGAGTTTTTACTGTTAAACACAATTATTAGCAAAATTTAACAACAAATGTTGAACTATGCTGCAATATCAATTGCAATAATATAAATTGCTCATTCGACTTTGCTTGTCAAGGAGTGAGGGTTATTCTTTAAAAATGATCTGGATTTAATTAAAAACAGTTTAGTAAGAAAACTTTTTCGATAAAAGTCTTAAGTCGTTGACAGTAAAATGAAAACATGTTAAAAAAAATAAATAAAGACCGTTAAAACAAACAAACAATTTCTGGGTTTCATTTGTCTACCTCTTTGGATACTAATTGAGAACAAATTCTTTATGCAAGTGTCTGTTCTTCGTTTTGGTATTTCAAGTGCCAATTTATTTAAGAATTATAACTAAAAAAACCAATATATAATATATCTCTGCATTACCGCCAAAACTTTTGAGTTATAAGATATATTAAAATGCGTTTTAATATATAATGTTATAAAGAACGTTAAAAAATTTATTGGCTTGAATAACAGCAGAAATTTTTATATACTACATTAATTGTATTAAAACTAAGTAAAACTTGCTGAATTCAACTAACATTATGGTAGTAATTTTAAAATAGTACTACATATATTATAGTAACATTAAATACTTGATGTTTAATTTTGGTCCAATATGAATTGAAATAAAGTTCACCACGATAAGAAATAAAACAACAAAAGGCTGCAAACAAGGCGAAGTCCTTTCCCCACTGTTGTGAAATCTTTTTGTGGACGAACTCCTATCGAAGCTAACCGAGAATGGTATAATATGTCAGGGTTACGCAGACGACATCGCCTTAATAGCGAGAGGGAAATTCGAGGATACATTCTGTAACCTGATACAGAGAGGACTGTCGGTAACAAAGGAATGGTGCAATACAGTGCGATTAAATATCAACCCAGCAAAAAATACCATAGTACCTTTTACTAACAAAAGAAGCCTGACAAATCTACGAATTATGAGAATGGATGGCAGAGAAATTTCCTTCAAAGGAGAAATAAAGTACCTAGGACTCACACTAGATTCAAAACTTCTCAGGAGAAGACATGCAAAGAAGAAACCAAACAAAGTAGCCAGCGCACTTATGGTAGGTACGAACCTGGCGGGGGAAAGCTAGAAAAGCTCAACCCGACAATTTTACGCTAGATGTCTACCATGATGGTGAGACCCATCCTCACCTATGGTGCAATAGCATGGACTGGAAGAACCAAGCTAACCACAATGAGGAACATGATAGCAAAGAGACTAGCATGCAGAGACTGGCATGCGTATGCAACACTGGTGCCATGAGGACCTGCCCTACAGCAGTACTAGAAGTTATTCTTGACCTAACCCTCTTACACCTCGTCATAGGTGGCTCTGTTATGTATCGCTAAAGAGGGGACAGGATTAGGTAAATCTATCAGCAGTAGGGAGAAGGAGGTTGTAACAAAACCCACACCTTACATCGATCTACCAAGAAACGATATAGTAAAAAGGTATAACTTCGAAAAACACTTCGAAACAAAGCTTAGTACCAAGAAACAGTGGGACAGCGAAATAATACCGCAAGTTATCTTCCAACCGGAAATCCTAGTAATACAGCTGTGTGCGTAATTCAACCAGGTCCGGAAATACAAAGGTCAGGATAAAATTGTGATGTCGGACAGAGGAAAAATTAAAGCACTTGTTTCCTCTGAGATATCATCGAGAATAACATGGGAATGCTTAACGAAACTCAATGAACTAGGCTAGAATAACACCGTTATCATACTCTGGGTCTCAAGACACAAAGAAATACAAGGTCACGAAGAAGCGCGACTGGGTGCTGCCACAAAATTCATAGGACAGGAACGGATTGGGCACACATTATATAAAAGAAAAACTAAGAATGGAGGAGAGACACAAAGGTTTAAACCTTTGGAAAAGCCTCCCAATTCCAAGACAATCCAAATTGCTCTTCAGCGAATTTAATACTTGGAGATCAAAATTGTGCATCGAAACCAATAGTAATTACCGTTTTTGTGAAGAAGCAGAGGAGACTCTAATACACCTACTTACAAACTGCGACGCTGTGGCTCGCAGACGTAAACTAGCACTGGGGAACTATGAGCTGAGTCTAGAGCAAATTTCATCCTTTGAACCTAAAAATATTCTCAAATTCATCAGAGAACTGGGTTTATTTATAAGCATATGACCCTTGAGAGAAATGTGCTCTTTTTCTGCCTTTGCTTGAACTTTCAACTCTGCTTTTCTTTGTTCTATGCAATCATCTTCTTGATTTCTTTTCATCCATTCTGACAGTTCGACCGAGCTCGCTCTCAAGTAACTACCACAACTTTATAAATGAGCCTGGGTCTGGATGAAATTCTGTAATCCGTCAACCCAGTGGAGCATTGAGAAGGAGGTACAATAGATCTCATTAGATCGCAGTACACATCTTCACCATAAAACATTAACATTACTTTTAAACTAGTCAAACAATATAAAATTAATTAGGTTACTTTAAACTATTTTAAAATTATTTGAAAATAAAGTACTTTCAAACCAATTTACTTTACTTTTAAGTTGTTGAAAATAATGTATTTAAATTAGCTGAAAGCCCAGTACAATTGACTTACTCCAATGACAACCCCATGTTAATAAAGCCAGACGAGAGAAAAAGTTAAAAATTGAACTAGTTGTACTTAAAAAAAGTATTTTTAAACTGCTTTTAAATAACCTCCCTAATATGTATTTTTATACGATAGACGATAACCCCTTGCAAGCGTGTCGTAAAATCAAGCTTTCGTAGTTTTCATACGCCCGATAGATATACTATTGTGAATGACCGTATTTTAGTTTACATTTTACTGTGAATTCAAGAAAAAACAACTAAAATTTCCAAACTGAAGTCACTTCAAGATATTACAAGATCGAAAATAAACTATATAAATCATAAAATCTTTATTTTTCTAAATTCATTTCATTCCCCTCAAAGTAGTCCCCCCGGATACAATACACTTGTGCCAACGTTTTTATTAATTTTCAAAACATGCTGCAAAGTACTCTTCCGGTATTGCCTTCAATTCATTCTTCGTTACGGTTTCTATCTCTTCTATCGATTCAAAACATGTCACGGAGCGGTCTTTGAGTTAAGCGAAGAGCCAGAAGAAACATGGTGCTAAGTCAGGCGAATACGGTGGTTGTGGAACGATGTGGGTCGAGTTTTTAGTGAAATTCTCACGAATTACGTGATACACAGTTTCGATAGTATCGTAAGCATGGGCGTCCGCAGGATTTATGCTAGGAGGTAAGGCATAAAGGAGTCCAGAATGCGCATAAAAAAAATTTAAACCATATAATTCTATTGTCTGAGATATTTGGTAACATGATACGCACACTAGTAAAAATCTTTCTCGTATCAAGCTTGTAACTTTCTACAATCGAGTACTGAAGCATTTCTATTATATGAATGATTTAAAAGATTAATTTTAATTCAAAACGTATGAATAAACATGTAAAAAGGTACATGTATATTAGATGGGATTTTTAACATATTCCAGAACCTCCCTACAAGGCATGATTCCGAATACTGAATGTAATATAAGCACGTGACGCGAAAAAAGTTTAGAAAATTCTCAAACTGGGTGGGCGACGAAAAAAACCGTGATTTTGAAGTGGTATAATAGATTTTTTAAATCGAGCTTCCTTTTTACATTTAAGTCATAAAAAACTTTAGACTATAACAAACTCTAATGTAAAATCGTTTGCTTAGTCCGAATATGTTATCAGATTTTTTTAAAAATTAGTCCTTGATCCAAAATTGGCCTACTTTATTCAGAATTGCATAATTTTTTCTTAAGCTTTTGAATTAGAAGCTTTACCCTCGCTTTAATCACTGCAACTTTCTCAAATTAAAATTCTACAGGAATGTTAGCCATTTTATTCAGCCCTTCAGGGAATAATTTTTCACGCGGAAGCGGAAAAGGGAGTTTTTATTTTTAAGATAAAGCTCAAGAACATTTTGAAAATTTTTAATGCAAATTTGTTTATCAACCGTACATGAAATGAAATCAACATTATAAAAATGTGCTAAAGCTTTATCTTAAAAGTGTAAACTCCCTTTTTCGAATCCGCGTGAAAAACTATTCCCGATAGTCTTATTAAATTTAGGAAAAACTTAAAACTTATCCGAATTAGATCATATTTATGCTAGAAAAAAAATTTTTTTAAGCCAACTTTTGGGAAAACATTAATTTCTTATTAAGTTATATATAATATTATGTTGACTTTATATGATTTAAATACAAATTCTAAATGTTTGATAGTTTTAAATCATACTTGATTTTAAATACAAATTCTAGTTGTTTGATAGTTTAAAATCGTTTATTGAGCTTAAGGTCAAAGTTAGAACAATTAATTGTTCAAACGAATCTTTCCAAAGAAACAACCACAACAACAAAGTTTTTCCAATATGAAAAGGAAAAAATCACTAGCTGATCTGATTGCAATTTCTGCCTGGCTAAGGGCGTCATCAGAAATCTTTGTGATACCCGTGCAAGCGCGCTCTAACGCACTGCACCACCGGGGCGATGAGATTTGAAGTGTCAATTTCTCAGTTTTTCTCAATTTCATAATTTCACATTTGTTGTTGTATTTCTGTTTTACTTTAGTCTCTATGCTTATGTTATTATATGTAGTCCAACAGCCTGCTGGAAGTCTGCACTAACAAAGCATGTTTACTGAAGTTGTTTTTAGAATTTTAAATGTTTGATAGTTTTAAATCATACTTGATTTTAAATACAAATTCTAGTTGTTTGATAGTTTAAAATCGTTTATTGAGCTTAAGGTTAAGTTATATATAATAAATATAAATTTATATAATTTTTTCAATTTAAAACTAATAGCTAATAAAAATACTCAATTGAAATCATTAATAATTTTGTTAAAATTTTTTGTTAATTTGTTTTTTTTTTAAATTTGCATTAAACTTATGAAAGTAACAAACAACGTAAAACATAACTTAAAGTAAAAATAGTTAAAAACTATTACTTTTAGTAACTAACTAAAACTTAAAACATAACATAAAACGTTACTTTTATTTATTTTAAAGGAACATTAGATTTTTTAAATCTGTAGTCATTATAAATACAATAACATTGAATTACATTTACAAGCACTTCAAGTTTGTTAATATGCCATACGCAATGAAAGCATTTTTCAAAAATTCGCAGCCACTGTAAAGCTTTTGCTTCCAACAGTGTGAGAAAGCCAAAAATATGCTTTTTTCATAAAAATTCTAAAATTTACCTTTAAAGCCTTTTTGTTTATTTTTTCCAGCCAGTTTTAAGTGCAGAATTTCAAAGAAAAGTGAAAAATTCTACTCAGGTGAGTTATTTTTTTTTAGCAACAAAGAAAAAAGAATATATAATTAAAAAACAATGCATTAGGTTACAGTTGAACGGCTGCGCTACGAAATTAAAATTTACTAATTTATAATTTTTTCCTTATACGTTTATGATCTTATACGTTTACACACTTCGCCACACCAAAATCCTTTGAATTTTTTCTTAAACTTTAGAGTTTTCCGTCTAATATTAATACAAATTTATGCCGAAAATATCTAAAAATAAACTCAACGAATTCTGGTGGTGAGCATTAATGGGTTAAGCTGTATACACTCCCCTCAAATGCGGCTGCCCACTGGCTTACTTCGAAATTAGATTTCTTAATACATTTTTATTGTTTGCAGTGTTGATAAGCGCAACGTTTTAAAAAATTATGTAAGTATATTTTTTAGTGGTAAGTACATTTTTTTTGACAAAAAATTTGGTGAAAAAAAAGCGAAATCTACGAAAATTCTGTGTGATATTCCTAAAAATTCGTAGATTTACCTTATTTTGTCGCTGTTGTCCGTTTATCTGTGCAAGGCTTAAATATCCGTAGAAATCCGTAATTTCCGTGTATTTTGCACCAATGCTATATAGTGTGTGTGTGCGATGCCTAAAGACTCCAAATTTTCTGGACCAATTGACCTGAAATTTTGGCAACTGTACTAAAAATTGCTTTCCACGCCCTTTTTTTCCTTTCACAAATCTGTGAAAATGCTATACTTCAGGCAGTTCTGGCTGTATAAGACTAAAATTTGGTAACTAAGTTTGTATGGCTACTTTCGGAAACTGTACTGAAAATAGGCGTGATCGCTATATAGCCACTTTCACTTTTTTGAGAAATCTTTAAGATTGAGTTATAATGTTGACTAAGTTTGTATGGTTACTGTCAGCAACTGTACTAAAAATTGGTTTCCACGCACCTTTTACAGCCCACAAGCCAATAAAATTTTTTTATTTCAACTAATACAACCCCCCAAGTATTAGGTTAGGATTTTTAAATTTAGTTCATATGTTTACTCTCGGCAAGTGCACTAAAAATGGGCATGTCCCACTTTAGTTACACTCTCTTTTCGGGGGATCAGCGTGGAGTGAAACAAAGCGCGCCAGGTTTAAGCTAAATTGAGCTGAAATTTTGGCAGTCGATTTATTAGTAATATTTATATGCAAATTTTTTTAGTGTAAGAATACGTATTGAAAAGTGTCTGCAAAATAAGGGTAAATGAAAGAAATGGTATCGTAACTTATCACAGTGACGGGTACAACATACTATGTGTGACCATCTGTCACATTTACTCGGGACATGTCCCTGAATTTTGGCAACTTTCTCTTTGTCCCCAAATCGATCCAAAGTTTTCAAATATCCCGAAATTCTGCCACAAAAAAATATTTTATCCATATAGAAAAAATTGGTTCAAATGTAACAAATATTTCATCATCTTTTATTTCAAGTATTATCGTTTACAAAACTTATACAAGTTATTGCTTTTATATATGAAATTTAAGTATGGTGGATTAAACGCATTAAGTACAAGTTAAGTATTGATTGTGAAAATGGGCCTAAGTATTGAAGCAGTGCTGAAAAATTAGTACAAGTGTTAAAGTGCAATAAGTCGAGTTTGGTAACAATCATATTTTCAATCACAACTTTACAAACCGTCTTTGCAACCATCTTATACGTAGCAGTTCAAGTGTCGTTTCGCAGCTGATAGAATATATTTTTTGCTACATTCCACCTAAAGAATTTCATTAAACTCGTCAGAACTTATTTATAAAATGATGAAAAAAAAGAGAGTAGTTAAATCAAAAAATTCTATTGTAAAAACCCTATCTTGTCACTGATAAGTATGAAATGAATTTTCTGTGCATACTTTCAGGCTGAAAATTTTTGAGGACAGTATATGTAGTAAAAGCACTGTAATAATGGCATAAAATAGTTACAGTTTGAGTGAGACTGTATTTGTATTTGTATTTATTTAGTTACAATATGTTGACATTTAAGACTTAGTCTTTTACATGCCTCATTTATAGCATACATAACAACTTATAAGATTAAAATATTTTGTAATTTATTTTACATTAGAAAGACAAAATATAGAATAATAAAAAATACAGAATTATTTAAACAAATATTAATATCAAATTAAAATTTTACATTAGAAAGACAAAATATAGAATTATAAAAAATACAGAATTATTTAAACAAATAATAACATCTAATTAAAATCAAATTTTAACATACATTAGTTTTTGAACAAGAAAAATATTAATTATAAATATATATTGAGATACTAAATGTAAATATTTTAAATTGCTTTCTCAGTTCATAAAATAAAATTTGAGAAAAAGAATTAGTTGAGAAACAGAGTTAAGATTTAAGAACTGAAATGAAAATTTAAAGAAAACAGATAGAAAAAGAGAGTTAAGAGAAGTGCTCGAAAATTAAATGCTTAAAGTACCTACTATTGGAAACATTTTTAATGCTGTTTGGCAGTGAGTTCCATAGTCTTATTACACTAACGAAAAACAATCTACTTGAGTTAAGAAAATTAAACTTAGGAATAATTAGGTTCATGCTTCGACTTGATCTGCAAAATTTAAGCTTCTCAAAAAGATAGTCTGGGCATCGCGTCCTATGCAGGAAAATGCAGTTTCTTGCCTCAAGATAGTTGGTTAAGCTACGGCCTAATAACTGATAAGTAAAGCGTGAAATGTGATCAGACCTTTTAATTCCGTAAACGTAGCGTGCAGTGTTATATAAAGCAAATTGTAGTTTTTGCAAAGATCTCGAGTCCATTTTGCTATAGGCAACTTCCGCGTATGTAATAATTGACAGTAATAGCGTTAATACTAGTTTTTTTCTGATGTTAACAGGTACAAAATCTGCAGTCACTCGAAGATTTCTTAAGACATAGTAAACTTAACTGACGCAGGAGTTAACATGGTCATCGCAAGACAGAGAAGAATTTATTTTATAACCAAGATTTGTGGCCTTACATACGAATTTTAGCTGCACGTTACTAAGGAGAATCGGTTAAATACCTAGATTTTCAAATGCAGTCTTTGAAACCGGTGGACATACGATTTGAGAGGGTTTAGCATCAGTTTATTAAGATTCACCCATTCTGCCACTATTTTTAAATCTTCATTAACTTTTTCAATTAAATCTTCAACTAGTCCAAGTGGCCTGGACAAATACAGTTGTAAGTCGTCAGCATACGCATGCATGGTTACATGATTGCATTTACTGAAGATATTATTTATAAACATGGTGAAAATAAGTGGGCCAAGAACAGAGCCTTGTGGGACTCCACTCGTGGTTCTTTTGTAAAGCGAGAAATTGTTCCCTACCCTGACTCTTTGAGACCTACCATCCAAGTAGCTATGCAAAAACCGAACCGAAGCATTGGAAAATCCGAAGTAAATATTAAGTTTTTTACAGAGTAAAGTGTGGAATACAGTATCAAATGCTTTAGAAAAGTCTAATAGACAAAGCAAACTCAGATGACCCCTATCATATGGCAATCTTATATCATCTAGAATTTTTACTAAAGCAGAGGAGCAGCTATGTCGGGGCCGAAAGCCTGACTGAAATAAATCATCATGAAACTTATGAGATAGGTGGTCATGAGCTAAAAGATTTACGTTAATGCTGGAAGTCTATAGTACAATTTGAAAGTTCTGTGAATAGTGGCTCTAAGCTACAGCTTTGATTGGAATTGTATACGCATGACAGAAAAATCTTGGTTCTGCAGTCTCATATTAAAACATTTAGATATTCCACATCCGATCCACACGATTTTCCCGAAATTATAACATTTCAATTTTCTTTGCCGGACCAACTATCTGGTCTATGTCGCCACCTTAACCTAACCTAACCTAATGGTTTCAAACAGGGTTAGAAATTTTAAAGGGTTTGTTGAAGCAGGAATTTCAACGACGCCGTTTGATGAGGTCAGCTCAGTGTAAGACTCTACAAATTATCGTCAATTGTAAATTGTGAAAACTCATTGTTATTTGCGTTCAAATGACTAACTGTTATACGAATATACTGAAAATTAATTGACAGTGACCGCGTTCATGAATTTTTTGTATCGAAAGTACCGTTTTTGTTTGTCAATAACAAAATTACTGGCGTAAGTTATATTGGAGTTTTGAAAAGAAATGATGCTATTTGAACCAACTTGAAAAATGAAGCTGTTGAATATTTACCCTGGTCTTTAATTTAACTTTAATCTTAAGGTATGTATCAAGCAAGACTAAAGATTAAATTTAACGAACATTGGTTGTTTAAGTTAATTATATTAAATTATTTTATTTTTGACGTAGAATTACGTCTTACAGCACGGCTTGTATGGGGGTCATTTTTACAACTTTTTCAAGCACATTTAAGGATTTTAGTTGACACTTTGGGGTCTATCTTCAGCCTTTCATATTCATCGTACAAAAAAAAAAAATAATATTTGCCAAAATATCAGTTAGAATGCGAATGAACCTAATATTTAACTTGGAGTTTTGTCACTTTTTTAATAAATTCACAAAATAGCAAAATCTAAGAAGAAGAATTTTATATATTTATTCGTATGAGAAAAACTATATACAAGCTGCTTCAGTAGCTGATTATGCTGTTGTTATTGCTGTTGGTTTGGTTGTTGTTGTGCTGCTTTTGTTGTTGTTGTGGTTACTAATAGGTATGTAAAATGTAAGTTGCTTTCGTTTTAGTCGTTTGTTATTGTTTTTTTTCAGCAAGATAAACACAATAGAGAATACAGATGCGAGTATGTAGCTACAAAAAATGTATTACTACTACGTAGGTTTGTGCATGCGTTATAAAGCACGCGTTGTGCTTTGAAAACTCTACTTATTTTAGAAATATCAAAATAAATATGAATTATTTATATTATTCATTATATTTTTTTCATATTAAAAATATATTTTGATTTTAAATTTTTCCGAAATATAAATTTCCAGTTATTTAACATAACGATGAATTACTTTTAATTTTAACCAACATAAAAATGAACAAGAACTAAAATACATCACTAAAAATATCAAACGAAAAATTATTACACAAAACAAATTTGTGTTTAAATAATATTAATTCAGAAGATGAAATGCTTTTAATAGTTTTGCAAAAAAATTGAATAAAAAAATACCAGAATTTTTCTCCATTTCTGTATAAAAAGTAATTCTACGTCTATACTTATGATACTATCGAAAATGTGTATTTTTTTATCATATATGTATAAACAGTATTCCAATAAAGTCTAGATAGTCATATAAAATCAACTTTTAAAGAAACTAATGAAGTTTAAAAAATTTTTTCCTTAAAAAAAATAGCATTCCGATAAGTAATAAAAAAAATAAGCAAAAATGCAATGTTTCTTTTTCTAATGCACTAAAATGTTGTATAATATGGTATTTAGTACACAAAAAAGTGAACAGGTAATGCACATCACTAAAATTTTTAAAATAGCACATCGCTAACTAACGGTATTATATTTACTCGGTCAGTTCCGCATTCGTCGTGCAGAAATTAAATTAAATTTCCAGTTTTTCTCACTAAAATGTCACAAGAAGTAGCAAAACGCATAGAAATTTCTCAAGATATCAGAAAATTGATTACAAAGTTAAGAAACGAGGTTAAATCGTACGGAGAAATAGCAAAAATTGTTGGAAGAAGTCGTGCCACTGTTCAAACTATTATACAAAATCTTAATTTAACCAAAACTACTAAAAATAAACATCGATCTGTCAGGCCAAGCAAGCTTTCGGAACGTGAAAAGCGAAATGCCATCAAAATTGTCACCGCTGAGCCTAAAACCAGTGCTGTTGATATCGCAAAAGAACTCGAAAAATCTTAACAAATTAGTATTCATCCGAAAACAATTCGAAATGTTTGAGAGCGAACGATTTTCATAGTCGAATTCCAAGGAAGAAGCCATTCATAAGCTAAACTAATTTCAAGAAATGGTTCGAGTTTGCAAAACTCCACAAAAATTACGGTTTTCATTTCTGGAAGAACGTTCTTTTTAGTGACGAGTCCAAATATAATATATTTGGATACGATGGGGAGCAAGGGGTGTGGCGCAAACCTAAAACTGCGATAGATATGCAAAATTTATTACCAACTGTAAAGCGCGGTGGAGGATCTGTCATGGTATGGGGATGCATGTCAGCTGCTGGAGTGGGGAATCTTGCTTTTATTGATACTACAATGGATCGTTGTGTTTATTTGAATCTGCTGAAAGATATTCTAAAGAATTCTGCACTAAAATGGGTCTTTCGTGCAAATGGATCTTCCAGCACACATCTTTCATTGTAATGGAGTGGTTACTTTATAATGTCCCTAAACAGTTGCATTCTCCTCCCCAATCACCGGACATGAATCCAATTGAAAATCTATGGGATGAATTGGACCGGCGAGTCCGAAAAAATAAAATATCGAACAAGGAAGACCTTAAGAGAGCTCTACTTGAAGATTAGAACAAAATCACTGCAGATGTAACTGAAAAGTTAGTTTCTTCGATGCCAAGACGTATACAAGCATTATTATATGCTAAAGGTGGTCCAATCAAATATTGATTTTTTTATTTTATTCATAATAAGTTTATAAAACAAAAAGTGAATTTAACTGTATGTACACTTTGTGATTTTTTTGTGAATGAAGTCAAGTTTTTGTTTATAACTATAATTCAAGTTAATATAATTCGTTTATTTCTTATTGATTTTAGCTCTTATTTTTCATTAAATATAACTTATCAGAAAAATTCAGCCAATTTGTTTTTTTTTTTTTTTATTAAAATAACGTCGTTTTGTGTACTGTATGTAGACTTTAGTGGGCAACTGTATAATTGTTAACAGTAGTCTTTAAGAGTCATGTATACTCTGTTTGATGAAATTATTAATAAATAAATAAAAAGATGTAAGTTTAGTATTGGCAATCAGCACATGCTGAAATTTTGGAAAAACTATATTTTTTGGTCATCAAATGTTAGTTGAACGGTTTTTAAAGAGAAGTCAAAACCATAAAACGCATTTCATGCGATTATTTAAACGTTACAACAACTCGTAAAATCTGCGAACTATTTGATCTCTGCTGTTGAAGTTCAACATACAACCAACATTTACAGATATATCGAATATTAAGAATGATATTAAGCGGTAATGACTTTTAAACAATGTGCTCAACACTAACATTTAGCTACCAGGTTGCAGGAACCAGCTATGAAATACTATAAGCAAAAGAAAAAAGAGTGGATTAAGTTAACATGCTGCTTTTCTGTTACTGTTGTTGTTCTTGTGTTTGTTGTGGCAATCAAAGCTAGTAAACCACCAAATGATTGGTATTTAACCCGTAAACGCTCAAGATCGTAAGTTAACAGAAAAACAGCTTGTATTAATTTACCAGCTAAGACCAAAGGAGCAAGCAAGCAGCATGAGAAACAAACAAACAAACACAAATGAAGTCAGTAACATGTAACAGTGATGGAAGTCAGCCAGCAGAGACAAGCAAATATGCGCAATGCAAACATGATATAAAACTTCCAACAACGACCACTAATAAAGACAAGATTTGATAGCATGCAGATTAAGTCACGATGAAAGACCAGTTTTTCAGTACGAGTTTAAACTTTAGTCAAATTAAACCTAGCTTAACTCACCAAAATTGGACGTTTAAACTCGGTTTAACAAGATATTTTAGCATTCGTTACAGTTAAATTGACTTAAATTATTGTATAATGTGTTTCTTTTTTACCTAAACCGAGTTCAATTTTGGTGAGTTAAGTTCGGTTTAATTTGACTAGGCTTTAAACTCGTACTAAAAAACTGGCCCTTAGTCGTATAAAAAAACATACGAAAAACACATCAGTCGCATAGCACGATCAAATCAAGATATATTAACACTGAAGTGATCAGGACTTGTGATCAGTGGTGACAAGAATTCGGTTAAAGTGATATGAGTTGACTCAGATGTTGCTTGGCTGACGGATGGAGTTTTTTATTTGTTGTGCTTGTTATTGCTTAAACTCAATGCAAATCAGTTGTCAAAATAAACAAGTTTATTAAAATGAATGCTCGGCTGCAAGTTTGCCAGGTTGACAACTCATGCTTGCTTAATAGTCTATGATATTGTTGTTTGTTTAAAGATTTATTTAATACCATTTGGCATTAAATTTCAGCACTTTAACTCGTTGTCATACTTTCAATGTACTACAATTGTTACAGCATCGGCAGAAGTTTTTGAACTAATTTTGTTTCTTGCATTGTTTTTAATTTAATAAGCTTATATCAAGAAAAGTGTTATTAGAAAGAATCCGACGCATTATGCGGTTTTTAAGATTTTATGAGGACAAACTCAAATCACAAAAAATATTACAGCTAGAAATTTTGAAGATCAACGGAACCAAAATCAATAGTCTAGTGGTATCACGCTTCCAGGGTTAGAATCCCAGTAAGGTCGTAGTCCTAAGCCTTAACTTTTTTCCTTATATCTATCCGATCAAAATAACTTTTAACGCTCAATGCAATTAGCAACAATTTATACAAAAATTTATAGTTGGTGGAAATATTGCTTAGAAGCGTCGATTAGTAACTATATTTGGCTGATGCACTGTGCACAATACTTTGTTTTACTTTGCTTACTCAGCTTTTCATCACACTAACTTAACATAACATAAACTGTACGTTTATATAAAACGAAATAAAGGCTGAACGTGGTGCGAGCCACGGTAAGCAATACATTTTTTCATAAAAAAAATATTGTTGCTCGTTTCTTTCACGACGTTCAGCCTTCGTTTTTTTTACACAAACATGCAGTAAGAAAATCCTACGTAATATGTTTCATACTTTCTTCTTTCTTTCTGTGGCATCCACAATGTACCAATCATCTGCTCTAAGAGAGCGGTCTAGAGACCAGCCGCTACCTTAACCTAATCTAGAACGTAGCTGTCGAAAGAGATACGAGATTTTTACCATTTTTACCTTGATTTTTACTATAAATATTTTTATTATTTTTTAAGAGACTTTTGCCAGTGTTTTTTTTTTGTTGCACATGAAATTGATAATGTAATTTTTACGTTGCAATATCAATTCTTAATGTAAAAATGACATTTTAAATGTTTTTGTAGCATGTTTTGTGTATTTCATACACAAATATAGATTGTAAACATTTTGCTTATGAGAAACTTGCCGATAGGTCAAGATATCGAAATCGTGCTTTAAAGCATAGTACTTTGTTTGCTTGCGTGAAATTTCGCTAACATTCGTTATTTCGCTAACATTTGTTTCGTGAAATTTCTGACTTAAGGTTTGTTGCGAAGAGTTCCTATGGAAACGTTTCTCAGAGAGCTGGGAAATTTCATATGATCTCTCCCTTTTCACTTCAAAATAAACAGGCAATGCAATTAAATTGTCGTGAAAAAATGTTGCTCAGAAATATGTTTCAATCATTTCACGCAGCTGAATAGAGTACTGCTCTGACGAACATGTTGTGAAAATTTCCACGCTTGTTTCGCAACTGTCATTTTTTGTATGGACATTTGAGCGGAGTTTCACATGAAACAAAATTTTAACAAAAAATTGCTTATGAAACTTGTTCACCATCGAACGTGTGAAGATAGATTATGGACAAGATTTCCACAACATGAGCCGGACTGCATCGACTTCATCATCAGCGAGTTTAGTAGTTAGTATTAACTTATTTCATTATCTAGCGCATCATTTATTTAACACCTTTTTATTGTTTTGTTTTGTTTTGATTTAATACAGTCTCATCAAAATCATCAAATGACAAAAATTTGAATAAATAAAAAATAAACGAAAGAAAATTTTCAGTGTTTTATTTGACATTTTCCTTAGTAAATTCAGTAATTATGATATTAATATAATATCAGGTTTTACATTTTATTACTAACTTCTCATAATTGATATGATTGATTGAAAGTTTTCTATATGACCAGTTATTTCTTATTATGTTAATTTTCTATGATTTAAATACGAATTCTAAATGTTTGTTAGTTTAAATCATTCTTGATTTTAAGTACAAATTCCAGTTGTTTGACAGTTTAAGAATGTTCATTAAGCTGTTTAGGTCAGGTTAGAACAGTTAATTGCTCTAACGAATTTTTTCCGAAGAAAACAACAACAACAACAACAACAACAACGTTTTCAATATGAAAAGGAAAATATCACTAGCTGATTCAGGCCTGCATTTGCAATTGACATTTTAAATGTATTAAGTACATTAATGTAATAACACTTTTTGGCTTTTTCAATGTTGGATCTTATCAGTAATGCATTTTTCAATGTAAGTTTCATAATGTAAAAAGTGCATTAGTATAATATCAATTTTAAATTTTTTTTTTGTCGAACGACTTTTGTCAATTAAAAATGTTAATTTTACAGTTGTTTAATGTGAATTTTTTATGAGTGTATGCTTTATTTTAATATCTTAAAAAACTTTTGAGTACTATAGACCTATAGTTTTAAAGATTTCAATACGGGTAAATATTACCAAATCTTTTGACTTCATCAAATATGGACCTAATAAAAAACAAGACACAGCACCATGTTCCGTTACATAAATATTAAATTTTTATTACCAGCCTGAGTCTGAACAATTTTTTCCGGAAAATCGAAAAAGGGAGTTTTCATTTTTATGATATAGTTCAATAATACTTTGGAAATTTTTAATGCAAATTTTTTCATCAATCATCAATAGTCATGAGTGTTAACCAAAAAAATGTGATGTCTTTATCTGCTTTCCTAAAAATGAAAACTCTATTTTCCGATTCCCAGGGAAAAATTATTCAGAATCGGGCTGGTAATAAAAATTTTATATTTCCAACACAAACAATTATGGAGGCTATAGTATTCGTATAGGAAGTGCTGATAAAACTATTCAAGAACTCAATCAGAAAAATCCATTGCCTGCTATATAGGCGGTATTAAACAATAGTTCGATGCATTACTAACTATACAGAATAAAATCCACATGGTTTAAAATTTCCGACAGTGGTATTTTTTTAAGCAAGTTTTTAAAACATTTTAAAATTATCATATAAATTTTAACACAACTGTCGTCATTTATTGTAACATTGTGCTTGAAAAAAGCTGACAGGATTTGTCGTAAAAATATAATCGTCGAACAACGGTTGATCGATTGCTGAACATGGGTCGAATTCGAATATAGCCTAAAGATAAAAAAAAACCTACTTACCTAAACAAGGGTCGAACATGGTCTAAAAATAATTCTTACTCGGCCGAACAAGCCGTCGTTTTATAGCAATATTCTATAATAAATTTTGCCTACGAGTTTATAAAAAAAAACGCACGAAAAAACAAAAACTACACTATGTAGCATTCGTTTTCAGAAAATAAAAATAGGCCCCACTCGGAAAGATTGCTGTTCAAGTCTGTGGCACTTTCTAAACAATCCGAATATTTTAATGTCTTAGCTCTTGAACTATTAATGACAGGGCAAGGAAACTAGTTACGAAGGCACCATTTACTAGGAGTATTTTATTGAAAAAGGGGACACTTAAGAGCATGGAAACTTATTATCGGTAGAGCAAAAACGCACGTACACAAGAGCTTGAAAACTTGGTTCGGAACGATCATTCACCATTGTTATTTGACTGAAAAAATTGTAAAAATGTGAAAAGGCTTCACAACTGAATACAAATCGATAGAGCATTCAAAGTATAAATGAAGCGAATGGTGGCTAAAAGTTGATCTTCGTAGTGCTATTGAAAGAAAAATTGGGAGTAAAAACATGGAGTCGTGGCATCGGTAGAGGGCAGCCCGAACAACATCGGCTATTCTGCTAGAATTCTATAAAATGTTACAAAATATAAAAAAATTATGTTAAATTAAATTTTGCCATCATGGTATAAATTTACGATCAAAAATTGATAGGTAAACGTTATTTTTTAAGTAAGCTAAATCATTTTTATATATTTCTTTCATATCTAAGAAACGCTAAACAATGTCACATATTTACCATGAGGTCATTAAGTCTTGGCTAAATTTTGTCAAGCTATTCTAATTAATTTTATGAAATGTAACTTAATTTAAATAGAATCGCTTATTAACCTTCATTTAAATATCGAACTGATGAATTTTAGATGAAATTAGAGTGCCCTATGATATGGGCTATTTGAGCTTACTCTGCCTACTAGACTTCTTTAAGGCGTTTGACACTGTGGACAGCTCTCTGCTCTGTAAAAAGCGCATGTCTAACTTTGGTTTTTCCCATACATCGGTTCGTATGTTTAATGTTTAGCTGCTTGAATTTCAAAGAGTAAGGGTAAAAAACAACTTCACATCTTATAAACGTACAACCAGTGGAGTTCCGCAAGGCTCTGTTCTAGGCCCGATTCTGTTTATTATGTTTATAAATGACATATTTAGAAAATGTAATCATGTTGGCATGCATGCTTAGGCTGATGATCTGCAACTGTATATGTCCAGACCCATTGGTCTATCTGAAGATTTATGCCCAAGAGTCAATGAAGATTTAAATATAGTAGCAAATTGGGCCAGAACTAATATGCTTAAACTAAATCCACTTAAATCTTATGTATTGCCGATGTAAGTGAAGACACTAATTTCAGTTTCAAAATAAACTCATCTTTGTCCTGTGAAGATCACGTAAACTTTAGCGTTAGTAAAATCGACTATGTGCATAGAAACCTCCGAATGACTGCAGAGTTCGTGTTCGTACCTGTCGAAAATAGGAAAAAGCTTGTTCTATAGTTGCTTATGCCAATATTCTCTTATGCAGAAGTTGTTTACAGCAAAGACAACTCGAGAGCTACACAAAAAATGCAAGTGGCTTTCAATAATTGTACTCGTTATGTCTACGGTCTTCTGATATTTGATCACATTTCACCTTTTACCAACAAGTTATTAGGTCGTAGTTTAGTCAGATATCTTAAACAAGAACTTGCATTTTCTTAAATAAGATCATCCACTCGCGTTGTCCAGGTTATCTTTTTGAAAAATTAAAAATTTTTACGTCAAGCAGAAGCATGAATCTTGCTACTCCGAAGTATAACTTTCAATACTCAAGCCGTTTGTTTTTCGTTAGCGCTATATGACTTTATAACTAGCTTTCAAATTATATTTGAAGTATCTCAAACACTAAGTACTTTAAGCATTTATTTTCGAATACTTATCTTACCTCTTTTACTCTTTTTTTAACTTTTTTCTTTATACAAATCTTAACTACTATCTAAACTTCTCTTTTGAATTTTTTTTTTTTGATATATTTGAATTTTGTTCTTAATTATTGCTGTCCATAATTAAAGTTTGAAATTTATTTAATAAACGATAATAGTCTTAGCTTTCAAATTGTTAATAGTTTATTATATAAGCGATGTTTTGTTGTTATGTATTCTAAATATGCGGCATGTAAAAGACTTAAGTCTTAAAAGCCAACATTATTGCAAATAAATCTAAAAAAAATCTAAATCTAAGGCTTAATTACTTTAACGCGATCACTACCTGTAAAGCGTTCTTTGTTTTCTGAAAATTTAATACTTAAAATATGTAAGTTACTATTTAACTGCAGTATGACCAATAACAGTTTTTTTTTATTTTTCTGTGCCGGCTATCTTGGCCTGAATACATATTTTGCGCTCTTTTGGATTCCATTACTTGGGTGTGACAAATACCATCGTCTTAAAA